>CM035429.1:21042194-21167194 GCA_020310875.1 Ceratopteris richardii
TTTGTAAGGTATTCAGTTGATACGAATTTACATTTTGAATTCTACACTTAGTTAAAAATTTGGGAGATGTTTAAATTATGATGTTGGTTGAATCATAACGATTAGATAAGATAATTATATCGAGAATTATAATTAATGATATACTCAATAAGTAAAAAAAGTCTTTTGTAGTAAAAGTATCTATTGTACAATATGGTTTGAATGCATATTATTATAAAATCTATCATGTCTTTTTGTTGTTGCCTTGAAAATAAAGGGATAAAATTTGTGTTCCCTTGTGTAGGTGTCTTGTTTTGTTTTTTTGTATTTATGTGGTATGATTACATGTGTTTGTTTGCATATGTAGATGCATGATAGTGTGAATGCAATAGGTGTTTGCATATGTGTGTTCATTTATATGATTTCTACTATTTTCATGTTAGTGTATGTGTGTCTCGACATGTATTAAGATTCAAGAGGAACGTAACTTTTTTGAGCATGTGCATGTGTGAAACATCTATGACTTGTCTTCTTCAATTTAAGCTGTCACTTAAATTGAAGAAGACAAGTCAAAAGAATGCCAAAAGAATGTTTATTCCTTTATGGGTGGGGTCCAAAGAAATGGATTCTATTCACTGTAGTCAAGCGGTCGCACTTGAGCTTTTATTCCTAATTACCGCGAGGTACTTTGGTCCCCGCCGGATCGTATGCTTCTTTCTAATTTATGTTTACCATAGCTGCATTGTAAGAATTGCAGGAAAACGAGTGAGAGATATATGCGATGTGAAATAGGATAGAGATAAGAGTACAAATAGAAAATGTGCATTTTCTATGTGAACTTATGCATAAAAAAATAGAAACGAGCCGCACCTTTGGTTCAACATCAAATAATGGGAGCAAGCTTTGACTTTGATGAAGTCTAGCATACAGATGTTGATAAAATGTTTGTGAAAGAGAAAGGGAGTTTAACGTGTTCGTTGCATAGGAAGACATTGAACTCTTGGTGAACATGAGAGTGAACTTCAATAGGTTTTGGATTGCCTTGCTGAGAATGTTTCCAACCAGAGGGAGAGAGGCTTCGCTAATGGTATGTGTGTGTTGAAAGAAAAGAGAGAGACTATGAATGAAGGTCTTACATAGGTGCGATTGCATTTCATTTTAATCATGCTTCTCTTCAAGCTTGATGCTTACGAGTTTATCATCATCAAATCTTACAAAGGGCATTTGCTCTTGATTCGGTGCTCAATCAACTCAGAGGAATTGATAAGGTTTTTTGGGCTCGAAGAAAAAGCATTTCGTGTAAAGACTATGGATTATTGCGTGATGAATTTATAGTCCACATAATGCATGTGATTTTTTTCTTCTTTCTTTGTGATAAACAGAATGAAATGTATGCGAATTGAAAAGCGCATATGCTGGTTTACTAGTTCTACATCCTCGTCTAGTATGCTCACGTATGCGAAAAGCTCCTTTGCTCGCATATGCACTTGATATGTTTCAGCTAAAGCATTCATTAGTTATTTCTTAAACAAATATAGTATTTGTATCTCATTCCTATTCGAAGTCAGTTAGAACTAAGTTCATATACGAACTAAGTTGGAACAGTTCATATAAAACTAAGTTGGAAGTCGATTCCAAGGAAGCTCGTCAACAGACTTTGTTTGGATAGGGATGTACCTTATCCATGCTAACAACAGGATTTTCCCATTTTCTACACGAGTTCTCATACTCTTCTTAGTCGACCTCTCATTCGATCTTCCCCCTCTTTTTTCATGAACTCCACATGGGAAGCAAGAACATTGTGTTATGTTGTAGACCACCTCAAAAACTCTGAGCATTCAAGAATACATCAATTAGGACTAATAAAAGCCGTAAAATATCAATCCAACGTGATGTTTGATCGTATGTGGACCTAGACATTCCAAGGGTGAAGCAGGCCCACACCGCCCTTGTCAATTCAATAGTACTACCAAAAAGTTCTTTACAAACCATTTTCAATTTTCTTACATAAACATGTTTAAAACTTGGGCTTTGTTCACTTTGTTATGTCTAACCCAGTAAAAACTTGGTCCTTAGACCTCGTTTGTGGTTGGACTTGAGTTTTGAAAAATATAGTAAATTTATAGAAGCATATGTGGTAAAATTGAAGGTTTGAGGACTTCTCTGCCTTTTAGATTGAAACCACTTTTGTGAGGAGGTAGTCCACCAAACTTGTCCGTAACAAACTTGACATTCCCCTTTTTGTCAGGGAACCCTTTGTGAGGAAGCCATACGCAACCACCTACCATTCCTTGACTGAATTGAGTGCACAATGGCATGCACACCTGTATATAACTATGTCTACTCGATGAGAATAACAAGGCACAATTTCATTTCCTTATCCATGCATACATTATCTTTCTCTGTCTCGGGCTCCATCACCAAAGCTTCTTGTTGTTGTGATTTTCTGTATTCTACAGTTGATATGAGAGCACAGAATGTTGCTATCCTTGCAAGCTCGTGAACTGATGGACCTGTAGACATGTGGTGCTTGATGCTCAATCCTTTTCCCCTAGGATCACTTTGAATTGAACTTTGCTACTTAATGCTATTCTTGTGCCGTCTACTTCTGAATGCATCGTGCATGCACATTGAATCCAATATCCATCTTTATGCTCTTCAGCACTTCTTCTGCATGATTCAGCATGGTTGCTTCTGAATTCATTATGTATACGCAAGCTTGCTTAACTTATTAAGCAAAGGTACCATGAGTCTGCCAATGTTATTGAGAAGAAAGGGAATAGGTGTTGCCTCTTCATCAGGAATCTTCACGTAGGAGCAAGCCAGGGGAGGACCACTGAGAAATTTGCAAGTATTTGATACTACTGGTTATGGACTTGTGGAGTAGGATTCATGCGCTGAATTGTGAAGATATAATGTAAGTTTGAATTCTTTGATCAATGTGTGTCCACATTTTATCAAGTAGTTGTGAAGAGAGATAAACACCAAAGCCCTTATATTTCTGTTTTAATTCTCAGTAATCTAGGTTTGAACTAGCACAACTTTGTACATGTGCACTTTTTAAAAGTTAGTTCAATTTCAAAATTGTAAGGGATTACACACTGCCTAGGCCATTATCAAGCCTATGGTAAGACCTTTCTGATTCTATTTTCCAAAGTGCCAAGCATATTCCAAGTGCATGCAAAACATGGAAGGAAATCAATGACCAACGAGTCTATTGTCGAAGATGAAATTCAAGCGGTGCACAACAAGCCAACCTAGTATGGTTCTCAACATATTCAAGGTGAAGACAACCTGCCCCCATCAACCTAACAAGGTGACACCTACTGCGATCAAAATAAAAAATACCCAATGACTAAGGCAAGTTTAATGGAGCACAACAAAATCCAATATGATAGATACTAGCTTCCACATAGCCATCAAACTCCTCGAGTTCACAAAAATCCAATGAAGATCACACTCAACCACCCAATGTGGTGTAACAAACCCAATGAATCACCCATCTTTTAGTAGCTCAATTGGCTTTTCTTGTCCTTAATCCAACAACAACATAGATAGCACAAACATTAACAAAAAGAGAGAGAGAGAGAGAGAGAGCGAGAGAGAGAGAGAGATATCAGATGAAGTGAAAGTAAAACGAAATCAACTTGATGGCTTACTAGCCCTCAATATGTGAAATATGTGATGGTGGACACACATAGAGAGAGAGGTATATATATATATATATATATATATATATATATATATATATATATATATATATATATATATATATATATATATATATATATATATATATATATATATATATATATATATATATGGAGAGAGGGAGAATGTGCATATGTATGAGAGATAGTGAATGATACAAAGAGAGAGCAAGGGTCAATATTCATGGTGTGTTCTAAAATATTTTGAGATGAAGATTTCCATATTTTAGATTTGAGATTAAGCATTCAACCACTTGGATGATGTTCTCCTTTATCTTTGGAAATGCATGTCTGGAGCAATACAATGCCCCCAAGGCTGCACACAATTCCCTTCCTCTTCTATAAGAGAACTTTTGTGGATTCTAGATAATCTCACAACTTATTTGGGAGGAATAGAGATATGGAATAACATCTTGACAACCTCTTCTTTAATGTTCACAACCACATGGCGAAGATTATAGAGATCAAATGGAGGTACAAAAGAGAAACTCATAACTATTTTGAGAGGACTATAGAGATCCAATATCATCTCGACAAGCTCTTCTATAATTTGCACAACCACATGGGGCAAATTATAGAGATCAACAAGGGAAAAATGAGTGTTCAAAAGCAAGAGTTGGTGGTGTGGAGAGGTTGGATATTCTGCCCATTAAGTGATGGAAAGCTCAAGGTATGGTTTCTCATCAATGGAAGCTACAAGATTCATGGGCTATGACCTCATGAAAAATAAGCATGAATTTCTACTAAACCGATGCGTACGTATATCAGGTTGGGATGTTACAATGCACATAGATTATCTACTTCTAATGGTGTGTGTTCGACAGCCACGTATTCTACTCTTCTCATCCAACATGTAATCCAAGCCTCCACTATTCATACCATCATCCTTCATGAATGCATCACACACCCCGACACAAAACCTACCAAATCCTTCTATGTTCGAATCTGTATAGAATCTTGAAGATATGATTGGAACAATCCATGTAGAACTTTGCAAAATCTATAAATCTACTAAAAAATTAATAAAATGAAGCATCCGTGTCGTGAGTTATGCTCCGTCAAATTTTTACAAATTTCTTCATGTTAGTGCACACACAAGCAGCAATAGAGTAGATAGAGGATAACACTTCCGATGAGAGACAAGAGACAGGACAACATTTATCCCACCTTTTGTGAAACTTGTTGAAGAAGATTCATCGCTTGGGAATGGTAAAAAATCCGTCTCCTCTTTGGGCGGAATCCACAGTGCCATGAGGGTCTCATGTGGCACAATGGCAATTTTTGTCCGAAATCCCTAGAATCTAGGTGAACAAAGACTATCATATCACACTTAACAAAAAGGGTGCTTGGCTTGGACAAGGCTATGTTTGGATTTGAAGTTCATGTCTATACGACATCCTCTCATCGAGATCAAAAAATCGGTTCTCATGTGGCCAATTCTCCACCATGGTATTCGGACCAACCTAAAGGATAACAAATTTTTTGGGGCTCCGCTGTGGTGCAAGCGATCCCACTGCAACATCGAGGATTTCGGTCACATCTTTGCTTGCTCCAAGTCACTGCTGCTCTGGCGGACCCTCGCGAATATTGAGACTGCAAACTCAAATCACCTAGTAGCAAGCGTTGCTTGGCAAAGCAATTGGCTTCTCAATGGCATTGTGGAACGATATAAGAGGAGAAACCCTTTGGAAGATTTGGAGGGAGTGGTATCCTAGCAATTTTGGATAGCCTCCTAAAGAGTGGTCGATCGAGAAGTATTTATTCCTTCTAGGCAAAAGAATCTCCAAGTGTAAGACATCCCCACCTTTTAGGCATCATAAAGTGTTTCTCATTGCGAACAAGCTGAAATCTAAGTGGGCTCCACATGAAGGGGATGCAAGGATTGTTCACCTCCTTTGTAACGCTCTTTAGATGCGCAAGTTTTGTCCCCGCTTTGTGGGATTCGGGGGGTCCCAAGGGCACTAGTCCTATTCAGTTGTATCTCATTCTTTCTTTTTTTAATTAAAGTCCGGGAGAGTAGGCGAAGGCCGAACTTCCTTTTGAAGAAAAAAAAAAAGAAACTTTTTTCATGTCGCGTGATGTGTGACAATTTCATTCTTTTATTATTGAGGCACGTGAATGCTTCTTTCCTCTAAGTTGTTTATGATGCTTTCTTCTATAGTACGAACTGTTGTCATTTTCTTTTTTCTCTATGGTTCTCAATCCTATCTGTGTAATCTATACCTTTGATCATGTATATTATTGCACGTTGATGCATGATTGCATAAGATCCTGATTTATATGTGTTGCTTGCATTCAATGGGCGGGTTGTCCTTCCAATAGTCACTTCATAATAAGTTGGAGCTTTGGTTCTCATTGTATTCATCATTTATACTTCCATAAAATGTAAGAAGAAAAGAGAATGTTGAATGTGCATTTGAGAACATCAAGTATGAACTTGAATGTAAATGCGTTTGCATTGTGCACATGAGTGAGGAAGAAGGGTGTGTGATCCTCTTTATATATACATGTGTGTTAATTGCATGATTGTGCATTGATGTGGATGTGCACATTTCGTGTGCTTGAAATATTAATATCAGGGTTTTTTATGTATTGATGACTAAATGTATGCATGGTAGTGTGTATGCTTGTTTATCTGTATATGTGTTGTATGGGCGTATGTGTTTGCAAATTTGTGATTAGGTGTGCATGTGCACGCATGTATGTATGTGATTAGAGTTTCTGTTGCATATATATATATGTATATATATATATATATATATATATATATATATATATATATATATATATGTGTGTGTGTGTGTGTGTGTGTGTGTGTCTGATGGTAATATGCGCTTTAAATCCACATTTGTATGTGGTCATATGTGCACAGAATCGTGTGTGTATATATATGAAGCTGTGAAAAAGAAATGCACATTATAATAAAGATAATCTAAATGTAAATACAAAGTGTGTATGTCTTCGAGAAGAGGATTCTCAAGTGCATTCGAAAGAAGAAAGGGGAAAGTGGATGAGGAACATGGTGAGGTTGTAAGAATCCAAATAGGAAGCCTACAGGAGAGAAAGGGCAAGGGACAAGAGGTAGCTGTCCTCTGTTCTAAGCTCCGTGATTTGGGAGAAAAATCTCTGGAATGGAATATCAGCTTCCGTAAGAAGAAAGGAAGGCGACGAAGGGAAGAATGAAAGTGTCGTATACGAAAAAAGACATGAAGTTCAGGAAGCGTAACCATAAGGCTTCTGAATTCTTTTGAATCGATCTTTTTAGTTTTAAGAAGGCAGCAGTGAGGAATCTCTTTGCGTTTTGTGGCTGGTATTTGCTTAATCTCTGTCTCGGTTGACTTATGATGATCACATCCTAATTGCAAGTTATCTCTAAAATGAGAGAGCTGCTTCATAAATGATTGCATCGTGCTTCTCATATATATTCATAGCGAGAGCTTCATGTACAATAAGGACGATTCAGCCAGGTACATGGTAAAGCCTCAAGAAGGAATCTCTTTTATTGCCCACTAAACAGAGATATGGTCAAAACCATGCTATCATATCTTATTAAATCCTGAATGCAACTCATCGCTTTTCTTTATGAAAGTAATCCATTGTATTTGAAGTCTAATTGGGATAACTTCGCTAGCTCTCTAATTTCATAGAGACATATCACTTCCCATTGTTGCGCGTATTAAAAAAAAATTCTTTTAGTATAGAGCTGATGGATTTTTATGAGCTTCAAGCTTGTTGTTGTGCAGGTACTTCTCCTTCAGCATTACTCTCCCGTTCATTGTTTTGCGAGGTATGCATGCGGCAAAAAATAGACAGATAAGTCACTAGGAGGTATTATGATTCATAATCTTAACTGACCTCAATTCTGTTACGAGGACTCAAATTCATAATCTTTTGGACATGAATTCTTCAAAAACTAGAGAAACCCCAGATGATCCAAATCCCATAAGATTCTATTCCCAAGCGTCAAAGAAATGGCGGCGCATCTTTGAAGAACCCTAATTTATTTAAACCATTGCTGCTTCATTGTCAGAATTGCAAGAAAACGAGTGAGAGACATATGCGATGTGAAATAGGATACAGATTAAGAGTACCGACAGAAAAATGTGCATTTTTTTGTGAACGTATGCATACAACAAAAGAAGGGAGCTGCGCCTTTAGTTCAACATCAAATAATGGGTACAAACTTTGACTTTCATGAAGTCTAGCATGCAGAGATTCATGAAATTTTTGTGAAACAGAAAGGGAGTTTTACGTGTTTGTGAAAGACAAAGGGAGTTTTACGTGTTTGTTGCATAGGAAGACCTCCAACTCTTGGTGAACATAAGAGTAAACTTCCATAGGTTTTCGATTGCCTTGCTGAGAATGATTCTAACCGGAGGGAGAGGGGCTGCGCTAATGGTATGTGTGTGTTGAAAGAAAAGAGAGAGACTATGAATGAATGTCTTACAAAGGTGCGGCTGCATTACATTTTAATCATGCTGAACTTCAGACTTGATGCTTATGAGTTTATGATCATCAAATCTTACAAATGGCATCTGCATTTGACTAGGTGCTCAATCAACCTACAGGAATTGATAAGCTTTTTTGGGCTGGACGAAAAGACATTTCTTGTAAACACTATGAATTATTGCTTGATGACTTTATAATCCACACAATGCATGTGAATATATATATATATATATATATATATATATATATATATATATATATATATATATATATATATATATATATATATATATATATATATATATATAGTGTGTGTGTGTGTGTGTGTGATAGACAGATTGAAATGTATGCGAATTGAGTCATTTTCAGAGGTAATTATCAATACCTTAAAAGCTTGCGATATTCTTTAGAGTGTAGCCAAGTCCTCATGTTTATGAAGATCAATTAATTTTGATAAAAACATAGGCTGCTAGAATGAGATTTAAACCTTCAATCTCTCAAAGATTTGGGTTTTACTAATAAGCTCGTTAAGATGGTGTCTATCGTGTTGCTAATGCCTCTACTCAAAGGAACATTAAAAGCCAGTTATCCATTGTAGAGAGTACATGCACGGAAGCAAAATAAAAAGAAGAGTGTACTCACAAAAGAAAGAGTGTGTGAGACTCAAAATGAGTAGACCATGAAATAGGTAAACTCATGTGGATTTGAAATGAGCTTGCCAAGAGCATGGAGTAGGCTCCTCAAGCTTCTAACCAAGTACAAATGAGGGGAGGGGCCCTCCTTATATAGATTTGGGAGGGGCTCTCAAAAGTACATCTCATGTGGGATAATTCCCCTGAAAGGAGAATGAATACAATTGGTAGAAGCAAATGGCAAGATACCCAAATACAAAGGATGTAATATAAAATCGAAATATTATGGAAATGGAATGGAAATACAGTGACTCCAAGATACAAAGGGGAGATGCACTCTCATATTCAAAACACCCCCTCTGAAGCTCCATTCTGTAGAGTATGGAGGCTGCTAGGATATGAGAGGAAGATCGAATAAGAATATAGTAGCAAAACGAGCACCAAATAGGAATTCGTCATCTAGGAATCCATAGCCTCCAAGTGGTATCAACATGCGAGATTACCAGGTACTCCATAAGATGTCCACCAGATGGATCAAGCAGATGCTCTAGGGGTACGCCACCAAAGAGGTCACCTCCATGCTATAGAGGTAGGATGACTCCATGTGGTACATAGGAACCTCCAAAGTTTTAACAATATCCACCACAAAATGTGTATCACCAAGAAGTAGGTCCTGTAAGAGTGAAACATAAAGCATGAAGCATAAATGCATAGTCACATGGCAGTACATATGTATGTCATAATCTTCCATGGAGTGTACAAAGTCTTGATGTGTGTTAGTAGGACCATCAAAACCCCCTCTGAATCGAGAAGCTGGCTCAGAAAAGGATCCAACTGAGTGATGAATCCAGGTAGATGCACAAGTATTCTGTGGTAAGTGAAATATGTTGGACTCCATAAATGGAAAAGGACATGCTCAGAATGCGGCTGTAGATGAGGTAAGTGGACTCTTGAAGATAGGACTAGAAAATGACGAGTCATTGATCTCGGAGAAATGCCCAACAGAAGCTGAGGGGAAATATAAACCTTCCATGGTGCGATAGATATAGCCATCTGAGGTATACGTCGAGATGATATCTCTGTTTCCTCCTGCTCCAAAACTGTGCCATGATCAGGAAAGTCATGTACAAAGAGGGCATGCTCCACATAGTGTGACTATTCAAAACTGGAAAGATCCCCCTCCGAATAAAAAATGGGAGGATCCAAAAGGGATGAATTCTTAGAGTATCCATCGAAGGTGAAATATTTGGTTACTATAATTGAGTGACTCTTTGGGTCGTAGAGTTTGTATGCATTTTCTCAGTCACGATGAAAATGTATTTCTTAGGTTGATTTTCATCATGGCCTTGGACATAGGCATCACTACCAAACATGCGAAAATAGCTCAAACTTGGCTTCTTTTGAAAGTAAGCCTCAAATGGTATCTCGTTCTTCAAGACATTTGAAAAACCTCTATTTTGAATGTGTACTACTATCTGTACTGCTTCACCCCAAAACTTTAGTGGAAGGTGCTTTTGACTAAGCATAACTTTGGCCATATGGATCACACTTCAAATCTTCATTAAGGCAATATCTTGTTGAGTATCTTACATTGATTGATACTTGATTCCATGTTGCTTCAAGTGCTTGGAGAAGTTGTGGTTGACAAAGCTACTATCTCCAGTTGATAGGATGATCTTTAAAGAACTTGGAAAGTGTTCTTGAACTTTTTGTGTCCACTCCTTGAACTTTGAAAGGGCATCTTCTTTATACTTGAGTGAATAGACCCATGGGTATCTAGTGAAGTCATCTATGATCAGGAAGAAGTAGATCGACCCACTTAGAGAAGGTGTGCTCATAGGTCAACAAATGTCGGCATGGACTAATGCTAAGGGTTTATTTGCAGAAATGGATGATTCTTTAGGCAAAGGGGAAATAGTTTTCTTGGCATATGCTATGCAATTCAATTCCACTTATGCAATCCTGGGTAGACCTTTGACAGATTGGAAGAGATTTTAGCTAAGCAAGAGGTATCTCCAAATCTGTAATGCCACAAGCTAAGACTTGAATCTTTGGCCACAAAACTGGAGCTTGTAGAGACCTTTATCTTCATAGCCTTGAGCTATCACTTCATTAGATTCACGGTTTATGACTTGTACCTTGTTGTGATCGAATTGCACTGTCATGTTGCACTTTGTAATGGCCTTCATTGCGAGTAGGTTTTTACAAAGGCTTGGTACATAAGGAACATCCTTGAGTGGCTTGTTCTCGCCTTCAGAGTTGATGACTTGAACTTTTCCTCTTCCTTGCATTTCAGTGCACTTGTTATGTCCAAGGTAAACTTGACCTTGATGCTCTTCAAACTCATGAAAATCGTCTTTGTCATGGCACATATGGGATGAAGCACCACTATAAAAAATCCATTCTTTCTTGGGAGTGGTTGCCACAAGCGCTTTGTGTTCATTTGTGAGAAATAGATCTTCACTTGTGCAGTGAGAATGATGTTCACTCTTAGACTTAGACTTGTTCTTGTTCATTTTCTTGAAGCAATATTTCTCGATGTGGCCAAGCTTGCCACAAAAATTAGAAGTGAACTTCTTCTTGCCTTTCTCCTTCGATTCTTGATCACCTTTTTGCCCGTTATGTTTGTGGAAGATGTCTTTAACCTTCATGGTTGTTTCTTGGGTAGTTTGCATCTGTTGTAGAGAGTCATCAAGAAGCAAGAGTCTCCTAACTTCTTCCCAAGTGAGTGCTTGCCCTCCATTGTACAAGGTGGTTACAAAGGTCTCATATGACCTAGGTAGTTTATTAAGTAGCCTGAAGGATTTATTCTCATTGGAAATTTGTCGGCCACAAAGTGGCAACTTGTGTTGGCAATCAAACTGAGCTATGACTTTGGTGATTGTATCTTGCAACTGAATAGTTAGGTTATGGAATTCAGCTTCAAAAGCATAGATCCTCGAGGGTGTTGTATCTTCGTGTAAGGCCGCTAAAGTATCCCAGGCTGCCGTGATGTGCCCCTTGGTCAGTTCATCACAGGCAAGTAGAAGTTTGCCTAATGTCTGTTTATTTTTAACATTCCAGATATGCCATGAGTCTAGGTTCCTAGCCTTATTGGGCCTAGGATCACTACATCGTGAAGACGATTGGTGTATAGATATGCTCTCATTACATCTTTCCAAAGATTATAATTTTTCCCATTTAATCTTTCATCCTTGGGCATGAATATGGGTGTGAAGGAAGCTAAAACATTGGCCATAGATGAGGTGCTAGGTTCACTTTTTGACATTACAAAGGTTGAGTGAACTTGAACTCAGTGAGTTTGTGCTTTGCACGAGTAAGTGTCAAGTGTTTAAGAACATTTTTAAAGACACTTGTGTGTGAAGAAATGACTTGAAAATATTCTCAAAATTTGGAAAGAAAGTGAACGGCTTGGCACCACACTGGAAATCCTTGGGGAGGGGGGGCTTTGAATAGCCCTACAGTTGCAAAATGATGAAGATGAGTTGACACAAGAAGAGGGCTTAGATTAGCCCTTTGTACACTAAAATAGGCATGGCAATTGAAGTACTTTGTGGGTGGGCATAGATTAGCCTCCAACCCACAATTGCACACACACCCAAAGTCTTTTCTTATATTGCTTGATGTACAATGAGGTGGGCACTTAGTGCCAAAGTGCTTTGAGAGATAAAACCTTGTGAGAAATACAAATGAGGACCCTTGGAAAGTTGTAACAATTTCTTTGGGAGATAATTTGCCAAGGAAAAAATACCCTTTAAAGAAGTGCAAGCCTACTAGTCTAAGTACCTCAATGATGTTACTTGGAACAATTAAGGCAAAAGTATATAAGTGAAAACCTTATATGTCATCGATGAGGTTAATTGGTGAACACCTATGATTGGTTGAATACATTGGATCCAATGATAAATGCCATATACCACACTTTATATCGCTAATGCAATGCTTAAAGTGAACACTTTTTGAATAAAGTCAATAAAAGACTACAATGGTGTGTCTAGCAACGCCTTATGAGGGTGGGAAGATTAGATAAATCTTGAAGGGACCATTTGATGCAGAGAATCACTTAAAAGATATGTGGGGAAAATTTTCCATCTGTACATACAGCCATTGGAGTGATAGATTAATTTTCACGAGTGTTCAGCAAGTATGGTGCTGGTAGTTATTGAATGGTGCAACATGTCCCATGAGGAGTAAGGCTAGATGCAAAGGAGATTAGCAGTCAGATTCACCCGATGGAAATCATACCAAAAATAGTCGCTGCTAATTCTCCTCACCATGCTACTTATCAGTCAGCTTCCTGCTAGAGAGAGGACGTGTACTACCTCATTTAATGAGTTAAGGTGAGGCGCCTCAATCCTATTTCTCATAGCAAAAACAAAAGACTCTTCCTTTAAGAAAGTGAGACATATTGACTCTAGTCAAGGAAGGGATCTGTAATAGCTTTTCTCTCCAAACTTGAAGTATATTGCAAGCTTGAAGTAGCTTGATGAGGGGTTTGCCCTTGAGTGCTGACCTCCCTTTGGGAGGCCATTTGTAAATCTTTCTTTCTGCATCAATTTTATATTCTCTGTTTTGTCAAAAAAAAAACAAAAAAAAACTCTTCCTTTTAGCTACTTTAATGATTCTGGTCACAAATAGAAGCGCAAGTAGCAAACTTAAGAGTGGGCATAAGCTACACTCGTTGGTAGAGCGAGCTAAGGCTAGCCAAATATGGTAACTTGCAGATATCACTGAGAGATCCAGATATTTTTTTTTTTGACAGAACAGGAAAGATAAAATTAGTGCGGAAAAAAAAAAGGTTTACATCAAGGGGCTTAGCGCCATAGGAGACTCAAGTCAATAGGGCTTCCAAAAATTGAATCATGGAGAGCCTAGCTGGGGAGTACATTTTAAGCAGAGAGGCCTTCCATCTACTGGGTCTATTCACTCTCATAATGTGATGTTGGTCAAAATTACAATTGGAGGCATCACAAATGCTGTATTTACAGAGTTGGAGCATCTTCAAGATACCGTTATTGCAAGTGTACAGAAAATCCCGTGGCTTGTGAGAAAAGATTTTTTCGTTCCTATTTTTCCAAATAAACCACAGAGTATGGGCTCTGATCATCTGCCAAAGGGCAATATCCATGCCTTTACTTTCCCCAAGCAAAATCTCTTTGTCTCCAAGTTGAGGAAGACCAGCAGTAGTACAATACAAATTTAGGTGAAACCAAAACTTTTGAGCACTTTTACAATGGACAAAAAGATGACTGATATCCTCAAGCTGACCACAAAATGGGCAATTTCCTGCACTAATTTTAGCCTTCCTGGCTCTACTTCCTGTCCACACTCCCTGATGAATAATCAGCCACAGCAGGTGAGCTTGTCTTGAGGTGTTAGCAAAAGCCCAGATAGTCTTGAACTTGTACTTCCATTGGGATCTGCACCTTTGAACCTTCCACCTGACATTTAGCTTGTTTATGACCACATTGTCCTCTTGAACAGCTAATTTGAAGTTTTTGTATATTTCTCCTGCTACTTCAGCAACTCCAATAATTTTATGATAGCTGTATTCCTCCAATTTATCAATCAGCCAAGTCCTTTTCTTCAACAGTTCCTGTTTACAGGCAGCAGACAAGGTATCAATTCCTTGGATAAAGTTAATATCACAAACTTGCCTGCCATCAAAAAGAGAATTCCAGGAGTCAAAGCCCGCTTTCCTGCACTTGTTCATCCTGATAGTTAGCTCTAATGGACAAGACTCAGAAAACCATCCTATCCACATAGAATTTTGTAATATAAAAGAAGAATTTTTGTAAAAATAGACAGGAAGCCTATAAGTGCTTTTAATAACATTCCAGGCTTTCTAGAAAGAACAGAGAAATTTACTCCCCTTGGGAATGACTTGAAGAGGAGAGGAGATGACATCCCACCATTTAAGGTTGGTCCAGCTTTTGTATCCTGCAACAGAAAACTCAGTAACATTCCTTTTAATGAGAGCTGACCAGAAATCATTAGAGTTAGTAGCCCTAAGAATCCACTTGCCAGCCATTTGAGTGGCCAATTTTGTAGGACACATAATACCCAACCCTCCCTCATCTTTTTTGAGACAACAAGTACTCCAAGCAACTTTGGCTGTTTTTCTGTACTGAGGGGTCCCTCCCCATAAGAATCTTCTGGACAAGCCAATGACCTGAGCAAGCTGTCTTTTAGTGGGCATCCAACAGGCAAAGAAATAAGTAAGAACAGGCGCTTTAAGACAAAAGCTCTTTGAGAAAGAGTTTGTTGAAAGTGCATCCATTGAATCACTTTGGCTCTAAACTTGTCAAACATCCAATTCCATCTCTGCTCTGGAGAAACCCCAAATCCCATCGGAATTCCCAAGAGCCTAAAAATAGAGCCTTCCATAATGATGTCACACTTATTAGCCTTTATACATTCAGGAATAACTTTATTTGAGGAATAAAAACCGGTTTTCATGTGGTTGACAATAGACCCACTAGCAGTACAGTAGAGTTGAAGGCAATTCAAGAAATTTTCAGCAGAAACACTATTAGCCAAAGTGATCATATTAGTGTCATCTGCAAACATCTGAAGACCAAGAGGGGAAGGGCAGCTAGGAATATTCAGACCTTTAATGTCACCTTTCACCATACAATCCTTAATCAACCACCCAAGAGAATCACTGGTGATAGCAAACAAAAGAGGGGCAAGGGGACAACCCTGTCTAACAGATCTAGCCAGCTGAAAGGGTTCAGAAAGACTACCATTCATAGCTATTCTGGAATTAGCATTCCCAAAAAGAGTGCTAGTATACTTTATAAATTTTCTACCCGCTCCAATGTCGTAGAGCGATTGAAGAATAAAGTCCCATTCCATCCGGTCGTAGGCTTTGTCAAAATCCACTTTGAAAAGGAAAGTATCAATCTTCCTATCTTGGGCATAATCCATTCCTTCCCAAATAGAAATAATAGCATCCAATATATACCTGCCTTTAATGAAACCTTTCTGCTCAGGCAAAATGATCTTATCCATAATGTTGCTCAATCTCCTGGCCAAGGAAGAAGCAAAGATTTTATACAAAGTAGTCAGACAAGAGATAGGTCTCCAATTGTTTAAGTCATCCTTCTCACCTTTCTTATGGACTAACTTAATAATACCAGAGTTGATAAAGGTGGAAAGAGAACCCCTTTTAGTGGCCTCTTGCCATACCAAGAGAATTATGGGCACAATGAAATCAGAAAGCTCGTGAAAAAACTCATTAGGAATGCCATCAGGACCAGGTGACTTGCCAGGCTTCAATTTACTAATGGATTCTCTAACCTCACCGGCAGAGAGGGGCAGGTCCAAGATAGAAGCCAGATCTGTAGGAATCATTTTCTTCCTTTTCAAAGCAATTTCTGCCCTGGCTCTCTGGATGTTTTCCCCTCTCTTGGGAGGCATAGAGAAAACATTGGTAAAGAACCCAACAGCCTCTTGTAAATTTTCCTTCATAGAAGAAGCAACCCCACCATCCCTTTTCTTGAGGGGGGGGACAAAATCTCTAGCTTTTTTCTTTTTCAAAAGATCAAACATAAATTTATTAGGTCTGTCAACCTTTCCTGCCCAGAATTCTCTAGATGCAGCAAGAGCACCTCTAGCAGAGATATAGTCTTCCCATCTTAATCTATCCTGGAGCTCATTAAGGTTAGATCTCCTAGAAGGTTCATCAGAATTACTTTTTTCAATATGCTCAATCTCTCTTAAAATCATCATTCTCCTTTGTCTTCTAACCTCCTTGGCCCAGAGTTTGGAAAAGTAGAAGAACTTTTGAATTTCTTTAATGGCTCTTTCCCAAGCAACCAAAGGCGAGCAATCAGAAGTAAAATGCTTGATGAAAATATCCTTGGTACCTTCTTTCACATTTTTAATTTTCAGAAGGGAGGCATCCAAGTGAACCCACCCAGCTTTATAATCCGGGGAGTTTTTATCAAACTGGACAATAAGAGGGAGGTGGTAAGAAACCTGCAAAGAGGCATCTGTAATACACTTATGCTGCCAGAAATCGTGGAACTTATTGACATTAATATAACATCTGTCGAGCCTGGCAGATAAAGGTCTAGAGCTGCTTTTATTCCTCCAAGTGTGGCCAGTATTCTTAGAGCAATCAATCAGATTAAGACAATTGATCATGTTGAGCCACTCGTTTTTTTTAGAACCCTGTAAAGTGTTGTCAGGATTACCTTTTCTATCCTTTTCTAATGAAACCATGTTGAAATCCCCAACTAGAATGGTATCTTCGTTCAACTTACTCACCTCTTTCCAACAAGAAATTCTGTCACCATGCTTATTAGAAGCGTAGACACTAACAATGGTAAAATTAATAGGATCCTTACACTTCAAGGCCAGCCATTGGTGAGTATCACTAAGGATAACTTCTTCAACACAATGAACAAGATTAGCAGCAATACCTATGGCAGCACCACCCTTCTTATTGAAATGATCTGTAAAATACCAACAGTGGTTACTGGAAACAATTTGAAGATTAGTCCTCAGGTCAAATCCACCTACCTTCAACTCTTGAAGACAAATAATATCAGGAAGCAAATTAATATCCTTCATCCATCTATTAACTATTTTGCCTCTAACAGGGTCAGTGATTCCCTTGATGTTTAAAGAAAGAAGTTTGAGAGAATTCATACCTTAACCAAAAGGAGGGGAGACCAACTTACTTTCTGATATTCTTAAGAGGCTTAATGACCGATCCAGAGACCCTAACCGTGTCTTTCCTTTTGGATTTAACCTGCTTAGGAGAACCTCTAATATCATCAATACCCATTTCAACATCTTCAGTATCTCCAGCATTCTTTTGAAGTTGAACAAATTGTTCATAATCCTGTTGAGACACCTGTCTAGAAAAATCATCCTGAAAAGCTTGTCCTGGAACATTTTCATCAGCACTGGTGGGGTTATTAAGACCATCAGAAACCTGATTACCTTTCATATTTCTCCTGTTACTCACATAAGTCCATTCTCCCTCATTAATTTGAGCAGAGGAGGATTGATGAGCTTCACCTTCATCCAGAGTACCTGTATCCTGCTTGCCAACTTCTTCTTCTTCAACCTGAAAGGGGTTAGATACCTCCTCTAACAGAACATCATATCTGTTACTCCATTTATTAAATACTTTTTTCTTCACTTTGACATTTTGCCTTTTGCTATTGCTAGTCTCCTGCTGTTTAGCCTTACCCTTTTGTTCAAACTTTTCTTCAGAACTGTCCTTCTTAATATCAAGAAGAGGACATTCTTTTATTAAATGGCCTTGTTTAAAACAATTAAAGCAAGCATTGGGGAGATTCCTGTATCTTACCTTTTGTTCATGAAGCATGCAACCTTCAGAGTCCTTAAGCACTATAGAGGTTTTGACTTCTCTTGAAATGTCAACCTCAACAAGAATCTGGGGATCCCATTTAGGGTTTAACTCAGTCCTGGACTTTTGTCCTAAAACCTTTCCTGTCATAGTCCCTAGATGTTGAACCCAGGGGTAGAACTCAATTGGGAGATCAAGAAACTCCACCCACACTGGCACCTTGGTGGGTTTTGTTCCCTTGGGATTAAAGCCTGGGTACCATCTAAACATAGATAAGGGAATATTTCTGATTAGCCATTGTCCTTCTGACATGATCTGCAGAACACTACTTGAGTCTTCAAAAAAGAACAGAAAGAAGTTGTTTGGCAGAAATTGAACGTATTTTAGCCTAATACCCCTATTAGTCCAACTGTTTTTTATCCATCCCTTAAGCACTTCTTGGGGCGGTCTAGGTCCATGACAGAGACCAATAACAGCTCTTTCATACAGAACATTGTGCCAGTTGTTAAGAGAGCTCTTGTCTATAACGAGAGTGTTATCCTCATCACCGTTATTGACAAAATCTACGTTAATCATATTAATCCCATCGTCTTGACCTTCGTTAATTTTCTTTTTGCCTTTTAGGTCAACAGAACCTGAAGTACTACTGATAAACGCAAAATTATCAAAAGAGTCAAAACCGTCGAGTTTCCTTTGTTTAAGGGCTGAAGCGTAAGACCCATCTTGTTTACCTAGGACACTATTACTCAGATCACACTTATTTTGGACCTGTTTATCACCACACATTCCCTCGGTAGCATGCAGAGAATCATTCTTCTTACCTAAGTGAATAGCCCCAACAACTTTAGCATGCAAGTCTCCTGGAGGGCCAATGATACCAGCAGAGTTCCTGTTACTTAGTGGGGAGATGAAACTCCAAGTTTCATCTCGCTTTTCTACCATCGACTGCTCGCATCTGTCTAAGGGGCTAGGATTCTTACCTGATAGACCTTCTCGAATGCTTCCTTGGGATAATCCATTTTGTAACACCTCATGCAACGCCATGCAGACCCACAGCGGGGAGCAAACAGCACCCAGCAAACCCACACCACTCAGAGACCACTCGAAGAGCTAATGCCTCAGCAAGGGAGCCAACGCGAACAGGACTGCCCCCAAAGGGGCCAGCACCAACGACTGGAGCTAGGATCCAGCCATCGCACGGAGCGCCAGAGCTAGGGCCGGACGTGACCAAAACTCTCTAAAGATCTGATATCAAGAGATCCAGATATTGCTGTAACTGTTGCATCCATTCGAGCTGGAGGCGGGCATTGATTTCACTATGACACATCCTCTATAGAGGGTCAGTCTGTTATAGAGAGACTCTCTTTCTCTCTCTCTCTCTATGTATCTCTCAATCAGGCATTTTTTTTATCCTTGCCTATAGTTGACAGGCATTTTTTATCCTTCTCAATCAGGAGGGAAACTGTATTGTCACGGGAGCGTCCTCCGGGCTTGGGCTTGCCACCACAAAGGCTTGGGTGGACTCTGGTGAGTGGCATGTTGTGATGGCAGGTCGGGACTTTCTGAAGGTAGAGAAAGCAGCCAAGTCCATTGGTCTTCCCAAAGGAAGCTACACTGTCATGCACTTGGATATAGCTTCTTTTGAAAGCATGAGGACGTTCCTAAAGAATTTTAGGAGTACACGTATGCCCCTTGATGTACGGGTCTGCAACGCTGCCATCTATTTTCCGACTGCAAAGGAACCTACCTTCCGTGTTGAACGATTTGTATTGAGCGTTGCCACTAATCACTTGGAACACCTCAATTTGGCCTAGCTTCTTCTCGATGATACAAACTCACAACCCCTGATGAGACAAGCTTCTTGAAAGTCAATGGAGGAGAAGCACACATTTGTTGCATACATAAATTAGCCAACCAAACACAGTCAAGAGTGTCTATGAAATCTATATTCAAGAGAGATGGATCAATACACTTAATAATGACGCCAATAATTATACAAAGTGTTTATAAAGACTTCAAAAAAAAATTGGGATGAACGCAGCTAGCTCAACAAATTGCCATGTTGCATGACAAAATAGTATAGTCTCCACACAAAGCTTACAATAATGAACCACGAAATGAGTGCAAAATACCACCAAATGAAAGGGTGAGAGGGTGGGAAAGAGTGATAGAAAGGGGTACAAATTGATGAGAAAGAGGGGTGGGAGGGTGAGCAAATGGGCAAAATGAGTCCCAAAAATTGATGGGAGAAGGCTTCTCTCAATGAGGAGAAAGCATACCACCAAAATAAAGCACCACCACCACCACCAAATCATAGCCAAACACACTACCAAGACCTCCACCTAGCGCTCTGATACCATGTAGAGAGTACATGCATGGAAGCAAAATAAAAAGAAAAGTGTACTCACAAAAGAAAGAGTGTGTGAGACTCAAATGAGTAGACCATGAAATGGGTAAACTCATGTGGACTAGAAATGAGCTTGCCAAGGGCATGGAGTAGGCTCTTCAAGCTTCTTACCAAGTACAAATGAGGGGAGAGGCCACCCTTATATAGATTTTGGAGGGGCTCTCAAAAGTATATCTCATGTGGGATAATTCCCCTGAAAGAAGAATGAATACAATTGGTAGAAGCAAATGGCAAGGTACCCAAATACAAAGGATTTAATATAAAAAAGAAATATAATGGAAATAGAGTGACGACAAGATACGAAAGGGAGATGCACTCTCATATTCTCAACATCAACTACCTTGGATTTGAAGCGATCTATTAGACAAGGATGACCATTGGATTCCCTTGGGTTCATCTTCTCTGTCAATGGTCTCATCTTAGTGGTGACTCATTGGGCCTACTCAAGCCCTATTGATGATGTTTCTCTTTTGAAAGGTCTAAAATAGCTAGTGCTTGGGATTTCTTTTTCAATGTCACCAATGTGTTTTTGGGCAATGAACAAGGAAACCCTAACCATTTTTTAGAATTAGTGGAAAGCATTTCCATCACACGAGATCAATGATCAATAAGAAGATTGCCTTAAAATCTTTGATAAAACCTCCTCCCCAATTCATTAGGGACAATTGATCTAGAGAGATCCAATCAAGCTAGGTTTTCCAACTTTTGGGCATTCAAAAAGGCTTTGATGTGTCTATGCTTCATCATTGAGATTGGGTGCTATCAAAATAAAATAAAATTTAATAATACAAGGGCATTCAACCAATGTGGTTAGTCGAACTAATGGTTCCTTCTTAGCATCTATATCCTCGTCTAGAGAGGAGCATAGATTGATGTAGCCAGTAAGTGAGGATGATCCTCACCCTAAGGGCCCTAGGTGGAACAATGGTTATCTGATTCAAGACATTTTGAAGACAAAGAATGGTGTTCATTTCCACGAGAAGATTATTATAAAATGGTGTACTTCTTGATGTTTGATAAGGTGGCGATTCGAGTTCCAAGATTTGTTGAGAGGAAGAAAAAGGGTCCTTTTGTGGAATATTCTTCAAGGGACATACAGTAATGGAAAAGAGAACCAACTTTGTAATGCCTCCAATGGTGATAGTGATGTTTTAGAGTGGCCACATATTTGAGTCATGTGAAGAATTGGCAAGGTGTTCAAAGAACACTCAAATTTGATGGATTATCAACTGAAAGCATGCTCTTTTAAGGCAGACGATTGAGTACTCATTGGAACTTTTGGAATGCATTGAGAGAGAAGATCATTTGAACTATGATGGTTCCCCTAAAGAGCCGTCCATAGGAAATCCTGCATGAGTCATATACAAGGTTAGCAAGATTGCACTTCACACATATACAAGGCTGCTAGCTAGACAGTTGGAGAAACATGGAGATGGAAACAAGGTCTTCGTGAACTCTGTGCATCCTGGCTTTGTCAGTACAGATATGACAGGCAACTTGGCCGATATTTATGCCAAGGAGGGTGCAGAGAATATCGTTCGGGTTGCCCTCCTGCCATCAAGATAGTTTTACTATGAAGACAAGCCTGGAGTATTTTAGTCGAAGCCATGTAATCTATATGCTGCGTCAGAAGTCAACTCCATACACCACATGATGGTAGTGCCTTACTTTTGATAAAGAACTTTATTCATGAAAATATCTCAGTTCCTTGACCATATTGGTAGGTTTGAGGTCGCCCTCACTCAGAAGTAGCAAGCCATCATTTCTCAAGGGCTGAAAGGAAGTGCTGGATTTCATAAGATTGGTAGCAACTTCATGGAGTAAAAACATGTTATTTGGAATTAGACTATTGAAGTGTGAGGTGTTAATAATGTTTTTTATTCCTCTTGGAAAAATGCTAATATTGACGTGATACTCTAGATCCATTGTTTCATGTTTCGTGTCTTTACGTCATTCAAGGATATTCATGTCTATATCTCATTGAAGTATATTGATGTCTGTATCTCCTTCAATGATATTCATTGGAATGATAGGGGTCATCCAAAAGTTTACTAAATGAATACTACAACACAAATGGTAGATATCAGCGCTTCCTAATTTTGTGAATAAAAAGAAAATTGAAAGTGCTAGTAACAGTACTCCTAAAAGTGCTATAGTAGTATCGTAGACAATTCCTGTGCTTCTTGTTACACAATTTGTGCAGGAAATTTCAGTGGTTACGAATTTCTTAACGCTATAAATTCCAGCAGATATGGGCAACAAACACTATTGAAATTTGTTGTGTTCATAAGAAATTTTGCAACACTGGAAGTTCGTGTGCTAATTCCTTGCACATGTTGGACTTTCCAGCGCTAGATTTCTATTGCAATTTCTAGCGCTATATTTTTTGGAAAGAAATAGAGAGTTTGCCGCATTATGTGGCACTAGAACTTCCCATAGGAAAGTTTCAAGCATTTGATTTTTGCACAGAATGTTGTAGCGCTATGTAAATACCAGTTTTTCATAGAGTTATCAATGCACTATAATGTTGCAAATTTCAATGCAAATTTTTCAGGAATTTCCTAACCATTGAAGTTTTCAACGCTATGTAAATTACTGTTTAACAGAGAGTTTCTAGGTCTACGTAGGGCAGGAAGTTCCCATGCTAATTTTTCAATGCTTCCTAGAAGCGTTGAAATTTCTAGCACTATAAAACTTACAGTTTTAGAGAGACTTTCGAGCTCGTGATAACACTGGAATTTCTTGAAGTCTTTTTCTAGCACTAGAGCACCGACAAAAATTCTAGTGTTACATGGATACCATATTCTCAGCGGTAAGTTTCTATTGAAACCTCCACCGCTGTGTGCTGTTTTTTTGGATGTCTGTTGGCAGCAGTCAGGGAACCGAAGGAGCCACAAGACAAAGAGAGTCAGAGCGAAGGGACAGCACAAGCAGACATGGCAGTCAAAGAAGATCTGGCAAATAGGCCAATAATTTTCCTCATGAAGAAGCAAGTATGAGCATTCACGCAAATCTAGCACTTCGGCAACCCTTTAACTTTTCAAAAACCCTTACACCAATTAAAAGTGATTCTCATCACTAAACACCATTGTAAATACCATTTCATATTATTATAGCTCCATTTTGTGCAAGCCAAGGAGTCCTTGAGCTTGAGGAGCTTTAGAAGTATCTACCTGCCAATTTTTGTAATTTTTAGATCTCGTTTGAGCCCTCAAATAAGCCTTGGAACCTAATTTTTAACTAGGCCGGACACTAGGTCTGAACAGGGCCAAAGCTAGTCAAAAACTATAAAAGGAGCTAGAGAGCTCATTTTTGAGGTTAGATTGTAATTGAAACGAATTTGTAAGAGCTTTTTGAAATTAATCTAAAAACTCCATTACTTCTCCCTCTTTGTCTTGCCGTGTGTGCGCGTGTGTGTGTATGTGTGTGCATGCTTGTGTGCTTCTCACTCACGCACTTGTGCCTCCACTGGCTCAAGGTCTTCATACCATCCTCACGTCTTCCCGGATTGACATTAAAGGAGGTGCTACTCATCACTGAGCTACACCAAATTTTGGCGCCGTTGCCGGGGATCGAGCTTTGAGGACGAGCGTGTGATGGTAAGACGTAGAGTTGACGCTTTGGAGTTGTAGGTATTTTCTTCACTTTCATCTATTTTCTTGTTTTTTCTTCACCATTCTCATCATCATCATCATCACCATCTTCCACCTCCATTTCCATCATCGCGAAAATTTCAGTTTTTTGAGTATATCACCATCTCCACCTCATTTCCCTCATTTCACTTGTGAGAGAGAGAGAGAGAGCGAAATTGCGTGTGCTGTTTTTACATGTTTCTTGAGCTGTCTTGTAGGTACAGGCCACATCATCGTCCCCAGCACTCTGCGCAGGTACGGATTTCGAAGTAACTGTCTGTGTGTCGCCGACTTCTGTCAATCGCGACCGACAGAAAAAACGCTCAAATTACCAAACAAAGTGCAAAACCATGATCTACAGGCCTAGAGCTTCCCAAAAATGTGTTTAGTTTCTTGAAATTCCTCAGATTTCTGTCAATCGCGATCGCTCTGTCAATCGCGACCGACAAACCACGACGGACAGATCTGTCAATCGCGATCGACACGTCAATCGCGATCGACAGCCCACGACGGCTCTGTCAATCGCGACCGACAGAGTCAACGATCGATTGACCACGACCGACGGGCCATACGGGTGACACGTGTCAATCGCGATCGAGTCATCAATCGCGATCGACTCGTCAATCGCGATCGACACAGTCAACGACTGTTTGACCACGACGGACAGACCACGATCGACTCATCAATCGCGATCGACACAGTCAACGACTGTTTGACCACGACGGACAGACCACGACGGCTCTGTCAATCGCGACCGACACAGTCAACAACTGTTTGACCACGACGGACAGACCCTCGCGACCGACCTGTCAATCGCGATCGACCCATCAATCGCGACCGACAGAGTCAACGGCCCTTTGACCACGACTGATTGACTTTTCGTAACCCCTGTCAATCGCGACTGACCAGTCAATCGCGAGTGACAGCCACGACGGACCTGTCAATCGCGATCGACACGTCGATCGCGACTGACCTGTCAATCGTGACCGACAGACTGTGCGAACACGTTAGAAGGGCAAATTAGGTCAAATTTTTAAGGGAAAAATAGTGGTCTAAATTTTGGCCAAGTGTGGGACAAACACTAGGGTGTAGCATTGCATTACGAGAGCATGACACAAGTAACTCGAGAATTCCTGTTGCCTGTTAACCTAGTTTAATCCTGTTCAGGGGTCTCTAGAGTTGTGTCCAAAGAGTCATAGTGCAAAATTGGTGAAGTGTTACATGAATAAAAGTGATTGGTTCTGTCTTTTGGATTTAAGTCTTGAGCTAACCGCGGGCCTCTTACAGGTCCTTTGAGAGCAGCAAAGGGTACGCGAAGCAAGAGTAAGTGCAGGCTTGGGAATACGCGTCCTGGGCACACTAGGGCAACAATACAAGGAAAGGAACTCAAGGTTGGAAAACCCGCAACACCCTCTGTCAATTCTTAGTTTAGGCTAAGTGCGGGTAGTGTTAGAAGTAATTCCAGGCAACGATAGGCACGAGATAAATCAAAGACTATCTAGGAAAATCAAGTGCAAGTTAAGAGATAACCCGTGTGTGTGAACGACAACTTTAAAGGAAAAGAACCTAACGGGAAACGACCAAACTAAAGTGCGAAATTAAACTCAAGTGTTCCTAACGACGTGATATCAGACAAGAGTATAAACACGATAATCCACATAAAAAGAACCAAGCAACCGATATAAAAGGACTCAGAAACGTGGTTGCACCTGGAAAAATTGGGTTGATCAGTTAGGCATATGAACCTTAGATCAAGACGACACCTAGTAAGTGAGAGACAAAGCCTTAGGTCTTCAGAGGCTAGTGTCAATCATACTGCAAGGTCTTGGGCCCAGCAGTTGAGTCACCACTCGCATTACCCTAGCTCTGATACCAGTGAATCAGAGATGTCTCAAGGCATGGACAGACCTATGGGAAGTTCAGGTGTGCCATACTTGCACAGGGTAGAAGGCCCTTACAAAACACAGTTGGAATACCTTAGGACCAACCGATTAGGTGCTAGCATCTATGAGGACGGCCTAGGAAGATCTGTGGTACAGATTAAGAATCCTGATCAATCCATTGGACTAGAGCGGCCAGCTGTCAAGTTTGAAAACGGAGCATACTTGGACAAAGAAGGAACCATATACGTAGTTACCAGTCACCCAGATAGGACGGACGAATTTGGGAATGTGATCTCAGAAGCGGAATGTGACCTAGAGCAAGGAAACATGGGTGCAGAACCTAGAACCCCTCGAGGTAAATCGGTTCTCACTAGGATTATCACATCGGAATGGATCCCCCAAGACAACAAGAGCATAGATTTGCTCCTCAATCGAGAAACTGACGAAGCCTTTTGGAGGTATAAACCTGATCAGCCAACTGATATAGGAACAATCATGATCTACGAGTTTAAGGATCCTGATAGCCCAGGTAGAGTGACCTACTTAGATCACGCTTCGGAGAGGATCTTTGTGGTGACAGAAAATGATAGGCATGCTTACACTTGGAAGGGTGAATTCGTTTTCCCCCAACCAAGATCGAATGTATCCTATGGTCACCCTGGAGTTGGAACATCCCAAGCTCATGGATTGCAAAGAGACAGAAGTAGAGATAGACCAGAAGTAAGCTTTGCCAACCCAGTGGGCAGAGAAAGAACGAGGATGGAAACAAATAGAGTAGAACCTGAGATGCTTAGAGCTCACCGGAATCAAAGAAATGCGGATGAGTTCCCTCTACCACGACCTAGAGAGCACACAAGGACCTTGAGACCGACTCAGCTAGTTAAATCCATGAAGAACTACTTCGATGGCACTGGAGATCCATACGATTATGTGGCTGAGTTTAGGCAAGTCTTGAGAGCTGAACAAGTGGAGGATCTATTCACGCAGTACAATGCCTTTGGTCTGACCCTTAGGAACACTACCCTGACATGGTTTCAGCCACTAAATGAGAGGCAGTTCAGGAGCATAGACCAACTCCTAGAGGCTTTCATTATTGAATTCTCTAAGAGTGGCATAAGGCATAATACCTCCTCGCTGATTCACAGCTTCAAGCAAACCCCTCAAGAAACCGTGAGACTTGCAAGAAGAAGATTTAGGCAATATCTTGAAAGATGCCCTGCTTCGGAGTTACCCACACCAGCCAAGCAAGTGGCTTTATTCTTGGATGGATTGCTAAGTACCAAATTAAGATCATATGTGTACTTGAAGGACCCTAGGACCATAGAAGAGTGTGTACGCATGTGTATTGACATTGAGGACAACCTAGGGGAGGAGTTAGAGCTTTCCAAGATATACAAAGATTCGGATAGTAACTCTAGCCTCTCTCCCACGCAATCCACATCAATCGAGGAACTTGCAAAGAAAGTAGCTCAGAAGTTAGGTGTAACTAGCAAACAAATCCCAAGGTTTGCCCCTGTGAAAAGATGCTATACCTGTGGTGGCGACCACATGGCGAACGTATGTCCCATTATGGCTCAGCCCCAAGTAAATCCTAGTAACCAGTACTGCACCATAGAACGGAGATACACCAATCACACCGCGCAAGATTGCCCATACAACAAGCAGGCAGTCAGGCAACCCTACCCCCAGCCATACCCTCAACAAGGCAGATACCAGAACCAGTACCCACCTCAGCCGTATGCTAGGCCTCAACAAACCTACCAACCCTATCAAAACCAACAAAGGCCTCAGCCTGTGCTAGCACAACAACCCCCAGCTCCAGCTAATGTGATTCCGGTAAAGTATGCTGTTGCAGAAGAAAACCTGAATAGAGCTATAGTCCCCGTAACACCCTCGCTTTCTGACAGTGACCCGAGTGACCATAGCTTTGATTCTACACATGTTGATAGTCCCCAGGCTTACTACATGCAGTCTCCAGAACATGGTGAGTCCTATTACAGCGAAGAGCCAAATGAACCTAGTTGGGAGTCGGATTACACAAACGTCATGTACACAAACCCCAATCCTAGACCTCAACCTAGGCAGGCAAGACCCCCATTCCCTAGAGGACCGTGCTACAGATGCCAAGGAGATCACCTCATTCGTGATTGTCCCTTACCTCCACCTACACAACCTCAGTCAGTGATGATCCAAGGCTTCTGCCAAGATTGTGGAAAAGAGCATCTCTTACGAGATTGCCCAAAGAACCCCAATAATATGCCAAAAATCACGCCTATCAATGTTATTGGGTTGGTGGTAGATTCCACAGGAAGTGTCACTTCCACTTCTCCCGTACAGGTAGTCACTAGAGCTCAAGCATTGCAGCAGAATCAAGGGGTAAACCAGGATAAGAACCCAGAGGCTAGTGAAACTGAGAGCATAACAAAGAAAAGGACTAGAGCGTGGAAAGATAGTCGGGAAAGAATGAAAAGACAATGGGCTAAAAAGATGAGTGAACTTGAGGAAAGCATAAGGGAAACCAAAGCCAGGATAACTGAACTCACATCTCAAACCCCCTCTCACACTATCTCACCACCACCATTCCCATCGCCATCCGACGCGCCACCTTCCAACCCACCTCATATGATTCCACCACCCCCTAGAGTAGGATCAGTATTAGCTGATCCCACTCCTGAAGGTATAGACATGATGCTTAAAGCATATCAGGCCAGAATCCAAGAAGGGCCAAATGTCACGGATCATGACAAGTGTTACCCTAGAGCCGACCTAGAGATAGAAAGAACTAAGCTTTGCGCGAAAATGGTCGCTTTGGCTCAGACTATGTTTGAAGCCAGTCGCCTTTTCAATTACTCGGGCTCAGCCAAGATGCAATTACACTTGGATGGACTTCTAGAGAAGCTAGAGGGCATAATTGCAAGATCTGCCAAGGAAGAAGAAAATCAAGAAAGGGAGAATGCAAGCAAAAATATGACCCATCCCCCACAGAAAGTTTATGTGGCCAATTCCACTGAACTAGACAACCCCGCCTCCCTAGAAAGAATAGAGAATCTAATGGCACAATCACAAAAGGAACCAGCCTCTCAACATAAGGATAAGGCAAGTGGAAGAGTAAGCATTCCTGCTCAAGAAGCCTATGTGCCTGAAGCCTATGTGCCTAACTCTACGGAGCCAGACACATCATCTTCTATGAATCGGTTCACACCAGAATTCCTACGTGAGATTCAAGAAGACAAATGGGCTAAAGAAAGCGAAGTCCCTCCTCCCATTGAACTTGTGGATGATGCACATGACCAATTTCCACAAGACATCCCATCCATTTATGGAGAGCAGGAAAGTACCCAATCTCAAGAAAGATTAGACTTTGAGTCTAATTCTTTACAAGAACTACCCCATTTCACAGGCCCATGGGAAGCAAGGTCCACCTGTATGAGAGCACCTACAGTCATGGTAAGAAACGAAGATTCAGTCATACCTAGGAACACAGAGGTAGTGAAGAACACCAAAGTGCAGTGTAATCTCAAGTTAGAAGAGCTACTCAAGGTTAGACCTGAATTATGGAAACATGTCGCCAAACAAGTACCAGAAATAGCTAAGCCTCGTTCCCAGGTAGGATCCCAGAGAACAGTGCCAGAGATACCCTTGGATAAGATAGGAGACATGTGTGAAGGTGAAGAAGGGAACACCTATCTTCCCATTACCTACCAGGAGTACACCACCAAGGCAATTTTGGACTCAGGTGCAGGAGTTGCAATTGCTACCACTTCCCTCTGGAAGCGTTGGGGCAAGCCAGCACTCAGGCCAACGAGAATGAAATTGCAGATGGCCGATGGTCATATTGAGAGACCCTTAGGATTGCTAGAAGGAATCACTCTCACCACTTGTGGTGTCGAGTTTGAGCATACATTTTCCATATGTGACTTTAGCAAAATCATGCCTATGAGATGATTTTGGGAAGACCATTTATGCGACAGCTGCAAGTGGTACAGGATTGGGGAACTAATTCTCTGTACCTGCAACACTTAGGTGTTACGACCAAAGTCAATCTCAAAGATTACTCTCATAGAGATGTCCCTCCTATCCAATGGAATCCCATCCATAGAGCCAAAGATGATACTGAATCGGTGCATTCCATAGGGTCAGGATCCTCATGGATGCATGAAGACACCCACTTATGGATGTGCAAAGTAGCAGTAGAAGAAGAGAAGAGAGAAAAGGCCATAGAAATAGGTGCAAACGAAACACATAGACCCACTCAAGACCCAGCCTATGCACCTGTAGTCTTTCCTGATGAGGAATTTGAACCTCACGGCTGGGCAGAAATTTTAGCAACAATGGATGTAGCCGTCAATGAGGAACAATGGACACCTCACTGTGATGAGGATGGCTATGACATTTCAGTCTTCTCCATAGAGCCAATCATGGGAGAGGCAGTTCTAGAAGAATGCGACCCGAGCCCTGATGCATTTGAGGATGCAAGTGACTCCGAGCTAGAGTCAATCATTATGGACCCACCTTTTGCATCAGATGAAGAATACTTCCATGAAGTAGAATTTCAACCCCAGAGGCATGGAGAGCTTACAAACGATGTAAGATTAGCAACGCAGGTGACCCCGAAGGAAGAAGGGAAGAAACGAAAGAAGAAAGAAGTCTCACCAGAAGAGGAAGAATCTTTGTTTGAGGTCCCAGAAAATTTCAAGAAGTACGAGATAGACGACAGGAGAGTCATGATAAGAATGCCTAAACGAGAGGCACAATCAGGAGAGGCTTATGATAACAAAGAAACCACCAAGAAAATAGTAGTGGCCCTAGAAGAAGGAGAGGAGAGATGCACATACATAGGCCATGACCTAACAGAAGAAGAAGAGCAGGCGTTAATTGCCTTGCTAAGAGAATACAGAGATGTATTCGCTTGGAGTTACAAGGATTTGAAAGGTGTTGACCCTGATATATGCTCACACACCATCCCCATGACCTCGGATGCTAAACCCTCTAAGCAAAAGCCCTATACATATAACGATAATTACGCTGCTAAGATCAAAGAAGAGATAGATAGACTGGTTGAAGCTGGATTTATCTATGAAATTGAGCACACTGAGTGGGTATCCCCCATCGTAGTGGTGCCCAAGAAAAATGGAAAGCTGCGAGTATGCATTAACTTGAAGAAGGTCAATGCAGCCACTATTCGAGATAACTATCCGCTTCCTATCACAGAACATCTCTTAGAAAGAGTGGCAGGCAAGGAAGTCTACAGCTTCCTTGATCGATTTTCAGGTTACAATCAAGTAGCCATAGCCTTCCAGAGGATCAGCATAAGACGGCCTTTGCCACAGAATGGGGCATTTTTGCCTTTAGAGTAATGCCATTTGGGCTTACCAACGCACCAGCCACCTTCCAGAGACTAATGTGCCATGTGTTTAAGGAGTTCTTGAGGAAGAATTTAGAGGTCTATGTTGATGATCTTTGCGCTCATTCCAACATTAGACAAACCCATATCCCTGAACTCAAACAAATCTTTGACAAATGTAGAGAATATCAAGTCTGCCTAAACCCCGAAAAATGCATTTTTATGGTCAGGCAAGGCAAGATTCTAGGACACATAGTGTCAAAGAATGGCATCTCCACTGATGAAGAGAAAGTGAGAGCTATAGCAGAGTTACCTAGGCCAAAGAATGTCAAGGAAGTACAAGCTTTCATGGGGCATTGTGGTTATTACCGAAGATTCATTCACATGTATGCTGTCATTGCAAAGCCCATGTACGGACTTTTGACTAACTTTGAGTGGACAGATGAATGTGAGAATTCCTTCCAGGAGCTTAAATGAAGATTATGTTCAGCACCAATCTTGACCACACTAGATTGGAATAAACCATTCCATGTTCATGTGGATGCATCCAATTATGCCATTGGATGTGTACTCGCACAACCTACCGGTGAAGGTAATATGGATCTTCCAATTGCCTATGCCAGTAGACAATTGAATGCGGCTGAACGGAATTACACCACTACGGAGAGAGAAGGTTTAGGCATGGTATATGCAGTTAAGAAATTTAGACACTATTTGCTTGCAAATAAGTTTAAATTTTTTACTGACCACCAAGCATTGTTATATCTAGTGAACAAGCCATGCAATACAGGAATATTAGTAAGATGGTTTCTCTTGCTAATGGAATATGATTTTGAGGTTGTGGTAAGGAAAGGGAGGACTCGTTTAAGAGCAGATCATCTCTCTAGGCTCACATCGGGAGAAGCCCCACAGGGAGTATCAGATGACCTTCCTGATGCTTACTTGTTTAATTTGGAAGTGGTGCCATAGTGGGCTAAGCCATTGGTACCAGTATTGACATACGGGCCTAATCATCCAGTGGTAAACACACGGAATAGAGAGGTTGTAAAAGCCCAGAAGTACCACATCATGGCTGGAAGTATGTACAAGCACACAGATCAAGGGATCTTGGCTTGTTGCGTAGAAGAGGATGAGTACGCTAAATGGTTGCAATTAGCACATGTAGGTGCGTTAGAGCAACACTACTCAAAGCAATGAACTTTACAGACCCTAAAGAGACTCGGAGTACATTGGCCAACTATGGAAGCTGATGTCCAAAGGATGTGCAAGGAATGCCCAATCTGCTGCACTAAACCACCTGTGGAACACGCTACTCTTTATCAAGTATCCATTGTGCCAGATTGGAGTGAACCTCTAGTATCCTTCCTGAGGACGAAAGCATTCCCTCCAGACATGACTCTGGCTAGGAAAAGAAGTTTAGAACAAGAAGCCCTGGATTACTCACTCATTGGTGATAATCTATACAAGCGTGGTAAAGACGGTTACCTGAGGCTATGTGTCCATGAAAGTGAATATCTTAAGATCTTGGAAACTGCTCACCAAGGTGTAGCAGGAGGACACTTTGGACCGGATCGGGTGATCAAGGCAATACTATTTGCAGGCTTCTGGTGGCCTACCCTTCACATGGATGCACATACCTATGTGAAACGGTGTGATGTCTGTCAGAGGACTCAGTATCCTATACGCAAAGATGAGATGCCACTGAAACCTATGATGGGTGGACGTGCGTTCTCTAAGTGGGGAATAGACTTCGTAGGTCCTATTAATCCCCCAGCGAAGGGTTCTCATGCGGAATACATCATTGTTGCAACAGACTATCTAACTAAGTGGGTAGAAGTAAAAGCCACAACAAAGAATGACGCTCAGACAACTGCTAAATTCTTGTTTGAGAATGTATTCACAAGGTATGGGCTACCTATAGAGCTGGTAAGTGATAGAGGCACACACTTCTTGAACGAAGTGATTGAAAATCTACTCCAAGAATTCTTGGTAATACATAAGAAGTCTGCCCCCTATCACCCTCAAGCTAATGGACAAGCTGAGAGCACTAATAAGATCTTATGCAATGTACTGACGAAATTAGTGAACACTAAACGCTCTGATTGGGACAAACAGCTACACCATGCTGTTTGGGCATATCGAGTTGCCTACAAAACGGTACTCCAAGCCACCCCCTTTCAGATGGTATTTGGCCAAAACGCTGTGCTACCCTTGGACTTCTTGATTCCTACATTGAGAGTAGCACAAGAGCACGAATGGACAGGTCATGAGCTCTCCTCTAGGATCTTTGACCTTGAACGATTAGGAGAAACAAGACTGAGAGCAGCTGCAGGAATCTATGCAGCTAAGAAGAGGCAGAAGGCATACTTTGATGCCCATGTGAAGGATAAGGGCTTGAAAGAAGGAGATCTAGTTTTAGTCTATACACTGAAACAACACGCAAGGAAGCTAGAAAAGAGAGGCTATGGACCTATGATCATCAATAGGATCTCCACGAGTGGAGCAGTACAACTGGCCACATTAGAGGGTGATGTTCTCCCGAACTATATTAGCGGATGCAGAGTTAAGTTGTATCAGGAACCCCTCACGGAGGAAATGCTAAGTCGACTCAACACTGCTAAGAAACGCAAAGAGGAAGAAAAGCGAATTCGAGAAGAAGCTCAAGCAGAAGCCCTAGAGCGCATACGGAGGATGAAATTGCGAGGGCAAGGCCGAGATCAGCCTAGAACAAATGACTATGCAGATCAAGGATATCATATGGCAATGTGTGAAGTTGCAGGAACAAGCTCACATAGGATAACTGATCGACGTCCGTTCATAACCTTAGATGTAGGACAAGGAAAGAGTGTAAGGACCGTAAGAGCCTTGATTGACTCAGGTGCAGCCACTAGTGCTGTTAAATTGTCTTACTGTCAAGAGTTGCAGTTAACTGTCAATCCTGTGGAAGCATATCTCATAGGATTGGGAGGCGTGGAAACCCCTTGCATGGGCGAGGTGGAACTTCCCCTCTATGTTCATGATGAGACAATGATAGTTAAAGTACTAGTGTGTCAAGATGAGGATCTCACTGAACCCCTTGTCTTGGGTCAAGACTGGATCTATGACCAAGCAGTCAACTTAAACCTAAGAAGTGAACTTCTTCAGGTATGGGTCAATCATAGTCGAATTACAGTAGAGTTAGATAATGGAGCACTCAAGGAACTAGGAAAGGCACAGACTCCTGGTCCTTCCAGGGGTACACATGAAGTTGACCATGTTGTTCTTGTCCCAGGCTATGTGATGCAGAAGAATGAAGATCTCAAAAAAGGAGTCAGAACCGCAATGGAACTCCCTTCTTTTCCAAAGGCCAGAAGGAGGCAGCAACTAAGGGCAGATCAATCACTGAAGACTCTCCAGGCGAGAGACCAAAAGAATGCACGACGCAGAACAACTCAGCCGATGAAACAAATGTGGGTGCGGAAAGACGAGCAGCCGGCCGTAACTAAGCGGCAACAACGGTCTTAACTTCCTATTAGTAATCAACGACTTGATGCTAATAAGAGGATTCCTAAAACCTCAGTTGAGAAAATAAAATCTATTTGGGTACCCAAGAAGTCGATGAAGGCTAACCCACAATCAAGACAAATTTGGGTGCCTAAGGCTTGCTTGCGGGCGCAAATAGCTACACCGAGGCCACAACCTATACAGTGTAACCCATTCACTCGCACAGCCAGCATTCACTCGTTTCCAACACTCAGGAACACACCAAGGCCCATGAGCACGAACATAATCGCTTGTAAATGGGTCCCTAAAAAGCCTCATTTTCAAGTCAATACACCTATAAAGCTCTCTAGAGTCTCTACGAAACCAAGAACAAAACCCATCCACTGCAATTGGCAGCCCAAGACCTGTAATAAACCCCCCGACCCCAATTTGTAAATTCATCCCCACTTACTAACTGCATTAGTCTCCTAGGACTACCCAAGCATTAACTACACACACTGTCTTCGTGCACTTACTAACCACTAACTCACCATCTACCTCATGTTAATGTTGTAACGGGGACAACAACGGATTTATTCTGTCCATTACGATGTTAACACGTGGTTCTATATTCTCATTCTCACAGAACCAACCAGCAAGCAGGGCCATGGCAGAAGCAGGAGGTGCGAGTTCTCAAGCCGGATCCGGTGCACAGATTGTGGACATAGAAACACTCCTCCTCGAGCCACATCTCACCGCAAGGCCGCAAGAACTTCAAGCTGTGCATGTGCTCCCCATTCAAGATCCTCCTCAAGGGCACACCTCTCAAGTAGGCAAACACGCTCACTGGTTCAGTGATGTCGCTGGACCATTGGGCGATGGAACCTATTTCTGGGAAGCTGAATTGGAATTTAATGGTAAATGGGGACGTTACCACTTTTTCACGCGCGAGTTTGAAAGCTATCAAAACGCCGAAGTCATGCGATCAGTATGGACCAAAGCCGGTGTGGACAGTTATTTCAGGGCCCACTTACCAAAGCCGGATTTCTTACGATGTTCATATCTTATCAGTACCATCACGCCAAGCAGGGCCAAGGGAGGCGACAGCACCTTTGTGTTACCCTCACTGCTGCCGGGTCATGAGCTTAAAAGATTCAAGCTGACCCTTAATCTGGTACGAGAAGCGTTGGGCATGTATGGCATGCACATCCCCACTGAAAAGGAAACCATGGTTCCAGGACGAATGAAACACAAAGATCTTAATAAACTGAAGGATATGGTAGCGATGACACCTACCATTGCGCTTCACCTGCGGACCGTCATGCAACATTTTGCTTTCCCCGCCCAGGAAAGATTCACAATGCCCCCAAAGAAAATATGGTTCAGCTTGTATCTGGCAGAGACAGAAAGCCTTCCCATCAACGTGCCACATTGGATCATAGATCAGATCCACCTAGGCCATCAAAGGTGGAACAAGAAGCAGAAAAATGTGCTTCATGGATGTTGCGCTCTAACAAAGATAATCTACCGATGTCTGGCCTATGACGTGCCTATTCAGCGGGCACTCATATGGCCCCGCGCCCAAGAATTCCAGAGAAGACTATCAGCAGCAGGCCCCCCATCAAAGAAGATGCGGGGGGGAGTACAATTACCCTGCGCTCAACCAAGGGGAGCCACCACTACACTAGAAATTACCCCTCCCCAGACACGACGCGTTAGGCCATTCACAATCCGGCTACCAAGACCAAGCACAGATGGACCTAATCTGGTATTTCCACCCGTCCCATCAGATCTCGAATTCCCACAGGGTTTTACTCTAAATGATCTCACAGATGAAGAAGTGGCCCGACTGATCTATGACTCTAATCTCGAGACGGAAACAGAACGAGCTCAGGATCCACAACCCCAGACAACAGCAGCAGCCCCCACCCGACCAGATGTGGTAGAAGTCGAAGTCGAGGAACAAGAGACAGAACAAGAGGAAGAAGCCTACGAGGAACAAGAATATGACGAGCTTTCAGAGCTGGCAAGTGCCCCTGCGTATTCGGCACAAATCAAGAGACTATATCGAACCATGCAACTAGTTCAAGAACAACATAAAATGTCACTGGAAGCGGGCAAGAAACTCATGAACCAGTTGCTAGCCGAGGAAGGTGTGGACGATATGTTCATTGAGTCCATAAACCTTCATGCCGACGCAGTAGGAGTGGATGAGGCCATCCATGAGGCAATGGCCTACATTCACAGATTTGAGACAAGGGTTCCCACTCGTCCCAAGAGGTCCGGGAAACAAATTCATATCAATGTATCAGCACCAGGAGAGACAACGCAAGCAGACGAACATCAGGAAGCACCACTGTCACCACCATCCCCACCTCGCACTACACAATTCACTCCACCACATGACACTAGCACCACCACGTCCACTACCACCACCATTGTCATGGGCATCCCACTCTCTCCGGGAATCCAATTCGGGGGAGTCACCATACCCACTTTCACCACTCTTTTCACTGACGTCATATCCACTCCACCCACGATCCCCATCTACACTGTCACTCAAACAATTGACACTATGGAAACATCTCCTGCCACAGCACCGCTCCCTCCCCCCATGCCACCTTCATCTCCCATACCCCCTCCACCCACATCTCCACTTGCATCCACATCATTCACAACTCCCATTCCCGCCCCCACTCCCCCTGCATCTTCACCCCTCCCAGCATCATTTAATGTAAATAGCATATTTTTAGCATTAAATCAATGTGTATATCAGCTTCAGAATGAGTACAGAGCTCTGGACGGCCGGTATCAACAACTGACAACACACCATCAGAACTTACAAAGGCAATTTCACATTCTACAAGAGGAAAATGCAGAAGTGAATCAATGCTACACAACGCTTGAGCAGGCTCACCAAACACTATTAGAAGCACCACAACCATCGACAGAATCAGGCGTCAAACTACTAGAAGCCTTGCTCGAAGTATACCAGGCCGACAACCTACGAGTCAGACGCAACTTGGCGCTACTACAGAAACATATGGCCACAGCACTGGAGGAGAACAAGAGACTGCAAAAACAAAATGAAGAGAATCTGGAAGCGGCAATGGAAGGCTCCCCTCATGAGATAGATCCAGAGCAGTTCAAAGCAGTTCCCACGGAGACGATGAAAACCATTCTGGAAAGCTATGCAGATCTCCTGGAAGCCCATGATGACTTGGAACGAGAGCGTGACACACTTCAGAGCAGGCTTAAGGAACAAGAAGAACAACCGAAGAGTGTCCCATCAACCTCCACCTCAGACGAAGTAAAGGCCTTAACTGAGGAGGTAGCAGAATTACAAAAGAGGTTACTGACATACGAGAGGCAGCCATCTCCAGTGGTCGAACTAGAGCAAGAAGAGTTGGTCCCTATTGAGGTAGATGATTCGTACGAGGAACCGTATGTTCGTATGCCAATGCCAGGCGGGCGACGAACCTCAGAGGGACTAGACACATTGGAAGTGGAAGCACCCGAATGGCTTCAGACACTGGAAAGGACAGCGAACACCCACGAAGAACGAGTGGCCATTCACTAGCGGACTTAGAAGAAACTGTCATAAAGTTTGAATATTTCAGAAGCATGTCTCATCATAGATGGATCGGCACCAATAATGACCAATATGTGTCATTCTGTATACTTTTGGCCGATTACAACGCGGAGATTCAATGACAATGTGGCAAGCCTCCCACATTTGCTACACAATTTGGTCCAGATGATATACCGGAAAGTGCTCAGCGTGGGTCCATCCATCAACCCACCTGGAGAATCAGGCTTTTGGAAACGTATCCTGAAATGGTCCGAACCTGGAATAATATGCCGTTGTTTATTAAATATAATCCTTGTTACATTCCAGTTCTTCGACGACGCACCTGGCCTGAATTCACTATTGCCGTCAGAGACATCAAAGCCTGTGCAAAATGGTTGAATTATGTTTACCTAGCACCTCCACGAGGACCCCCCACGGTCAACTACATGATTTCTACAATCCGTCACTGGAGTACTCGGCTACACAATAATCCTGATGTGATGGCCCAGATGTGTATGAAAATATTTGAATTAATGCTGATCACTTTCAGGACGTTTAAGAACATTAAGGACCCTCACTTCTCAGGTGCAGGCTTTGTGACAGGAAACCAGGATCTAGTGTACGATATGAGTACCACCCCGTCAATTGAAGTAATATATGCTTGGCACGCCAGAATCAAGTACCTCCCAGCCTGCTTTAAACAGACATTTGAGGAGATGTTCATCACAGGATTCTGGGAATATCACTCCGAAATCTTTATACCCAGACCATCACATCTCCTCCAATTATTTGCTGTGGAGAGAACCATTTACTTAGAACAATTGAGGGTGCCTCATCCCGATGTTCCCGGACCTGTGAATTGGGATGATTTGCTCACAGATCTAGCACGCGGCTTGCGACTCGAAGAACACCACCTAGCCTCCGATGTCGTCCAATACTATGTTCAAAAATCCTCTAGACAAGGGTCTGTCAGGGGCGACAGACGCGAGAGTGGGGGGGTGTTGGCAGCAGTCAGGGAACCGAAGGAGCCACAAGACGAAGAGAGTCAGAGCGAAGGGACAGCACAAGCAGACATGGCAGTCAAAGAAGATCTGGCAAATAGGCCAATAATTTTCCTCATGAAGAAGCAAGTATGAGCATTCACGCAAATCTAGCACTTAGGCAACCCTTTAACTTTTCAAAAACCCTTACACCAATTAAAAGTGATTCTCATCACTAAACACCATTGTAAATACCATTTCATATTATTATAGCTCCATTTTGTGCAAGCCAAGGAGTCCTTGAGCTTGAGGAGCTTTAGAAGTATCTACCTGCCAATTTTTGTAATTTTTAGATCTCGTTTGAGCCCTCAAATAAGCCCTGGAACCTAATTTTTAACTAGGACGGACACTAGGTCTGAACAGGGCCAAAGCTAGTCAAAAACTATAAAAGGAGCTAGAGAGCTCATTTTTGAGGTTAGATTGTAATTGAAACGAATTTGTAAGAGCTTTTTGAAAGTAATCTAAAAACTCCATTACTTTTCCCTCTTTGTCTTGCCGTGTGTGCGCGTGTGTGTGTATGTGTGTGCATGCTTGTGTGCTTCTCACTCACGCACTTGTGCCTCCACTGGCTCGAGGTCTTCATACCATCCTCACGTCTTCCCGGATTGACATTAAAGGAGGTGCTACTCATCACTGAGCTACAATGTCCAAGCCATGCCTCTCTCTCTCTCTCTCTCTCTCTCTCTCTCTCTCTCTCTATATATATATATATATATATATATATATATATATATATATATATATATATATATATATATATATATATATATATATATATATATATATATATATATATATGCATATATACATTTACAAGTGTGTGTATATATATATATATATATATATATATATATATATATATATATATATATATATATATATATATATATATATACATACATACATACATACATACATACATACATACATACATACATACATACATACATACATACATACATACATACATACATACATACATACATACATACATACATACATACATACATACATACATACACACACACACACACACACATATATATATATATATATATGTGTGTGTGTGTGTGTGTGTGTGTGTATGTATATATGTATATACACACACACACACACACACACACACACATATATATATATATATATATATATATATATATATATATATATATATATATATATATATATATATGTATGTGTGTGTATGTATGTATGTATGTATGTATGTATGTATGTATGTATGTATGTATGTATGTATGTATGTATGTATGTATGTATGTATGTATGTATGTATGTATGTATGTATGTATGTATGTATGTATGTATGTATGTATGTATGTATGTATATATATATATATATATATATATATATATATATATATATATATATATATATATATATATATATATGTAAACAAAGACATACATACAGACAGACACATATATATATACATAGATACACACACACACACACACACACACACACACACATATATATATATATATATATATATATATATATATATATATATATATATATATATATATATATATATATATATATATATATATATATATATATATATATATATATATATATATAATTGAATAAAATAAAAAATAGACAACATAAGTTGAAAGTTGTATGTATTAACAAGGCAAAGGTGATCCATAGTACAAGTTAGTTGTCCATAGTACAGGACAAAGGAGATCCATAGTACAAGCTAGCTATCCATACACATGTTTACCTACATCTATGAGAACTACTTGGATACTCAACATGTTCCTGCCAAAGATGAGCATCCACCTCACTTTCTTGAGCTTCAAACTTGCTCTCATCCTCCTTGGAGGGAACATAGGTCATGTGCTCATCTTCGCTCTCCATCCCCACAATGGATTCCCTTGCATGCCACAAGGGGTGAGGTCTTTGCATTATGCATATGTGGAGAACATACACTAGGTATGCATTATTGTAGTCTATATAGTGATTAGATGCTTTGTTACTATGATGGCAAAACACTATCACTGCCAACATAAAAATGGAAACATTATCATTGCAAAATGTCATATTTCTGATACATGCACAAAAACAATATGATTCATTGCACGGTGTGGACACTTTATGTATACAAATTTCCTCTTGAGAGACTTCTAAGATTAGCCCTATATTGATTCCTATTGGTTACGCTATCATCATTGTTTCCATTAGATGAACAATCATCGCTTTCATTTGAGCAATCATCACTTGAAGTCCCATCCTTAGTCATGCACATGTCCCCTACTGATGCAATAGGATGTAGGTGGCCACTTGTAACATCATTCAGTTGATGTTCCTCTTCCACAACTTCTCCAGAAAAGACTTCGTTTTACCCCCCTTCAAATATTTGTTGTGAACGAGGGGTAGTTTGAACAACATACCACCACCTTGCATTTCGACATGTGGGATAGAATAAAACCTTGCAAAGCACATTTACATGACCGATATCAATACGCAAAACACAAAAATAACCAATTGAACATATATCTTTAGCCTATGTACGTGCTCCCATTGATGAAAAAAAACATGTCATTTTGGTCTCTCCAAATGGCGTTGGTGTCAATAGTATAGAGTCCAGATTGTTCACAATGTTCAGTGACATTTCTTCCCCTCTTGATCAATTTAAACCATTTGACATCTAGAATGAAATGCAAGAATCATCTGTAGTTCACCTCAATAATATCTTGTATCACCTCCAAAGTAATCAAGATGCACTTCATCTTTGCTAGTGTTGCTTGAGTCCGGATCAAATGTAGCAATGACTCCACAATCATATGCTTTGTGATTCTTTTCTATTTTTTCCACTCAAAAATGACTACCTCGTGACCATAAGGCATTATATTTGTGATAGTATATATAAGACAACCACAATCAGCAAATTGGCTAAAGCAATACAATTGCACACCACTCAAAGAAAAGTACTTACATGTCAATCTGGACCAAATGCATACTCATGCTCATCTAGGGAGACTAGTTCACCACTTTCTTTTGCACTTGAAATCTTTCCTTGAAGCCATGATGCACTCATACTCTTTGGAAGAAGACTCAACGAATTTTGATAAGGAACACCCCTATTTGTTTGTTTCCATTCTTCTCGAGCGTAAATCTATTCTTGCCTTGTTTTATGGTACATTTCATACCACCTTTGCATGATATCACTATTCATCATACAATAATTAGTGACTTTGGTTCATACTTCCTCACTCAATCTCTTTATGACCACATTGCCTTGCAGAACATCATTCACCACCCGATCATCGTCCTTTATGTTCCACAATTGTACAATGCTGTTTTGAGAGCATGATAGGTACTTAGATATGAATACACATGACTCTTGTACCAACCATCCTTTTACCATGGAGCCCTCTCGTTATGCTCTTTGTCTCACGTAGCTCTTCAAGGTTTTCTTAAACCTTTATAAGAAAAAAATCCATCGAGCATGCATAGTGCCTGCAATCTACACCTCAGCTCCATACACCACATGATGGTAGTGCTTTAATTCTGATAAGCAACTTTATTCATGAAAAATTCTCAAGTTCTCGAGCATACTGGTAGGTTTGAGGTCGCCCTCCCTCAGAAGGAGCAAGCCATCATTTCTCAGGGGCTGAAAGGCAACATTGGATTTCATAAACTTGATAGCATCTTGATGGAGTAAAAACATGTTATTTGGAATCAGAGTATTGAAGTCTAGGGTGTTAATAATGTTTCTTATTCCTCTTGGAAAAATGCTAATAATGAGGTCCTAGTGTCCCTTTCGATCCATTGATTCATGTTTCATATCTTTACCTCATTCAAGGATATTCATGTCTATATCTCATTCAAGGATATTCATGTCTATATCTCATTCAAGGATATTGATGTTTGTATCTTCTCCAATGATATTCATGGTAATGATATGGAGTCATCCAAAAGTTTAATAATGAATGAACACTACAAGACATAGGGCAGATATCAGTGCTTCCTAGTTTTGTCACTTTAAAAAAAATTGAAGATGCTAGTAAAAGCACTACTCAAAGCGCTATAATAGTAGTGTAGAAAGTTCTTGCGCTTCTCATTACATAATTCGTGCAGGAAATTTTGCTGGTTACAAATTTCTTAACGTTGTAAATTCCTGCCGATACAAGCAACAAATACTACTGATATTTCTTGTGTGTATAAGAAATTTTGCAGCACTAGAAGTTCTTGCGCTAATTACTTGCACATGGCTCAATTTTCTAGCACTAGATTTGTGTTGTAATTTCTAGCACTGCATTTTTTGGAAAGAAACAGAGAGTTTGCAGCGTTACATAGCACTAGAACTTTTGGTGGGAATGTTCCTAGCCTTTGATTTTTGCGCTGAAAGTTGTAGCACTATGTAAATAATAGTTTTCTAGAGAGTTATCAGTGCTATATAAAGTTTCAAATTTCAACGCAAATTTTAAGCGCTTTCCTCTAACCATTGATGTTTTCAATGCTATGTAAATTACTGTTTAACATAGAGTTTCGAGCTCTATATAGTGCTAGAAGTTCTCATTCTAATTTTTTAGCGCTTCCTAGAAGCGCTCAAATTTCTAGCACTGTACAAAGTGCAATTTTACAGAGACTTTTCAGCTTGCGATAGCACTAGAATATCTTGCGGTCTTTATCCCATGCTACAACGCTATCGAGAATTCTAGCGTTATGTGGATACCATATTCTCGGCGCTAAGTTTCTGCTGAAACTTCCAGTGTTGTGTGTTGTTTTTTTGGATGTCCAAGCCATGCATATATATATATATATATATATATATATATATATATATATATATATATATATATATATATATATATATATATATATATATATATATATATATATATATATATATATATATATATATACATACATACACACACACACACACACACACATATATATATATATATATATATATATATATATATATATATATATATATATATATATATATATATGCATATATACATATACAAGTGAGTGTACACAGACACACACACACATATATATATATATATATATATATATATATATATATATATATATATATATATATATATATATATATATATATATGTGTGTGTGTGTGTGTGTGTTTGTGTATACATACATACATACATATATACATATACAAGTGAATATATATATATATATATATATATATATATATATATATATATATATATATATATATATATATATATATATATAGAGAGAGAGAGAGAGAGAGAGAGAGACACACACACACACACACACACACACATATATATATATATATATATATATATATATATATATATATATATATATATATATATATATATATATATATATATATATATATATATCTATCTATATATATATATATATATATATATATATATATATATATATATATATATATATATATATATATATATATATATATATATAATAAACAAATGGACAACACAAGCAAAAAGTTGTATGTATTAACAAGGCAAAGGTGGTCCATAGTACAAGTTGGTTGTCCATGGCACAAGACAAAGGAGATCCATAGTACAAGTTGGCTACCCATACACATGTTCACCTACAACTAGGAGAACTACCTGGATGATCAACATCTTCGCACCAATGATAAGCATCCACCTCACTTTCTAGAGCTTCATACTTGCTCTCGACCTCCTCTGACGGAACGTAGGTCATGTCCTCATCTTCGGTCTCCATCCCCACAATGGATTCCCTTGCATGTGATAAGGGGCTAGGTCTTTGCATTACACATATGTGCATTACATCCATTAGGTATGCATTATTGTAGCCTATATAGTGATTTCATGCTTTGTTACTATGTATACCTCTTCCTTGGTGGGCACGAAAACAATACCCGTATACTGCATTTGCCTTAGCAATTTTGCCATGTCATTGACTCTCGCCTCATCGTACTCCTTTCCTATGGGTTTTCTGCCCACTATCTCTTTCTGATCCCACCCACAAAATCACTAAAGAACATTACAAAAAGATAAAAATGGGACACAACACAAGGTCTGAATTCAACTTACAAACTTGACCTTGAAATGGACTTTTTCTCTCTTGCCCAATTGTAAAATTCTTGTCGTATTTCATTGTATGTAATTGGCCTTCCTTTGTTCCTCTCATTGGCTGTGAAATGTCCGATGCTCTTCATTTACTATTCTCCAATCATCTGGAGATAGGCTTGCAGGATTCAAACCACCTTTGTCCACTATGAATCTTGCTAGACCATGCCTCAACTTCAGCACATGATTCATCATAAGAGGCATTGCTTTCTCCTTGAAACGATAGCCCTCGGGATTTGGGAATTCTATGTGAAATTGGCTGATCATTGCATTCTTACTCTCTAGAAACTGATGCCTCCAATTACTAAGAATGTCATCATTGAAGTAAATCCACATTAACTCATGCATGCAAGCAATGACTTGCTTTCCTCTAGCATTTGAAACAAGGGCACTATCCTCATGTATGCCATAATACAAAGTCCTGCACATGTCAAAGAAAAGGTCCAATTTGCATATAACTGATTCAGAACTCAACATGCAGAGATAACATAGGTCACTTTACTTACTCATGGTATGGCATCTCTAGAGGCGTTTTGATTGGCGTGGTGAATGAGGTTGCGATCGACATCTCTTGTGGCATTTCCTCCAGTGTTTATGCGACCATTGGTGTTGTCCGCTCTGTGGTATGTTGTGTATCATATGTCTACCTGTTGATATGCTCATCAAGTTGGAGGTCTATATGAGGTAAAAATTTAAAATTATTATCGGTCTCTTCCAAAGGCATGCATTATTTTTCTTCGATGTCGCTTAAAACAAAACACTCTAAACACCTGCTCGAGGTTACATTCGAGCTTTCATCCTTCTTTTTCCTCTCAAATCCATGCCTTGCAACGTCTGCCTCAAAATCATCTTCACTCATGAGAGAGTACTTGGTGCTTCGTGAACTTCAAGAGGAGCTCTTAGAATGCATTTGGGTGTGGGATCTTGAATGCAAGCAAGAGGGCACAATATTTTCAAGCCGCAAAATAGCAAATGTAATTAGTATCATGGATCGTATACTACATGCTATGGTACATGCATATAAAAAACACGATGCACGTACCACCAAAGCAATCTATGGTCACACTATGATACATTCCATGACATCTGTCAATGTGCATAGCTCTGGCTCGTATGGTGGCGCATATGGGATATACATTCTTCCATTCAAGTATCAAACCATAATGACACTATTGGAGGAGATGGAGGATAATCTTCACTGATGAATAGGTGTTGCTTAAACCTGCTTCACACCAGCCAAGAACAACTACTAGAGACTGTAGTGGGCCTCTTTAGCATGTTGATGATCATAAATACTCACAAATGTATTTTGGAACATGATCCACTAATTAATGGATCAAAACAGATAGGTAGGAATTGACCCAAGACCAAAAAACTTGCTATTCTTGTTTCTACACTTGTTCAATATTTTGAACAGTTCTCTGAGCACAACAACAATTAGCTTAATTCCCTTTGGGAAACTCTTGTTAGCTTAGATAGCTACCAAGCATGAGTGATTTCATAAAAAATGATAGACTACACACTAAGAAAGATGCTTAGCAATTCAGAGAACCTTTCCAACAATTACAGGGTGCATAAGTCAATAGACCAGAGAGTAAAGATGTGTTAATATCTCATGATTTAGAGTTGCAATGATAATGATACTTTGTAATCGTATAATAGATAGTATGCTGAATCTACCATGCTTTAAATCATGACAAATGATCAACCATACACTAGAAACAAGCTCTTAGAAAGTCACTATTTTGATGTAGTCATAGTATTCATAGTAGAGAAGTGAAATGAGAATGTAACGATAATATATATATTAAATCTTATACAAATACAATGTGATTGGAAATCATATATTTCTCAATGTGTGAGATGTCAATGAGCTATGAGATGAGATCTCAATTCACAATAGATCTTCTTCACAATGATCTCATCGAGTCAAAGTAACACGCATGTCATTTGATCCTCTTTTTATATATGTGTTTGGATCCAATGTTTGAATTAAAATTCAAAGAAGGTCTACCTAAAATTGAATCCTAAAGTATAGGATATATTCTCCCATTAATCAACAACCAAAAACTTCATGATTTGATGCTTGCTAACTTCCTCGTGGTTGTAGGACACTTCTACCAAGACAAATGCAAATGATTTTTACAAGAGGTTGATCACATAGGGTTCCATAAGAGATGTACCAAATAACCAAGTATGTGGGCTTGGTTTAAATTGTACGAATAGCTCCCCCTCAAGCCTAACATGCTTGATCTTTATTCCTCCTTGATTTCTTGCAAACCAATCATCAATTTGAATCTATTTATCTTGATTCCATGCAAAGACTTTGTGAGTATATCTACACATTGTAAATGAGTTGATACATAGGATAACTGAATATCCTTGATAAGAAATTTGTCCTTTACATAATGATAGTGCACTTCATTGTGCTTAGTCCTTGCATGATATACATGTGTTATCGGCCGCCGGATTGGAAGTTGTATAACTGAATCTTTTTTTTGCACGCACGAAAGGTTGTTACGCAGACACCTTGTAATCTTTATATAAAGCAATGAAAAAGAGACGCAGAGGGACGTTCGTTGGATTCACCAGGCTGTCTGTCTGGGTGGTTGAGTGAACGTTACTGTGTTGTTGTTGAGCAATACTGAGTATATTGTTCTTGTTTCTGTTTTGTTATCTGTCGATACCTGTCTGTTGGTGAGTCTCATAGATGTTCAGAAGATTATCCGACTCTGTCTGAGCGAGTTGTTCTGTGGAGTTTCTATGGCGTAGTTCAATTAAGTAAGTGTATCGTGGTGTCACTCTTCTTGTAATACACCGTAATGTGCTGAGAAAGTTTGTGTAGCTGTGGTAGTGTTTCTTGTATTCTGAGCTGTATGGTGTTCTTTCAATGTTGAGGTCTATCTTCGTACGGCAAAGATTAAGTGACAGTAAGGGTCTTCCTAAGTTGCGTACTGAGTCTTCAGTACTCTGTGTCTGAAACTATTGAGCCCTCTATCTCTTCGGTGTTGTCTGATTGTTTGTACCTAGTCGGTAAAGGTTGAATCAGTGCTATTGTCTCTGGTATTTCCATAAATTTATGTGTAGAACAGTATAGCAATTTAGTGTATTCGGTACACTTTGGACGGGTTTTGATCGAGCATTGTAAAGTTCCTAAGCGTAACAGAGTCTTAATAGTGTTCTGCGCATCCGTATGTTGCTGTATGGAAAATGGTTAGTTTGGGAACCAAGTATAGGGCCTCTGTCTAACAGACCCCTACCACTCCCAAGAACCCAATTAGGTGGTTAAACGCATTTCTGAGAGTTAGTCTCACGTTTAAACGTTTAACACTGGCGCTATCTGTGGGAAGGTGGCAACAGATCAGATTGTTGCAAATCGATTGTGGTAACGCGACTATAGATTGTAAATCGACAGTAATATTACATGATTAGTACAAAAGATGATACATGCCGGTTACTCGATCCGATGAAACGTATCCGAAGAACCGACAGCCCTGGGTACCTAATTTGCTAAGGACGCCTCCAGGAGGTAGAAGCGCAGAAAGGTCTTACCCAGTTGTCAAGAAAGTGAAGAACGTCAGTAGTGATTCCGGCCATACTCTGGTGGAATGCACAACCTTTCTGGCAGATTCCGGTACGATTTCGGCACATACTGTCGAAGGTATAGTTACTCCAGAATCTACCAGGACACAGCATGAAGTTAGTTTAACACCATTAGGTAAAGATTCGAATTTGTTTACAAATAGAAACGTCTTGGCCAAAGAAACCAGTGAAGGAGAAGGAGCACTTTGTTTTCGTGAAAAATCGACACCTTTCGGTGTTATTTCGGTACAAGTTACCGAGAATTCACAGTTTTTCGGTAACGGTTTACCATTTCTTGGTGAATCTTCAGTCCAGTCACTGCTATTGGGAGTAAGCTATCCTACATTTGACATCAAGAAGGAAGGTAGCTTGTTCGAAGCTGAAATCCGAAACATACTGAACCATATTATCGTACCGGAAGGAGCACAGGCCGACGATACAGACTCCGACGGATCAGATAGTCCGCCTTGGGATACAGAAGACAGTCACGATACAACCGCTAGCAAGGTGAGTGGACAACAACAACAACTATGTCCACCCAGGCCACCTCCAACAGGAGTAACGTACACTAAATTCGGTGGATTTCCAGGAGATGACCCAGATGCTCATGTACGCACATTTGAGATAAGTTACGCAGTGCTCAACCATCCACCTGATTCGGCGTATAAAGCTATTATCTTCTAGTCGACATTGGTTAATGAAGCATCCAGATGGCTTACAGAATAGGATATTAACCACTTTGGCACCTATGAAGCGGTAAGGGATGCATTTTTGCAGAGATTCAGGTTAAAGAAGAATCCAACCGAAATTTTCGACTACCTACAAAACAATAGACAAAAGATAAATCAAACAGTGCAGGAATATGCCACTCTATTCAGAACCCATTTGAGGCAATTACCACCAACACATGCCAACCTACCAGATGATGTTATCACGCAATGGTTTATCAATGGATTGACTCCGCAACTTAAACATATTATCATCATACGCTGTGTAGGAGCTATGACACTAGATGCAGTTATTGCAATGGCTTTGCAGCTTGAGAACAAGGTTGGAGGATTTACAGAAGACTTGGAATGGTTAAAAGCAAATAAAAATGTTGCAGAAGATCCGACCAGACAGATGTTCTGCACCACATGCAAGAATTCAGGGCACACTAGTGCTAGTTGTGAACTTAATCAGTTGTTTTGTGCTATCTGCAACACGACCGGACATATCACCGAAAACTATGCATACAACGCCAAAGTGCAGGGAACCGCAACAGTGAATGCAATTATACAAGAACCCGGGCAACCTGCCAATCATTATGTACCTCTGCAAATGAGAAACAACCAGCAACAAGGCTATCGAAATTACAAAGGACAGAGAAATAATAACTACAATGCAAATCACTGGCAAGCCGGACCAGCACAGGAAAATCCCAATTTGCCACCACCGCGCTGCCATTTTTGTGGTGAATTTGGTCACATTAGAAGATTTTGTAAGGATGCAGCTGAGTATGATCAGAGCAAGAAAGAACGTCAAAACCCAATGACTAATATGGTACAAATCACACCATTAGAAATGCAAGCTGCAGTAATTCAGACCCGATCCAGGAAGCAACTACAACCAGCAGCAGAAGTATTTGAACCAGGCATACGTGAACAACAAAGGATGTATGATAAGGCCAGTCAATGGACCACCACCGAACCTCCAGTATTTCCAGATCCTATTCCGGTGACCAAGGCTCCGTTAACCAAGGAAGGAACACAAAAACAACATTCTAATTCAGTAGCAGGCACATCATCTTCAGCAGATACATCATCTTCAGCTGACACATCATCTTCAGAATCTGTGGAAAACACAATGCAAGCACATAAGGCTTGGGAAATTTTATCTAAAGCGTCCATTACTCTTCCTCTTGGCCAATTACTTGCAGTAGTACTAGGAATTCGGCAACAATTCCAACAACAATTCAATCCTGTACCTTCTTGCATTCCAGCAACAACGACAGTGCAAAGGGAACCTGATTCTACGGTCGATCATTCAGTTCCTTTAATCACGGTATGGTATAAAAATCATAAAATTACACAAGTACTAATTGATGGAGGATCTGGTGTCAATATTGCTACTGCTGCACTGTGTAAAAAGTTAGGATGGACCGAAATCGAACCAGTTCAGTTCTTTATCAGAATGGCTGACCAGTCAAGAGTCCATCCAATAGGACTTGTACGAAATGTACCAATAACTTTGCAAGGTACCACATTTAAAATGACTTTTGTCGTCTTAGAATTATCGGAATCCACCCTTGATTATAATCTTCTTTTTGGTCGTCCTTGGCTAAAGCAAGCTAAGGTTATACAAGATTGGCCTGCACAAGAACTCACTTTCAAAGACAACAATCGTAAATATGTTGTAAAATTAGATGCTATACAGCCTTGCAAATTGCATGCTAGACCGTATTTTGCAAAACAAGTTCATATGTTAGATGGTCTGTCAGATGAAGAAGAAGAAGAGTTTTTAAAGAATAATATTGACTTGATCTCCCTAGGAATTGTTGATCTACAATTTGTTGTAGATAATTGGAATCCCGCAGTCTGTACGGTGATGCCTGTAACAGAAGAAGATAAGATGGAAGATACCACTACTATAGATGACACTGATCTACAAAAACTTTTTAAGCCAGCTGATGATGCAGAGAAGTCCCGACAATTCTATGTTCCAGAAGATCAGTTGATCACTTATAATTTAGGAGATGAGGACCATCCGCGTCCTGTCAAGATAAGGGAAAGCCTACCAGAAGAATTTCAAGCAGACTTAATCCAGCTACTCCTAGAATTCTCTGACGTTTTTGCATGGGATTACAAAGATATGAAGGGTTTGGACCCTCGCATATATCAACACAGGGTCATGTTGAAGTCGGAAGTAAAACCGATGAAACAACCCAGCTACCGGATGAATCCGAACTATGCATCAGAGGTAAAGGCAGAGCTTGATAGGCTACTCAAAGTCGGATTCATTGTACCAATAGAGCATGCCGAATGGATCTCACCAATTGTTATTGTTCCTAAAAAGAATAAGCAACTACGAATCTGTGTGGACTATTTGAAACTGAACGCAGCTACGGTGCCTGATCCATTCCCGCTACCTTTTCTTGACATGATGCTTGACAGAGTAACAGGACACGAAATGTATTCATTCCTAGATGGATATAGTGGGTATAATCAAGTTAGAATGGCTGAACAGGATATACCAAAGACCGCTTTCATTACCAATTGGGGTGTTTTTCATTGTACTGTTATGTGGTTTGGATTAAGAAATGCCCCCAGTACGTTTCAAAGGTGTATGCAGGAAATATTTTCTCCTTACCTTACCTCTTTTATGCAAGTATATCTTGATGATTTTTCGATTTTCGGTAAGATGGTAGACCCCTTGTTCCATTTACGGTGTTGCTTTGAGAAGTGCAGAGAATACAGACTCTGTTTGAACCCAAACAAATCTGTGCTTGCAGTTTCATGTGGAAAGCTACTTGGCCACATTGTATCTGCACAGGGTATACAGGTGGATCCAGATAAAATTACAGCTGTGTTAGAAGCACCTATGCCCACTACACCTAAGGAAGTAATGCGCTTCATGGGCCAAGTAAGATGGCATGGTCGGCACTTACGGTGGTTTGCTCATTTGGCGATACCACTGAGCCGGTTAATAACCAAGACTCCTTGACAATTTGAGTGGACTCAGGAATGTCAAATTGCTTTTGATCGTCTAAAGGGATTACTAACACAGGTTCCAATCTTACAGCCTCTTGACTGGGATCGCCCATTTCATGTATTTGTTGATGCTTCAGATATTGCCATTGGCAGTGTTCTATACAACAAACCGATAAGTGCTTTCGGTCAGTGTACTATGCAAGTCGAAGGCTTGCCCCTGCTGAAAAGAGTTACTTTGTAACTGAAAGGGAATGTCTGGGTTTAGTATATTCTGTCAAAAAATTTAGGCATTATTTACTTGGCCACAAATTTACTTTTCATGTAGATCATGCTGCACTTGTCTATCTGGTTCGGCAACAGCATTTAGGTGGCCAATTAGCGCGATGGGTTCTACTGTTATGAGAATTTGATTACGAAGTTATTCATAGGCCCGACAGTTCACATGCCTTAACAGATTTCCTTTCTCATTTAGATTCCGATGAAGCTCCGATCGGTATTAATGACACCACACCAACGATTTACAGCACTGAACCAACTAATGATGAAATTGCAGATCCTCTTGTGCCAACTAATTACTATGATCAGTTGTTAACTTTTTTGACTGATGGATGCCTTCCTTCTACAACATCTCCTGCAATGTGTAGGAAAATTGCACTTTTTAGTCGCCGATTTCAGCTGATTGTTGGGGAATTATAGTATATGGATCACACTGAAATTTTACTTTGTTGTATTCCTCCACACGAAGTTAATTCAGTCATTATGTTGGCTCATTCAATTCCATCTGGCGGGCATTTTGCTGTAGATTTAACACACCGGAAAATTCTGCAGAGTGGGCTTTGGTGGTCTACTATGTACAAGGATGTATTGCAGTTTGTCAAAAAATGTGATAATTGTCAGAGGTCTGGACAGCCCCTACAACGCCATTTTTTCCCTCTACAACTTGTCTTGCCATTAGAACCTTTTCAAAAGTGGGGTCTAGATTTCATTGGACCTATTTCACCTCCGGCAATCATCAGTAATAATCGTTATATTCTGACCTGTACAGACTATGCGACCAGATGGGTAGAAGCATGGGCTTTAAAGTCTGCCACAGCTGTTTCGGTAGCAAAGTGCCTAATGAAAGATGTCTTTCCGTGTTTTGGATTACCTCTAGAGCTTGTTATAGATCAAGGCACTCATTTTGTCAACAATTTAATGAAAGTACTTACACATTCTTTTCAGATCACGCATAAATTTAGTTCACCATATTATCCTCATGCAAATGGTTTGGATGAGAGTACGAACAAGACCCTGTTGAATATGCTTCGAAAACTCATTCTTGAAGCACCGGAAAGATGGGACCAACTGTTACCTGTAGTCCTGTGGGCATATCGAACTACCTACAAGGTAGCAACAGGACTAACACCTTTCAAAATAGCTTATGGATTGGAAGCCATAGCACCAATGGAGATTGTTGTGCCAAGTCTACGCGTAGCTCTCACTCAAAAATTGATACCAAAAGATTCTTTATCATTTCGGCTAGATACACTCAAAAAACTGGATGAGCATCGATGGACAAGTTTTCTGACTATCGAGGAAGTTCAGTTAAGACAAGCTCGAACACATGATCGATATCTAAGGACTCCACTTCTTACGGTGGGGCACCTTGTACTCTTGTACAATGCAAAGCTGCGATGGTTTGGTCCCTATCGGATTTCTGAACAGGTGGGCCCAGCCAATTTTTGGTTGACTACTTTGACCGGAATTCCTCTTCCTAAGGTGATAAATGGATCAAAGCTACGGCCCTATCAACAAGCATCCAATCCACACTGAACGTTCCACGGATTGGCCGCGTATTTTGCGTTTCCTTTTCGTTTCTTTTATTTTCTTTTAATTTTGCGTGCTTAATAAAATAATATAAGTCTGTAAATATCCGCGTTTTGATACCTAATTATGTCAAGAGCCACCCTGCCCTTTCCAGCTGCTCATGCATGCACACCGAAGTTATGAAGTTATCATCTCAGCGTCGCACGATGCTTAGTGATTTTGACTGCTCTCCACTGCAGCGCATCTACTTAACCTTCTCTGTTTCGTCGAAAATCGCTATTGTGTTTGCGTAATTTATGTGATTGTGTAAACCCTGTGCTTTGCGTCTTGTGCTTGCATTTTCTGTGTATGCCATGGAAGCTCTGGCAAACTATGCCGCTTTCCATGACGGACTCCCTGCCGATGTAGGAGAGTTTCTGTGCATACGTGGGTTGGCCAATTTCGCTGAACTGCCGTGGCATTCAGTGGAATCCCACCCGTTCTTTGCCCAGATAATCGCCACTATTGCTAAAACACCTGCCACCGAACAAAGTTGGGCGATCACATCCCTACCCTCACAAACCGTAATCACATTCCAAGCTTTTGCTGAGGCGTTTAGACTCCCTCAGCAAGGTCGGGAAAATGGCCCGAATCTGCCAATAGCCACCATGAACCAACTATTCCCTAGGAGTTCCTCTAACGAATACGCCATCCTCTACTGTCCTGAACTTGAGAGATCCGTGCTACAATTCTTAGTAGCCATCCTCAATCTCCAAAAGCGCACATATGGAATATCTCGTCCCTTCTACTCCACCATAGACTTAGCTACCCGAGAACCTATAAATTTTGCATCGTACTTCTTCCACCGCATTCACAGAGAATGTGTTTCAATCATCAAACAGGTAAACAAGGGAGGAATGCCAAGGTCCAGACTGCCGCACATCATATCCTTCCTTTTTCCGGCCATTCTTGCAGCACAACCACCACCGAGAGGCCCGGTCCTGCACCATGAAGAGTCGGCCCAATTATTGGAAGATGATGAAGAAGACGAAGAGGAACTCAATCAACTCTTCCGTCGAAAAAGACTTAGAATCAGTTCATCTGAAAGTGAAGCACAAGGTTCAGACGAAGGAAATAAAGAAGATGACAAAGAAGAAGAAAAACAAGACGAAGAAACCTTCCATGACACCGCAACATCTATGCAGCATGAATCATCAGGAGAGTCTTCGTCAGAAGGGCAAAAAGAACACGAGGATCACACCGACTCGGACACAAGCTCGTCCCAAGAAGCATCTTAGTAGCAATCTGAGCAGGAACAACAAGGAGATGAGGAACAAATCGTTAAAGAAGTTTTCGAAGAGCTACTGAAAGCAGTCAAGTCCACAGCTGCCAACACCACCGACACCACACAACAAACCACAGAATAGGTAACAGAACCTAATGGTGTTCTTCGCACTCCCCCACCGGAGCCTCCACTCAACCCAATTATCCCTGCTCCATCCATTCGTCCCGAAGAACCCACTGCTTCTTCTTCCTCATCCCCAAACTACTCTCCACCGAACTCCCAGCAGCTACTCACTGCATCCTCATCCCAACCTTGTCCTCATCTTCCACTCCCCTCCATGCCTATATTTTCTGAGTTAGCATCAATGGGTCAATTGTTGATCAATTTATCACAACAACTGTCGCAACAAATGAAGCAAGTCACAGATACTATTCGCGATGACTTTCAACACAAATTGGAAGTAATGGAGGCAGATATCACTCCCCTCTAGGAGGAATTACAGGCAGTAAAGGCTGAAAATCATGTGCTAAATGAACAAGTTAAGCAATTACAGGCAAAACTTCAAGAGGAGGAAGCAATTACAACTCAACGAGATGAGGCCCTGGCAGCAGCACAAGAGAAGGAGGAATTGCTGAATGTTGCAGATACAGAGATAATTAACGTGAAGCAATTACTCAAGGATAAAGAAGATGCAAGAATCGCCTTAGGGAATCTACTGGAAGAAACAAGACAGACGTTAGATGAAGTGGTACAACGAGGCCAAGAACAGCACGATTTGGCTATGAAAACACCTGAAGAACTTCAAAGATGTAAAATAGATTTATCAGACGTTAACATCATTCTAAAACGAAAATTGACCGTAGAAGCTCAACTGCAAAAAGTAATCTCAGATCTTCGCAGAGAAAGAGATGCCTACTCCAACACAATCCAGTTCCAGAATCAACAGATCGACAGAAAAGACAACCAACTTGACAATCAGAAAGAAAGATTGGCCAAGATGGATAAACAACTTGCAGAGATGAAGATTTCCAGAGATGCAGCCTTATCGAACGACTTCTACTTACAAGAAGCCTTTATGCAAACGCAAGCAGAAATTTTTCTGACCGAAGCTATTGCATTAATTTCTGTAAGAGTAAATGCCCAATTAGTAGAACTAGATACTTTAAAACAGATGTTAGAAGCTTTAAAGAAGAAAATTTCCCAAACCTTTAGATTAGCCAGAAACATGTATTTAGACGGCATTATAGAAGAACAGTAATTTAGTAAATCCTCCGGGTTCGAGTCCACCGTGCGTGCCAGTGTTATCGGCCGTCGGATTGGAAGTTGTATAACTGAATCTTTTTTCACACGCGCGAAAGGTTGTTACGCAGACACCTTGTAATCTTTATATAAAGCAATGAAAAAGAGACGCAGAGGGACGTTCGTTGGATTCACCAGACTGTCTCTCTAGGTGGTTGAGTGAACGTTACTGTGTTGTTGTTGAGCAATACTGAGTATATTGTTCTTGTTTCTGTTTTGTTATCTGTCGATACCTGTCTGTTGGTGAGTCTCATAGATGTTCAGAAGATTATCCGACTATGTCTGAGCGAGTTGTTCTGTGGAGTTTCTATGGTGTAGTTCAATTAAGTAGGTGAATCGTGGTGTCACTCTTCTTGTAATACACCGTAACGTGCTGAGAAAGTTTGTGTAGCTGTGGTAGTGTTTCTGGTATTCTGATCTGTATTGTGTTGACTTCAGTGTTGAGGTCTATCTTCATACGGCAAAGATTAAGCGACAGTAAGGGTCTTCCTAAGTTGCGTACTGAGTCTTCAGTACTGTGTGTCTGAAACTATTGAGCCCTCTGTCTCTTCGGTGTTGTCTGATTGTTTGTACCTAGTCGGTAAAGGTTGAATCACTACTATTGTCTCTGGTATTTCCATAAATTTATGTGCAGAACAGTATAGCAATTTAGTATATTCGATACACTTTGGACGGGTTTTGATCGAGCACTGTAAAGCTCCTAAGCGTAACAGAGTCTTAATAGAGTTCTGCGCATCCGTATGTTGCTGTATGGAAAATGGTTAGTTTGGGAACCAAGTATAGGGCCTCTGTCTAACAGACCCCTACCACTCCCAAGAACCCAATTAGGTAGTTAAACGCATTTCAGACAATTAGTCTCGCGTTTAAACATTTAACACATGATTAGCAGACAAATGAAGTGAAGTAGTGTTGTCTCCAAAGATTATTGGAGTTTAAGAGTATAACCCCAAATCTGCATAGAGTTGCTTCAGCCACATAGCTTCTTGAGTTGCATTTGCCAAATCTCTATATTCTGCTTCTATAGATGATAAAGCCACAATTGGTTGCTTTTTAGATGACCATGATATAAGCTTTGAACCTACAAAAGATAGGTATCCTGAAGTGCTCCTCCTATCATCCTTGAAGGCAACCCAATCTCCATCAGAATACATCTTGATGTCTAAGTCAGAAGTGAAGGGATAAAACAACCCTTCATTCATGGTACCCTTTAGATACTTTAGCACCCTTTTTGCAGCTTCCATGTGAGGCTTCCTTGGTGCATGCATAAACTGACTCATTGTACTTACTCCATAAGCAATGTCTACTCTTGCTAAGGTAGAATAGTTGAGGCTCCCTACAAGATTTTGGTGACCTGTAACATCGTCAAGAAGTTATCCTTCATGAGAACTAAGCTTATGGTTGAGTTCCATGGGCGTACCTACAATTTTGGTATTCTCCATCTTGAACTTTACCAACATATCATGTATATACTTTCTTTGAGTAATAAATATACCAGAATCTATATACACAACATCTAAGCCAAGAAAGTATGTTAACAAACCAAGATCACTGATTTTAAATTCTTCCATTAATTCAGCCTTGTCGTGCTTGATGCCATTAGCATCATTCCCTATAATGATAATGTCATCCACATAGAAACATAAGTAGATAAGCTCTGAGTTGGTCTTGTTTGTAAATAAAGAAGAATCTGCTTTGCTAGTCACAAAACCTTGGTCTTGCAAATAAGTAAGAAGTCTATATTTCCAAGCTCTAGCAGCTTGCTTTAGGCCATAGAGTGCCTTCCTTAACTTGCATACAAAACCTGAATTAGCTTTATCTTCAAATCCTGGTGGTGGTGCCATATACATTCCTTCTGATATCCATCCATTTAAGAATGCATTCTTGACATCTAACTGATATAGATTCCAATTCTTAGAGCCACCAATACTTACGAAAACCCTAATTGTTGGCATCTTTTCGTAGGTAGAAAAGTTTCTTCATAGTGCACTCCATGGGTTTGAGCAAACCCTTTGCCACTAACCTTGCCTTGTACCTGTTTATGGGAACTAGGTCTCAAGTATGGTTTTCCTAAAGTGCTTCTACTTCTTCTTGCATGGCTTTTCTCCATTCTTTCCTCTTACTATCCTCTTCAAATGACGAAGGTTCTTCTATCATAGAGTCTTTGGTGATATACACAAAGTGCTTGGTGACTAATGATGTATCATAGCCATACCTTATGGGCTTCTTGCTTTCCCTTTGAGATCTCCTGAGTGCCTAGTTGGAGGACTTTGTTATGTCTTCCAATTTCTTGAATTTTTTCTTGCCTCTTAACTTCCAAGCCTTCAAGTCAATCTACTCTTCATCCTCTGGATTACTTCATTCCGGTAATTGTTGATCTTCTTGAGTGAGAGTTGGAAAATCATTTTCGAAATCATAAGGTAACCTGATCTTCCTGCAATCATCTTCAAACCATGAATTATTTTCATCAAACACCACATCCCTAATAACTATAAATGCTTTGCTAGTGGGATTGTATAGCATGTAGCCCTTCTCGCTTTGATCATATCCAATGAATATACATTTTTCAGCTTTAGGGTCAAGTTTCCCTCTAATCTGTGAGGGAATGTGTGCATAAGCAATGCACCCAAATATTTTGCAATAGTCCAATGAGGGTCTCCTACCATTCCATGCTTTGTAGGGTGTCATTCCATCCAAGGATTTGGATGGGAGCCTATTAAACAATTAAGTGGCTGTGGAAATAGCCTCTACCCATAGGTAATTAGGTAGCTTCTTCTTATTCAACATTGACCTAGCAGCTTCAACTATTAACATGTTCCTTCTCTCTGCTACTCTATTCAATTCAGGAGTATATCTTGTTGTGACTTCCCTCTTTATTCCTGTGTCCTCTAAGAATGAATCAAATTCATGTAAAAAATACTCAGCACCTCCATCAAATCTGATCCTCTTCAATTTTCTACCTCTTTGGTTCTCAACTAGTGCCATATACTTTTTGAAGCATGTAAATACTTCATCGTTATGCTTTGTGAAATAAAGGTTTTTCCATCTAGTGAAGTCATCTATAAATGAAACATAGTACCTTGAACCTGAGATTGATAGATCTTTGCTAGGACCCCACACATCAGTGTGTACAAGCTCCAAGTACTCTTCATACATGTACCCCTTCTTGTTGAAGGGTTCCTTGTGGGATTTACCAAATTGACATGCTCCACATTTGTATATAATATGTTTCTTGTGATGGAGATGACAAATCTCCAAAGAACAAGTTATCCTTGATGTTAGAGCAGCTCTATATAAGAAACAACTCATAACCTCAACCAGGTTTGGAAAAACTAATGCCAAATTATCAAGACTTGAGTTAACTGTGAAGAAACTCATTACACAAAAAGTCTATTGCACTTAGTTCACTCATTGCCTGACCAAATGTGTAAAGTTTTCAATGAACATTTATACAAGGTGTTGTCTAAGGTTTTTGCACCTTCTCCAATTTGAATCTCTCCAAAAGAATCAGTCGATCTTGAGATTTCCTCCAAACAATATACCTATGTTTAAAACTATTCTTCTGTATAGTCGACTGTTTATTCAAATACTTTTAGCCAAAAGTAGCTTACCTAACAACTTAAAGAATGAGTGCTTGCTTGCTCAAAACTTTAGACTGTGGAGGGAGATCTGATCAAAACATTGACCATCGAATTTGCACCTATATATATCTTCATTTCTTCTCTTTACACATGTAAATGTTCCTAATTAAAATTCTATTAGCTTGATTACAATTAGGATTTATCCTTGAAACCTTTTGTTTGCTCCATTAAACATCATCTGAAATATAACCATTTAGAAAAGCATTCTTCACATCTAATTGACATAGCTTCTAACCTTTGCATGCAACAATGGCTATGAGAGTCCTTATAGTTGTCATGTTTGCCACAAGACTATAACTCTTATCATAATCTACACCATATTTTTGAGCATATCCTTTCACAAAAAGTCTATCTTTATGCCTAGATGCACTTCCATCTACATACCTCTTTGTTTTGTAGACCCATTTGCATCCAATGATTTTCTAATTATTTGGTTTAGGAACCAAATCTCATGTGTCATTATCCATCAATGCATCATACTCCTCTTGCATAATTTTGTCCTAATTTTCCTTACTTTTTGCCTCATCATATGTAGAAGGATCTTCTTTTGCTTTCACCAAGTAAGCATAATCTTTAGTGGTAAAAAATGAAGTATCATAAATGTACCTTATGGGTTGCTTTCTGTTCCTTTTTGACCTTCTTGCTTCCCCACTCCTTGAAGTCTCTGGTTCTTCATATTCTGGATCAAACCTTGGAAACTCTTAATTTTCAATTTGAGCATCAAGAATCTCATCATCATCATCATCATCATGAATTTGAATCTTTGATTTCCTCTTTCTTTGGGTCATGAATTCTTCATCACCTGCATGAATATTAATTGTACCTGCATACCAAGTACCTTGCTCATCAAATGTAACATCCTTTGACACAAGGAATTGATTTGTGGATGGATTGCACAATCTATAACCCATTTGCTTATCATCATAACCAATGAACACATACTTTTCAACTTTAGGTTCCAATTTATGCTTTATTGAGATGGTACATATGCATAAGCCAAACATCCAAATACTTTGCAATGATCTAAGGTAGGTCTCTTACCCCACCATGCCCCATAATGTGTCATACCATTCAAAGCCTTACATGGAAGTCTATTAACCGAATAAGTAGCTGTATTCGTAGCCTTAGCCCACAAATAATTAGGGCAATTTTTCTCCTTCATCATTGATCTTTCAAACTCAATAAGAGTTCTATTTCTCCTTTCTGCTACACCATTTTGTTGAGGAGAGTATGTGCAAGTCGCTTCCCTTTTTATACGTGCATTCCATAAATAATCACTGAACTCATCAGATAAATACTCTCCCTCTCCATCTAACCTTAGTCTCTTCAATTTTTGCCCTATGGTTCTCTCTGCATACACATGATAATGTTTAAATGTGTTGAACAGTTTTGATTTATCTTTGATCACATATATAGTGATCCACCTGGTAGTATCGTCAACATAAATCACATAATATCTTGAACCATTAATGATAAAGTCCTTTGATGGACCCCACACATCTGTATGCTCCAATTGAAGCTTCTCTGAATACATAAACCCTTTCTTACCATAAGTATTCTTGTGAGCTTTACCCAATAATCATATCCTTAATACATCTTTCATTTAAATGTCCAAGCCTTTTGTGCCAAAGATCTAACTCAGAGATCTTATGTTCTCCATAAGTGAACAAGGCATGACCAACATTGCCTTGAATCTTCAATGTGAAAAGCCTTCCTTTTTCTTCCCTGAAACAATTTGTTATACCCATGGATAGGATCTTCAACGTAAAACTCCATCATTAGTGAACCTTACTTCAAATCCTTTCTGTACACTTTGTCCCACACTTATCAGATTCTTTGGAATTGTAGGGACATACAATACCTTACTCAAAAGAGTGCTTCCATCCTTAGCCTTTAATGATCCAATGGACTTCACATTGTGCTTTGTGTTATCACCTGTTTGGACTATATGTTTACTCACCTTATTCTCCAAATCCATCATCAAAGCTATGTTGCCACTCAGGTGATTGCTACACCCTGAGTCAATGTAGAAAAATCTTTGATCTTCACTTTGTCTTTCACAAGTTGCATTCGTGATTAAGGTTGAATCCTCTTTCTGATCTAAATTATAATTGTAGTAGGTATTATTGTAAGATTGACTTTGAAAGCCTCTTCCTGCATTTCTTCCAATGAAACCTCTATTACCTCTACCTCTGAAATTACCTCTCTGATTTCTACCACCTATTCCTCTTGAATTAAAGTTTTGATTATATCCCCCACCATTTTGATTGTTATGTGAACATTCATGAGCTAAGTGATTAGTCTTACCACAAATCCAGAAAGCTTTAACACCATCTTTATTGCTTCTACCTCTTCCTCTTCCTTTGCCACCTCCTCTTCCTCTTAGGAAGTTTGCTTGACTCATAGTGCCTTCATCTTCATTCAATTGTTTCTTGCCTTTGTTAATCTTCTTCTTGTCCTTTGAATACTTTGCTTTACCTGTACTCTTATCAACATCGCCTTTGATATCTTGCTCAAAGGTTTGCATATGTCCTAGCAATTGATTCAAATTAGGAGTGAAATGATCTAGTGACAAGTGTGTGGATCGAATGAATGGCTTACACTTATCATCTCCTCTCAAATATGTGAGAACTTGTCTTACCAATTTGTCCTTTTCAATATCTTCATCTACTGTTCATAATGCATCTGCAATATCCTTCATCCTTGCTACATAATCAGAAATAGATTGAGAAGCCTTCTTCTTGAATGTGGTGAACTCTGCCCATAAAAATGCCTTCCTTGACTTTGTAGTGTTTTGGAAATGCTCCTCCAAAGCATTCCATATGTCACTTTCACCTTCAAGTCCTCTGATGTGAGGTAGCAAGTAATCATTGACTCCCATGTAGATAATGCTCCTCGCTTGAGCATCCTTCTTCATCCATGCCTTCAAATCTAAGAGCTCTTCCCTAGTTGGAACACTAGGATCCCTAAATTCTAGTCTTGCTTCTTCACCTGTGATGTATCCTATAAGATCTTTGCTCATAAGATGAGCTTCAATTCTCATTGACCAAGAAGGATAGTTTTCTTTATCCATTTTCTCGATTTGAAGAGAATCTCCCATCCTTTCTTCACTTGTACAATATATTCTTCAATCTTTGTGAGAAATGAATGTAACTTTAACTCGAATGTAGTTCCCTTTGATCCTTTTGATAGCTTTTAGAACTCCTTCTCTAGCTTTCACTTCAAACTTTCACCTTTTGAATCTTCAAAGATTGATTTTTGTATCTGCAATAGTCGAGGTTCTTCTTTTCTTTAAATCTAATGATTGTTGCTCTAATACCACTGATGGAAATGATTAATCTCCAAAAGAACAAGTTATCCTTGATGTAAGAGAACTTCTATATCAAGAAAACTCATAACCTCAACCAATTTTGGAAAAATCTAATGCCAAATTATCAAGACTTGAGTTAACTATGAAGAAACTCATTGCACAAAAATGTCTACTACACTTATTCCGCTCATTGATTGACCAAATGAATAAAGTTTTCAATTAAACTTTATATAAGGTGTTTCCTAATGTTTCTGCACCTTCTCCAAGTTAACTCCATCCAAAAGAATCTGTCAATCTTGAGATTTCCTCCAAACAATATACCTATGTCTGAAACTGTTCTTCTGTATAGTCGACTTTGACACTTGCAACTTCTAATGCATCATTCTCCCAAACTAGACCCCGTTTATTCAAATTCTTTTAGCCACAAGTAGCTTACCTCTCACTTAAAGAATGAGTGCTTGCTTGCTCCAAAATTTACATTGTGGAGGGAGATCTCATCAAAACATTGACCATCGAATTTGTGCTTGTACTTGTCTTCACTTCTTTAGTTTACACATGTAAATGTTCCTACTTAAAATTCTCTAAAGCTGATTACAATTAGGTTCTCAAAACTTGTACACAAGTTACTTAACTATAGAATTAGACTTGTACAAAAGCATTCCTCAAGAAGATAAACACAAAAGGAGCACTGAGAAAAAGATCGAGGTGCAACTTTCTTCTATTCAGAGAAATTATACATTTGATAGATAATACATAATCTTCTCACTCTCTAAAGTCTTTACTGACTTCTAAAACTTTTCACTCATCATCTCTCTCATAACAACTATATATAATTATTTACATCCAGAATCATCATAGATACAAAGGTTTTCATGAACTGATTACAAGAGTAATATACATGTATATACAAGTTTCCATCTTCTGATCATATACTCATCTTCAAGCCTCATATGGTGATCTTTGCTTTACTTATTGACTTCAAACTTTGTCCTCATCATCAATTGATGATTTTCCTGCACCAATAGCTTGGTCACATTGGGAATGCTAAGCATACTCTGATCCCTACATATTCGCTTTAGTGTTGTTTCTCCTATGTGTCCTAGCCTTTTGTGCCATATCTCTAGCTCAGAAAAGGTTTTATCCTTGTAATTGAAGGGTGCTATGTTCCTGGTGTCTTCAATCTCAAATGTTAATAATCTACAAGATTCTTACCTTTAGCAATCCTTTTGAATCCTTTTTGAGGGTCTTCCACATATGCTCCATGCTTAGTGAATCTGACCTGCAAGCCTTTCTCAACAATCTGTCCAACACTAATTAGGTTTTTTGTTATAGTTGGCACATACAAAACTTTACTCAAGAGGTTTATGTTACCATAAGAAGTCTTGACATTTCCAATTTTCTTGAGTGATTGTTTAGTGTCATCACCTGTCTGTACTTCATGCTTCCCTTTACACTCTTCAACATCAGATAATAAAGCTACATTTCTAGCCACATGATTGGAACAACTTGAATCCATCTAGAAAAGATAATCATCATCTTTACCTTGCTTGGATGTCATATTCATGATGAGTAGAGAATTCTCTTGGTCTTATGTTTAGTTATTATAACCTCTTCTTCCTTTGAAACCTCCTTGATAATTGTTGTTGTTGTAACCTTGATTGTAGTTATGATTGTAGTTGCTTCCAATATTGTTGTACCTTCCTCTGAATTGTGCATAGCTACCTCTATGGAAGCCTCTTCCCCTTTGATTCCTTGTGTTCTTGAAGCATTGTTCTGTGATGTGGTTGGTCAGACCACAAATGTTGCAAGGTGGATTGTTGTAGGATCTCCTCAGGCCTTGCTTTCCTCCTCTACCCCTTCCTCTAGCACCTCTTCCTCTACCTATGTAATTAGCTTGAGAGGTACTAACCTCTTCTTCGTTCTTCTTGCTTTTACATTTATCCTTAATTTTATTCTTATTTGTGTAAAGGGTAGAAGATTGATTACCTCTAGAGTTGTCACCATTCTTGTTGAGCTTTGTCTCATGGGTGAAGAGTTTCCCCATCAAGGTGTTGAGGTCAAGTATTTGCATATCCATGTAAATGTCCATTGTTGTGGTGAATGACTCCCACTTATCATCAGCTTTGATGCCATTAATGATCTACCTTACTATGTGCTCTCATTCTATCTCCTTTCCAATGCCTGCAAGCTGGTGAGCCACATCTTTCATCTTGGTTACATAATCAGCCACTCTTTGCTTTGGTTGCTTCTTTAGAGTTGTAAACTCCATCCCTAATTGATTCTTCCTAGCTTTTGTATTTGATGAGAAATATGATGAGATTACTTCCCTAGTATCTTGGGAGGTCTTGCAATTCCTAATGTGAGGCAACAAGAAATCAGATATTGAGTTTAGTAGATAAGACCTGGCAAGAGCACTTGTGGGTTGATGTTTGATCCTAAATGTTGGCATCTCTTCATCTCTTCAGATGTATCCTTATAGACTTCTCCCTTGAAGGTAGGATTGCATTCTTACTGACCATGTTGAGTAGTTGTTTATGTCCAATTTGTCAATGAAGGATGGAAATGCATCTCCCATCTTGCTTGTTGTTGCTCAGATACCATTATTGGAGGAGATGGAGGATAATCTTAAGAGATCAATAGGTGTAGCATAAACCTGCTTTACACCACCCAAGAACAACTATTAGAGAGTGTATTGGGCCTCTTTAGCATGCTAATGATAATAAATAATCATATATGTTGTTTGGAACATGATCCACTAATCAATGGATCAAAATAGATAGGTAGGAATTGATCCAACACCAAAAAAACTTGTTATTATTGTTTCTACACCTGTTCAATGTTTTGAATAGTTCTCTGAGCACAGTAGCAATTAGCTTAATTCTTTTTGGAAAATTCTAACTAGCTTAGATAGCTACCAATCATGAGTGATCTTATAAAAAATGATGGAAACACACTAAGAAAATGTTTAGCAATTCACAGAACCTTCTCGACAATTACGGGGTGCACAAGTCAACAAACTAGAGAGTAAAGATGTGTTAATATCTCACGATTCAAAGAGGCAATGATAATGAGAATTTATAGTCATATACTAGACAGTATGCTAAATCTACCATGCTTTAAACATGAAAAATGATCAATCATACACTCAAAACAAGCTCTTAGAAAGTCATTGTTTTGATGTAGTCATAACAAAGAAGTGAAATGAGAATGTAATGATAATATGTATATTAAAACTTATACAAATACAATGTCATTGGCAATCATATATTTCTCAATGTGTGAGAGGTGAATGAGCTATGAGATGAGCTCTCAATTCACAATAGATCCTCTTCACAATGATCTCATGGAGTCAAGATAACACACGGGTCATCTGATCCTCTTTTTATATCTATGTTTGGAGCCAATGTTTGAATTCAAATTCAAAAAAGGTCTACCTAAAAGTGAATCCTAAAGTACAAGATATATTCTCTCATTAATCAACAACCAAACACTTCCTGATTTGATGCTTCCTAATTTTCTCGTGGTTGTAGGACACTTTTACCAATATAAATGCAAATGGGTTTTACAAGAGGTTGATCACATAGGGTGCCATAAGAGATGGGCTTGGTTTTAATTGTACCAATAGACACTAACATGGCAAGCCAAAATAGGTATCCCATGTAATTTGTTGGTAGGATCCACACTCACAACATAGCTTTTTGACAAGACTTCACCTCTCTCTAGCAAATCCACTACATCACCTACATTCAATACCAGCATGCCTACTTGCAACAATAAAGATGAAGTGTATGATCTGAGTCTTGGAAAACGTGGTAAAATAAAGAGATATGGATAGACACCTGCATAAGAAAGGAGGACTCCTACCTCAAGAGGGTTAGCTAGAGTGTATGATGCAAGTTATGTGAAAACCTTCCAATCTAAATAAACAATACTATTAAATCTTTAGCATTTGAGAGTGTGAGCGCAAAATAGATGCGCACATATACCTAGGAGAAAGAAGAGGAAGCTTGCTCAAGAGGCTTGGCCAGAATGTATGATCCAAGTCCAAGGGAACCTATGAAAATAAAGATACAATAATTGTTAAATTTTAGCATTTGAGAGCGGGATTGAGTCCTAGTAAAGCTGCGAACATAAACTTGGCATATATTATCACTGAAAATGTCTTTCATATACATAAAAATGGCAAAATTATCATTGCAAAATGTCATATTTTTGATACATGCAAAAAACAATATCATTCATTGCACGGTGTGGACACTTCATGTATACAAATTTCCTTTTGAGAGACTTCTAAGAATAGCTCTATATTGATTCCTAAACTAGCATTGGTTATGCTATCATCATTGTTTCCATTAGATGAACAATCATCGCTTTCATTTGAGGAATCATCACTTGAAGTCCCATCCTTAGTCATGCACATGTCCTCTACTGATGCAATAGGATGTAGTTGGCCACTTGTAACATCATTCGGTTGATGTTCCTCTTCGACAACTTCTCCAATGAAGACTTCGTCTACTACCCCCCCTTCAAATATGTGTTGTGAACAAGGGGTAGTTTGAATAACATACCACCACCTTGGATTTCAATGTGTGGGATAGAATAAAACCTTGCAAAGCACATTTACATGACATCGTCATGCTCTTTGTCTCACGAAGCCCTTCAAGGTTTTCTTAAACCTTTCTAGGAAAAACATCCATCGAGCATGCATAGTGCCTGCAATCTACACCTAATCCACCAAATGTACAAGTGAGTGGGCTTGAATGTTAAGAATACTTGTAGGGAAATGTTCTTCCAATAGAAATACTATCTCGATGGCATTTTCTTTTGCACACAGAAATGTTGCTGGATTGATCTCCTTGTAAGATATCCACCTGGAAGTTCAGGTGTAAAACCCTACATTAACTCGTGTCTTGCTTATAGAAACTCGATTGCTATGTCATTTCCTCAAGTATACACACAGTTTTACCTCAATAATTCTCCTAGCTTGTTTATGCATTTGCGCAGAACATCCATCAAACATCCACTTGTTGCAATTGGTAGGATAAATTAGATGGCATGATAACACAAATTTAGTTTAATCACATTTTTAATCATGTTGTAATGAGTTAGTCTCATTATAGAAATATAAAAGGGCATGATATCTACAATAATTTTTGCCAATCATTGCTCTTTAGCCTAGAGAGATTGCCATCTGTAGTGAAACACCCCATTATAGATCGCATGGTTCCTGTTGGTGTTCAAAACTTCTTAATAGCTTCTTTCACTATAGTCAACTCTTGTTTGCTTAAGACCCATGGTGCTACTAGCATGTTTCATTTTTCATCGATCCAAAGATGTGGCATATGATTAACTCTCTCCAAATCCCTATGACATCCAATGGTATCATGCTTTCCAGTTATATGATCCCATATTGCCTCACTCACGTTTTTAAAAATATGCATTGCATCTAGATGATGATTGATGAGTATTTTATGCTAATATCACAAACTATGAAAGAAACTTAATGTTTTCATGTCGAGAATCTTTTCCTTTGATTTTGAGATGGATGTCCCCATATGATCCCTTTTTCCCCAATGATCAAACTAATCTTTTTCCTTCCACACTATGGCTTTTCCTGCATCGCATTGTGACACTTTGAACATCTCTTATCAAAATACTTCCAGTGACCTTCGTATACAACCTTGTTCAGGTCTGCAGAGTGTCTACACCTTCCTTTCTTTATATACAACCATGAGGGTATGTTACAGTTCACCAAAACCACGAGCCATGTCCACCACTTTGTTGACTTCAATCCATATTGATTGTCACCATCCATTGCTAGGACAAATCTTAGATGTCTAGACTCTTTAGCAAACTCTCACCATTCTTCTTCTATGTGCTTCTTTGGACTCTCTCTCAGTGTTAAACTCACCCATTTGAGCTAATCCTAGTGGTATAAGGTAAAACATATATGAACAATGTGTAAATAGCTAGTATGTTTCACTACATATATTGGATGCTCTTTGCATCAGAAACTCTCCCATTTCATATCCTTGGTTCAAAAATCCCTCCACAAGCCATGATTGCATTCAAAATATGCTATTCTTGAATCAAAGATTACTCCACAAGCCACGATTGCACCCTAGGGGGGAGAACTAAAATTTCTTCATATTGCCCTCACCAAGCTTAATAAAGCTATCCAAGCCATCAAGCTTGACACCTAATTATTGAGAATGTTTTTCTTTTTCAATACCAAGGGATTTTGAACCATTTTGCAACTAAAGCAAGCATGTGGAGTCAAGGGATCAACCATCTACATCCCTAAGGCTTTAGACCCCACTTAACGCAAGCTAAAGAAATAACACTCGACCTTTCTAGGTGAATGGTTTGTCTATAGCTATAGATGGTACAAGGAGGCACTCTACCTCTTGTAGGTGAATGGGTTGTCTACTTTGGTGGTAAAGCTATCATTGAAGAGTTACAAGCATAAAAATCCCCCCCCCCCATGTCCTCTCCCATTTAGCCCTAAGCAGAGATTTTTCTGCACATTTCATGTACCCCCCAACCTGGCTTGTTGGGATAAGAAAACCTATCATAGAGAAGTTACAATCACAAAAAGCTCCCATACATGCTCCCACATCCTCTACCACTTAGTTCCCCATCAAATTTTCTGCACATTCATGTACCCCCCACCCAACCCACCAGGAAAAAAATAACTTGTGACATTTATCATCCTAACTTTATCTCCTTTAAACTAGCTAACTATCTAATCACTCTCTCTATCTCTCTATCTCTCTCTCTCACACACACTCACACATGTGCACATGCACCTGTGCATGCACACACACACATGTGCACATGCACCTGTGCATGCACACACACACATAGAAAAATGCATTCATTCACTCACTCATTGCAGCACATACTTGCTACTAATACCCACATTGCATTTCACATACACACACTAAGCATGCATGCATGAGGAGATGGAGGGAGAAATATGAGGGGAAGAGAAAGAGAGAGAGAGAGAGTGAGAAACACGAGGGGAAGGGGAGAGAGAGAGAGAGAGAGAGAGAGAGAGAGAGGAGAAAAATACCTTTCTCCAAGCACAAGTTCTCTGCAGCTGGCACTAGAGAGAGAGAGGGAGAAACATGAGAGAGAGAGAGAGGGAGAGAGAGAGAGGAGAAAAATACCTTTCTCTAGGCATAGGTCCTCCGCAACTCACACAGTTTGATCAAAGTACCGAAATGCGAAAAATTTTGAATATTTTTTTTAAACCCAAAGTGCCGAAAATTCCAGGGCTTCAACTATAGTAGTAAGCACTGATATTTCTAGTGCAAAGAACCGCTGCAACTTTGAGCAGAACTAGAAACGGCCAAAACTTTTAAGGAAATGCCTCTTGAAACTTTCTACGATAAAATGACAACCAAAAGTGCTAGAATTTTCTACGGTTATACATGTGCGCTCAAACTTTTAGTGCTTTTAATGTAGGAACTTTCAGTGCATACCATCTCACTGGAAATACCAGCGTTGTATAACTTCTTAAAAAAAAAATGTTCATTTGCATGCTTTTTTTGAGGAAATCACCTAAACGCTGGAAATTAAATTTGAAAAGGGTGGGAAATAACCTCATTTTTGTTGTAGTGGAAAATATCCTCATTTTTTGTCTATCCTTCTGAAAATCAAGAAGTCTTTAAATATCTAAAGGCTTTCAGCTTTTTAAAACTCCTTCGAAGAAAAATTATGTCCTCTAATGAAGCCGTCAAGCTCGAAAGGATCCCAAAGATGCACATAAAGTAGAGTGCTACCGAATGGAGGTGAAAACCCATAACCTAAAATATATAATGAAATATGCATTATGATATAGAGAGTTTCCATATGTAGGTGTGCCATATCTAATTCTAAAAGGAGTCAAGGGCCATAAGAACGGTTGTGTGGTTGGAAGGAAGAACTCATTTATTTGATTTCATTGGTTACAAGGTTTGAGGCATAGAAGACATGGTATTATGTATGTATGTGTTTATGGACATATGTACATATGTGTGTGCATGGATGTATGTATGTATGTATGCATATATGTATGTATGTATGTATGTATGTGTATATGTATGTATGTGTGTATGTATATATGTACGTGTGTGTGTGTATGTATGTATGAAAGTTCCTTGTCCAAAAATACCTAATGTGCGAATATAAACTACACAATGACCTCTACTTATTTTAAAGATATGATGTTTTCCAATGACCAGCTTGTTCGTCTTATTGTCTTGTTTTTATTTTTATTTCATGGTTACTTTTTTAAGTTCTATATTTTCTTATTTTCAATATGTATGCATGCATGCATAAAGATTTGCATCAATAAATATCGCTTCTAATTCATTAGCAAGGGCAGAAAGTCAATTAAGAGGAAGGAAATATTACAAAGTAAGGCAGACAAAGGACGCGCTATGATGCCCTTTTAGGCAATCCATATCTAATCATAAAAGGGATCAAGGAACATAAGTATGGTTATGTGGTTTTGGGGAAAAACTCATTTATTTGATTTCGTTGGTTTTGAGGTTTGAGGCATAGAAGACAACATATTATGTATGTAGGTGTGTATGGAAATATGTGCGTATAGAAGACATGATACATATGTATGTATGTGCATAGAAGTCATGATATTGTGTAGGTATGTGAGTATGTATTTATGTATGTATGTATGTGTGTATGCATGTATGTATGTATGTATGTACGAATGTATGTATGTATGTATGTATGTATGTAGTGTGTGTGTATGTATGCATGCATGCATGTATGTATGTATGTATGTATGTATGTATGTATGTATGTATGTACGTACGTATGGATGTATATAAGATTTTAGCACTAACTTTAGTTTCGAATGAACAAGCTAATGTTAAAGATGCACTACAAAGTTTTGTTTAGAAGAAACATATGCAAGAAGAGATTGATTCTACTCATACGAATCAAACATGGAAGCTTTGTGAGTTACCAAAAGATAAGTTAGCAATCGGTGTTAAGTTGATGTTCAAAATCAAAAGAAAATCAGATGGTACTATTGACAAGAATAAAGCAAGGTTAGTTGTCAAAGGTTATGCACAAAACAAAGGAGTGAGCTATGATGAGACTTTTGCACCTACTTCTAGAGTGAGAGTAGTCAAAACATTACTTTCTCTTGTTTATTCTTTTGTTGGCATGTATATGAGTTAGATATCAAAATTACCTTTTATAGTGGTGATCTTCATGAAGATATCTACGTTCATTAGCCAGACGGTTTTGAAAAGACAGGTAAATAACATTTGGTATGCAAGCTTATCAAAGCATTGTATGGTTCAAAGCAAGCACCAAGAATATGGTATGAGAAGTTACACCTCTATCTTTTATCTATTGAAAACTCAAAAGTTGCTCCTACTCTTTATGTTAAAGCCAAAAAAGATGTCTTAATTATTATAATCATATATGTTGATGATATGATTATGACAAGTCCAAAGTTCAAACCTTAAGTTGTTTAAAGCACAAATTAAGCATAAATTTAATAGGTATTTTACATTATTATATTGGGATTGAGTTCAAATACAAGAATGCGAGTATCTACATAACACATCAAAAATACATTGAAAGATTATCGAAAATGTTTGAAATGACAAATTCCAAGCCTATGAAAACACATATGGATGTTAATGCCTCATCTCACGAAGAAACATATTCAAAACCTTTTGATGCTACTTTGTATACTCAAGTACTTGGTTGCTTGATCTATTTATGAAATACACATTCTGACATTCAGTTTGTAGTCTCTTAAGTATCCAGGTTCATGCACAATCTGCTCAAGTTTCAGTGGAAAGCAGTTAAGAGATTTATTTATAGACATCAAAATTTTAGCAAATATTTGTACCTTGTGCCATTATGACATTGAAGGGGTGATTGTTGGAAACAATCTCAAAATAGCACAAAACCCTAGTTTGATATACTTAGCCAAATTTTGGTCGCAATATGGTTTGTTATACTAACAATTCTAAATTGTTTCTATTCACTTCAATTGCACATATATACACTCTTCATATCTCTTAGGCACTGTATTCACAATTTCTTGAACCTAGAACCCTAAATTTTGCTTCCATTTAGTATCGTAATCATACATTCAATTTGTATCATTTACAAACATAGTACTTTGACATTCCTAATAAGATAGTGTATTTGAGCATCTAGCTTTGCTCTTAGACTTTGAAAATTGTGTATTCTCTCTCTATTTCTTCTTCATCTTATTTTGAGTCTTAAGGTGTGTAACCTAAGGTTTATCCGTTGGAAGATCCTATAAATCTATGAATATTATTATTAGGGATTAACACACTTCCAACATATGAAAGGTTTTCTTTGCCAACAACAAGAGGGTTGATGATCGTTGTGTATCAAACTCCTCACACCAACTTATTATTCTCTTCTTCGTATGCTAGAGAAATCATAATTGCACTCAACACCTTACAATGAGTTCAAATAGGTTAGTATATTTATGCTGACTCACCTTTGGTCACATTTTTCTTCTTCACACAAATCAATGGGTCTTTTCAAAAAGTAAAATCAAATTGTATAGTTATTGGTTGAAGAAACTTTGTAACGAATCTGAGTAGACTATAAAGGTGGTACAATTCCTTTTCTAGGGGTGTAGCTCATCTCAAAATGTGGTGGACCCAGAACATTCATACATTTTCAATATTGAATGAACTTCGAACATGTGGTCGCACAAAGTGTGCCACCACTCTTTGTGAGCCGACCATTATTCTCCTCGAGTGTGCAATCAGTGACATGAGCCAAATATACAATTGCTTGCAAAGTTGTCAGATGAATACATAAGTGTCATACATGTGAACTCACTAAAGGTAATGATTTCTAGAATTTCATATTTGCTTCATGAGATCCAACATTCTCAATGAGTTTCACTTTTGCGATACTATTGGAGGTGTAGTGCTCATTGACACATTCAAAAGAGAAAACATACCAACTTGTAAGATATAATTCAACTCCATGAATTATTAAAATTGTGAAATAATCTACATCAAAATTGCTGACTTCCAACACTATGACTTCATTGCAATGAATGGAAGGATTGAAGGGTTCAAAAGGATGCTATAATCGAGTAGAAATGAAGCGAGAATCCCTTTAATGCAAACTACCTTTAATACTAACTAGTATAGTTTATCTTAGAAAATACCTTAATACAAACTACCTTTAATATACTCTCTCTCTCTCTCCCATAGACACACACATATATTAATAAAATAATATAGCACGTGTTGAGCTATGTGAGGTGCATTCCATTATCCCATGTCTCACTTGCCACTCATTTCTTTTGTAACGTATGTGTGCATCGCCTTCAATAATTGTATTTGAAGGTGCCGCAAGATATTTTTCAACACCTCACACAATATTCCACAACCCTTTTACTACCAATACATCAAAAATCATATATGCCCACAATGGATAATTATTACCATACAAATTATCCTTGATTACCGATATATGGATGCATCATTGCTTTCAACCATAGCCAGTGACTAAATAGTCTGATGTAGAAAATTGATTATAATTCTAAATGTTGAATAAAAACCTATAGTAGACTTTGAGATGCTTGTATTGGTGAACCAAAAACTATAGATATATTTCGAACAAAAGGATGAAATATCATGCACACAAATAGCACAAGGAAGAAGAAGAAGCTTGGACCACAACACGATTTTGAATGTGTCACTAAGTGAATGTACAAAGATAAGTGATCCATTAGAATTAAAGGCATATATAAAAACCAAGGGAGGAAGACCTTCTGAGGAGGGAGAAACGTGCCCTAGTGGCACATAGTCTATTCACACACATCACCATCACTTCAAAATATATGAACAATTTTATACCTATAATACACCGATTTTGAGAGGTTTTTCTCCCATCATCTATTGAACCTACCCAATCAGTATCAAGGTCGATCATTATCTTAAGATGACAGCTAACGGAGTAAATATGCATTTTTTTGATGTCCCTATCACTTATTTCAGAACTATTTAGGTGTATCCATATGTAGATTTCTAGTAGATTGCATAAATTGGCTAAGTACTTCAATAGAAAAATGTTATATTTGGCCTTGTCAAGCTAGCATAGTTAGACTACCTACCAAGTTTTGATACCTTTTAATATCTTCAATCAAATCATCTTAACATGCACTAAGCATTTGATTGAATTTCATAGGTGTATTTGTAGACTTTGCTTTGCCCATCTTGTTCTTGAGTATATAATTGATATAATTACCTTATGTAAGATAAAAACCTTTATCTCTATATAAGAATTGCATACCTAAAAAATAAAAGATATGCATACCTAAAAAATAAGTGAGTTGTCAAAGATAACTTATATTGAGGTCCCTTTTCTTCCTAGATCTAATTGATCTCGTACGTTCTTTATCATTCCTTGTACTTATAATAACATACATACATGCACATCATGATATGTTTTCATCATCAGGTGAAAAGAGGGAAAGAAGGCTTTTTCACTTTAAAGTCTTGATCATTTAATGCAACGGGCCTATAGCTCCATGTTCTTGGTGCCTAGTTCATGATCCGTTGCTTTTTTTTCACCTTCATACATGATCAACAAATCATGTGGTGGACCAATATAAACCTCTTCTTAAATCCAACCATTAAGAAATGCCTTCTTTACATCCATCTAGTAGATTCTCCACTCTGCTACGTAACATCTATGTTCAGTATGTCTCATCATAACCTACTCCATAAGTTTGGGAGTAAACGTTGGCAGAAACTTTTGTTCTCTAAGTTCTAATATTCCCTTCGCAATTCCTCTTTATTTTAAACGCCAAGCTTTAGAGAATCTCCTTCGTGCTTGATATCTTTGCACACGTTCCCAATCCTAATCTGCTTCATATGTTTTTATCTCCTCTTTCACTGCTTGATTCCATTATGGATTCTCCTTAGCCTCTCCAAATGCAGCTCTCTCCAATACCAATAAATTTGCATAAAGATATAGTTTGTTGTAACAAGGGAGGTGTGAGAATAATACTTTTGAGGTTTCCTTTTCTCTCTCTGTTTAATCTTTTCAATGATTGACTTGAAGATTCTCTTATGTTCTTGTAGTCTTTAAATTTGGCTTTGCTCTTTGATCCTACACCTAATGAGTCATGGATAGGTAGATTTTCCTCATGATCTAGCTCACTGTCATCTTAGTGCACCCTCTCATTCCTCTAAGAAAGTGAATTAAAAAAGGAATGTAGAAAAAAACGAAAAGACGGAAAAAAAATCAAAAGAGGGGGCATTTTTTTTTTCGAGTGTTTTTTCATAAACCTTCAAATATACAAGTTGTTCCTTTAACCATGTTCATGTCAGTTACGTGAAATTTTGAAGTAAAGAGCAAAGTGAGAAGCTAAGGTGTTTTTCGGCCCTATTGTTGAGAAGACCGAAGCAAAGTTTTCATATTTGGATCCACACTTTAGTAGAGTATATACTGCTTCCAATCCACATTGTAGAAAAATTTTAGATGAGCCTCCCATGTTTTCAAGGATCATTTACTTAGTTTGTACTAGGCTATATCTCCACACATTGTATATTTCTCATTTAGTTTGTATTTTGCCATCGCTACCCCCTTACATTGTATATGCCCATGGATGGCAACATTGATGAGTACATGATTATCGAGGTTTCTATTATCTTTGGTTTTGGGTGTGATGGTTAGTAGTACTACTTCTTTCATTTCTAAACTCCTTTTGCACCGACCCACTTCCACTCCTACCCCACTGATTAGTCTCATCTTCGAGTTCCTGTTTCCTCTCCCATATGCTTCTCTACTACCCATGAAGTGCAGATGGGGCTCGATGGACAATACCTAGGAAAGGTGCCTAGCATGTGAACTTCACCCATCCTATAGGGATGATGCAACTCCCCATGATCTGATCCAAACCTAGTGCTCGTTCTACCCATCAAGACCCTCTTCCCTCCGATACCATCTTCTCAGTTCTATGATTTCACTTTTGAGCTTTCCTAAAGTGTCTTCTTGGACATTTGCAAATCCTTATTGCATTGGAGTATGGTTCCACTGCTTGCCGCTAGATGTAGAGTCATTGAAGTGGACTCACACCTACTCAATCCTTGTGGCCATAGTGATGAAGTCTTCTAATGGGGCACTTGAGTCTATAGGTCCTAGAGATTATGTCTTGGACTCAGTGGAAGTGCTTCTTCTAACCATTTTTTAATTAAGAAATCACTTGTGGTAGCTAATAGCTTTTTTGCTAGTGCCCTCCTTGTTGTCATTTATTCTCGAAATGACTCACCCTTCTTTAAGTCCAGATTCTCCATCTCATCTAGCAAATTGATTAGATTTTCCCAATCAAAATGTAGAAGAAAATACAATTTTCATGGCATTGCACATCGTAAAATGGTCCTCCTCGAATTGACGGAACCACTTGTTAGCTAGCATCGAAAGTTGTTGGGAACAAGACCATAAAGGCATCAATACACCCTTCCAATCCATAACTCTTGTATAATGCAAGAAAATGATGGATGTGTCATGAGGTTCTTATGTGCACACTCCTTTAGAGATAGGAAAATTAATATTGATACGAGAAAGAACTAAAGTTGTGTATTTCCTTACCTTTTCATTCATTCTCCAGCTTACCTAGGATGGGGTATATACACGAGCAACACAAAAAAATATTCTACAATGCCGTAAACATGGTCTCTTACCATACCAAGCTTCATAGGTGCCATTCCTTGCAAAGGATTTGGAAGAAAACCTATTGTACAACTATGTCTGAAATTATACAAAGTGGATACTATATTGCTAGTTCTTTTGTACTCTACAAGGGATTGATCAACCCGACCCTCATCGGATTATGAAGAAAAACCACAATAGAACTCGAATTAGGCATAACTATCATGTGTTTTGGATCGTACCATCGTACACTTATTTACTAATGACCGATGTGGAACATAACGAAATTAAATATATTCATATAGAAAGGGAATTTATAGGATGAAAATGCTTTTGTATTACTATCGAATGTATTATAAACTTAGAGCCCTAAACCAATCGTTTGCACATAGAACGCAATGGAATGATATAGCTATATAAACCTAAGGAGGATGTGATGTCATAGATATATTTTCCTCCAACCCCACAGGCTTTTCAAGTGCAAACTTCCATGAAGCTTGTATTCATTTTGAACAGATTGTCATGAATCTTATAGCTTCAAACAACAAGTGAAGAGAAAGAAGGATGTCATCATACAAAAGAAGAAGAGGCCGAGCAAACTTGACCTGATGCCTAATTGTCTGAGTGATTCCCCCTCATGTTGGCCATCTGCAAAGTCACCACCTCACCAATCCCTGACACTAGGAGTTCCTTGGTGACGAATTGATACCCGACGTGCAAACCACTCAAAGCCCTAATCACTACAACTTCCAAATATGTAGATTGCAATATGACAATTTCGTTCTTCTTGTTCTTCAAATTAATACACACTCTCAACTTACCATTCTTCTTAGGCACAATTACAATGGGCGATACCCATTTGGTATGTTCTATCTCATAAATGAATCCGGCCTCAATGAGTATATCTATCTCTTTTTTTATCTTCAATGCATAGATATCATCATATGTATAGGGCTTTTGCTAAGTGGGTTTAGCTTTGGCTATCATGGGTATCCTATGAGAATATATATCTCGATCTACTCCTTTCAGGTCCTTGTAACTCCATGCAAACACATCCATATATCTTTTCAGTAAGGTGATCAGACTTTCTTCCTCTTCGTCTCTAAGATCATGCCGTATGTACATACATCTTTCTTCTCCTCCCTCGATTGCCAATACTACTTTCTTTGTAGTCTCCTTGTTATCATAGGCTTCTCCAAAGTTTTGGTCTCTCTTAAGCATTCTTATCATGATCTTTTGTTCTTCAACTTCATATTTTTTAAAATTTTCTGGCACTTCCATTATCGGTTCGTCTTCTTCTTCTTCTTGTCTCATAGTTTTATCCTTTCTCACCTTTTGGTTTTGTTGAATAGGATTTGAATTATCCTTTATCTTCATAGGGGTTGTGTGGTCAAGGGCAATGGCTTCTACCCAACCTAAGAATTCCTCTCGAATGTTCTGTCTACTTCCCATTCTTCCTCTCTCACTTTCTTGCTCTTCTTCGAGATCTCACATTCGAGTTTATCCCATTCACTTTCCACCCCTATAAGCTTTACAGTAAAGATGGATATATCATAGTCATCTTTATCATAATGGGGGGTCCATTGTTCTTCGTTAATTGCTATGTCCATCATCGCAAGAATCTCTGCGCAGCCATAAGGTTCAAATTCCTCGTCTAGAAACACTACTAGAGGATAGGCTGGGTCTTCAATAGGTCGAGAGATTTGTCCTATTCTTGATATTCTTGATATCATTTGCTCCTCCTCTTGTGCTGCAACTTTACACATCCATAGGTTTGAATCATCATGCAGCCATGATGGATTTGATGCTAAGGAATGTACCAATTCCTCCTCATCTTTGTTCCTATATACAATATTCCATTGCAAGTGTGGTACATCCCTGTGCAAGCAGTACGTGAGATTCACTTTCGTGGTCACTCCTAGGTGTTGCAAGTACAAAGAGTTCGTTCCCCAATCTTGTACCACTTGCAATTGTCGCATGAAAGGTCTACCTAGAAGCATTTCATATGCATGATTCTTCCCAAAATCACGTATCGCAAAAGTGTGATCAAATTCTACCCTGTAGGTGGAGAGAGTAATTCCTTCTAGTAGTCCTAAGGGACTTTCGATGTGCCCCTTAGCCATCTGCAACTTGATCCTAGTAGATCTAAGGGCTAGCTTACCCCAATGCTTCCACAAAGAAGTGGTAGTGATAGTTACTCCTGCATCCCTGTCTAAGATGGCTTTGGTAGTGTACCCTTTGTAAGTGATAGGCAAATAAGCATTACTTTCCTCTCCTTCACTCACATCTCCCACTTTGTCTGTGGGCATTTTAGGTACCTTTCCTCGTGCTCCTGGTCTAGAGGAAGTTGTAGCTATCTCTGCAGACTAGTTTGCTACATGTTTGCATAGTTCTAGTTTGATTTTCAGTAGCTCTACTAGAGTCAAATGGCATTGAACTATGGTGTTCTTAATGGCTTCTATGTTTCTAGGAAGAAATGAGTTTTCACCCCGAACTAGAATAGTGGGGGATCTCACTTGGATTGATTTGTCCTCCCAAGGTCACGTGAAGTGAGGTAACTCTTGCAAGGAACTAGACTCAAAATGCATGCGCTCACTTGACCTATCATCCACTTGATCTCCATAGATAGATGGGATGTTGGTAGGGAACTGTTCTCCTGAGTCATCAAGCTATGGTATAGGTGGCCATGTTTCTTGTTCTTGTCTCTATATTTCATCTTGAATCTCTCTTTAGATGGCATGTGAGTCCTTGTAGCCCGTTTGATGATTCTCTAAGTCCGATCTAGGCCTTTCAGACAGAGTTGTCTCTAAGGGGTCTTTTGACCTAGTTTGGGTGCTAGAGCTAACTTTTGTTGTGTTTGATAATAATTGCTCTAACCTTTCGAGTAATCCTTGGAAATGTACCTCAGGTTTAGCCATAAATCCCCAATTGAGGTATTGGGAGGCCTCAAACATTTCCTGGGCTAATTCTACCATTTTCATGCATAGTTTGGTTCTCTCTATTTCCAAGTCCGCTGTCGGGTAGTTCTTGCTGGATTCTCCTACCTGCGGATCTTCTTGTATCCTAGCCTGATAAGCCTTGAGAATCATGTCAAGGTTTTCTGGGGTGGGGTCTGCTAGTACTGATCCAGGCTTGGGGTTACCACATTTGATTGAGCCTCTTGTGAAGCCATTTCTAAGATCTTGGCTCTCATTTCCCTTAGATTTTCCTCTAAGTCGTTAATCTTTTTGCTCCATTTTCTCTTATGTCTCTCTCTTCATTCTTTCTAGGGTCTCGTCTTCTTTCCTATTGATTCTCTTACATCGTCGGCTTCAACTATTCTTCTGGGGGTCTCCGGTTGCATCTGCCTTTGTGCTTGGGCTCTAGTTACTTCCTGGATAGGTATGTACTGGGGTATGGAAACTTCCGTGTGTTGCACTATTCCTATCACATTGATGGGGTCACTTTTGTGGGTGCATTAGCGGGATTCTTAAGTCAATCTCTTATAAAGTGATCCTTCCCACATTCACAACAAAATCCTTGAATATTGAAATATTGTGGCTACACAATAGGTGTGGCTACTCGGCAGTCATGTATGAAATGGTTTCCTTGACACTTGAACCATGGTCCTTTAGGTCCCTCGGGTCTTGGTTGTCTAGCCTGTGGTCGCAAGTTGGGGTTGTTGTACATGACCTGAGCATAATCAGGTTCCCAATTTGGCTCATACATAGGACTCTCATAATATTGTTGGTGCATTTCAAGCCCTCACACTTGGCTTGGAACCTTGGAAGATTAGCTTGGACAACTTTTCATCAAGGCTTCACTTGAAGCAAGATCCATATGAACATATGCTTATAAGTTCTTACCTCTTTACCCCTTGTAAAAGTCTAAGTGACTTGGCATTATGTATAAACACCTACTTGATAGATTCGTGGAAAAATTGGAGCTTGTGATTGAGAGAATATCTCCCTACTTTTAGAGGAGAGATTCTAGGGAGCCTTAGTTTGAATTTGAAATTCAAATCAACTTCCAATTCTTATAAAAGGTGAAGAAAAAACTCGCGGTGTCGTCGAGATTTTCTCTCCTCTCTCACTTGTGAAGGCCTACAAAAAACATATTTGGTGAAGGTAGTCGGAATTCCCCGAGAAGTCCAGGATGCATCAAGGATGTCAAAGGAAGCTCACATACAAAGTTTCAAAGAAATCAAGAAAGTCCATGGTAGCGGTCAAAGCTGGTCAAAGTTGGCAAATTAGGGCGAAAATTTCATTGTCACCAAATTAGATGAAAATCCATATACTTGTAAAGATTGTCAAAGGCAGTCTACAGCCCAAATTTCAGCAGAAAATGGATTTGGTAGCACATTGATATGCTATGTTCATTTTGTAAAAATGTAATTTTTCTAGTTTGATCCTACAAATTCTTGTATAGAAATTTATGTTAGCCATATGGTTTGGCATGTATAAAGAACATATGTGGCCACATATTTGTACAAAGTTTCAAGGCTATCCGAGCTTCCTAGATACCTTAATGCCACCTTACAAGCTTCCAAATGTAGTCAAACTTGTACAAGGGAGATTCAGATGGGAGTTTTTTCTGCATATTCCTGAAGGAGATCTTTGGAAACATAGTCCTACAAAGTTTCATCTTCATCAAAGCCTATTTGGAGGGTCAAAGAGTACAAAGTCCAGTTTTCAGGATCACCGCAGTTTTCTAGTTTAAGCAAATTGAAGGGTTGAAGGGCTGCCACATGTCAAAATATGATTGAACCATGTTGTACGGTCAAGATGAGCTCATATTCAAGGGTGGAGATGCACTAAAGCATAAAGGAAGGAGGATCCACGAATTTTTTCCATAAAAGAAGACCTTTTTTACAATCAAAGATCAATAATGCAGCTTTTCTCCAAAAATAGTGGCTTATCTTATCCAAACTGATGTCAGCACTGATCCGACGGTCCAGATCATCCTCAGATCCAATGGTGGAGAATGAGGGCGCCTAAATTTCACTCCTTTACACTAGATTTGATAGAAAGAACAATTCCAAGCCATTGATTTGATTAATCAAATGGTTGTAATCGAAAGTACTGATCCTAGAGTTGAGAGTTGATTTCTCTAGATCCAAGGGCCCAAATTCATTCAAAAAACTATATAACCCCCCCTCCAAACTCCTAGAGCATCATTGTTAGGCATCCATAGGGCTCATGCTAGCTTACGGTTTCCTTGAGACGATCACCCTCGGTTGAGCGTGTGAGGATCCAAGGTGAGCTAGTATGAGTATAGTACCTAGTTTCAAATTTAAGTTAGAATTCCAATCTAGGATAGGCTCTTGAAACCAGCATCTCTATCTCGACTCACCCTCGGTGGAGCGTGTGAGTGAGTTAGAGCTGATTTTAATGAGTCTTAGACTTCTTTAGTTAGATGTTACGAGCCTAGACATACATAGGGTCACTGGAGTGGAACTCACCTTCTTACGTGTGACATTCGGTTGAACTGTCATGGTTTGAGGGTCGGAACCACCTTTGATCAATAGACTGCCTAGCTTGACGTACCACGACGATCTTATACATGTATCTTAATTCAAATCCTTTTAATTCATGTCACTTGTCACTTGTGTCTTGTCTCCTCTCTCAGTCTCTTAAGTACTTTTACATGTCTTCTATTTCTTCTATGTGTGAGAAGGCTCCGCAGTATTGCGTTGAACCAGTAAGGATGTTTCTTTGAGGTTGTGAGTAATCTCTATCATCATAATTCACTTGCATGCATATAATCCATACATACCCATACATATTGATTAGTTTCTGAAAGTGTATAAGAAGCTCCAATATTGGACCATTCTTCCTTTCGAAACTGGTTTATGTGTAAGGGTTCCATCTATTCTCGTCATGCATACATATCATCCAAAGAAGACTATGCATATGGATTGGAATTAGGAAGTGTTTAAGAAGCTCCTTCAATGGACCATTCTTCCTTCCAAATTTCATTCGTATGTATGGTTCTCTTTCATTCTTATCATTCATGTTCATAAATCTAACTTGCACTCCTACATTCCTATTCCCATAATCATTTCAACATCTCTGTCTTCTCCATACTCAACATTAATTTCACTTTCATGTCCTTAAAGCTTCCAACATTCATTAGCTTCATACACCCTGTGTGTGCCACGACCGGACCCGATCCACCCGGATTGCGATCACCTCCACATTTGAACCCGACGTGAAACGCTTCGTGGCATTTGCTTCTGATCTTGTTGGGAGGTTGTGATCCATATCCTTTGTTTCATATTTTTTATCCTCATCATTTCATCATCATCAGTCTTGAGTGTTGCATTGGATTTCTCACAATATCGTGCAGATCTTCGTCATGAAGTAAACGCATTTGTGAGAGATCTAGAGCATCGTGCATCACTTGCTTATTCACATAAGATGGAGGAAGGATTCAAATCCCTTATTGTTGAGAAACAAGGCCAAAGAATAGTCTCTTCTATGTTGAGAGAGAAGGGAAAATTCAATGGCATCAACATTACAAGCTACTTAGATTTGTTTGAAGAGCAAGCTATGATTTTTGGTCTTCCCGAAGATCTTTTGATATCATTCTTTGAACGAATTGTTGATAGCTCTATCATAAACCGTGTCACTCAATATGATAGTCTTCCTTGGAGTGATTTTAGAAAGGAGATGCTCAAAGAATTCTATCTTGAAGATTATAGCCAACATAATCGGGATGGATTCTTACGATGGGTCAATTCACCAAAGCCTAGTAGCTCTATTACTCACTTACAAAATGAGTATATTAGACGCTATGAACAACTTCCTGATGAGGATAAGATAACCTTGGAACCTGATCTTGTGATCAATTTTGTTAAGCTTCTTCATCTTGAAACTCGTAGGGAAGTTGAACGACGATTAGAAGAACCGGATAAGCGCTATGGTCTTACTAACAATTGGCAAAAAGTGCGTAAAGTAGTAGAGGCTGTAGCCCATAGACATCAAAGACAATCCATGCTTTATGAGCAAACTAGTCTTCCTCAAGCTAGCCTTCCACAAATTAAGGAGCAATTTAGAGAACAATCCCATGCTATGAATTTGGACTCTACTCCTATTCCTCAAATGATGGAGCCTACTCAAGGTTTTAAAGTAGAGCCAAATAAAAGTGTAATTGAACAATCTCAAGTGGAAATTCTCACTAAGCAAATGGAAAGTCTTATTGCTACACAATCCAATTTGGCCAAGACTATAGATGCTTTACAATCTAATTACACCAAAAATTTCCAAAATCAAATGAACCCAATGACTTTTCAAGAGCCTAATCCACATGTTATAGCTACCAAGCAAAATCCACAAGTAGCTCCTACTCAAGCATATCAAGTTCCTCCAGTGCAAAATCCTCAAATGTATCAAAACATGTATCCTCAAGCTTCACAAATAGCTTTTCAAAATCCTCAAAATCAAAATTTTCAAAATCATCAACCGTATAATATGGAAACTCCTCTTGCACCTCAAGTACCACATGTTGCTCCCCAAGCTCCTCAAATACATCAATTGCCTTATCAAAATCCTAATTATCCTGTTCAAGCAATACCTTATCAACAAAATCCTCAATTTCAAAATTTCCCACCACAAGTTAATCAAAATCCTCAAAATCAAAATGGTTTTGTGCGTGGCCCTCGTAGGTGTCCTTGGTGTGATTCGTTAGAGCACTTTTTGAGAGATTGTGAATTATTGAAGGCTGCTAAGGAGCAACGACTAGTAATAGACATAGATAAGAAAATTTGTGACTATCGATCTAGGCTACCTTTGCAAGGAAATTATGGTAAGGGAGGAATGAAAAAACATTATGAAAATATAACCATAATGGACGTAGGAACTAGAGGAGTGAAACTAGAAGCTCTTGATGAACAACAAGTAGAATCAAGTAAACCCACAAAGGAAGGTGATTTTTCCATAGAGGCTTTAGTAAGAGCACGGGATGAGATTAGGAGAATAACGGCTTGGGAGTCACCGATAGAAGATCAATCTCTTATTTCTCACATATCCAATGTAGAAGAAAAACGAAAAAGAGATGAAGCTGAGCCTAGTGAAAGAAGAGTAACACAAAAACAAACCTGAGAGGGAATAGAAACAATCATAGAGCAGGGAGAAACATCACAATCCAAAGATAAAAAACAAGAATCAGAACCCAATGAACAAAAACAAGAGGAGAAACAAAAAGGGAAGAAGACAAAGCAAAGAAAAACAGAACCAAAGCCTTTAGATAAACCAGAACAATCAAAACAAATTGAAGACCAAACACGAGAACATGAACAAAAACAAGATCCTGAGCAAAAACAAAAGAAACCAAAGAGAAAACCTAAAGCTATCTTGATTTCAGAAATTGAGAGAAAAATAGATCCTATGGAAATTTTAGATGACATTTTGCTTAAGAGTCAAGTGACTATGTCTTTAGAACAAGTTTTCTCTATTGCAAAGCCAGTTTTCAAAGATAACTTTATCGGCTTAATTAAAAGGAAGAGGTTTCCACTTAATCTAGAAACTGAGATGCAAGATTCTCTAGATCAAGATCAAGCTATGAATGAAGCCTTAAACTTTGATGAATCTGATGAAGAGGACTTTGATGATGATGAAGTAAATGTTAATAAAAATTTCTTAGGACCTATTCAACCTGACCATGAAAATCATGAAAACAATCCTGAAAGTCACTTTAAAAGAACATTTTGTTCTAGAGGTACATCAGAGATGCATGTTAAAATAGGAAATGATAAGAACACTATCACTGTAAATGCATTAGTAGATTCCGGCTCTGAAATCAATGTGATTTCAAGAGAAGTCTATGATAAGTTTCGATGGCCCATAGATAAAGATTGTGGATGGCGTATGAGAACTGCAGATAATGGTGTAGGTACCCTGTATTGAGCTTGTGCTAGTGTGCCCATATCCATAGGAGGAATCACAGAAGAGTTTCACTTTTTTATTCAAGATAATTGCTCCTATGAAGTTCTCTTAGGTCAACCCTTTATTTGTGAGAGTCATATGGAAACTAAAGCCATGGATGATGGGTCTACCTATGCTAGATTCAAGTCTAAGGATGGAATGCAATCACTTCAAGTCATGACGGTAGGAGTGAATCATCCTAGGAATCGATTGTCAATTAGAAAGAAACCTATTGTTACTCAGGGTCATGAGCATGCTTGTAGTGATTGTGCACCTCGATTCATGTTTGGAGCTACATATGATCAAAATTTTGGATAGAATCCATTGTTGCGCGGGAGAACATTGGATATTGGTTTGACATCTCGCATCCAACCAACATGTACAAAAGTTTGTCACTTTGTTTTCCACATTCTAGATTAGATTTTCTTCATAAGAGTCAATTGTCCAAGTCTTTTATCCAAAAAACCCAAAAAAATTATAAAAACAACAAAATCATGGAACATGATGAGAACATTGAGCATGTGATTGAAACATCTCATTGTTTCTCTACTCTTGAGGAGTTAGAGTTATGTCTTCAACAAAATTCTAATTCCCATATTATTCTTCTTTCTTCCCTTGATGAGTATGCTCTAATCCAAGAGTATGCTCTCAATGTTGACAAGTGCTCAAAATTTAACCAAACACATGATGCCTTAGTTGAAACAAAGTACAAAACTGTAGACAAAAAAATCAAACCCATAGCTCAACCATTACCTCAAGGAAGTAATGAAAAAATTATTGATGTGAAAAATGATCCAATTCTTCGGGATAAGAAAAACATAGGACATAAATTCACGGATGAGACAATCAAACAGGTGAAAATTGGTAGAGATGATGACTTTCTTTTGCCAGCAGAGAGAGATAAATTTGAGAGAGTTATACGGAGCCATGGAAAAGCCTTTACTATGTATCCTCATGAGATTGGTTGTGTAGATCCTAAGCTAGTTGCACCCATGATAATCTTTACTATTTCACATATTCCATGGAATCTTCGTCCTATACTTGTTCCAAAGGCTCACTTACCTAAGCTAATGAAACTACTTAAGGAGAAGATAAACATGAGAATTTTAGATCCATCTTTTGCACCTTACTCAAATAGATGGTTCACTGTGCCTAAAAAGAATGGGAAACTACGTTTTATTCAAGATCTCCAACCTGTCAATAAAGTTACCATAAGGAATGTAGGAACAGGACCCATTGTAGATGAGTTTGCTGAATCATTTTCAGGACATTCTATCTATTCAATGGGTGATTTATATTCTGGATATGACCAATTCCAATTAGCAATTGATAGTCGTGACATAACCACAATGAAAACTCCTTTAGGCTTAGTGTGAATATGTACTTTACCTCAAGGAGCGACTAATTCTGTGGCTCATATGATGAGTGCTATGAATATGGTCTTACATGATTTTATCCCTCATATAACTATGCCATTCATTGATGATATTCCAATTAAAGGGAGTGAGGAACGTGTAAAGGACATTACTTTAGATTCATCTGGATGTCGTAAATTTGTTCTTGAACATATCTCTGATTGTGAAAGAATATTTCAACGATTTGAAGAGGTAGGTCTCACATTTTCCATAGAGAAATCTGTTTTTGGTGTCAACGAGGTTCTTATCGTTGGACATTTATTTGGCCATTATGGTCGAAAGCCATACGCACAAAAAGTTGATGCCATTAGCAAGATTTTTGAAACATGTAACAACGTGAGTGAGGTACGTAGATTTCTTGGTGCTTGTATCTTTTATGTTATTTGGATCCGTCACTTTGCTCATGTTGCTGATTGTCTTTATGACTTGTTGAGGAAGAAACGAAAATTTATTTGGACTAACAAACACACTCAAGCTATGCGTAAATTGAAGAAATTATTGCTTAAAGCTCCCATCCTTAAGCGTGTAGACTATTCTGCTAACAAACCTATTATATTGACTGTTGATACTAGTCCTATTGGTATAGGTTGGGTCATAAGTCAAGATGATAGTGAAGGGAATAGATATGCAATTAAGTTTGGTGCCAAAATTCTACATGAAACACAACGAAAATATCCACAGATCAAACGAGAACTATGGGGTATGGTAACAACTTTGAAAACAGACAAAGAATATTTCATTGGTGCAAATGTCAAAGTTGAGACTGATTGTTTGCCTCTCATTGGAATGATAGCCAATTGTTCATCTCCTGATATAGCCATGCTTAGATGGATCTCATATATTAAGTTCATAAATCCTGGATTAGTTCATATTTCAGGTAAGTCAAACTCAGTTGCTGATATGTTATCGAGAGCTAGATTTGATGATGATCTTGAAAGTGATCTAATAAAGAATGTGAATTTAGTTGACTATGTTCCACATATATATGAGTATGAGAAATTTCATGAGTCTGAGTACGAAGATGAATGGAGAGACATAGGAAAGTATCTCAGTACACTACAACCATTACCTAGCTGGACTACAAATAGATTCCGTAACATTAGGAAACGAGCTTATAACTTTTTCCTATGTAATGGTTATCTTTGGAGACATGCTAAGGGTAAGGTTAAGAATCCACAACGAGTCCTAGGAAAAAGAGGTCTTCAATTGCAAGTAATGAAGGAAATGCATGAGACATTATGGGCCGGTCATAAAGGATTTTTTGGAACATATGAAAAAATTAGAAGTACCTATTATTGGCCTAGGATGTATGTTGACATTAGTAGTATGTTTCTACATGTTCTACTTGTCAACTTCATTCATCAGTCAAACATAGAGATCCGTTGCATCCTACTTATCCACCTTGTATTCACTACAAGTGGGTAGTAGATCTTGTAACTATGCCTAAAGGTATCGACAAAATGCGTTACATTGTACTTGCAAGAGAAGACTTAACTAATCATGTAGAGGGACGTGCACTACGATCTAAGACCACTTACAATGTTTGCAAATTCTTGCTTAAAGATGTCAGAAGTCGCTTTGGGTACATAGAGAAAGTAGTTGCCGATCGTGGAGAGTTAAATGTGAGAGAAGCTAAAGAGTTCTTTGAGCGTCACGGTATTCGTTTGTCTCTCACTACTGCATATAATCCAGAGGCCAATGGTAAAATAGAGAGAGGGCATCCACCTATTGTGAAAGCCATATCTAAAGCATGTAACGGTGACATCAAACAATGGCCTAGATTCTTACCTTTTGCACTTTGGGCAGATAGAATGACATGCACACGTACTACTGGGTATATGCCTGCTGAACTTATGTACTGTCAAAAACCATTGTTTCCAATTCAATCTCATATTTTTGCATGGTCAAATTTGCCTTGGTCTGAAAACATGTCTACTGATGACTTTTTGAGTTTGCGCATTAAACAGTTAGAACAAGGTAAAGTAAGACTTGATGATGCTGTTGAAAAATTAAGAGAATCTAGAATGAAGAATAAGCATTATTTTGATAAAACTCATCGACTGCGTCCTAATCCAATTGAAGTAGGAGATTGGGTGCTCATTTATGATAGTACATTTGACTCTCAATATGATGCACGCAAAAAGCTCACTCAACGGTGGTTTGGGCCATACATTGTATCAAAAGTCAACAACAATGGTACGTATGCTCTTTGTGAATTAAATGGTGTTGCACTAAAAACTTTGATTGCAGGTAAAAGGATAAAGCTATTCAAGAAACGTGATAATGACGAGTACATTTTGGATGAGGACATTGAAGAAGATGAAAACAATGAGGCCGATTCATAAACAGGAGTATCCATGTTAAAAATAAAAAAATAAAAAATAAAAAATAAAAAAAAGGAATTAAAAAAAAAGTATAAAAATATCATTAATTTTTCAAGTTCATGTTGCTTTGTTTTTTTTCAAGTTCATTCTATTTTTTTTTTCCATGCTTGTTTCATGCATGTTTTTTTTCAGTCTTTGCATCACATTGCATATCCACATCACTTGAGTCAAAAAAAGGCAAATGATGATTTCTCTACTTGTGTAAAATTTTATCTTAAGTAGTAACTTATCTACTAAGAAATTGATTATAATCTAGGATTGTGGAAAGATAGGGCATGTAGATTTGGAGGTTTATTTTGGTGACATGACTTTCATATATAAACATGCATATGTATCTAGTATCGAAAGCATAATTGTTGAAATCCTAGCTCCTGCTATTGCATGTTTCTACATCCTTAGTCCATCTCACAGCACTTGTATCGGAGTTTAAACGACTGTTCTCCGTCATCAAAAATGGTTGTACCTTGTATCGGGGTTTAATTTTTCCTCGTAAAAAAAAAAAAAAAAAAAGCTACATGTTACCAAGAAGTTTACACTTTCTTCCACCCCAAAAAAGTGATCGTAACCATAAAGTTGTCGAATCATCATCATCATCATCAAAAAAAAAAAAAAAAAAGAGCAAGCCAAAGGAGGATAAAGAGGCATAGTAGAATAAATCACGGGCTATATAGGCAGATTTATGCATTAGTGGAGTTTAGTTAGATTTCCTTGCATGTTATTAGAGAAAGAGCATATTCATATTTATGTAGGAAAGGAGTTGATCTAAAATAAGCTAAAGATGAAAGATGTCTCTTGAAAATCCTAAATCTTTGTTCATAATCATATTTAAGGTAGATTGCTTTATGAAAAAGGTACAAAATTATCTTCAAGATGAGAGGAACTGATGCTTAAAACGACTCAATACATCCACTTCCACTTCATATTGATGCTTCTTTTTTTTCTTTCTTGCTGCCAATGTTGCTTGTTCACTTGCATATATGTTGCCTATTTGTTCATGCATATTCATGTTGCCTGTTTCAATTCTTTCTTTCATGCAAATTTTGCTTCATGTCACGTTACCTATTGATTCATGCATATAATCAATTTTCCTTCCATGTTTCTTATGTTGCCTATAAAAGAATTTGATGCCTGGAACATTTTGTTTTTCAGAGATGCTAGAGTGGCGCTTCCGGAGGAATCGCAGGTTTAGTGGGGGCGAATGTCGTCGAGATTTTCTCTCCTCTCTCACTTGTGAAGGCCTACAAAAAACATATTTGGTGAAGGTAGTCGGAATTCCCCGAGAAGTCCAGGATGCATCAAGGATGTCAAAGGAAGCTCACATACAAAGTTTCAAAGAAATCAAGAAAGTCCATGGTAGCGGTCAAAGCTGGTCAAAGTTGGGAAATTAGGGCAAAAGTTTCATTGTCACCAAATTAGATGAAAATCCATATACTTGTAAAGATTATCAAAGGCAGTCTACAGCCCAAATTTCAGCAGAAAATGGATTTGGTAGCACATTGATATGCTATGTTCATTTTGTAAAAGTGTAATTTTTCTAGTTTGACCCTACAAATTCTTGTATAGAAATTTATGTTAGCCATATGGTTTGGCATGTATAAAGAACATATGTGGCTACATATTTGTACAAAGTTTCAAGGCTATCCGAGCTTCCTAGATACCTTAATGCCACCTTACAAGCTTCCAAATGTAGTCAAACTTGTACAAGGGAGATTCAGATGGGAGTTTTTTCTGCATATTCCTGAAGGAGATCTTTGGAAACATAGTCCTACAAAGTTTCACCTTCATCAAAGCCTATTTGAAGGGTCAAAGAGTACAAAGTCTAGTTTTCAGGATCACCGCAGTTTTCTAGTTTAAGCAAATTGAAGGGTTGAAGGGCTGCCACATGTCAAAATATGATTGAACCATGTTGTACGGTCAAGATGAGCTCATATTCAAGGGTGGAGATGCACTAAAGCATAAAGGAAGGAGGATGCACGAATTTTTTCCATAAAAGAAGACCTTTTTTACAATCAAAGATCAATAATGCAGCTTTTCTCCAAAAATAGTGGCTTATCTTATCCAAACTGATGTCAGCACTGATCCGACGGTCCAGATCATCCTCAGATCCAATGGTGGAGAATGAGGGCGCCTAAATTTCACTCCTTTACACTAGATTTGATAGAAAGAACAATTCCAAGCCATTGATTTGATTAATCAAATGGTTGTAATCAAAAGTAGTGATCCTAGAGTTGAGAGTTGATTTCTCTAGATCCAAGGGCCCAAATTCATTCAAAAAACTATATAAACCCCCCTCCAAACTCCTAGAGCATCATTGTTAGGCATCCATAGGGCTCATGCTAGCTTACGGTTTCCTTGAGACGATCACCCTCGGTTGAGCGAGTGAGGATCCAAGGTGAGCTAGTATGAGTATAGTACCTAGTTTCAAATTTAAGTTAGAATTCCAATCTAGGATAGGCTCTTGAAACCAGCATCTCTATCTCGACTCACCCTCGGTGGAGCGTGTGAGTGAGTTAGAGCTGATTTTAATGAGTCTTAGACTTCTTTAGTTAGATGTTACGAGCCTAGACATACATAGGGTCACTAGAGTGGAACTCACCTTCTTACGTGTGACATTCGGTTGAACTGTCATGGTTTGAGGGTCGGAACCACCTTTGATCAATAGACTGCCTAGCTTGACGTACCACGACGATCTTATACATGTATCTTAATTCAAATCCTTTTAATTCATGTCACTTGTCACTTGTCTCTTGTCTCCTCTCTCAGTCTCTTAAGTATTTTTACATGTCTTCTATTTCTTCTATGTGTGAGAAGGCTCCGCAGTATTGTGTTGAACCAGTAAGGATGTTTCTTTGAGCTTGTGAGTAATCTCTATCATCATAATTCACTTGCATGCATATAATCCATACATACCCATACATATTGATTAGTTTCTGAAAGTGTATAAGAAGCTCCAATATTGGACCATTCTTCCTTTCGAAACTGGTTTATGTGTAAGGGTTCCATCTATTTTCGTCATGCATACATATCATCCAAAGAAGACTATGCATATGGATTGGAATTAGGAAGTGTTTAAGAAGCTCCTTCAATGGACCATTCTTCCTTCCAAATTTCATTCGTATGTATGGTTCTCTTTCATTCTTATCATTCATGTTCATAAATCTAACTTGCACTCCTACATTCCTATTCCCATAATCATTTCAACATCTCTCTCTTCTCCATACTCAACATTAATTTCACTTTCATGTCCTTAAAGCTTCCAACATTCATTAGCTTCATACACCCTGTGTGTGCCACGACCGGACCCGATCCACCCGGATTGCGATCACCTCCACAGAGGGTCAGCCAGTCCAATTGAGCTCACTCCCCGAGGCATTCTACTGTTGTAACTCAGTGTGTGATAGAGCTACTTCATAGCCTACACCACCACACCTCATTTAGCTATGCTTGTCAAGCTAATGAGATTGTACAAACACATTTATCAATAGAAGTATACACATTCACTATCTCTGTTGTCTCTGAGTCTTCTACTCCAAGTCTGTCAACTTCAGAGGAGCATATCTCAAGATCTACTCAACCAAATCAAGTGATTCAAAGCACATTGGATTCAGCTCAAAGTCTTCTATACACATACAAAGTTTGAAGTCAATTGATTCAGCCACTTTCAAGAAATTGCCATCGAACTGGTCTCTGGTATTTTTCTGCAAAGCTCCTAAAAAGTCGGGAGTGTCCCTAACTTTGCTAAAGTGATTTCTCTGAGTATAGTCTATCATTTTATCTCATTCCACTTGCAAATGGTAGCTTACTAAGCTAATAGAATATCTCTAGAAGGAAGTTTGCCAATTGTAACTACACTGGTCATACTGAGTGAAAGACTGAGCAGGTATCAAGACAAAATTAGAAAGTTTTTGAGCTTTGTGATTTACAAAGTTATCTGTTTTGATCAAGTCATTACTCAAACCTTTTCCAAAGTACATATAGCATATTTTGGTATCATTTGGAAGCTCAAGGAGTCTACTAATCATTTTTGGAATCAAAGGAGGGCTGGTGTGAAGCAGGGTTAGCAGCATCTACTCAATCTCTTGAGTGCATCCTACCACACTCCCAACAGTGGTATCAGAGCAAACAAGGTAAACATGGGAGATGGTTTTCCTTCATTCATTGACAAATTGGACAGGAACAATTACCAAGCTTGGTCATTGAGAATGAAGACATATCTACAAGGGAGAAGCTTATTTGGATACATATCAGGAGATGAGGAATTTCCCTCATTTAAAACTAGAGGACTACCCACCAAGGATGAACATGAGAGGCTCAACCAATGGTGTGCAAAAGATGCTTTGGCAAGGTCTTACCTTCTTAACTCTATATCTGATTTTCTTTTACCTCATGTAAGGAACTGTAAGACTTCCCAAGAGACTTGGGAAACCTTGTCAACATACTTTTCTTCCAACACAAGGGCTAGGAAGAATCAACTGTGGATTGAATTCACAACCCTTAGGAAGCAGCCCAAGCAATTAGTCTCAGAGTATGTGACAAAGATTAAAGATGTGGCAGACCAATTAGCAAGCATTGGAGAGGAGATTGAAGAGGAGCAAATAGTCAGGCAAGTAACAAATGGACTCAAGGCAGATGATAAGTGGGAAAGTTTCACCACTGCAATGGACCTCTATATGGACATGCATACCCCAGATCTCACAACACTCATGGGCCAACTTTTCACACATGAAGCAAAGTTTACAAAGGCAGGAGATCAATCAAAAGGTAACAACCCCTCTGCTCTATATACTGATAAGAAAGTTAAGGATAAAGGTAAAGGGAAGAAACAGGATGAAGAAGGCTCTACCTCCCAAGCTAACTATGCAGGGAGAGGTAGATCATCAAGAGGAAAAGGCAGAGGAGGTAAGTCAGGTAGGGGGAGACCCTACAACTCATCACCATGCAACATTTGTGGATTGTCCAATCATACCACAGATGAATGCTACAAGAACTACAAGAATCAGAGAGGAAGAGGCTACTCAAGAGGTGGATACTCTCAAGGGAGAGGCAGATTCAACCAACATCAAAGCTACAATGGATACAACAATCAATACAACAACAATTACAACCACAACCACAATGGTAACTACCAAGGTGGATTCAGAAACAGAAGAGATTACAACAATTACATAGAGGAGCAAGATGACTCCCTATTGATCATGAATATGACCTCCAAGGAAGGTACAAATGATGATCATTTATTTTATATTGACTCAAGATGTTCTAACCATGTAGCTGGCAATGTGGCACTACTTTCTGATTTGGAAGAACCTAAGGGCAAACATCAGGTACAAACAGGTGATGACACGAAACATTCTGTTGTTAAGATTGGAAATGTAAAGACATGTGATGGTAACCAGAACCTATTGAGCAGGGTACTCTATGTACCAACCATCACCAAGAATCTAATGAGTGTTGGCCAGATTGTGGAGAAAGGTTTGCAGGTCAGATTCACACAACATGGAGCATATGTGGAGGACCCAAGACATGGATTCAGAAAGATAGCCAAGGGAGAAAAATCAGGTAGATTGTTTACCTTTGAACTAGAAGACACCAAGAACATTGCTTTGTATAATTACAAGGATCAAACACTTTCAGAGTTAGAAGTATGGCACAAGAGGTTAGGTCACATAGGTGAAAGAACCCTAAAACAAATGTGCAGGGATCAATGTGTGCTTGGGATACCTAATGTATCCAAGAAACACATGATTTACAAATGTGGAGCATGTCAGTTTGGTAAGTCTCACAGGTTGCCCTATTCAAGGAAAGGTTTCATGCATGAAGACTACCTAGACTTGGTACACACAGATGTTTGGGGACCTAGCAAGGACCCTTCCATTTCAGGTTCAAGGTATTATGTGTCCTTCATTGATGATTATAGCAGATGGACCATCTTATACTTTATGAAACATAAAGATGAAGTGTTTAATTGTTTCAAGAGGTATCTTGCACTTGTTGAAAACCAAACAGGAAGAAGCTTGAAGAGGCTAAGGTCAGATGGTGGAGGAGAATACTTCTCCAATGAGTTTGAAGATTTCTTGCAGGAAAGAGGCATCAAAAGGGAGATTACTACAAGGTACTCACCTGAACAAAATGGGGTAGCTGAAAGAAGGAATAGACTCATTGTAGAAACAGCTAGGTCTATGCTTAATGAAAAGAAATTGCCAAATTACCTTTGGGCAGAAAGTGTATCTACTGCCACCTATCTTATCAATAGGTTGCCATCCAAATCACTTGATGGCATGACACCATATGAAGCTTGGCATGGTAAGAGACCTTCTCTGGATCATTGTAAAATCTTTGGTTGTGTAGCATATGTGCATATTCCCTCACAGGTAAGGGGAAAGCTAGATCCTAAAGCTGAAAAGTGTATCTTCATTGGTTATGATTTGAACCAAAAGGGATACAGGTTTTACAACCCAACAAACAAAGGTTTCAAGGTAAGCAGAGATGTCATCTTTGATGAGAATGACTCTTGGTATGAGAATGAATGCAGGAAGGTTAGTCTACCCTATGATGTGGAAGAAGACTTCCCAAGGCTCACCAAGGAGGAATCAATTCAGAAAGAAGAATCAAGCTCAGATGATGATGATACAATTAACCTTGAGGAATTCAAGGCATGGAAGTCCAAAGGAAAGATGAAGATGAAGAAGCTAGAGGATGCACCAGAATCCTCAACTCAAGCAATGAGGAGATCTCAGAGAGAAAGCAAGAGACCAATCAGATTTGGGTATGACACATCACTTGTAACTAAACATTCTGTATATCTTGCAAAGGATTTGTTGAATGAAGAACCAGGTACCTATGAAGAAGCAATCACCAAACCAGAATGGAAAGGAGCTATGGATGAAGAAATGGAAGCTCTCAAGGAGAGTGATACTTGGGACTTGGTACCCAAGAAGGACTCTATGAAGGTAATAGGATCCAGATGGATCTACAAGCTAAAGAGAAATTTTGATGGAACAATAAACAGGTACAAAGCTAGGTTGGTAGCCAAGGGTTTTGCACAAACCCAAGGCATTGATTATGAGGAGACATTTTCTCCTGTGGCTAAGATGCCAACTATCAGAATATTGGTGAGTGTAGCTGCATCCAAGAATTGGAACATGTACCAATTAGATGTCAAGAATGCTTTCTTGAATGGATGGATATCTGAAGAAGTCTACATGTCACAACCACCTGGCTATGAAGACCCCAAGAAGGTAAATTATGTTTGTAAATTGAAGAAGGCTCTATATGGTTTGAAGCAGGCACCTAGAGCATGGAGTTACAGGTTGACAACCTACCTCCAAGACCAAGGATTTATGATGAGCAAAGCTGATACTTCTCTGTTCATAAAGAGAAGTAGTACAGAGGTAATCTACTTGTGTGTTTATGTTGATGACATCATCATTACACGCAATGATGTCAATGGGATTAGACACATCAAAGGACAGATGATGAAGGAATTCAAGATTAGTGATCTTGGATTATTAAAGTACTTCTTAGGTCTTGAGTTAGTCTACACCAACTCAGGTATATATATCACTCAAAAGAAGTATGTAAAGGATATGGTCAAGAAGTTTGGCTTGCAGGATGCTAAAGTATCAACTACTCTAATGGAAGTCAACCTAAAGCTAAGTGCTCATGAAGGGGATGAAATACAAGACATTACAGGATATCAAAGTATGGTAGGTCGTTTGAACTATGCTACCTTGACAAGAATTGACATAGCATATGGAGTTAGTGTGCTTAGTCAATTCATGCACAAACCAAGGGTACCTCACCTAGAGGCAGCAAAGAAGATCTTGAAGTATTTGAAGGGAACTCAGAACCATGGTTTGTACTTTCCTTATACATCAGATATTGACATTAAAGTATATTCAGATGCAGATTGGGCAGGATGCAAGGATGATAGGAGGAGCACATCAGGTTACATTTGTTTTGCAGGAGATAAGCCTATTTCTTGGTCAGCCAAGAAGCAACCTACAGTGGCATTGTCATCCACTGAAGCAGAGTATAGAGGGATTGCCAATGCCACTCAAGAAGCTATCTGGTTGAAGCTTTTATATACAGAGTTAGGTCTATACACTAGACCACCAATCATATTTGGAGATAACACTAGCTCTCTTCACCTTGCAGCCAATCCAATATATCATGCCAGAACCAAACACATAGAGGTTCATTACCACTATGTGAGAGAGAAGTTGCTTAGTAAAGACATTCAATTGACATATGTGTCTACTAATATGCAATGTGCAGATTTGCTCACTAAAGCATTGGATGGAAACAAGCTATGCAGATTCAAATCCATGATTGGATTGCAGGAAGTAATTGAAGATTGAAGATGAAGACTTAAGCCAAAGTGTTTGGCTTGAGGGGGAGTTGTTGGTGCATTTCAAGCCCTCACACTTGGCTTGGAACCTTGGAAGATTAGCTTGGACAACTTTTCATCAAGGCTTCACTTGAAGCAAGATCCATATGAACATATGCTTATAAGTTCTTACCTCTTTACCCCTTGTAAAAGTCTAAGTGACTTGGCATTATGTATACACACCTACTTGATAGATTCGTGGAAAAATTGGAGATTGTGATTGAGAGAATATCTCCCTACTTTTAGAGGAGAGATTCTAGGGAGCCTTAGTTTGAATTTGAAATTCAAATCAACTTCCAATTCTTATAAAAGGTGAAGAAAAAACTCGCGGGTCAGCTAGTCCAATTGAGCTCACTCCCCGAGGCATTCTACTGTTGTAACTCAGTGTGTGATAGAGCTACTTCATAGCCTACACCACCACACCTCATTTAGCTATGCTTGTCAAGCTAATGAGATTGTACAAACACATTTATCAATAGAAGTATACACATTCACTATCTCTGTTGTCTCTGAGTCTTCTACTCCAAGTCTGTCAACTTCAGAGGAGCATATCTCAAGATCTACTCAACCAAACCAAGTGATTCAAAGCACATTGGATTCAGCTCAAAGTCTTCTATACACATACAAAGTTTGAAGTCAATTGATTCAGCCATTTTGGAGAAATCGCCATCGAACTGGTCTCTAGTATTTTTCTGCAGAGCTCCTAAAAAAGTCGGGAGTGTCCCTAACTTTGCTAAAGTGATTTCTCTGAGTATAGTCTATCATTTTATCTCATTACACTTGAAAATGGTAGCTTACTAAGCTAATAGAATATCTCTAGAAGGAATTTTGCCAATTGTAACTACACTGGTCATACTGAGTGAAAGACTGAGCAGGTATCAAGACAAAATTAGAAAGTTTTTGAGCTTTGTGATTTACAAAGTTATCTGTTTTGATCAAGTCATTACTCAAACCTTTTCCAAAGTACATATAGCATATTTTGGTATCATTTGGAAGCTCAAGGAGTCTACTAATCCTTTCTGGAATCAAAGGAGGGCTGGTGTGAAGCAGGGTTAGCAGCATCTACTCAATCTCTTGAGTGCATCCTACCATCACTCCCAACAAATATGGATCTAGGTCTTTTAATGACTTTGTATAGTATGTCGGTGGGTTATCTACATGGGTGGAGTCAAAACTCTTTGCATTAGGGTCATTTTTTGTGATCAAAGGGGTGGTAGGTACTAATGCCCTATTTGAATTCTCTTTCAGAGTGGCATACTTCACAAAAACTACATTGGCGGGATTGGAGGTTGTTGTCCTAGGATAGGTTTGGTTCTAGGTTGTGCTTCATATGGAACTTGATATTGAGGGGGAACACGATAGTATTGTTGTGGCTGATACTACCTACCTGGTTGGTATGGCTGAGGATAACTCTGTCTAACCACCTGTTTATTATATGGAAAAGCTTGAGCCGTGTGGTTAGTGTACCTACACTCTATGGTACAATATAGGCCATTGGAGTTTCTTATGGATTGCATTGTGTTTGGACACATATTTTCCATGTGATGACCTCCACAAGTGTAACACCTTCGAGGGGGGGCTAATTTGATGCCAGTATTACTAGAGACTCCCAATCATTTGGCTGCTTATTCCATTAAGTTCTCTATAGAATTGGAACATCTAGATGAGGCCTTTGTTGTGCTATCCGAATCTTTATGCACCTTAGAGAGTTCTAGCTCTTCCCCTAGGTTATCCTCTATGTCTACACAGATGTGCAAGCATTGATCGAAGGTCCTTGGTTCCTTTAGGAATACATATGACCTAAGCTTAACACTCAATAGGTTTTTGATAAACAAAGCTATCAGCTTAGCTTGAGTGGGTAGTTCCAATGGGGGGCATCGCTCTATGTAGCATCTGAATCTACGCCCAACCATCCTCACTGTCTTTTGAGGTGTTTGTTTGAATGTATGTATCAACAATGTTGTGTTATGCCTGATTCCACTCTTGGAAAAATTTGTAATGAAGGCCTCCATCATATGGTGGATATCCCTAGATTGGTGCTGGTGCAATGGTCGAAACCAATCCAACGCATCACCCTTCAGAGTGAGTCCAAAGACATTAAACTGTGTGAAAATTTCTTCGACTTATTCAGCTTGTAACACCTGTTTGAATTCAGCTACATGCTCATAGGGATCTCGGGATCCATCAAAGCAATTCTTCATATCTTTCACTAGCTGATTAGGACTCAAAGTCCTTGGGCGGTCTCTAGGCCTTGGTACGGGAAATTCATCCCTACCCCTTTGAGCTCTATGGTCCCTAGTTTTTTCTCTTTCCATTCTCCCACATTATGAAGTGGTTCTTTCTCTCCCTGCGTAGCTGATGAAACTCTTCTCTCGTCCTTCCTTGTTTTTCTCTCTATGTCCTTGAGATGTGCTAATACCCAAATTCTCCTTAGACCCATGTGATCTAAATGGTGGAAAAAATAGTTCTTCCCCCATGTATATGCATGATGACCATGTTTTGTGCCTTTATACACCCTTTCTAAAGCATCATCTAAGTATAATATTTTCCCTCGGACCTCCTTGTCCTTCATAAATTGTTGTTGCTCCCACCGTCATAGGGTGCTCTGGCTTATATCTCCAAAATGATTCATTGGTTTTTTTATTCCAAAATAAATCTATGCTCGTATTGTCTTGGGGCATCCAATTAGGATTCAACACTCATTAGCAAATTTTCCTCCAGGCGTACTAGGTCCTTCGACCTGCTTTCCTTGTTCTTTCGCTCCTAAGTCTGCAGTTTCTACCACCTCACCAAATTTGTTCATTGAGTCGGTCTTACCCGTGAATTTGTACATGGTAGATGTTCAAATCCAATGGGTTGGTCAGGGTTATGCAATTGGATTATTGACCTACGAAGGCCATCTTCATATACTCGGGCACCCAATCTATTCGTGTAGATATACTCCAACTAAGTCTTGTAGGGTGCCTCATTCTTCACTAGGTGGGCTACACTAAATGAAACCCCTGGTCTCCTGGTCTCCTTGTATTGGAAGACATATCTTAGTTTCTCTCCTCTCGATAACTACCTAATTGTTGAGCCCACGATCGTGTTGTAGTTCTCAGTTAGCCTCAAAAGATCGAACACTCTGCTTATCCATTTTCCCTAAGTATTTCCTAGATTTAAGGTTCATTAATCCTTATTCATCCTCTTCACACTCACCATTCTGATTAGGTCAAGCACTTAGTTCTTTTGATTCTCCCTTTGAGTTTCTTGTCTTTTCCGAATTTGTCGAGAGGAATCTTTTAGGTATATTAAATTTTGATTTGTTTTTAGCGATATGTAATCACGTCACAAGGTGCTTTTGGGGCCAGATCCCTATACCCGTTTGCTCTCTCTCTCTCTCTCTCTCTCTCTCTCTCTCTCTCTCTCTTTCTCTCATCAACCACTTCTTTTTATGCTAGAGCGAATCCTTACTACTATAGGAGTCCTAAGACACTCCGTTTATCACAAAGTTTATTCACCTAAAGAAGTCACCAAATTAAAACTATAATTCCACTTATGGTGTTCTCTTGGAATCTTGAAGAGGTGGTTCTTGTTTGCCCAAGAATTCTCGATACTCTCTGCTTCTCACCTTGTCCTATGCCAAGCACACCGGAGTTCAAAATTAATGGCCAAAAATACCCCAAAAATTTGAAAAAATTTTGAAAAAGCCCTAATTTTAGCGTTCTGCCTGATCATCGCGATGGTAAAAAACAATTGCAATGGTCTATCACTGTCGTGATGGTGTGAGCACCCATGATGATGAGCGGATGATGGTCAGAGACCATGATGGCCAAGCCACGACGATCAGTCAAATTCATGATGGTCAGGGAAAATCACAATTGTCAAGCTTCATGGTCAAGGCATGGTGGTGTGTCACCGTTGCGATGATCCACTAACAATGATTAGGAGACGATGGCCTAGTTGTGATGGTCAGATTCCGACAATGAGTCATCATCACAATGATTAGACTGCGATGATCAAGTGGTGATGGTGTAAGCACGATGGTCAAGAAATCCATGATGATCAGCATCACGACGGTCACCAGGATCGTGATTGTCAAGCACCATCACAATGATGTGATGCGATCGCGATCGCATGAACCAATTGCCACGACAGTGACTGACCGTCGTGATGATCAGACACAGTTGTGATGATGAGTCACCATTGCGATGGCCAGCCAAATTTGTGATTTCAAAAAACTAAGTTTAGATCTATGAGAGTGCTTACATTACCTCCTCTTTCATGCAAAAACTTCAACCAAATACTCACCTTTATTTGACAATCACGATGGTCATCTTCTACAACAATTTCTCACAGAAAAATGAAGTTTTTACCTATGTTTCTTACAGATTCATGATGTCTAGAGGTTGCACTACAATGTTACTGCACCAAAAAACACGAACAAGCACCTATAAAATCTCTCTCTCACTCTCACACACATGCAAATGAGGAAAAGTGAAGGGAAAGAGGGTATATGGCAAATTTTTGGTATTTTTTGGATTCTGAGATGATGATGGGAAATAAAATTAGAGGAAATGAGTTAAAGTGCACAAAAACTAACTAGTAACAACAAAACAACAAGAAAATTTTACCTGCCAATGATTTTCTCCAACAGACTTACTATCAACGCTCAACCTAAAGCTTGTCCCCGATAATGGCACCAAATTTAGCGTCACTCTAGTACAATGGTGATAGAGGCAGAGGTGGACACAACTTCAACAATAACAATAGAGGCCATAAGAGAATGGACTACAAGAATTATTTTGAAGATAAAGAAACATGAAGACTCATTGCTCAAAATGAATCTAAGCCACAAAGAAGGTAAAGAAGATGATCATTTATTCTACATAGATTCATGATGTTCAAATCATGTTGTAGGCATAGACATGAATTTCAAACAAGGGATGACACAAAGCATAGTCTGGAGAAGATTGGTAATGTCAAAGCTTCCAATGGGAGGACAAATATGCTTAGCAAGGTACTCTATGTTCCCACTATTACAAAAAACCTAATAAGCATAGGCCAGATATTTGAGAAAGGCCAGCAAGTTAGGTTCACCCAACATGGATCTTTTGTGTAAGATCCATGTCAAGGCTTCAAGAAGATAGACAGAGGTGAGAAGCATGGTCGGATCTTTACTTCTAAAGTAGAAGAAACCAAAAACATAGCTTTATTCAACTTTGGGTCCCAAACCCTTAGTGAGCTTGAAGTGTGGCAGAAGAGGCTATCTCATGTGAATGAAAGAACCTTGAAAGATACATGCAGGGATCAAAGTGTTCTTGGATTACCAAACATATCAAAGCAACACATGATCAACAGATGTGACATGTTAGATTGGGAAGGCACAAAGACAACCATTCAACCACAAAGGCTACATATACAACAACTTATTCGACTTAGTACATACAGATGTATGGGGGCCAAGCTAAGAACCTTCATTGGCAAGATCAAGGTATTGTGTCTCATTTATTGATGACCATAGTAGATGGACTATTCTATAATTTATGAAAAGTAAGAATGAAGTGTTTGATTGCTTGAAAACGTATCTAGGACATGTGGAGAATCATATAGGTAGATCATTGAAGAAGCTTAAATCTGATGGAGGGGGAGAATAATTCTCCAAAGAGTTTGATGAGTTCTTCCAAGATAAAGGTATAAAAATGCAAGTGACAACTGGATAGTCTCCTCAACCGAATGGAATTGCAGAAAGAAGAAACAAGACATTGGTTGGATTAGCCAGAACAATGCTTGAAGAGAAGAGGTTGCCACATTATCAATGGGCAAGGACTATTTCAATTGCTATGTACCTTGTCAATAGACTACCATCCAAATCACTTCAAGGTATGACTCCTTATGAAGCATGGTATGAAAGAAAACCTAGTCTTAGACATTGCAAGGTGTTTGGTAGTTTGGCTTATGCTCATGTTCCATCACAAATAAAAGGTAAGCTAGATGAAAGGGAAACAAAGGTAGTGTTTATTGGGTATGACTCAACTCAGATGGGTTACATGTTCTATAATCCTTCAACTAAGAAATTGACTACAAGTAAGGATATTGTGTTTGAAGAACACAACTCTTGGTATGATAAAGACAAACAAAAGGTAACTTTACCATATGATCTTGATTCTGATTCTCATCAATTAGGAAGCAAGCATGATACACAGGTCAAGGATCCAAGAAGTGATACAGATGATGACGAAGATGAAAAGGAAAAGGATTATAAGCTATGGAATTCAAGAGGCAAAGCAAAGATGCAAGAATGTGGACAATGCTCCAAGCAAGCACCTAGAAGGTCAACAAGGAAGAAGAGACAACCAGAAAGATATGGATATGATTCCATGTTCGTTACAAAGCATTCGATCTACTTGGCAATGGACTCAATTTCAGAGAGACCCTCAACCTATGAAGAGCCAAAGGGAACCCCTAATTGGGAAAAGGCCATGAAAGAAGAAATAAATGCATTGAAGGATTTGGAAACTTGGGATTTGGCTCCAATGTTACACAATCAAAAGGTAATTGGTTGCAGATGGGTATATAAAGTTGAAAAAAAAAATCAGATGCATCAGTTGGCAAGTATAAGGCAAGACTAGTTGCCAAAAGATGCTCACAAATGCATGGTATAGAATATGAGGAAACACTCTCACTAGTTGCAAAGATGACTACAATCAAAACATTGATAAGTGTAGCTGTTGTAAGGAATCGAAGACTCCTCCACCTTGATGTGAAAAATGAATTCTTAAATGGTTAGATAAGTGAAGAGGTATACGCGTCACAACCACCAAGTTTTGAAAACCCTAATCATACATCTTATGTTTGTAAACTTAAGAAAGAATTATATGGATTGAAACAAGCTCCTAGAGCCTAGAACTACAGGTTGGTTTCGTACCTTCAAGATCAAGGGTTCAAACCTAGAAACTCAGACCCTTCTCTATTCATAAAAAAGGATCACAATGAGATTATCTATTTATGTGTATATGTAGATGATACTATTGTGAAAGGTGATGATCTAAATGGCATTCAAAGGATCAAGAGACACATGCAAGAGGAGTTCAAAATCATTGACTTAGGTGAGCTCACATATTTCCTAGGTATGCAAGTGATTTATCCAGAGGAAGGGATGTATCTAGCTCAGAGAAGATACATTGAAGACATACTTCTCAAGTTCAAAATGGATAACACAAAGCTTGCAGGTACACCTTTAGGATTTAACCATAAACTAAGTGTTTATGAAGGTGAGCAAATTGATGATCCTAAAGAGTATCAAAGCTTAGTTGGTAGCTTGATATATGCTATTCATACAAGACCAAACATATCATATAGTGTGGGAGTGCTTATTCAGTTCTACCACTCACCTCGAAGGCCAAAAATGGATGTTGCAAAGAGACTACTCATCTCAAAGGGAAACTTAATGAAGGTATCTACTATCCTTACTCTTCAGATTTGGATATCAAAACCTATTCAGATGCAAATTGGGCACAAGCAAAGGATGATAAAAGAAGTACCTCTAGATACTTAGCACTTGCAAGTTCAAAATTGGTGTCATGGAGTTCCAAGAAGCAACCAACTATTGGTTTATTTTCAACTCAAGCAAAATATAGAGATCTATCTATTGCAACTCAAGAAGCAATATGGCTCAAGGAGTTGTACTAAGATTTGGGACTTGTAAGTTCCAAACCTCACTTGGAGATAATGTAAGCTCCATGCATTTGGCTACAAATCCAATTTCTAATGCAAGGATAAAGCACATAGAAGTCCATTACCACTTTGTAAGAGAGAAACTTATGGCAAAGGAAATTGATTTCATTTGTTCCTACAGAGAAGCAAATAGTCATGATGACAAAGGCACTTGATGGGATAAAGCTTTGTAGATTCAAAGCTATGGCACATATTCAACCTATCACAGAACGAAGACTGAAGCATACTTTATCTTGAGGGGGAGCTATTGGAATATCAAGCTTTTGTTATGCTTGAGGAAGATATTCTCTACATCAAATCCATTATTTGGATGCTATGAATATGTCTGGAAGAATAGCACTTATGTGCACATATTTTCCTTGTATTAATTAATTGGTTGATCACTTATGATCATTTCTTGCAAAGTTCAAGGTGTTTAACTTTGTAAAAGGAAAGAGTAAAATGCCTAAAAGCCTCGAGTTAGAAGAATTTGGGATTGATTCTAAATCAATCGATCAAAAAGTAGATTCTAGGAAACGATTCCAATCAATCTAAACTAACAAACCTATGTAATTTTGAGTTCAAATTCATGGATAAAAGGCATGGCCATATCCTCAAGAGTCTATACAAAGACTCCACAATGTTTTTACATTAGGAAGCCTGTTAATTCAAAGCAATACATATACCCTTTGATCATTGCTGGGTGCCATTTTTGTTCACTGCTCCTTCTTCCTCAAATTCAGTCAACTTGTAGAGATTGCTACTCTCTCTACAAAGCTCCAAATCTAGTGTTTAAGAATGAGTTTGAAAGGTATAAATTTAATTTATGTGTACAAATTTTCAAGTCATTTGGCTCATTATGTTAAGAGAAATTCAAGTTTTTTAGTCTTTAAGTCATTCTCTACACATTCGTGAAAAATCGCGATGAAACTAATTTAGTGCTAAGGTGATTGCTCCTTCTATAGTTGTTATAAATTAGGGCTTTTATGAATTATAGCAAGCCAACCCTATTATGACACTCCCTTAAGAGGAATTTTTCAAATTGTTACTGTGCTGGTGGCTCTTAGATTTTCGAAGTCATAACTTCCATCCACTTTTAGATGTTTTTGTGAGCTAGTCGAGGTGCAAGTTATCTATTTTGCATCAAATTCTTCTTTTTGATGTTCCAAACTACCTACTAGGTTTTATTGCACTAAGCAAAAGCCTTCAAAGAGCTAGGATTGGTCCTATGTGTCACAAGGAAGGAGATAAGGAAGAGAGCTCACACACACTCTCACTCTCAAGGAGAAGCACACACACAAATTGAGGCAAGGAAGAATGACCTTCTTCTTCTTCTTCTATTACATAAAAAGGAATGTACAAGAATGACCTAAAAACAAGAATACAACAAGTGCAATATATAAAGATCAGTACATAAGGAAAAACCTAATGTTCGCAAATGAGTGAGCTGGCAAGGAACAAATGTGCCATCACTCTCGGTAGATAAATCTAATAAAGCTCAATGAAGTATCCCTAACATATGCCGGTGTGATCACTATACATGTCAGAGAAACGAAAAACCGGTACGTGTCATCCTAGATCATCACATGTTGAGCTTGATATCTCAACAATATGTTGATTTGTTGGACCAACTTCATCACTTGACAGCTAAACTTTCCAAGCTTCTCCAACTTCTTTCAAGAATGAAAAGGCTTGCAAGAATGAAATTTTAACATGGGTGGTCTAAAAGAAGGTATGTGGGGTTGCCAACATGTCTTATGTGCCCATATACATGAACTATTTGGGGATTCCATCCTCGATCACTTGGGGATCCGAGTTTGTAAAATTATATGTAGTTGATATCCTTCCTTTGTGTTAACTATTAGCCTTTGGTGTACTTTTTTCTTCTAATGTATCAGCAATAGTTTTGGAGCAAAATGTTTATGCACCTCTCTTGCCTAACACTTTCTTCATTCCTAGAACGGCTTGATTTTTTGTTAGTTTGATCCACCGGGACGTAGGTGACTGTTGTGTCTTATGGTTATTATGCTCTTGTTTCGTAATTGATGTGGTTGCATTGTCATTATGAGACTTTTCGTTTGGAAATAAGGAGGCTACAAACGTTGCATGAAATCTTCATTAGGAGATGAGGTATTCTACACAAAAAACTCTAGCGTACATGCACACCAGTGGACTCAAAACCAACGGACCCGAGAGTCTTCACCTCTAGTGTTATATGTTGCTTACTGGCCAAAACCTCAAGAAGATTTTTCCAAAGATTCAAGTCAACCACATGGTCATAGATCCAATCTTGGCTGAATATCAAAGATTCCATGAGATCTTCATCATGGACAACAAATATCTTTTGCTATCAAGTGGATGTCATGTTTGAGGATAGGAGCTTCCACCTCACCAATGCAAGGGATTTACACTCCTAATCCTATGAGGTAACAATTAATCAGATTCACTTGTATTTTCATGTCAAGAGAGAAAGAGTGCCTAATGGCATTGATAAGAGCTCTTGATTCAATCAAGGCTTTGATCATCTTGATTGCAGTGCTCTATCCTAGCTCTACTAAATTTAATAATCTTCTATCCACTATGCTAGGGCAGGTTGTTGTTTGAGTTTCATACATTTCCATGTGATATCTTGGGGCATCTAGGTTGGAGTCGGTAATTAATTGGTGGAGTTCTTCATTCATAACACTTTTGTGATGACCTATGCCATGTCATCTCAACTTCACGTGCATAATGCATTTTTAGCATAATTTGATCATTTAACACACTATATTCCTAGGTTTAAGATTACATTATCCTAAAGCATAGCTCATGGCTCATCCATTGATGCTCTTGTGGTAATTTCAATGTGGCTATCAAGAAATCTACTAGTAGCACTACATTTTCTCCAGATATCATTTGAAAGAAAGTTGCATTGGGTATTGTTTTGTAGTCCTCTCGATATGACCAAATAGCATGGTGTAGTTTGTTTTTCTAAAACTTAGCATTTGTTATCTATGATCCTTGTCAATACATTACATAGGATCTTATTTGTACTATCCGCTTGCCCATTAACCTCGGCGTGATAAGGTGCTCACTTCTTATGTATCACCATGGAATCTTGTAGAAGATATTGAATGACTTGATTTAAAAAGTGTGTTCCTTATCATTCACTAACTCAATAAGAAGTAGATTTCTTGTGAATAAGTTTTTAAAAGCCCACATTTATGCATCATTCTTTGGTGTGGATTTGGCTTCTATTAACTTGATAAGATAATTTGTGGAAATTATGGTGTATTTTGCATGGGAGCTTCTAGCTCAAGGATTGTTTGGTTCTACAAAATCTATAATACGCTTGGAGAATGCACTTCTTCCCATCATGGGTGTCAATGGCATCTCCTCTTTTCTTATAGGGTATTGAGCTCTCTAGCATATGTCACAACACACTAAACACTTATGAGCATCCATGTGAAGTGTGGGCCACCAAGGACCTGAAAACAAAATGGCTTCCATCACATGGTTAGGTCCATAGTTTCCACCTTCAACACCATTGCGTGGAGTTTCAAATGTTTGCAAATAGTTGCTTTCATGTATACATAGTCTCTGATATCCATGTCTCCCATGTTTGTAAAAAAACTATCACTAGTTAGTGCATAATCTTTTGCTTCGAGTTCTAGACTTTTTTGTTGAGCTAACTTCATCTCTTTAGGGAAATCCTTCTTTTCTAAAAAGTCAACTAAATGTCCACTTCCATCTAGTATTGGTAGCATGATATAGAGTTGCATGTTGAAGTGAGGTTCTTTATATACAAGATGGACATTCCTTAAGCAACTTATAGACACTTGATTCCATGATCCACTAATATAACATAATCTCTTCAGCATTTGGAGGGTTTTCTCTCTTGAGTATTGTTTCCATAATGCATCTACATGTGCCCATTGCATCCAGTTATTATGATCTTCCATGTACACACAAGTTAATATTCCGTATTCATCTTTTTTATAAATACTTCTTGCTAAGATGTGATACTTCTCCGATCTCATTACTTTCTTCTCATATGGTCTAACTATGGGGTTCTTGGGTCCATATGTTAGTATTGGCACTATTGTGTTTTGCCAAATGTGGAACTACTTCAACATTGAAAAAATGTGTTAGGAAGCTCATCTCACATGCTTTGTGGGGATGCTCTTGAAATGAGTCATGAAAGGTGATCTGCCCTCAAATGGGTCTTACCTCTCTTAACAACTTCTTCAAAATTGTATTCTATTTTTATGCAAAATCATCGTACTAAGCATCTTGTATTGTAAGGTTCGTTCACCAAATATAGTACGACTTGATGATCTCTGAATTTTACAAGCAAATAATGTCAAAATTCTATTATTCATATTCCATACCTAATGCTTCATGTTTAGTTGTGATATAATTCCTTTCCATTGTGTTCATTTATCTACTTGCATATTCTATGGGTAAATCTATATTTCCTTCCTTAGTTGGTTGTCATAGCACACATCCAATAACAAAATTGAAGGCATCAAAATGGACCTGGAATGAAATATTCCACTTATACATTGTTAAAATCCAAGTTGAGAAGAAACATCATTTTGGGTCCAAAAGGAATTTCTCGCACTCTTCGTTCCATTTTAAAGTTGTAAGAAGGTTTTACAAGGGATTAGCTATGATTGTGTACATTTGGATGAATCTTCTTTAGTATTCATAATGGTCCAAGAATGTGTTTACTTCCTTAAGCATTCAAGGCCTGAGGAATTCTACTATGGATCTCATTTTCTCCTCGTTCATCAATATTCCATTCTTTCACACTATGTGGCCTAAGATGAGTTCCTTATCAAACCATAAACACACACTTTTCGAGATTTATGCACAGTTGGTATTCTCTACCTTTTTTAATATTTGTATAAGTTCTAGAATATTAGTATAGTGTATGTGGGAACAGTGCACAAATCATCCACACACACCTCTAGATTCTTGCACATAAACTCCATGACGACATGACACATAAGCTTTGAAAAGTAGTAGATGCATTTGTGAGCCCAAATCCCATCTTAATAAACAAAAAGTTACCTATCTTGTGGTAAAATCCATCTTGTTTTTATTTTCTAGGGTGATGGTTACTTGATTGTAACCAAAGAAACCATCAAGGAAACTATAAATTTCCTTTCCTATTACGTGCTCCAATGGATGTTCTATGATAGGAAATAGATAACTTTCTCATATTGTGGAGGCATTAACTTTCTTCAAGTTAATACACACACACACACAATTTTTCATTCTTCTTGGGCACAAAAAAATTGGGGAATATCCATTCAGTATGCTTATTCTAATAGATAAATCCATCTTCTATCAACCTCGCAATTTCCTCTTTTATCTTAGCTACATATGTGTCATTATATGTGCATAATGTGTATATATACATCATGATGTGAGTCGGGGATACAAATATAGCTTACAGAAGAGTTTGGAATTGTTCATCACACTCGCATTGATTAGATTATGTACTACCTTGAAATGCGAGAAGTCCTCCACAAATCCTTTGTATCATATGTGCATTGGTTTCATTTCTATTGGTTTTTCTATCTTTGTCTACATGTTCCAACATTTTATGCAACTCCATTGATTTCTCAAAGTCATTTCTCTGTATGTAGGTACTCACTTTCCAATCCATTGATGGGATCACTTATCAAAGATTATTAATAGCATGCCATCAATGATATGAATGATTCTATGTGATAGGGTCTCTAAATCTCATTCATTTTGGAAAGGCGAGTTTACCCCCCAGACTTCTTAGATACACTGCTCAATACATGGTCATTCTATATTCATGAAATCCCTTTGTATAGCATGCTTTATAACTCACTTGAACGTCTGGAAAAGCTCTTTGGACAATTTCTATCATGCTATGAGCACGGAACAAAACACAAAGAACTTTCTTCCATAAATAGAATGTTTCTCAAGTGATCTTGAGCTCAAAACTTATCTGTCTTGACACACAAGTTTCATATTCGTGCCCCAAAGGATATAGATTATTCTAATGCATATTTTCAAAGCTTAGGTAGTGTACTAGATGTTTTTCAATTTATACACATAGGTTTTGAGCAATTTTTTTCCCAAGACAATCTCACCTCTCTTCTATACCCATCACCTCTTCACATCCAGGGTCGCCCTTATCTAATTTTGTTGGATCCTGTCCTTCTCTTAATCATCAGGAATACACTATGAACATCAAGTCTAACTCTTCTAGAATATGATCTTCTACTATTGGACCACACTTAGGTATGGGTGGCGTCTTTGAAGGGACCTAGGACATTAATTCCACTTTCCTTGCCTTGGTTTATTTCAAATTACATTCTATTTCTACTAATTTTTAGGACCAATTTCTCTTCAATTTTTCTCTGGAATCTTTCCATGAATTTGTTTTCCTTTTCTGAGGCTTTTGAATTTCACTAGACTCTCATTCCTTCTTCTGATCTCCTTTCATAGCTTGTGCTCTAGTGACTACCTACGTTCTTGTGCTCTAGTGAGAACCCACATGGGAACTAATGTGGGTGGATTTCCTCTTGAGCTCTACATTATGCCAATCATGTTGATCATGGTAATCTTTGAGGCATTAGCGGGATTCTTTGGCAAGCACATTAATATGCTTCTTATCCCACTCAAACGAAAAATGCTTGAATCGTAAGATAGTATGGCTAATCTATGGTTATGTGATGTGGGCATTTGCATATGAAGTGTTGTCCATGTAATCCATAACAAGGTCCTCTAAAAGCTTTGGATCTCATTTTTCTGATCTAGGGCCCTTAGCTCGGCACTCTGATCAAGGAGCTCGCATTATCAATGTTGGATCTGTGATGGGACAACTTACCGTAATCTTCGTTTCATTTTTTCTTTGTTAGTTTTATCCCATATATTGCTCTGATTTCAAGTAGATATAAGTAATGTATTTTCTACTGTAGAATCTAAGGGACGCAAACGTTCAACAAAAATTGAATTGCTTGGAATGCCTTTCAGAGGCTGTGATAGAGGGAATGTTGGACAAGTACCTTGATGATGTGGAGCAGCATAGCTGGGGCGACAAGGGTTGGCCGTTGAAATTTTCAACCTACAAAATGAGCAAGATTGCACTGCACGCATATACAAGGCTGCTAGCTATACAATTGGAAAAGGAGTTTCCGGATAAAAGGATTTTTGTGAATTGCGTGGATCCTGGGCCTGTTAGGACAGATATGACAGAAGGCATGGGCAATATTTCGCCCTCGGAGGGTGCAGACAATATTGTCTGGGTTGCTCTTCTTCCTTGTGAGGAGTGTCCTTCAGGACAATGTTTGTCCGCAAAGAAGAATGCAAAATATTAACTAATTTCATCCAAATCGTATCATCACTACGTGCGCTACTTACTCTCTAATCCAAACAATATCAGACTCCTATTCATCGCAAGCTTTATGAATAAATACCGCACTCTCTTCTTTTCCTTGACTGGGAAATAAGATTGCAAAATTTTAGTTTATTTCATCCAAATTGTATCATCACTACCGTGTGCTACTCAATACAAAACACTCTCAAGGTTCAGTGGATGTTTTCAGATTTAAACGAGTATGAAACTCCTATTTATTTTTGAAGTTGGGAATCAAGCTTATGATACTGTACCGCTTTTGAAGTTGGGAATCAAGCTTATGATACTGTACCGCATTCTCTTCTTTTCGTGTTCCGATACGCATGGTTCGTCACTTACGGAAATCATTAACTTTAGTTTTTCATCTCTAAAACGAAATCTCTTGGGCTTTGATAACTTATAGCTTGGCCTTAGTATTCTCAGAAGCGTGAAGGCGTTCTTCTTCACAATAATTGAACTAACATCTGTAACACCTAAATAATGTTCATCGAAACCCTTAGAATCTACTTACATGTTCTTGGTGTAACTCAGATTATCAGGACATACTTTCTCTAGATTTTGCTTTGTTCTTTCTCTAGACAATTTTTTTTCATATAAACCTGTATTCCCTCTCAAATGCCATCAGAGAGAAGCCATGTGTAAGCAGAGATTTGTCTTCAAAATTAAAAGTACACTCAAAACAATTCTGTAGATTTAAATTTTTCTACACAGAAGATCCGTAAGAAAAATAAGGAACCAGTTAAGAGTGTCCCTATTTCCTTACTCGATGATCTTTGTTCTCCAAGGCTAGAAGCTGAAAAACAAAATGGCTCATTCGTGGCAAAGAATTTGTGGTGAAGGATTTGAAATAGAATTTGAAAGGACAGACTCGCAAGTTGCCATTTAAAAAGTGAATTAAAGACTCGCGACTCATACGCACTGTTCATATCTCCAAAGCAGCTCATTTCTTTACAGGTTGGCAATGGACGCATGAAATTTTGTCCATGCATGCCTCCAAAATATGCTACTACATTTATATAAGCATCTATATATGCTGTGCCATGTTTCCGTTCTACGAGAAATGAGTTCATAAATGGACTTTCTTGTGTATCTTTAGCAACAGAAAATGGGGGAACGAGGAGATGGTGGCTGTAATACCTGGGGGAAAGAAAGGCATCGACTTTGAGGCTTGCAAACAGTTTGCCATTGTGGGGTTGAGGGTTGTTCTGACGGCTCGAGATGCAGATAGCGGCCAGGAAGCTCAACATAAATTAAAGTATGCAGGCTTGCAGAATGTTAGTTTCCATGAGTTGAATGTTACAGATGCAGCTTCCGTACCTCTTGCATCGTGGCTTTTGGGACAACATGGAGGATTGAACATCCTCGTAAGTTCATCTACTGATGGTTTTCCGAGAACTTGCAGGATTTAACATCATTCTAAGTCCCCTTATTGAGTCTGAAGCGTGTGGATTCTGCGTGAATCCACACGCTTCAGTTATGGTGAAGCGTGTCCATCCATCCATGGATCAGTTCCGTAAGCTCGTCCATCCATGCGTGAATCAGTTATGGTGAATGTGATATCACTGCTAAGCATGTCTTGACGGTCCAGCTTTTCCTTTCTCGTGCAGAGCGATGCATTCGCAAGGGATTCACCGTAGAAGAAAAGGTTTAAACAGAAATGTTTTTTCTTCAGATCTTCAAAAAAGTCCTTTTAATTTCTTTTGCCTTACTTGCGGGGATTGACGAGGAAAGATTCTTGCTGCCGATATGTCCGCTAATAGTTAGACTTCATACTTTTCTATTCATTGCTATTGTGGTCAATCAGTCAGTTCCGAGTGCTCCTTTTCCAGTATAAGCTAAAATGTCAGCTCTATGAAGATGACGAAAAAGATTTGTATGCTTTTATGCAGGCTTCGAAAACATATAAGTATCCTTTATACCTCACACCTGTTTTGCAGGTGAACAATGTAGCAATCAGTGGTGTGGCCATTGATGAGGTATACTTGAGGGAAAACAACATCAACCTGAAAGATTTCCAGCTGTGCATTAGTAAAACCAGATCATATTTACTTCCCTTTATTCAATATATTGGTCATGCGGTCCTGACGACGATGATTTTTTTCATTGGAAGCAGGACCATAGCTCCAAAGGCTTTATTGTCAGGTATGAGTCAGACAAGGCATGTATCAAAACAAACTACTATAGAGCGAAGCATCTCTCTCAAGCTCCATTTTCCTTAGTTCAACACTCGGATCAAGGAGCTCGCATTATCAATCTTGGATCTGTGATTGGAAAACTTATCGTAATCTTCGTTTGATATTCTGCTTATTAATTTTATCCGATACAGTGCACTGATATCAAGTACGATGCACGGCCTGTTGACCATAATGATGTGTTTTGCAGAATCTAAGGAACGGAAAGCTTGAAGAACTGACTTGCTTGAAATCTCTCTCAGACTGCCGAGGCTGTGCCAGGCGGAATGTTGGACAAGTACAGAAATTTTTCTACAAAGAAGAATCCGTACAGAAAACAACCAGTAAAGTGTGTCCCTATCTCCTCACTCGATGATCTTTGTTCTCCAAGGCTAGAAGCTGAAAAACAAAATGGCTCCTTCGTGGCAAAGAATTTGTGGTGAAGCATTTGAAATTGAATTTGAAAGAACAGAATCGAAAGTTTCCATTCAAAAAGTGAATTTAAGACTCGCGAGTCGTACCTTGATGTGAGCTCTCAAACACTGGGGCACTGTTCATATCTCCAAAGCAGGTCGTTTGTTTACAGGTTGGCACTGGACGCTTGCAAGTTTGTCCATGCATGCGATCGACCGAAATATGCTACGACATCTATATATATGCTGTGCCACGTTTTCGTTCTACTAGAGATAAGTTTATAAATGGACTTTCTTGTGTATCTTTAGCAGCAGAAAATGGAGGACCGAGGAGATGGTGGCTGTAATAACTGGGGGAAAGAAAGGCATCGGCTTTGAGGTTTGCAAACAGTTTGCCATTGTGGGATTGAGGGTTGTTCTGACGGCTCATGATGCAGATAGCGGCCAGGAAGCTCAGCAGAAGTTAAAGTATGAAGGCTTGCAGAATGTTAGTTTCCATCAGTTGAATGTTAGAGATACAGCTTCTGTACCTTTTGCATCGTGGCTTTTAGGACAACATGGAGGATTGAACATCCTCGTAAGTTCATCCACAGATGGTTTTCCGAGAACTTGGAGGATCTAACATCATTCTGAGTCCGCTCATTAAGTCTGAAGCTTCTGTATTCTGCGTCTGTGGTTCCGTAAGCTTGTTCATCCATTTGCGGATATCAATGCTGGGTGACGGTCCAGCTTTTCCTTTCTCGTGCACAGCGATGCATTCGGAAGGAATTCACCGTAGAAGAGGAACACGTTTAAACAGATATATGTTTTTTCTTCAGATCTTCAAAAGAGTCCTTTTCGTTTCTTTTGCTTTACTTGCGGGCCACGGCCCGCGGGGATTGACGAGGAAAGATTCTTGCTGCAGATATGTCCGCTAATAGTTAAACTTCATACTTTCCTATTCATGGCTATTGTGGTAAATCAGTCAGTTTCCCAGCGCTGAGCTAACAGTAGCGCATAGTTTCTTGCTTGCCAAATTCACAACGGCAATTGTGTGCTGAGACTCCACACAAGTGGTCAGAATGGTATTTTCTGCCTACGGGTCTCTACAAGTGTCCATCATCCAGTTACTAGATGCATCTAAATGGATCATAAAGATGTCTTACGTCACTTTTCCCATAAGTTGTGGGTAGAAATAGCTTCTCAAGTGCCTGAATTTACAATATATTTGGTGGGAAATATTTCTTTACCATCATGTCTCTTGCTCTAATCACCAACCTTATGAATAGTGATTTTGTGAATGTGTGACTTTGTTTCTTTGCTTTGACTTTTGGCATTGAAATTCAGCTTGAGAGATCTAGATTTCTAGAAATCTAGGAGTAGTTAATCTTCTCCGATATATGTTAATAATGACTCGAAGTTTGTAGCTAGGTCTTTTTGTGATTTTCAAGTCACACACTCTTGATCAAGTAATTCGATTCTCTTTGATGTGCCACATGTTTGGAACTCTAGGAATTGAGGTTTATGCTATGTAAGACCCTTCTTATCCATATTGTCTCTAGGATTTGATTTGAGAATTCACTTTGCCAATGTCCTTGTGTGGCCAATGTACATCCAAAAATGGATTTTTTACCAAAATTTTAAGGCAACATAGGCTTCTAGGGGTTAATGAAGGTTAATTGGACCTATCAAGGATCTGTGCATTGAAAACCCCTCTTCAATTTTCCTTTAATATTTGTATTCTAGCCCCTTTTTCATGGAACTTGAGAAAAATGATACTTGACAAGTGCCATGACACTTAGCCACAAAACCTATTCCATGTCGCAACATCTGGTGGTAAGTGTCTATGATATCTGAGGATCATGATTCTTGTATGGTGTCTTGAAAACTTGGTCCAAAACACAAAACATTTTAACTCTAACAACAAAGGACACATGGCACCAAAGAGCCATTGGTGATGCATGCAACTCACAACATGTGACACATAGTACTTGACCACTGTTGGTGTGTAATAGGCCTTTTTCTAGTGAAATAATTCATTTTGAACTACCCAAATTATATTGTGGGGATAATGATTAAAACAAACAATTAGCTCATCATGTAGGCAAAATTTTGGGATGAAAAGTTCTACATTCTCTCACTACAAGGAATACGGGCGTATAGCGATGATTAACGCGACACAATTTCGTCGCTATAAAATTGCAAAATGCATCATAATGAGCGTCTCACGCGGACCGTCAATTAAACGACGAGCGAAACGATGTTTTTTGCGACTTGTGATGCGACGAGGTCTACGACGCTCGCATAGAGTGTCGCTAACATGATGGTTTTAAAGAGTGTCGCATAAGCGACGTTTTTTACGTCGCATAAGCGACATTTTTTGATGTCCTTTATGCGACGCCAACTCTATGCGTAGCATCACTTACACGACATTTTGTTGACGGAAACAAATTAAAACATTGGAGGCTCTTCGATCGGCATTTTCATGCATCTGATCGAAGAGCTCTCCAACATTCGCAATTGTGCAGTGCTTATGAGCTAAAGCAAGTATATGCAGAAATGTTGTTTTGCCTAAGCTCTCTCTTATTGTCTCCCTCTATCTCTGTTTCTCTCTTTGAACTCTCTCTCTCTCTCTCTTTATTGCAGGTTTTCATTAGATAGCATACTCACAATTATTGATATGCCCTTATACACTTATACATGATGAAGATGCACTTTCACACATATACACATATACGCATACACATACACACACATATTCACACACAGATACATGTGCACATACACTTAGACATACACATATATACACACACATATACACATGCACATACATATACACACACATACATATACACTTAGGTACACACATATGAATGAATTATATAATTAAATTATTAAAACTCATGCTTAATATAAACAATAATAACAATCAATAGAACACTTGTGAATGATTTGAAATGATTGTTTCTCGTTGTCACTCAATATCCTAAGCATAATATGAAGTCAACCCTAAGTACTTTGAGTGAAATGTTCTTCTTGGTTCTCCTAATTGTTGACTCTAGTTCTTGAAATGTTAAGTTCAAATTTGCCAACATCTATATATCTACATCTTGAGAATACAACATGAACGAAACAAAGGAGAAAATAACACTACATACATGCAGCTTTGCATCGGTATATTTGTTGCGATATTATTGGTTAAGATTTCAATCATCCACAATTTACTAGAGTGGTTCATAATTCATGAGTAGTTGCTTACATGGATATAGGTTTCATGATATTCGGAGAGCTCCAAAGAGAATTTTTAAAAATATTGAAATAAAACAAAAAACATATTGGGTGTCATTAGCTAGTATGAATATGATGTTTGATATTCAAGAACTCTCTTCATTAATTCACCCTTGGAAGCATCGACATGCACAATAGCGAAAGGTACAAGAACTCTCTTCATTTATTCACCCTTGGAATTGTTGAAATGAAAAAAGGACTACTCCTACTCTACCACAATCACAAATGTAACAAGCTTAGGAGGAAGGAACAAAAGATAACAAAACATTATGAATGAATTAAAATGGAAATGGAAATGACTTACATAAGATTCTCTAAGAGCATGGAGCCTCCATGAGGAGAGGAAGCACACTCTTGACAATGAGCTAGAGTGGAATGACTTGTGTGGAGTGAAGGGAGGGCTTGCTTATATGGGGTTTGGGAGAATTCCATTGCATGTGGGATAAGTGAACTTGCATGAGAATGAAACTAGCTTTGGACAAAAGGGTGGAGTATGGAACTCTCAACACCCCCCTCCATGTGATGACCCTTTTGTTTTTAATATGGGGGACTAGTGACATATGGGATCACTTAGTCCATGTGTTTTTAGGATCCAAGGACATATGGGATCCTTGGACATAACTTGGAAATATGGGATCCAAGGGGTTTTTAATAGGATCTATTGTCGAGCTCCTCGTCTAGCTCATCAGCTTTCGTAGCCTCTGCGTGTGAGAGAAGAGGATCCATATGGGGTGGTAGGTGTGGGTGAAATTTGTAATGCCAAGCTTCAATCAAGAACATTTAGAGGAAGAGGAAATGGACGAGAACTGTGGTGATAGGGTCCTTCCATATGCAAATATCAGAAAACCACCTCCCAACGGCGATCATACCTGACAAAACATCCAAGATCCTGAACCAGTTAGCCTTGCTCTTGCGCATGCTCCACAGATTGCTATCCACATCATTGTCAGCTGCATCCTTGACAGTGAACTCGTGAATGCTGGCTTGAGGAACATTTGGAGAAGACTGGTAACCCCCCATGACTGTGGATTACAAAAGATGTGCCCACTGCTGCTACATTCACTACAGTGCTTTGTTTTTGTGTCGCACTAGAGCACGGGACATATTACTTGCGCACTTTATGAGATATACAAGGGAGCATTAGCTTTTGGTATGGCTTTCGTGCGAATGCAGAGAAAAATGCTAAATCTAAAGCTTACTTGGAATCCTGGACTTGGTTTTATTTTGTGGACGTCCTTATGCATGAACAATAGCTTTACCATTAGCTTTTGTGCATGTCCAGGCCTTGGAGCTTCTCATATCAGCTATGTAAAGAATGTCCGACCAGGGATGCCACTATTTTTGTTTAATTACATTGATAAAAAGTTGGATGGTATTTTTGAGGTAGACAACTATGGAGAGATGAACATCAATCCATATGCCTGGACTGATGGGAAGTAGAAGACACAATTTCCAGCTCAGGTTCTTTGCTTAGATTTAATAATCTTTGATATTACATTAGGCCACTGTCTAAGGCGTAAAGGTTTTGTTTACATGTAGGCACGCGTACGGGTGGGATGTCAGTGTGCACCATTGACAGAAAGCATATACAAAGAAGCATTAGCAACGAATTATGTGAATTATTCACAAGAGAAAATCCTATTTGAGTTAATTCATGTGCAGATAGATAAGCTTATATCTCTTTTCATGAGAAACTCATTGAGTGTGAGTAGACAGGTTGTGCGTTTACAACGTGGGTCCATCAACAAAGGAGAAGCATATACAAGGGAGCATTAGCAGCGAACTATGTGAATTATTCATTGGAGAAAATCCTATTTGAGTTAAATCATGTGCAGATAGATAAGCTTATATCTCTTTTGATGAGAAACTCGTTGAGTGTCAGTAGAGAGGTTGTGGGTTTACAACGTGGGTCCATGATAGGGGAAAAAGGAGAAGATGTTGACGGTTGCGGGCTCGAACAATAGCTTGATCATTAGCTTTTGTGCATGTCCAGGCCTTCGAGCTTCTCATATCAACTATGTAAAGAATGTCCGACTAGGGATGCCACTATTCTTGTTTAATTACATTCATAAAAAGTTGCATGGTATTTTTGAGGCAGAGAGCTATGGAGAGATGAACATCAATCCATATGCCTAGACTGATGGGAAGTAGAAGACACAGTTTCCAGCTCAGGTTCTTTGCTTAAATTTAATAATCTCTGATGTTACATTAGGTCACTATCTGAGCCGTAATGAGGTTTTGTTTACATGTAGGCACGCGTACGGGTGAGATGTCAGTGTGCACCATTGACAGAAAGCATATACAAGGGAGCATTAGCAGCAAATTATGTGAATTATTCACAGGAGAAAATCCTATTTGAGTTAATTCATGTGCAGATAGATAAGCTTATATCTCTTTTCATGAGAAACGCGTTTAGTGTCAGTAGAGAGGTTGTGGGTTTAGAACGTGGGTCCATTAACAAAGGAGAAGCATATACAAGGGAGCATTAGCAGCGAATTATGTGAATTATTCCCAGGAGAAAATCCTATTTGAGTTAAATCATGTGCAGACAAATAAGCTTATATCTATTTTCATGAGAAACTCGTTGAGTGTTAGTAGAAAGGTTGTGGGTTTACAACGTGGGTCCATCAACAAAGGAGAAGCATATACAAGGGAGCATTAGCAACAAATTATGTGAATTACTCATAGGAGAAAATCCTATTTGAGTTAAATCATGTGCAGATAGATAAGCTTATATCTCTTTTCATGAGAAACTCGTTGAGTGTCAGTAGACAGGTTGTGGGTTTACAACGTGGGTCCATCAACAAAGGAGAAGCATATACAAGGGAGCATTAGCAGCAAATTATGTGAATTATTCATAGGAGAAAATCCTATTTGAGTTAAATCATGTGCAGAGAGATAAGCTTATATCTCTTTTCATGAGAAACTGGTTGAGTGTCAGTAGACAGGTTGTGGGTTTACAACATGGGTCCATGTCAGGGGACAAAGGAGGAGATGTTGATGGTTGCAGGCTCGAACAGTAGCTTGATCATTAGCTTTTGTGCATGTCTAGGCCTTCGAGCTTCTCATATCAGCTATGTAAAGAATGTCCGACTAGGGATGCCACTATTTTTGTTTATTTACATTGATAAAAAGTTGCATGGTATTTTTGAGGCAGACAACTATGGAGAGATGAACATCAATCCATATGCCTGGACTAATGGGAAGCAGAAGACACAATTTCCAGCTCAGGTTCTTTGCTTAGATTTAATAATCTCTGATATTACATTAGATCACTATCTAAGGCGTAATGAGGTTTTGTTTATATGTAGGCGCGCGTACGGGTGAGATGTTAGTGTGCACCATTGACAGAAAGCATATACAAGGGAGCATTAGCAGCGAATTATGTGAATTATTCACAGGAGAAAATCCTATTTGAGTTAATTCATGTGCAGACAGATAATCTTATATCTCTTTTCATGAGAAACTCGTTGAGTGTCAGTAGACAGGTTGTGGGTTTACAACGTGGGTCCATCAAAAAAGGAGGAGCATATACAAGGGAGCATTAGTAGAGAATTATGTGAATTATTCACAGGAGAAAATCCTATTTGAGTTAAATCATGTGCAGACAGATAAGCTTATATCTCTTTTGATGAGAAACTCGTTGAGTGTCAGTAGACAGGTTTTGGGTTTACAACGTGGATCCATCATAAAAGGAAAAGCATATACAAGGGAGCATTAGCAGCGACAGCTATGCCTCTCAACAACGGTTGGTATTTCCCCAAGAACACGTTGAAATTCACAAATTGCTGATCTTCTAGCACTGCTTTCTTCAACTAAGCTAAGAAAATTTTCTTGGTAACCATAATCAAGGATATCACTATGACATGGATTGATAAAAGTTCTTGGAATGAGCTCCTCTTTTCGTAACATGACTAATCAGATCTGCCTTTCCAAAGTGAGAACTCTCTAAGAAGACAATCTACCATCATCTATAGCAATATGAACTTCTTCAAGAGGTTTTTTATATGTTCTGATTTCATCTGTTAAGTACATGTCTTTCAAGCCAACACTGAACCCTGTTTGGAAAAGCCATTCATATAGAACATTTTGAAGCCATGTTAGGAACTAAAGAGCAATTTAAGTCGCTTTTTTATAGCAAAGACTTGGGACGATTCCCGTATGGCA
>CM035429.1:21187194-21189694 GCA_020310875.1 Ceratopteris richardii
TCCTCATAGCCAGGTGGTTGTGACATGTAGACCTCTTCAGATATCCATCCATTCAAGAATGCATTCTTTACATCCAATGGTACATGTTCCAATTCTTGGATGCAGCTACACTCACCATAATTCTGATAGTTGGCATCTTTGCCACAGGAGAAAATGTCTCCTCATAATCAATGCCTTGGGTTTGTGCAAACCCTTGGCTACCAACCTAGCTTTGTATCTGCTTATTGAACCATCTGAGTCCTTTTGAGTTTGTAGATCCATCTGGATCCTATCACCTTCATGGAGTCCTTCTTGGGTACCAAGTCCCAAGTATCACTCTCCCTTGAGAGCCTCCCATTTCTTCACTCATTGCCTTCCTTCCATTTGGTTTAGTAATAGCTTCCTCAAATGTACCTGGTTCTTCACTTAAGATGTCCTTTGCAAGATATACAGAGTGCTTGGTTACAAGTGAAGTATCATATCCATACCTAATAGGTTTCTTCTTTTCCCTTGAAGATCTCCTCATAGCTTGAGTTGAGGATTCTGGATTGTCTTCAAGTTGCTTCATCTTCATCTTCCCTTTGGATTTCCAAGCTTTGAATTCTTCAATGTTGATGGTGTCTTCATCATCTGAACTTGTATCCTCATTCTGAGTTGGTTCTTGTCTGACAAGCTTTGGAAAGTCTTCTTCCATATCATAGGTAAACTCACTTTCCTGCACTCATTATCATACCATGAATCATTTTCATCAAAGATGACATCTCTGCTTACCTTGAAGCCTTTGTTTGAGGGGTTATAGAACCTGTATCCTTTCTGATTCAAATCATAACCAATAAAGATACACTTTTCAGCCTTAGGGTCTAGCTTTCCCCTTTACCTGTGAGGGAATATGCACATATCCAACACACCCAAAGATCTTGCAATGATCCAGAGAAGGTCTCTTACCATGCCAAGCCTCATAGGGTGTCATTCCATCAAGTGTCTTTGATGGCAACCTGTTGATCAAGTATGTGGCAGTAGATACACTCTCTGCCCAAAGATAATTTGGTAGTTTTCTTCCTCATTGAGCAGCATAGACCTAGCTGTCTCCACAATGAGTCTATTTCTTCTTTCAGCTACCCCATTTTGTTCTGGAGAGTACCTTGTGGTAATCTCCCTCTTGATGCCTCTTTCCTGCAAGAACTCTTCAAAGTCATTGGAGAAGTATCTCCACCACCATCAGACCTTAACCTCTTCAAATGTCTACCTGTTTGATTCTCTACTAATGCAAGATACCTTTTGAAGCAATTAAATACTTCATCTTTATGTTTCATGAAGTACAAGACAGTCCATCTGCTATAATCATCTATAAAAGATACATAGTACCTTGATCCCAGATATGGATGGCTCCTTGCTTGGTCCCCAAACATCTGTATGCACCAATTCCAAGTAGTCTTCATGCATAAATCCTTTCTTGGTATATGGCAACCTGTGTGACTTACCAAATTGACAAGCCCCACACTTGTATATCATGTGTTGCTTGGATACATTAGGTATCCCAAGCACACATTGATCTCTGCTCATCTGCTTTATGGTTCTCTCTCCAATGTGACCCAATCTCTTGTGCCACATCTCCAATTCTGATAGGGTTTGGTCCCTATAGTTGTACAAGGCAATACTTTTAGTATCCTCAAGTTCAAAGGTAAACAATCTACCTGACTTCTCTCCCTTGGCTATCCTTCTGAATCCATGTCTTGGATCCTCCACAAATGCACCATGTTGAGTGAACCTGACCTGTAGACCTTTTTCAACAGTCTGACCTACACTTATCAGATTCTTGGTGATTGTTGGGACATACAATACTCTGCTTAGCAAATTCTGATTACCATCACTTGTTTTGACATTACCTACTTTAACCACTGAGTGTTTAGTGTCATCACCTGTCTGCACTTGGTGCTTGCCTTTAGGTTCTTCCAAATCAGAGAGTAAGGCAACATTCCCAGCTACATGGTTAGAGCAACCTGAATCAATATAGAACAAATGATCATCATTGATACCTGATTTAGATGTCATGTTCATAATCAACAAGGAATCATCTTGATCCTCTGCATAATTGTTGTAATCCTTTCTGTTCCTGTATCCTCCTTGATAATTGCTATTGTGATTGTAGCTATTGTTGTAGTTGTTGTTGTAATTATTGTTGTAGCCATGGTAGCCTTGAGATTGATTGAATCTGCCTCTGCCTTGAGAGTATCCTCCTCTTTGGTGACCTCTTCCTCTTTGGTTCTTGTAGTTTCTGTAGCATTCATCTGTAGTGTGATTAGACAAACCACAAATATTGCATGGATATTGATTATAGGGTCTCCCCTACCTGACTTACCTCCTCTGCCCCTACCTCTAGATGATCTACCTCTCCCTGCATAGTTTGCTGGGAGGTGGATCCTTCATCATCAACCTTCTTGTTTTTACCCTTATCTTTAGACTTCTTATCTGTATATAGGGCAGAGGGATTGTTACCTTTGATTGCTCTCCATTCTTTGTG
>CM035429.1:21194694-21197736 GCA_020310875.1 Ceratopteris richardii
GGGAGAAAGCTTGCAGATTGATAAGCTAGATAGGGAGAACCTATCCAGCATGGTCCCATGAGGATGGAATCACACCTCATGAGCAAAGACCTTATATCATTTATTACAGGAGATGAAGAAAACCAGAATTTGCAGATCCAAGTATTCCTACTAGGAAGAACTTGCAATGTGAAGACTTGGATGAGAAAGGATGCTCAAGCAAGGAGTATCATCTACATGGCTGTAAATGATACCTTCTACCTCACATCAGAGGTTTGGAAAGTGCTACAGATGTTTGGAATGCCTTGGAAGAGCATTTCCAAACTACTACTAAGTCAAGGAAGTCCTCACTACTGGGCTGAGTTCACAACTTTCAAGAAAAGAGCTCACAAATCAATTTCAGATTATGTGCAAGGATGAAAGATATTGGCAGATAGCCTTGGGAGCAGTGGATGAAGACATTGAAGAGGAAAAGTTGTAAGACAAATACTTACAGGTTAAGAGGTGATGAGAAGTGGAAGCCTTTTATATTGTCCATAGAATTGTCACTTGATCACTTTACTCCTGACCTTAATCAATTGCTAGGACACATGCTAACCTTTGAGCAGGATCTTAAAGGAGATAATGATAGAAGTACAAGTCAAGCTATGTACTCCAAAGACAAGAAAAAGAATGGCAAGGAAAGCAATCAAATGATGATGAAGGGAACTCAAATCAAGCCAACTTCACAAAAGGGAAGACAAATTTCAGAGGTAAAGGAAGAGGAGGTAAGAACAAAGATAATGCTAAAGCTTGTTGGATTTGTGGCAGAACAAATCATTTGGCAAATGATTGTTGGTATAACAATCAAAGTGGAGGATACAACAATCAGAATTATAGTCAAAGAGGTAGAGGAGGCAGAAACCAAAGAGGCAATTTCAGAGGAAGAGGTGGTAGGACATCATATGGTAGAGGAGGTGGAAGAAACTTCCAATCTCAGTTCTACAACAATAATTATTACAATTATGCATCAGATCAGAAGGATGACATGACTCTTATCTTGAATGCAACTCATGAATCAATGGGAGAAGATCAAAGAGTGTTCTATATTGACTCAGGATGCAGCAACCATCTGAGTGGGAACCTATCCTTGATGACTGATATGGAAGCAAGGGTGAATGGACATACAGTTCAAACAGGTGACAATACCAAACATAAAGTGGAGAGCATTGGATCAGTGAAGACAAGAGTGGAAGTACACTTCTGAGCAAGGTACTTTATGTTCCTACTATTCCTAAAATTTGATAAGTGTAGGCAAATTGTGGAGAAAGGATATGAGGTAAGATTCACAAATGATGGTGTTTGTACAAGATCCAAATCAGGGATATAGAACCATAATTGCAGGTAAAAAGGAAGGAAGATTGTTTACTCTCAAAGTCCAAGGTAATGTGGGACATGCATTGTTTACCTATGGAGGTCAAAAGGTATCTGAATTAGACCTATGGCATAAGAGGCTAGGTCATTTCAATGAGAGAGCTATAAAGGAGATGTCAAAGATCAGGGTGTTTTGGATTGCCAAACATTGAAGGGCAACATATGGTGTACAAGTGTGAAGCTTGTCAATTAGGTAAAGCACATAAAAGTTCTTATAACAAATCAGGGTACAAGTATTCAAACATGCTTGAATTGGTTCATACAGATGTATGGGGTCCCTCAAGGGACTATAGCATAAATGGATCCAGATATTATGTGTTGTTTGTTGATGATGCAACCAGGTGGATTACTTTGTATGTAATCAAGGACAAATCAGAAGTCTTTAAGACATTCAAACATTTTCCATGCTTATGCAGAAAGGATCACAGGACAAAAGCTAAAGAGGTTAAGATCAGATGGAGGGGGAGAGTATTTCTCAAAAGAGTTGATGATTTTTGTGGAATGCAGGTATCAAAAGAGAAGTGACTTGCAGGTACTCCCTCAACAGAATGGAGTAGCAGAAAGGAGGAATAGACTCTTGTAGAGTTTGCAAGAGCCATGATGAAGGAAAAGAATTGTCCAAATTACTTATGGGCAGAGGCCATTAACACTGCAACATACCTTGTGAATAGGTTGCCTTGCAAAGCTTTGGATGGAGGAACCCCTTATGAAGCATGGTGGGGTAAGAAACCTAGTCTTGATCATTGTAAAGTATTTGGATGTATTGCATATGCTTATGTTCCTTCACATTAAGACATAAGCTAGAACCAAAAGCAGAGAAGTATGTGTTTATTGGATATGATGATAGACAGATGGGTTACAGGTTGTGGAGTCCATCCACAAAGCAATTTCTTGTTACTAAAGATGTAACATTTGATGAGCAAAACATGGTATACAGGATCACCAAATGAGTATACAGGTGTTGAAGATATTCAAAGGAAAGGAAAGGCAAAGGTAAGGTATGTGAAGAAATTATCGATGAAGTTGACTCTAGATGTAGAGTGCAGGATCATGTAGAAGAAGGGCCAAGATTTGATCCAGAATCAAATGAGGCTGAAACTTCAAGAAGTGCAGAAATCAGAAGATCTACAAGAGAAAGGAAGAGCCTATAAGGTTAGCTATGATACATCTTTCCTAACAACAAGAGATTATGCTTACATTGTGAAAACAGAAGAAGATCCAATCACTTATGAAGAAGCCAAAGGTAAACAGAATTGGGAGAAGGCAATGCAAGAAGAGTATGATGCTCTACTTGAAAATGAAACTTGGGAGTAGTACCAAGACCAAAGAATCAGAAGGTCATTGGATGCAAGTGGGTATATAAAACAAAGAGGTTTGCAGATGGTAAGGTGTCTAGATATAAGGCTAGACTTGTGGTTAAAGGTTATGCCCAAACTTATGGGGTAGATTATGATGAAACCTTTAGTCCTGTTGCTAAGATGTCTACATTAGGACATTGATTGCTATTGCTGCTTGCAAAGGATGGAAATTATCACATTGGATGTGAAGAATGCATTTCTTAATGGTTACATTGCAGATGAAGTATATATGGAGCAACCAGAAGGCTTCATGAGTCAATTGGATCAGATTATGTGTGTAAGCTCAAGAGAG
>CM035429.1:21207736-21210236 GCA_020310875.1 Ceratopteris richardii
AAAATGCATTTTTAAATGGTTACATTGCAGATGAAGTATATATGGAGCAACCAGAAGGCTTCATGGAGTCAATTGGATCAGATTATGTGTGTAGGCTCAAGAGAGCTTTATATGGGTTGAAGCAAGCCCCAAGAGCTTGGAATTACAGATTGGTCAAGTTCTTGAATGAATGTGGATTTCAAGCATCAAAGGCAGATAGTAGCTTGCTAGTGAAGGCAAGTGAAAATGGATACATTTACATGTGCATTTATGTTGATGATATTATTGTTACAGGAACAGATGCTCAAGGAATCAATGAACTCAAGAAGCAAATAGAGAAGGAGTTTAAGATAAGTGACTTGGGAAACTTATCTTATTTTCTAGGAATGCAGATTTGTTGGTGCAGACCAATCACCAATTGAAGGCTTGGAAGATCAAATGATGAAGAAAGAATCAATTCCTAAAGTGTGGAAGAAGATTACATTCAGAGGACAAGAGAAGTGTACACATATGTACATTAGTATAGTCATAGCTGACTTAGATCTTTTGTTTAGTAACAATCATGTACAAATTTATCTATAAATACTTTGAGAAAAGTCGGGGCAAATATGAGAGCATGTGTGACATTAGTTAGAAGTCAAGATTGAGGAAGTTAGAAGTCATGTGATAGAAGAAAAGTTAGTTGTGTTAGCTCTCATCACTAACTGTATTTTCTTCTGAGTAAATGAAAATTTTTGCGCCCGATGTTTCTGCGTGTTCTCCTTCTACAGTAGATCAATTGTGAAATGCTTTTGTACAAGTCTAAGTTGAGAGTTGCTTGACCTCTGTGCAAAGTTTTAGCTTCCAATTGTAATCAGGCTGAGTGAATTAAGTGTAGGAACATTCATATGTGAAGTGTGCTCACAGGTTCCTAAAACAGGCGTATATTTTGAAGTTAATGTTTTGATCATTTCTCCTAGCACAGTTTAAAGTTTTGCATGAGTGTGGGCTTAATCTTTAAGTTGTAAGATAAGCTACTTATGGCTAGAAGCATTTTGTAAAACGGGTTCTATTCAAGGAGAACCAAGTCTTAAAGTTACAGGTGTAAAGTCGACTGTTTTGGATGACAGTTTCTGACATAGGTAACTTGAGAAGTTGATTTCTCAAGTTATACTTAATCTTTTGAAGTAATTCAACTTGGAGGAGATGCGCAATCTCTAGGAGATGATTCATACAAAGTTTCATCAAAAACTTTACAGATTTGATAGGTCAATGTGGAGAAATATTGCAGCAGACTTTTCTGTGTTTCATCCTCTTCACAGAATTGTTAATCTTTTGATAATTAGTAATTGATCCTCTAAATGTGTGAAAGGTTTTTGACTTATTCTTGGTATAGAGGTGCTCTAATCACAAGAATAAGTTGTTCTTTTGGAGATTAACACTCTCCATCAGTGGTATCAGAGCAGGAGACATCAATTTGAAGGAAGAAGGATCCCGACTGCTGCAGATTCAAGAAATTCAACACTTGAAGGACTAAGAAGTGAAAGCTTGGAGTCAAAGCTCGAGGAGAAGACTATTTGACATCAAGAAAGGCAAAAGGAGTTCAATTCGAAGTAAAGGTACATACATTGTTTGTAAAGCTTGAAGATTTCAATACACAGGTGGACACAAGATGGGAGAAAGCTTGCAGATAGATAAGCTAGATAGGGAGAACTATCCAGCATGGTCCATGAGGATGGAAGCACACCTCATGAGCAAAGATCTTATATCATTTATTACAGGAGATGAAGAAAAACCTGAGTTTGCAGATCCTAGTATTCCTACTAGGGAAGAACTTGCAATGTTGAAGACTTGGATGAGAAAGGATGCTCAAGCAAGGAGTATCATCTACATGGCTGTAAATGATTACCTTCTACCTCACATCAGAGGTTTGGAAAGTGCCACAGATGTTTGGAATGCCTTGGAAGAGCATTTCCAAAATACAACTAAGTCAAGGAAGTCCTCACTATGGGCTGAGTTCACAACTTTCAAGAAGAAGAGCTCACAATCAATTTCAGATTATGTGGCAAGGATGAAAGATATTGCAGATAGCTTGGGAGCAGTGGATGAAGACATTGAAGAGGAAAAGTTGGTAAGACAAATACTTACAGGTTTGAGAGGAGATGAGAAGTGGAAGCCTTTTATATTGTCCATAGAATTGTCACTTGATCACTTTACTCCTGATCTTAATCAATTGCTAGGACACATGCTAACCTTTGAGCAGGATCTTAAAGGAGACAATGATAGAAGTACAAGTCAAGCTATGTACTCCAAAGACAAGAAAAAGAATGGCAAGGGAAAGCAATCAAATGATGATGAAGGGAATTCAAATCAAGCTAACTTCACAAAAGGGAAGACAAATTTCAGAGGTAAAGGAAGAGGAGGTAAGAACAAAGAGAATGCTAAAGCTTGTTGGATTTGTGGCAGAACAAATCATTTGGCAAATGATTGTTGGTATAACAATCAAAATGGTGGAAGCAACAATCAGAATTATAGTCAAAGA
>CM035429.1:21225236-21237736 GCA_020310875.1 Ceratopteris richardii
CAAATCCCGTTTTTCAAAATGCTTTTAGCCATAGCTTCCTTACCTTCTAACTTAGATTTTGAATGCTCACTCATTCAAAACTTTACACTATGCACTGACATCTAAGCAAAACATTGACACGGAAAAGTGCGCGACTTTTAGATGTCTGTCTGCAGATTCTACATACAAATGTTCCTATTGATCATTCTCACAGTAGGAAAGAAATTAGATCATAAAATTCTGAACATAGCTTCATTAGCTTTCAAATTAGATGTGCACAAAAGGTTTTCTGATCCACATGATCCGACTGAGAGAACTCAGAAAAAAACCCGTCGCTAATTTCTTGAGTAAAACTTTCTACACATCTCTCTAAGACACTTGTCTTTAAAATGACTCTCACACATATTTCTTTACATCATTGACTTATATACATATAGTTTTAGACTTATCCCATGTCTATTACATTACTCCTTATCATCCTAACGATCATCTATACTCAGATTATAAGAATTTCCACCTATAATGTACATATGTATACATACTTCACTTCTGAGATCTCTTCACTCTCTCAAGTGTCTTCTTCCACTTCAATCTGATCATAAGCTTGATTTAAGATCTTTATAATCACCAATTTGTGATTGGTTTGTTCCAACAGCTCCCCCTCAATCACTAATTCTGATTATTCCATTCTTCTTCACTCCTGCCATCTCTTTGAATCTCTGTAGCTTAGGTCCATCCAAGCTTTTTGTCATCATATCTGCAACTTGTTCTTTTGTTGAAGTATACATCACTTCAATCTCTTTATCAAGTACCTTTTCTCTCAAGAAATGATATTGAATTTCTATATGCTTAGTCCTCGCATGAAAAACAGGGTTAGCTGCCAAATACTTAGAACTCATATTGTCTCCAAAAATAATTGGAGTACTTTGATGAGTTCCAAAACTCTTCAACAAGGTCTTTAACCATACTATTTCTTTTGCAGCCTCTACCATTCCTTTATACTCAGCTTTTGTGGATGACAAAGCAACTATATGTTGCTTCTTTGAGCACCAACAAACTAGTTTATCTCCAATATAACAGAGATACCCATGAGTGGACCTTCTATCATTTGAATCACCTGCCCAATCTGCATCACTAAACACTTTGATTCTTGTGTCAAAAGTAAATCCATAATACAGACCTTCACTTAGGGTTCCTTTGATATATCTTAGTACCCTTTGAGCTGCAATCCAATGAGTCTTCTTTGGACAATGCATGAATTGTGATAACACACCTACTGCATATGATAGATCTGGCCTTGTCAAGGTAGCATAGATTAAACTACCTACCAAACTCTGATATTTCTTCATGTCATTAAATTCTTCACCTCCATACCTGCTCAACTTATGATTTACCTCCAATGGTGTGCTTGAAGGCTTGCAATCCTCCATGTTAAACTTGACTAGACGATTCTTCAATTACCTCTCTTGTGTAACATATACTCCATGTTGAGTATACACAATCTACATTCCTAAGAAATAAGATAAGTTTCCCAAATCACTTATCTTAAAATCCTTCTCTATTTGTTTCTTAAGTTCATTGATTCCTTGAGCATCTGTACCTGTGACAATAATATCATCAACATAAATACACATGTATATGTATCCATTTTCACTTGCCTTTACTAGCAAGCTACTATCTGCCTTTGATGCTTGAAATCCACTATCATTCAAGAAATTGACAAACCTGTAATTCCATGCTCTTGGAGGTTGCTTCAACCCATACAAAGCTCTCTTGAGCTTACACACATAATCTGATCCAATTGAATCCATGAAACCTTATGGTTGCTCCATGTATACTTCATCTGCAATGTATCCATTCAGAAATGCATTTTTCACATCTAATTGTGATAACTTCCATCCTTTACAAGCTGCAATAGCAATCAATGATCTAATTGTAGACATCTTAGCAACAAGACTAAAGGTTTCATCATAATCTACCCCATAAGTTTGGGCATAACCTTTGACCACAAGTCTAGCCTCGTATCTAGACACCTTCCCATCTGCAAACCTTTTTGTTTTATACACCCACTTACATCCAATGACTTTCTGATTCTTTGGTCTTGGCACCCATTCCCAAGTTTCATTTTCAAGTAGAGCATCATACTCTTCTTGCATTGCCTTCTCCCAATTCGATTTACCTATAGCTTCTTCATAAGTAATTGGATCCTCTTCTATCTTCACAATTTAAGCATAATCTTTTGTTGTTAGAAAAGATGTATCATAACTATACCTTATAGGCTCTTTCCTTTCCCTTGAGGATCTTCTGACCTCTGCACTTCTTGAAGTCTCAGCCACATTTGATTCTGGATCAAATCTTGGCCCATCTTCTACATTATCCTGCAGTTTACTTTTATAGTCAACATCATCAATATCTTCTTCATACACATTTGTTGACCCTGTATACCATGTGTTTTGCTCATCAAATGTAACATCTTTAGTAACAAGAAATTGCTTTGTGGATGGACTCCACAACCTATAACCCATCTGTCTATCATCATACCCAATAAACACATACTTCTCTGCTTTGGGTTCTAGCTTATGTCTTAATTGTGAAGAAACATAAGCATATGATAAGCATCCAAATACCTTACAGTGATCAAGAGTAGGTTTCTTACCCCACCATGCTTCATAAGGAGTTCTTCCATCCAAAGCTTTACAAGGTAACCTATTCACAAGGTATGTTGCAGTGTTGATAGCTTTGCCCATGAGTAATTTGGACAATTCTTTTCCTTCATCATTGCTCTTGCGAATTCTACAAGAGTTCTATTTCTTCTTTTTGCAACTCCATTGTGTTGAGGAGAGTACTTGCAAGTTACTTCTCTCTTTATACCTGCATTCCACAACTAATCATCAAAATCTTTAGAGAAATACTCTCCCCCTCCATCTGATCTCAACCTCTTAAGCTTTTGTCCTATAATCCTTTCTGCATAAGCATGATAATGTTTGAATGACTTGAAGACTTCTGGTTTATCCTTGATTACATATAAAGTAATCCATCTGGTTGCATCATCAACAAACAACACATAATATCTGGATCCATTTATGCTATAGTCCCTTGAGGGACCCCACACATCTGTATGAACCAATTCAAGCAAATTTGAATACTTGTACCCTGATTTATTATATGAATTTTTGTGTGCTTTACCTAATTGACAAGCTTCACACTTGTACACCATGTGTTGCCCTTCAGTTTTTGGCAAACCAAGCACCACTTGATTCTTTGACATTTCCTTTATACCTCTCTCATTGAAATGACCTAGCGTTTTATGCCATAGGTCTAACTCAGACATCTTTTGACTTCCATAAGTAAATAAAGCATGTCCCGCATTACCTTGGACTTTGAGAGTAAACAACCTTCCTTCCTTTTTACCTGCAATTATGTTTCTATATCCCTGATTTGGATCTTGCACATAGACACCATCATTTGTGAATCTCACTTCATATCCCTTCTCCACAATTTGCCCTACACTTATCAAATTTTTAGGAATGGTAGGAACATAAAGTACCTTGCTCAAGAGTGTACTTCCACTCTTTATCTTCACTGATCCAATACTCTCCACTTTATGTTTGGTATTGTCACCTGTTTGAACTGTATGTCCATTCACCTTCGCTTCCATATCAGTCATCAAGGACATATTGCCACTCAGATGATTGCTACATCCTGAGTCAATATAAAACACCCTTTGATCTTCTCCTACTGATTCATGAGTTGCATTCAAGATAAGAGTCATATCATCCTTCTAATCTGATGCATAGTTATAATAATTGTTGTTGTAGGACTGAGGTTGAAAGCTTCTTCCACCTCCTCTAGCATATGATTTCCTACCACCTCTTCCTCTGAAATTGCCTCTTTGGTTTCTGCCTCCTCTACCTCTTTGATTAAAACTCTGATTATTTCTTCCAGCATTTTGATTGTTATACCAACAATCATTTGCCAAATGATTGGTTCTACCACAAATCCAACAAGCTTTCGTATTATCTTTGTTCTTACCTCCTCTCCCTTTACCTTTGAAATTCATTTTTCCTTTTGTAAAGTTAGCTTGGCTTGAAGATCCTTCATCATCAGTTGACTACTTTCCTTTGCCATTCTTTTTCTTGTCCTTGGAGTACATGGCTTGACTTGCACTCCTATCATTATCTCCCTTAATGTCCTGCTCAAAAGTTAGCATGTGTCCTAGCAATTGATTAAGATCAGGAGTAAAATGATCAAGTGACAATTCTATGGACAATATGAAAGGCTTCCACTTCTCATCTCCTCTCAGACCTGTAAGTATTTGCCTTACCAACTTATCCTCTTCAATGTCTTCATCTACTGCTCCCAAGCTATCTGCAATATCCTTCATTGTTGGTGCAGACCAATCACCAATTGAAGATTTGAAGAACAAAGGATGGAGATGAGATCAAGTTTTGAAGCAAAGAAGATGGATACATTCACAGAGTGAAAGACATGTACACATATGTACATTAGTTAAGACATAGGTTACTTATACTTATGCTTTGATATAAGTCTGTACATAATTGCCTATAAATACTTTTGAAAATGTCGAGGCAAAGTGAGAAGACAAGGAGAGACAATAGGAGATCATGAGATTAGTGTATTGAGTAGTAGAAAATGTCATTAGACATGTGTGAAGGGAGTTGAACTCTCCATCCTCACTCAGTTGTAAATTTCTGAGAAATAGAAGGAAAAATTGCGCCCGATGTTTCTGTGTTTTCTCCCTGTGTGATAGATCTTTTGTGAATTCCTTTTGGAGATATCTAAGTCCATAGTTAATCAATCTATGGCTAGAGTTTGAGAGTCTAATTGTGATCAGGCTAAGAGAACTGTGTGTAGCAACATTTACATGTGAGAAAGTACTCACTGGTTCCTAAAATAGGCGCAAATTCCGATATTAATGATTTGATCATTTCTCACTCCATAGTTTAAAGTTTTGTGCAAATAAGCACATAATCTTTAAGTTGGAAGGTGAGCTACTCGTGGCTAAAAGCATTTGCTTAAACGGGTTTTATACTGAGAGAATTAAAGTTAAGAAGTTAGGGGTGTCCAAATCGACTTCTCAGAAGTGCAGATTTAGACATAGCTGACTTGGTAAGTAGATTTCTCAAGATCTACTGAACCTTTTGCAGTAATTCGACTTGGAGAAGGTGCGCAATCTTTAGACGACACCTTGTGCAAAGTTTCATCCAAAACTTTACACATTTACTCAGTCAATGAGCAAGATCTATGCAGCAGACTTTCTGAGGAATTTTCTTCTTCACAGTTTAGTCAAGAAATTGATATTTGGTCATTGATAGCTTAAATTGGTGAAGGTTTTGACTTACTCTTGATATAGAGGTGTTCTAAATTCAAGAGTAGGTTGTTCTTTTGGAGATTAACACTCTCCATCAGTGGTATCAGAGCAGGAAACATCAAAATCAAGGAAAGGAGGATCCCGACTGCTGCAGATTCAAGAAATTCAACAACTGAAGAACTAAAAGGTGAAAGCTTGAAGGCAAAGCTTGAGGAGGAGACCATACAACATCAAGAAAGACAAAAGGACTCTAATTTGAAGTAAAGGTACATATATTATTCATAAAGCTTGAAGATTTCAATACATAGGTGGACACAAGATGGGAGATTCTCTACAGATAGAGAAATTGGATAGGGAAAACTATCCTGCATGGTCAATGAGGATGGAAGCTCATCTTATGAGCAAAGATTTAATAGCTTACATCACAGGAGAAGAAGAGAAGCCACAGTTCAGAGATCCTAGTGTTCCAACTAGGGAAGAGTTAGCAGATTTGAAAAATTGGATGAAGAAAGATGCTCAAGCTAGGAGCATTATATATATGGCAGTAAATGATTACTTGTTACCTCATATTCGAGGTCTTGAAAGTGCAACTGATATTTGGAATGCTTTGGAGGAGCATTTTCAGAATACTACTAAGTCAAGGAAGGCATCCTTATGGGCAGAGTTTACCACCTTTAAGAAGAAGGCTTCTCAATCCATTTCAGACTATGTGACAAGAATGAAAGATATTGCAGATGCTTTAGGAGCTGTTGATGAAGACATTGAGGAGGATAAAGTGGTAAGGCAAATTCTTAGAGGTTTAAGAGGTGATGACAAATGGAAGCCATTCATTTTGTCTACAGAATTATCACTTGATCATTTCACTCCTGATTTAAATCAGTTGCTAGGTCATATGCTAACATTTGAGCAGGATGTTAAAGGAGATGGTGACAAAGTACAGGTCATGCAATGTACTCAAAGGCCAAGAAGAAAGCTAACAAAGGAAAGCAACAAGCAGGTGAAGATGAAGGTACATCTAGTCAAGCCAACTTCCTAAGAGGTAGAGGAGGTGGCAAAGGTAGAGGAAGAGGCAGAAACAACAAAGATGGAGGCAAAGCTTGTTGGATTTGTGGTAAGACAAATCATTTAGCTAATGATTGTTGGCATAATAATCAGAGTAATGGTGGATATAATCAAAACTATAATACAAGAGGAAGAGGTGGCAAAAATCAAAGAGGTAATTTCAGAGGCAGAGGTAGTAGGGGTTACTTTGGAAGAAATGCAGGTAGAGGTTTCCAAAGTCAACAATATAACAACACCTACTACAATTATGCTTCAGATCAAAAGGAAGATTCAACATTGATAATGAATGCAACTTGTGAAAGGCAGAATGAAGATCAAAGAGTCTTCTACATTGATTCAGGGTGTAGCAATCACCTGAGTGGTAATATAGCCTTGATGACTGATTTGGAGAATAAGGTATCTAATCATGTTGTTCAAACAGGTGACAACACAAAGCACAATGTGAAGTCAATTGGATCAGTGAAGGCCAAGGATGGAAGCACCTTATTGAGTAAGGTCTTGTATGTTCCTACAATTCCTAAGAATTTGATAAGTGTAGGACAAATTGTGGAAAAAGGTTATGAAGTAAGGTTCACTAATGAAGGAGTGTTTGTGGAAGACCCTAGCAATGGGTATAAACAAATTGTTTCAGGGAAGAAAGAAGGAAGATTGTTCACATTAAAGATTCAAGGTAATATTGGTCATGCCATGTTCACATATGGAGGACATAAGATCTCTGAGTTAGATCTTTGGCACAAGAGGCTTGGACATTTCAATGAAAGAGGTATTAAAGACATGATTAACAATGGTTCAGTGCTTGGTTTGCCTAATGTTGCAGGTCAACATATGACATACAGATGTGAGGCATGTCAATTAGGTAAGGCTCATAAGCAACCCTACTCCAAGCATGGTTTTATGTACTCAGAGAAGCTTGAGTTGGTACATACGGATGTGTGGGGACCATCAAAGGATTTCAGTATAAATGGGTCAAGATATTATGTGATTTATGTTGATGATGCTACTAGATGGATCACTATTTATGTGATCAAAGATAAGTCAGAAGTGTTTAATACATTTAAACACTATCATGCATATGCAGAAAGAATTACAGGATATAAGTTGAAAAGACTAAGGTCAGATGGAGGGGGAGAGTATTTCTCTAATGAATTCAGTAATTACTTGTGGGATGCAGGTATAAAAAGGGAAGTTACTTGCAGGTACTCTCCTCAACAAAATGGTGTAGCAGAAAGGAGAAATAGAACTCTTGTTGAGTTTGCAAGGTCCATGATGAAGGAGAAAAATTGCCCTAATTACTTGTGGGCTAAGGCTGTAAATACAGCTACTTATTTGGTCAATAGGTTACCATGTAAAGCTTTGCAGGGAATGACACCTTATCAGGCATGGTGGGGTAAGAAACCTACACTAGACCATTGCAAAGTATTTGGATGTTTGGCCTATGCATATGTGCCATCATAATTAAGGCACAAATTGGAACCTAAAGCTGAAAAATATGTGTTTATTGGTTATGATGATAAGCAGATGGGATACAGGTTGTGGAATCCATCCACAAAACATTTTCTTGTATCAAAAGATGTTACATTTGATGAGCAAGGTACTTGGTATGCAGGTACTATCAATATTAATACAGATAATGAAGAGGTTGTGAGCCAAAGGAAAGGTAAGTCAAAGGTTCAAATAATTGATGAAGAAGAGAATAATGAAGTGCAGGTTGAAGTGGAAGAAACACCAAGATTTGATCCTGAATATGAAGAACCAGAAACCTCAAGAAGTGGAGAACTTAGGAGGTCTACAAGAAACAAATGGCAACCTACAAGGTATAGCTATGATACTTCTTTTTTGGCTACCAAAGATTATGCTTACATGATTAAAGCAGATGAAGACCCTTCTACATATGAAGAGGCAAAAGGTAAAGAAAATTGGGAGAAAGCTATGCAGGAAGAATATGATGCATTGTTGGAGAATCAAACATGGGATTCGGTTCCAAAACCAAATAGTCAGAAGATCATTGGATGTAAGTGGGTTTATAAGACAAAAAGATTTGCAGATGGAAGTGTGTCTAGGTACAAAGCTAGACTTGTTGTCAAAGGGTTTGCTCAGACATATGGTGTTGACTATGATGAGACTTATAGTCCTGTGGCAAAGATGACAACCATCAGGACACTTATAGCAATTGCTGCATGTAAAGGTTGGAAGTTATGTCAACTTGATGTAAAAAATGCTTTTTTGAATGGTTATATTTCAGATGATGTATTCATGGAGCAACCTCAAGGGTTCAGAGATAAAAGGTATCCAGATCATGTGTGCAAGCTCAAGAGAGCTTTGTATGGCTTGAAGCAGGCCCCAAGGGCATGGAATTATAGAATTGTAAAGTTCTTGAAAGAACTTGGATTTCAGGTGTCTAAAGCAGATAGTAGCTTGCTTGTCAAAGCAAGTGATAATGCTTTCATATACATGTGCATATATGTCGATGATATAATCCTTACAGGTACAGATGAGGAAGGAATACAAAGACTAAAGAAGCAAATGGAAAAGGAGTTCAAAATAAGTGACTTGGGAGACTTTTCATACTTCTTGGGCATGGAGATTACATATACTCAACATGGAGTATTTGTGACCCAAGAAAGGTATTTGAAGAACTTGTTAATCAAGTTTAAAATGGATGATTGCAGGGTAGCACCTACACCAATGGAGGTGAATCACAAATTGAGTAAATTTGAAGGTGAAGAATTCAAGGACATGAGACAATATCAGAGTTTGGTTGGTAGTCTTATCTATGCTACTTTAACTAGACCTGATTTATCATATGCAGTAGGGGTTTTGTCTCAATTCATGCATTGTCCTAGGAAAGAGCATTGGATTGCAGGTCAAAGAGTGTTGAGGTACATTAAGGGTACACTCAAAGAAGGTTTGTATTATGGGTTCACATCAGATAGAAGATCAACCTATGGATACATGTGTTATGTGGGAGATACGTTAATCTCCTGGTGCTCAAAGAAGCAACATACAGTTGCTTTGTCATCTACAGAAGCAGAATACAAAGGCATGGTTGAAGCAGCAAAAGAAGTGATTTGGCTTAAGACTCTCATGAAGAGTTTTGATACTATACAGAGCATTCCTATCATTTATGGTGATAACATGATTTCATTATATCTAGCTGCTAATCCTGTTTTTCATGCCAGGACTAAACACATTGAGATACAGTATCACTTTCTAAGAGAGAAGGTGATGGATAAGGAGATTGAAATCATACATACTTCAACAAAAGATCAGATAGCTGATATGCTTACAAAGAGCTTGGATGGACCAAAGCTACAGAAGTTTAAAGACATGGCAGGTATAAAGAAGATAAGAGAAACCTCAATTGATGATTGAGGGGGAGCTGTTGGTGCAGACCAATCACCAATTGAAGATTTGAAGAACAAAGGATGGAGATGAGATCAAGTTTTGAAGCAAAGAAGATGGATACATTCACAGAGTGAAAGACATGTACACATATGTACATTAGTTAAGACATAGGTTACTTATACTTATGCTTTGATATAAGTCTATACATAATTGCCTATAAATACTTTTGAAAATGTCGGGGCAAAGTGAGAAGACAAGGAGAGACAATAGGAGATCATGAGATTAGTGTATTGAGTAGTAGAAAATGTCATTAGACATGTGTGAAGGGAGTTGAACTCTCCATCCTCACTCAGTTGTAAATTTCTGAGAAATAGAAGGAAAAATTGCGCCCGATGTTTCTGTGTTTTCTCCCTGTGTGATAGATCTTTTGTGAATTCCTTTTGGAGATATCTAAGTCCATAGTTAATCAATCTATGGCTAGAGTTTGAGAGTCTAATTGTGATCAGGCTAAGAGAATTGTGTGTAGGAACATTTACATGTGAGAAAGTACTCACTGGTTCCTCAAACATGCGCAAATTTTGATATTAATGATTTGATCATTTCTCACTCCACAGTTTAAAGTTTTGTGCAAGTAGGCACTTAATCTTTAAGTTGGAAGGTAAGCTACTCGTGGCTAAAAGCATTTGCTTAAATGGGTTTTATACTGAGAGAATTAAAGTTAAGAAGTTAGGGGTGTCCAAATCGACTTCTTAGAAGTGTAGATTTAGACATAGCTGACTTGGTAAGTAGATTTCTCAAGTTCTACTGAACCTTTTGAAGTAATTCGACTTGGACAAGGTGTGCAATCCTCAGACGACACCTTGTGCAAAGTTTCATCAAAAACTTTACACATTTACTCAGTCAATGAGCAAGATCTATGCAGTAGACTTTCTGAGGAATTTTCTTCTTCACAGTTTAGTCAAGAAATTGATATTTGGTCATTGATAGCTTAAATTGGTGAAGGTTTTGACTTACTCTTGATATAGAGGTGTTCTAAATTCAAGAGTAGGTTTGGAGATTAACACTCTCCATCATTCATCCTTGCTGTAACATAATCCTGGTAGGAGATGGTTGAACCACACCCTAAGAGAGAGGATTAGGAAGTAATCCTCAACCATGGCTTTTGGGGCAAGTGGTTAGCCCATCACATTCCTAACCAAGAGGTTGTGAGTTCAATTCCTTACACTTGCCACATAATTAGAAATTGATTGTGAGCTCTTCTTGAAAGTTGTAAATTCAGCCCATAGTGAGGAGTTCCTTGACTTGGTTGTGTTTTTGAAATGCTCTTCCAAAGCATTCCAAACATCTGTTGCACTTTCCAATCCTCTAATGTGAGGTAGAAGATAGTCATTTATAGCCATGTAAATGATGCTCCTAGCTTGAGCATCCTTTCTCATCCAAGTCTTCAAATCTACAAGCTCTTCCCTAGTTGGAATACTAGGATCTGCAAATTCAGGCTTTTCTTCTTCTCCTATAATGAATGCCATCAAATAATTGATCATGAGATGTGCCTCCATCCTCATGGACCAAGGTGGATAGTTCTCCCTATCTAGCTTATCAATCTGCAAGCTTTCTCCCATCTCTTGATCTTCTGTATCTGCAATTACTATGATTTATGATAGTAAAATGTACCTTTGATATGAAACTTCAATCCTTTTTATCCTTCGAACTCGTGCTTTCTACTTCTGCACGTTATCTTCATGAATTTTTCCTTGTCCACCTTTGATTAGAAAGAACTTCAATATCTGCAGCAATCGGGACTTCCAATGCCTTTGCTTCCCTTGTATTGCACCTTCAGCTCTGATACCACTATTGTAGACCTCTTAATCTCCAAATGCTTGATCTATAGTGATCTAAGAACACATCTATATCAATTATAGACCAGACTTTACAAAAATGTTACTTTGATTTACCAAATCATTCATGAACAGTTCTCTGAGTGAGAATTTTCCTTCTTCAAGAAGTCTACTTCAGAAATTGACTTCAATACTACCTTTGCACAATCATATCAGCCATTGATTCTCCAAAAGAATCATTAAACTTTTGATTTGATCCTTAAGATCAAAGATATGTCAAAAAATGTCTTCCACGAATGGCGACTTTGACATGGTCAACTTCTTAAGTTGATTTCTCACAGCACAAATCCCCTTTTGCTAAATGCTTTTAGCCATAGCTTCCTTACCTTCTAACTTAGATTTTGAATGCTCACTCATTCAAAACTTTACACTATGCACTGAGATCTAAGCAAATCATTGGCATGGAAAAGTGTGTGACTTTTAGAAGTTTGTCTCCAGATTCTACATACAAATGTTCCTATTGATCATTCTCAAAGTAGGAAAGAAATAAGATCATAAAATTCTGAACATAGCTTCATTAGCTTTCACATTAGATGTGTGCAAAAGGATTTCTGATCCACATTATCAAAATGAGAAAACTAGATAGATACATAGATAGATAGATAGGTAGATAGGTAGATAGGTAGATAGGTAGATAGGTAGATAGGTAGATAGGTAGGTAGTTAGGTAGATAGATAGATAGACAGACACACAGATAGATAGATAGATAGATAGATAGATAGATAGATACATAGATAGATAGATAGATAGATAGATAGATAGATAGATAGATAGATAGATAGATAGATAGATAGATAGATAGATAGATAGATAGATAGATAGCTAGATAGATAGATAGATAGATAGATAGATAGATAGATAGATAGATAGATAGATAGATAGATAGA
>CM035429.1:21242736-21257736 GCA_020310875.1 Ceratopteris richardii
TATCTCTCTATCAAAGCTAGCGCTGTGTATCCACGTGTGATGCGATCATGGGCTGCCTCAGACATGGAGAAAACCCCTGAGGCTGTTGTGAAAGTCACTCCCAAGTAGACATATGAACCAACTACCTCAATGGGTCTGCTTGCCGCTGTGAAAGAACTATGTCTCCTCACCTGTGCTGATGTATGGAAGATCAAAACCTTGGTTTTACCAAGGTAATAATCCTTTATGTGTAAAAAAATAATCTAGGCCATGTAGGTGATGCCGTAGACCCTCTGCAGACTCTGAAACGAGCACAATATCATCAGCATATAAAAGAATGTGGATAGTGGTCCCTCGTACCTCAATGACCTCTCCTCCTTGCTGCCATATGAAATCCACTATCTCGTCAATGTATAAACCAAAAAGGGTGGGTGAGAGGGGGTACCCTTGCTTCACCCCAATGGTGGGCGGGATGGCGTACTGTCATGGAGCTATGGAAGATCATGACCTCGGTCTTGCCAAGGTTCACTGTGAGTCCTCTCTCCATGCAGAAGGTATCGAGCGCCTGTAAATGTGACTACAGCCCCTCATGTGACTCTGAAAGCAAGACAAAGTCATTAGCATATAATAGGATGTGTACTGGTGTGCCTCCAAGGTCTCTTCCTAGCCCTCCTGCTCGTTGTATATACTCCGTGATCTCGTCGATGTAGAGACCGAAGAGAGTGGTGAGAGGGGGCAACCTTGTTTTACAGAATTGGTGCTAACAAGGCTGTCTGATAGGCCGTCTGATAGGCCGCTGGGGCAGCGCACCCTGCCAGTGACTCGTGCATACAAAGCATGGATGGCCCATAGCATGTCTGATGGAAGCTCTAACTCCTGGAGTCTGCGTAGTAGTCTCTCTCGAGGGACCATGTCGAAGGCTTTGCGGAAATCCACAAAGCAATAGTAAAGTCTCCGCTTCCTCGCCTTTATCTCAATCAAGCAACGAAGTACGAAGACGTGGTCGATGGTGGAGAAAGTGTGGAAGAAGCTGTCACGAGGAAGGAGATAAGGAAGAGAGCTCACACACACACTCTCACTCTCAAGGAGAAGCACACACACAGATTGAGGCAAGGAAGAATGATCTTCTTCTTCTTCTTTTATTACATAAAAAGGAATGTACAAGAATGACCTAAAAAACAAGAATACAACAAGTGCAATATATAAAGACCAATACATAAGGAAAAACCTAATGTCCGCGAGTGAGTGAGCTGGCAAGAAACAAATGTGCCATCACTTTTGGTAGATAATCTAATAAAGCTCAATGAAGTATCCCTGACATATACTGGCATGACCACTATACATGTTAGAGAAACGAAAAACTCGTACGTGTCATCCTGGATCATCACATGTTGAGCTTGATATCCTTCTTCAACTTCTCAGCTCCAAGTGCTTTGGTGAAAATATCAGCAACCTGTTCATCTGTTCTCACATAAACAAGATCAATATCACCTGCTAATACCTTCTCTCTGATGAAGTGATAATGTACCTCGATATGCTTTGTTCTAGCATGGAAAACAAGGTTCCGTGCTAACTGTATGCTGCTAAGATTATCACAATAGATAGTGATAGGCTTTTGCACTTCCACACCTAAATCTGCAAGTAACATCTCCAGCTATGATGCCTCACATGCTTCCATTGCAGCACCTCTATACTCAGCCTCTGTACTCGACAAAGCAACAGTGGGTTGCTTCTTACTGCTCCATGTAATAGCTGCACCTCCAAGTGAGAAAAGAAAACCACTAGTAGATCTTCTATTTGAAGTACTACCAGCCCAATCTGCATCGGTGTATCCATGAACTTGCAATTCTACACCAGCTTCATAAAACAATGCATAATCCAAAGTAGCACTCACATAACGTAGAGTGCGCCTCAGAGCATCCAAATGTGGCTTCCTGGGAACCTGCATAAACTGACTTTCAAGTCCAACAGTGTAGCTTAAATCAGGTCTTGTAATTATAAGATATATAAGACTTCCCACAATTTTTCTGTACATAGTAGCATTTTCCAATGCTTCACCTGATGTAGTATCCAATTTCAAATTCTGATCTAAAGGCATAGAAATTTGCTTACAATCAGCCATACCATACTTTTGCAGCATATTCAAGGCATATTGCCTTTGCGACATCCATATACCTGTTTCTGTATGTATAAACTCAATGCCCAAGAAATAGCGCAGCACACCAAGACCTTTCATGTCGAATTCCTGCATAAGAAGTTTCTTTACCTCTTTGATGCTTTCTTCATTATCACCACCTACAATCAGGTCATCAACATAAATAGCCACAATAGTGATGCCATCATCAGCCTTCCTTGCATATAGTGAGTGATCTGCATCACACATAGAAAACCCAATGCTGGTTAAGTAATCAGCAATCCTTGCATGCCATGTACGCGGAGCTTGCTTCAGCTCATACAAAGCCTTTTGCAACCTGCAAACATATTCTGGATGCTTTGAATCTTCATATCCTTGTGGTTGGTCCATATATACTTCTTCCTATAACTCACCATGTAGGAAAGCATTCTTCACATCCATCTGATGCAAAATCCATCCTTTTGTTGTAGCTAATGCAACAAGTGTCCTAACAGTAGACATTTTAGCTACAGGGCTGAATGTTTCCTCATAATCAATGCCATATGTCTGTGCATATCCTTTAGCTACCAATCGTGCTTTATACATGCTTATGCTACCATCAGCATTATGCTTTACCTTGTAAACCCATTTGCAGCCTATGGATTTCTTTCCTTGTGGCAATGGAACTAGCTTCCATGTATCATTTCCATAAAGTGCAGCCATCTCCTCATCCATAGCTTTTTCCCAATCTGCATTACCAATTGCATCTTCAAAACAAGAAGGTTCAACATCTTGTATTACCTTTGTCATGTAGGCACAATGGCGAGCCATGTAACTATCATATGTCAATCGTTGCACTGAATTACGCATCCTCCCAGATCTTCTTGGTCCTGGGTCACTTCTTCTTGTATCATCTGCATGTGCCCTTCTTACTCCTGGAGTCTTCACAGAGGGCAATCCAAGTTCCTCATCAATATTCTTTTCTGAACCACTTGAATCTCCATCAACATCTTCAAAACCTGCAACTGTTTTACTACCAGCAGAATTTACCTTTCTTGGATGTATTTGATGAATTTGCTGGACTGAAATTTCCATGCAATCTTCCACTCCATGGATTTGAGTTGGAACTATTGCTTGGTGATGCATCCGGTCCACTCAAAACTTGAGATTCTGCACTAGATTTTTCAGCATTTTCTTTGTCATTTGGTTCAAGTCCTTTGGCATCTGCATAGAAGCTTGACATTTCATCAAATACCACATCTCTGCTCACCTTCACCTGTCGTTTGAGTGGGTTATAACATTTGTACCCCTTTTGCTCAAGGGAATATCCAATGAAGACACATTTTTCTGCTTTCGAATCAAGCTTCGTCCTTAACTCATCTGAAACATGTACATATGCAATACAGCCAAAAACTTTCAGATGTGATAAGTTTGGCTTTTTACCTGTAAACTTCTCTTCAGGTGTAACTTGATGTACAGCCGCAGTCGAAGTTCTGTTCATGATATATACAGCAGTATGCACAGCTTCTGCCCAATAACAATGAGGCATATTCTTCTCAGCCATTAAGGCTCTTGCTATTTCTGCAATATGTCTGTTTTTGCGTTCAACAACACCATTCTGTTGTGGTGTGTACCTGCATGAAAACTGACGCCGAATTCCATGATTTTTTAGAAAACTGCAGAACTCATTTGACATGTATTCACCTCCTCCATCAGATCTTAATGTCTGAATGTACTTCCCTGTCTGCTTTTCCACCATAATTTTAAAATTCTGGAAATGAGTAAACACCTCTCTCTTCTCTTTCATGAAATATACCCATACTTTGCGTACTTTGCGTGTATGGTCATCAATGAAAGTAACATAAAACCTGCAACCACCCATAGATGTGGTCTTTGCTCGACCCCAAACATCTGTATGTACTACTAGTACATTCTCACTAACATGCTTGTCATGTGGAAATGATGCTCTTGACTGTTTACCAAATTGACATGTTGCACATACCTTTTGCATTTCTGCAACTTTGAAATTTGGTAGTCCATGGACAATCTCCTTTGATTGCATCAGTTTCAGCCTTTGCAAGTTTGCATGTCCAATCCGTTTGTGCCATATCTCTATATCTGCAATAACTACTGCACCTTTTGCAAACATGGCTGCATTCATTTCAGGAATCTTCACATTTGAGGTGAACATCCTACCCACTTTGTTTCCTTTGGCAACCAATCGTCCATCCTGCTTGTACTCTTCTACATATAATCCATCAGCATTGAACCTGACTTGTAATCCTTGGTCAACCATTTGTCCAACAGAAACTAGATTCTTTGTTATATTTGGAACATGCAGCACATCAGCGAGATGTTTTACCTTTCCGTCCTCCATAGACAATGCTATGTTTTTTGTATGCTCAATAGGATGCGATGTATCATCACCTGTTTCAACATATCCAGGAACTGACATTTTCTGCAAACTACTAAACCATTCTGCATGACTGGTCATGTGATTTGAAGCACCTGAATCAACATACCAGACATTATCATTCGATTTTGAAACACCAGCAGACATCGTATTCATCATGTGATGTTGAACCATAAACAGCTTCTAAGAATCATCTGCACTTGTGGATGCATAGTTGTTTTGCTGCCTTCTGTTATTTTGATTCTTCAACCTGCAATCACGTTCAAAGTGTCCAGGTTTACCACAATTCCAACATCCTTTACTATCATTACCTGAATCATTTCTTTGGAAATTTTTGCGACCTCTTTGACTTCCCCTGCCTCGAAACTGTCCTCTTCCTCCTGCATGATTCTGTTGTTGACCCTGGTCTTGGTTATTGTTTCCTCTTCCACTTCCAAAACCTCTATCTCTGCCTCTTCTTGTGCCAGAGTAGAATACCTTCTCAGAAATGGGCTTTCCTTGGGAGTTTGAATCCTCGCCAAGATTCATTTCTTCAATAATCAACATAGATACCAGATCAGCAAAATTCGGAATATTTTCCCTGGTCTGTATAGAAGTTCTGAACTGCTTATATGCAACTCCTAAAGCACAAAGGCACACTTCCACCTTATCATCATCATCTACATTCACGCCAATAGATGCAAGTGACTCACATATGCTTTTGATTTTTAGAGTGTAGTCACTTACCGAAATGCTCTTTTTCTCCAATGTAAGCAGCTCGTTCTTGAGTTGCAATTTCCGTGCCTTTGTATTGGTCTCGTACAAAGTGACCAAACTGTTCCAAGCCTCTTTTGGAGTCTTGGCATCCTGTATGTGTCCAATCATGCTATCCTGTATGCTAACAGATAGCCAATACATTACCTTTCGTGCTCCTTGATTCCATTCCTCATATGCTCTTAACTGCTCTGCAGTCCGATTCCTTTCTGGTAACTGCGGAGCATTTTCATTCTCTCCTTCGATGTACTTCCAGTAACCTTTTCCCATCAGGAAATTCGTCATTCTGAATCTCCAAGCATGGAAGTTGTTCTTGTCCAGCTTATCGCTCATAAGCTGACTCATTCCATCCGCGTTTGCCATTTCTGCAACGATTCACAACACCGCAACACACTACAAGTAGCACTTCTGCTTGAACACTGTCACACTATGACGTGACACTTCGATCTCAGAAAAACACAGTTTTCGTGTATCAACAGTACATGGAATCGCTTGAAATTCTGGATCTGAAATATATGAGTGTTGCCGAACACAATGCAAGTTACAATTTCTGAAACTGACCTGGTTTTTCTGTGGACCCCACCTTGCGGGTTGGAAACGAAGGTTGAGATGGCTCCAAAACTTTGATCTGACTGCGATTTTCATAGCAAACGGAGGCCGTTTGTGAAATCGCGTTTTCTCCACGCCTTGCCACGTAGTCTTCACCGTTGCCTTCTCCACGAGCTCTCTACAGCCACGCTGGCTCTGATACCATGTCACGAGGAAGGAGATAAGCAAGAGAGCTCACACACACACTCTCACTCTCAAGGAGAAGCACACACACAGATTGAGGCAAGGAAGAATGATCTTCTTCTTCTTCTTCTATTACATAAAAAGGAATGTACAAGAATGACCTAAAAAACAAGAATACAACAAGTGCAATATATAAAGACCAATACATAAGGGAAAACCTAATGTCCGCGAGTGAGTGAGCTGGCAAGAAACAAATGTGCCATCACTTTCGGTAGATAATCTAATAAAGCTCAATGAAGTATCCCTGACATATACTGGCATGACCACTATACATGTCAGAGAAACAAAAAACTCGTATGTGTCATCCTGGATCATCACATGTTGAGCTTGATATCTCAACAGAAGCGTGCCTTGCTGGGTGCTCTGATCCGAGCTGCCTCAGCGTGTGTATTGAGCTCTGCCTCTAGTACTGCCCCATAGATCTTGGCCAAGATGTGGCCTATCATAATAGTCCTGTAGTTCCTTGGGTCCATCACATCGCCGAACTTATGGATAGGCACGATGGTATGCATAGTCCACGAGTCAGGTAATCCGTCAACCAAAGCACGGTTGAAGAGGTGGGCAAACATGTGGGAAACTACATCGACTGCGTATATAAAGTGCTCGCCCTGTAGTCCCGTGTGGTCTGTTGAACGGCCATGCTGTAGCCTACGGATGGCCTGTCGTACCATGCCTGCTCTGAATAGGGTGTATATCATAGGACGCGGTGTGGGAGGGATCCTCAATGGTGGCTGTCCTGGGATGTCATATAACCTATGGGCGTAGGTGTGCGAAGTGTGAGGATCTGTTATGGGTGTAGGTTGGTGTGGCTCACATAGGGCCCTCCACGCGGTGGCGCAATCCCTACTCATGAGAAGGTCAAACACTTTGTCTCTCGTCGCTGCTCGAAAGCTCTCCGCTTCCGGCATGTGAGGGCTTGCATTTGTCGTCGTGCCTCGCTCTCTGTGATGGATCCGAAGATACTCAGTGCTCTAAGATGTCGGTATAGTCTTCTACACTCCTCATCATACCATCTATTCTGGGGTGTATCGGTGTCGAATATGCAGGGTTGTGGGTGGTGTATGGGAAGATGAGAGTAGCGGATGTGTGGAGGATCGAGGAGAAGTGGGCGGTGAGGGTGTCCAATGGGGCGGAGGGGTCAAGGGAGTAAATTCCCTCTCGAACATGGGAGCTATAGATATGTGCTAGCTCATATCTAAAGTGAATGGTGGTATGGGCATGTGGTTGTACGGTGGCAGGGTGGGATATGCATGGTGAGCCGCGTATGGATAGGGGGAGATATGCATGATGAGCTCCAATCGGTATGGGTGGGATGGTTAATGAGGTGATGAGATGTGTCCCCTCGAGGGGTCCGATAACATAGTCTACCACACTACCTCCATGTGGTGTCATGGGTGGAATGTAGGTGAGACCACCCGAGGTGGGCGAGGTCGCCATCCCATTATATATAATGAGACGGTGTGCCGCTCCCATCTGGAGTAGGTGTTGGCGGTGTGAGGTGGGTGTGGTGGTGTTGGCTAAGGCTCTTAGTGTAGAAATGTCCTCCATTGTGCGAAGCATCTCAGGGTCGTCAAAGTCGTAGATATCACACTGGTGGCTCTGAGTGCGGGCATTGAAGTCTTCTACAAGGAAGACTTCGCCCATCTCATTATGCTCCATAATGGTGTCACTGAGGCAGTCATATGGGGATGCGGTGTCTGGGCCCTCCCTCTTTGAGGGCTACTCAGGGGAGTGTGTGAAGCGTGAGCCGATGGGTGCAATATAGTAGATGGAGAAATACACTGCTCTCTCCTGTGATAGCTGGAGGCGTATCCACATGAATCGTGCCTCTGGGTCTCTAGCTACCACCTGTACCATGTGCTGTAGCAACTCTCTATAGAGCACGGCTACTCCTCATGCTCCTCGTGTGGTGTGCTGTCTCATCTATCGGCAATGAACGGACTCCCACATATAGCCCTCAATCCTCCGTAGGATCCTCCCTGGGCTCTCGTGTGTCTTGTCAAGAAGATCATAACTCTGCCCTCCATCACCTCCTCGAGGAGTCCTGGATGTGTCCACAAAGATCCTTTGCAGCTCCAGACTGCAAAGCGCACCTCTTGCTGTGCTGTCTCATAGGCCGCGAATCCCTAGTCAATTGGTCATCCATTGATGATGACACGACCCTCTCTGTATAAGGCATGATGTCCCTCCTGTCGAGCCTAGAGGACACGCGGCATGCATGCACATATGTGCTCTACCTTCATCCGTGTGAGGTCGTCATCCAAATAGATCGGGGTGCCCTGTGTAGTGCGTAGTGCCACTCGTCGTCTGAGGAAGTCTCTCCGCCTGGCCTCATCCGAGAACTGAAGGATAAGTGCTCTTCTCTGTGTACTGTCTCGTCCTTCTCTCCAGGCTGTGGTGAAAGGAAGAGGCTCATCCGTGCGGTATCCAAGTAGTGTGCATGAGAGAGAGAGGGAGAGAGAGAGAGAGAGAGAAAGAGAGAGAAATAAAGAAAGAAAGAAAGTCATATTAACGTCTTCTAGAGGCCAAACTTGGCCTATGAGACAAAAACCATGTACAAGTGTGTAGTAACCCTGTGTAGAAGATAAAATGAAATAAAAAGTATATCGCTACACAAAGCTATATAGGGCTGGAAAAGGCTGGGGAGACGTGGCTCTGACTTTGCAGATAGTGGCCACCTAATACATGGGGGGATCCAAAATGTGAGTAAAACGCCCTAGCTACTGGTGATGGGTGGAGGTGGGTGTAGTATGTGGTACATCGGTGGTGGTATGAGTGCCTCTTGAAGGAAGACAACCCAGGGGGTGGTGGTACGCGTATGCTCCATCATGTGGTCGTAGGCAATCCTGATGCGTGAGATATCCTCCTGATATAGTCGTGGTCGATGATATCCGCCCATGTGTGGTCGGCGCCGTGCTCTCTGTGTTGCTGCCTGGTGTAGCGTGAGCCCTATAGATGGACCTCTCTGATGTAGCTCAACTCGCTGAAAGAACTGCGTAATGGTCCGCTGGGTACTCACCCGTGGCTGATGTATGGGCTGTAGTGACCGCTCTTGCCTCTCGTATGCTGCTCTGAGAAAGCGTCCCAAGCGTCTCTGGTCTCCCATAGTCATGCACACCTGGAATGACTCCTCGATCTGGAACTGTGCTCGTAGGTCTAAGTATGCTGGACATCTGATAACAAAATGCTCCTCACTCTCTACCTCTGTCTGGCATACTGGGCACCACCTCTCCTCACGGGGGACTCCCCTGGACCGACCCCTCTCAATCTCAAGCTGATGTGATGAAACCCGGAGCTGCCCAATGACGACTCGTAGGTGGTGGGGAAGGTAGGTCTGCATGTATCTCGGAATCTCGATGAAGCCGGTGCCCGATATATGTAGAAAATGCTCGCGGTAGTAGAGCATTTTCGGTGGCAATGTACCCCTAGGGCTCACCCATGTCCTCTGTATGTATGTATGCCATATCTCCTGACGAATGACCCTATTCCTCTCTTGATGAGAGAGCGAGTAGGTGGGTGCATGAGAGTCGTACTGTAGTGGTGGTAGCCTGTCTATGTCAAAGCCATGGTGGGCCAGCCAGTCTCGTGTCTGTGCATACCATGAGGAGGTGTCGCCTGCTAATGCCATATCACGTGATGCCTTGAAAGCACGATAAGCAATGCGCTCTGTATCCATGCTCCGAAGTCTGTGTAATAGGCATACTGTCTGGAATAGTGCCTCAACTAGCATCGGTGGTGCAGCGAGCTCTGCTCTAATGATATCATGTGGTACTGAAGGCTTGCTGCGGATAAGTCTGGCAATCATGAGGATCTGTGGCCTCTCTAATGCTGTCCATACTGATGTAGCTAATCCTGGTCCCCATATGGCTGCCCCATACATGAGTGCTCGCGTAACCAAAGTGTCAAAGAGCCACCCCTTTGTGCGGGGCTCCTGAAAATATGCCTGGTGGCAGTGTCTCTCCATCAAAGCTAGTGCTACGTACCCACGTTTGATGCGGTCACGCGATGCCTGAGCCATAGAGAAGACCCCTGATGCTGCCGTAAATGTCACCCCCAAGTAAACATATGATCCGACCACCTCGATCGGTCCACCTTTTGCTGTGAACAAACTATGTCTGCGTACTTGTGCTGATGTATGAAAGATCAAGACCTTGGTTTTACCAAGGTTCACAGATAACCCTCTATGTCTGCAAAAGTCATCTAGGCCGTTTAGATGATGCTGTAGACCTTCTGCAGACTCTGAAACCAATACAATATCATCAGCGTATAAAAGAATATGGATAGTGGACCCGTGTACCTCAATGCCATCTCCCCCCTGCTGCTGTATGAAGTCCACTATCTCATCAATGTAGAGACCAAAGCGGGTGGGTGAGAGAGGGCATCCTTGCTTCACCCCGATAGTGCTAGCAAGTGGATCAGATAAGCCCCCTAGACATCTGACTCTACCAGATACTCTCTCGTATAAGGCGTAGATCCCCCATATCATCTCCTTCGGAGCTCCGATGTCAAGTAGTCGTCTGAAGAGTTGATCCCTGGGAACAGTGTCAAATGCTTTGCGGAAGTCCACAAAGCAACAATATAATCTCCTCTTCCTCACCCTGGCCTGGTCGATCAGGCATCTCAGAGTGAAGATGTGGTCAATGGTAGAGTAATCTCGTCTGAAACCTGCCTGTCCTGGAGCCCTGATGCCCTTCCTCTCAGCGAGAGTACTCAACTCTGTCTCTACTACCGCCCCATATAACTTGGCCAATATAGGGCCAATCATGATCATCCAGTATGTAGCTAGATCCATAGTATGACCTGACTTATGAATGGGCACTATGGTGTGCTCAATCCATGAGTCTGGGAACCCTTCAACCAATGCATGGTTGAAGAGATGAGCAATGAGCGGTGCGAGAGTCGTGCCTCCATAGATGAGGTGCTCTACCTGTAAACCGAAATGATCATGGGCCCTGCCATGCTGCAGCCGAGCAATAGCGCGTCCCACCATAGTGGGTGTGAAGAAGTCTGAGGTAGTAAGACGTGGGCTCTGCGGTCTGGGAATGGGAGGCTGGTCTGGGATCTCGTATAGGCTCCGTGCATAGCTATGCCAAGTGCTCGGGTCTCGGATAGGTGTCTGCTGTCTCTTCTCTCTCAAATGTCGCCATGCCACTACACTGTCTCGACTCATGAGCAAATGGTAAATGTCGCGAATGGATAGGGCAAGATATGAGTGATCGGCTCCAATCGGTAAGGGTGGAATAGTGAATGAGGTGATGAGATGTGTCGCCTCCGGGGGTCCGATAACATAGTCTACCACACTGCCCCCCTGCGGTGTCGTGGGTGGAATACAGGTGAGACCGCTCGAGGTGGGCCAGGTCCCCATCCCATTATATATAACGAGACGGTGTGCTGCTCCCATATGAAGTAGGTGTCGGCCGTATGAGGGTGTGGCGGTGTCGGCTGAGGCTCTGAGTGTAGGCATGTCCTTTATGTTACGAAGCATCTTAGGGTTGTCAAAGTCGTAGATATCACACTGGTGGCTCTGAGTGCGGGCATTGAAGTCTCCTACAAGGAAGACTTCACCCATCCCGGTATACTCCATAATCGTGTCACTGAGGCAGTCATATGGCGATGTGGTGTCTGGTCCCTCCCCCCTTGATAGCTGCTCGGGGGAATGTGTGAAGTGCGAACCAATGGGTGCAATATAGCATACGGCAAAGTACGCTGTCGTCGAGATTTTCTCTCCTCTCTCACTTGTGAAGGCCTACAAAAAACATATTGGTGAAGGTAGCCGGAATTCCCCGAGAAGTCCAGGATGTATCAAGGATCTCAAAGGAAGGTCACATACAAAGTTTCAAAGAAATCAAGAAAGTCCATGGTAGCGGTCAAAGCTGGTCAAAGCTGGTCAAAGTTGGGAAATTAGGGCAAAAATTTCATTGTCACCAAATTAGATGAAAATCCATATACTTGTAAAGATTGTCAAAGGCAGTCTATAGCCCAAATTTCAGCAGAAAATGGATTTTGTAGCACATTGATATGCTATGTTCATTTTGTAAAAATGTAATTTTTCTAGTTTGACTCTACAAATTCTTGTATAGAAAATTATGTTAGCCATATGGTTTGGCATGTATAAAGATCATATGTGGCTACATATTTGTACAAATTTTCAAGGCTATCAGAGCTTCCTAGACACCTTAATGCCACCTTGCAAGCTTCCAAATGTAGTCAAACTTGTACAAGGGAGATTCAAATGGGAGTTTTTCCTGCATATTCCTGAAGGAGATCTTTGGAAACATAGTCCTACAAAGTTTCATCTTCATCAAAGTCTTTTTGGAGGGTCAAAGAGCACAAAGTCCAGTTTTCAAGGTCACCGCAGTTTTCTAGAATAAGAAAATTGAAGGCTTGAAGGGCTGCCACATGTCAAAATATGATTGAACCATGGTGTACGGTCAAGATGAGCTCCTATTCAAGGGTGGAGATGCACTAAAGCATAAAGGAAGGAGGATCCATGAATTTTTTCCATAAAAGAAGACTTTGTTGACAGTTAAAGATCAATAATGCAAAGTTTCTCCAAAAATAGTGGCTTATCTTATCCGAATTGATGTCAGCATTGATCCGACGGTCCAGATCATCCCCAGATCCAATGGTGGAGAATGAGGGCGCCTAAATTTCACTCCTTTACACTAGATTTGATAGAAAGAACAATTCCAAGCCATTGATTTGATTAATCAAATGGTTGTAATCGAAAGTAGTGATCCTAGAGTTGAGAGTTGATTTCTCTAGATCCAAGGGCCCAAATTCATTCAAAAAACTATATAAACCCCCCTCCAAACTCCTAGAGCATCATTGTTAGGCATCCATAGGGCTCATGCTAGCTTACGGTTTCCTTGAGACGATCACCCTCGGTTGAGCGAGTGAGGATCCAAGGTGAGCTAGTATGAGTATAGAACCTAGTTTCAAATTTAAGTTAGAACTCCTATCTAGGATAGGCTCTTGAAACCAGCATCTCTATCTTGACTCACCCTCGGTGGAGCGTGTGAGTGAGTTAGAGCTGATTTTAATGAGTCTTAGACTTCTTTAGTTAGACGTTACGAGCGTAGACAGACATAGGGTCACTGGAGTGGAACTCACCTTCTTACGTGTGACATTCGGTTGAACTGTCATGGTTTGAGGGTCGGAACCACCTTTGATCAGTAGACTACTTAGCATGACGTACCACGACGATATTTTACATGTAACTTAATTCAAATCCTTTTAATTCATGTCACTTGTCACTTGTCTCTTGTCTCCTCTCTCAGTCTCTTAAGTATTTTTACATGTCTTCTATTTCTTCTATGTGTGAGAAGGCTCCGCAGTATTGCGTTGAACCAGTGAGGATGTTTCTTTGAGCTTGTGAGTAAAATCCATCATCATAATTCACTTGCATGCATATAATCCATACAAATCCATACATATTTATTAGTTTCTGAAAGTGTATAAGAAGCTCCAATATTGGACCATTCTTCCTTTCGAAACTGATTTATGTGTAAGGATTCCATCTATTCTCATCATGCATACATATCATCCAAAGAAGGCTATACATATGGATTAGAATTAGGAAGTGTTTAAGAAGCTCCTCCAATGGACCATTCTTCCTTCCAAATTTGATTCGTGTGTATGGTTCTCTTTCATTCTTATCATTCATGTCATCAATTTAACTTGCACACCTACATTCCCATTCCCATAATTATTTCAACATCTCTCTCTTCTCCATACTCAACATTAATTTCACCTTCACATCTTTAAACCTTCCAACATTCATTAGCTTCATACACCCTGTGTGTGCCACGACCGGACCCGATCCACCCGGATTGCGATCACCTCCACAACGCTGCTCTCTCCTTTGATAGCTGGACGTGTATCCACATGAAACGTGCCTCTGGGTCTCTGGCTACCACCTGTACCCTGTGCTGTAGCGACTGACTGTAGAGCACGGCTACTCCTCATGATCCTCGTGTTGTGCGCTGTCTCACCTGGCGGCGGTGAGCTTACTCCCACATATAGCCCTCAATCCTCCGTAGGCTCCTCTCGGGGCTCTCGTGTGTCTTTGTCAAGAAGATAATGTCTCTGCCCTCCATCACCTCCTCGAGGTGCCCTGGATGTGTCCACAAAGATCCATTGCAGTTCGTGACTGCAATGTGCACCTCCTGCTTTGCTGTCTCATAGGCTGCGAATCCCTAGTCAATGGGCCGTCCATCAATGATGACCCGACCGTCTGTGTATAGGGCACGATGTCCTTCTCGTCTTGCCTGGAGGACACGCGGCATGCATGCCCGTATGTGCTCTACCTACATCCGTGTGAGGTCGTCATCCAAATAGATGGGGGTGCCCGGTGTAGTGCGTAGTACCGCCCGTCGTCTGAGGAAGTCTCTCCTCATGGCCTCATCTGAGAACTGAAGGATAAGTGCTCTGCTCCGTGTGGTGTCCCGTCCTGCTCTCCAGGCTCTGGTTAAAGGGAGAGGCTCATCCACGCGCTATCCAAGTAATGTGCACAAGTGATGCCCATCCTGCTTTGGTGATCCGTCTGTCTCTATGAGGCCGGAGACGCGAACATTGAGCCTGCGAGCCTGTCGCATCCGCTCCTCCTCAATGGTGGTATGCACTATGTGGATCTCCTCATGGTGGTTGTTCTTCTTTGCCTCCTATCGAAGGTTCTTTTTTACAACCTCAACCCATCCATCTTTCTTAGTCTCAAGCTCGCTCTGCACCACCTCCATACACTCCTTGATAGTCAACCGAATGTCCTCTAGCTGTGGAGCGATCTCCCCCTCCTCGTGCATGCTGTCCAGTTTCGTTTTCATATCAGTAAGCTCAGTGTGCAACTCCTCCCGATCCCGTGAGTGCTGCTTTCGGGTAGCAAGAAGCTCTTCCCGAAGGGATTCGTTTTCCTTCTCCAAGGTTGCCACCTTGGCTTCGAGGGCGACAACTC
>CM035429.1:21270236-21277736 GCA_020310875.1 Ceratopteris richardii
AATCACACTGCTAGGTCTTGGGGCTAGCAATTGAGCAATTATCTGCACTATCCTAGCTCTGAAACTAGCAAATCAGAGATGTATTATGTTATGGAGAGATCCACAGGAAGTTCAGGTGTGGCTTACTTAGAGAAAACCGAAGGCCCTTACAAAATGCAACTTGAATACATCAGGACCAACTGATTAGGTGCTCGCATCTATGAGGATGGTTTGAGAAAGTTCGTCGTGCATATTAAAAACTCTGATCAATCCCTTAGACTAGAACATCCAGTGGCCAAATTCGAAAATGGTGCGTACCTAGATAAGGAAGGAACAATGTATCTAGTCACCACCCATCCGGATAGAAGAGATGAGTTTGGTAATGTGATTACAGAGATAGACATAGGTGACATAGAGCAAGGGAACTTAGGAAGAGAGCCTAGAACTCCCCGAGGCAAATCAGGCTTGACTAGAATCATCACTCTAGAGTGGGTCCCCCAGGACAATAAGAGCATAGATCTGCTCTTAAACCGAGAGACTAACGAGGCCTTTTGGAGGTATAATACTGATCAGACTAATGAAGCAGGAATGCTCACAATATATGAGTTTAAAGATCTTGATAGCCCAGACAAAGTGACTTATTTAGACAATACTTCAGAGAGGATCTTTGTGGTCTCAGAACATGGTAGGCATGCCTACACTTGGAAGGGTGAATTTGTTTTTCCCCAACCAAGATCTAATGTCTCTTATGGTCACCAAGGAGCTGGAACATCCCATGCTCATGGAGTTCAAAGGGACAGGAGTAGAGATTGGCCAGAGGTAAGCTTTGCTAACTCAATAGGAAGAGAATGACCAAGAGCAAAGATGGATAGAATGGAAACCGAGAGACCTAGATACCCAAGGAATCAAAGAAATATAGATGAATTCCCTTTTTCGCGGCCTAGGGAACAGTTGAGGACCTTGAGGCCTACGCAACTAGTTAAGTCCATGAAGAACTAGTTCGATGGCACCGGGGACCCGTACGATCACGTGGTAAAATTCAGGCAAGTCTTGAGAGCCGAGCAAGTTGGTGAATTGTTCACGCAGTACAATGCCTTTGGATGAACTCTCAAGAACACAACCCTTACATGGTTTCAACCACTACATGAGAGGCAGTTTAGGAACATAGACCAACTTCTAGAGGCTTTCATCACAGAATTTTCTAAGAGTGGCATACGACAGAATACATCTTCCTTAATACATAGCTTCAAACAGACACCTCAAGAGATGGTTAGACTTGTAGGAAGAAGGTTTAGGCAATACCTAGAGAGATGTCATGTTCGAGAGTTACCCACTCCAGCCAAACAAGTGGCATTATTCCTAGACGGATTGTTGAGTGCCGAATTGAGATACTATGTGTACTTGAAGGACCCTAGAACCATAGAAGAGTGTGTACACATATGCATTGACATTGAGGATAACCTAGGGGAGGAATTAGAGCTTTCAAAAATCTACAAAGATTCAGATAGTTCTACTAGCCTCACTTCCACGCAATCCACATCTATTGAGGAACTCGCTAAGAAAGTAGCTCAGAAGTTAGGAGTCTCAAGCAAACAAATACCAAGGTTCGCCCCAGTGAAAAGATGTTATACTTGTGGAGGTGACCATATGGCGAATGTATGTCCCATTATGGCTCAACCCGAAGTGAACCCTAGTAGTCAATAGTGCACCATAGAATAGACATACACTAATCACATCGCGCAAGATTGCCCATACAATAAGCAAGCAATTAGACAAACTTACCCACATCCATATCCATAACAAGGAAGGTACCAGACCCACTACACACCACAACAGTATGGTAGGCCACAACAACCCTATCAACCACCCTATCAAGGGCAGCAAAGACCTCAACCAGTTCTAGCACAACAGCCCCCTCCTCCAGCCAATGTGATTCCAGTGAATTATGCAGTTGCAGAAGAGAATCTGAATAGAGCCATAGAGCCAGTAACACCATTACTTTCAGAAAGTGACCCGAGTGATCATAGTTTTGACTCTACTGACATTGATAGCCCACAGGCTTACTACATGCAGTCACCTGATCATAATGAGCCATATTACTTTGAAGACCCAAGCGAAACTAGTTTGGAGCCCAAGTACGCAAATGTCATGTACACAAACCCCAACTCTAGACCTCAACCTAAGTAGCTAAGAACCCCATTTCCTAGAGGACCATGCTATCGATGTCAGGGAGATCACCTCATTTGTGATTGCCCTATGCTTGCACCTACACAACCCCAATCTATGACAGTTCAAGGTTTTTGTCCCGATTGTGGAAAAGAGCATCTTTTGTGAGATTATCCTAAGAACCCCAACAATATGCCAAAAATCACTCCTATCAATGTTATTGGATCGGTAGTAGACTCTCTAGGAAGTGTAACTTCCACTGCAGTAGTGCAAGTGGTCACTAGAGCTCAAGCTTTGTAGCAAAACCAATGTCTAGGCCAGGAAAAGAGTTTCGAGGTTAGTGAAACTAAGAGCATAACCAAGAAGAGGACTAGAGCTTTGAAGGATAGTCGAGAGAGAATGAAAAGGCAATGGGCAAAGAAGATGGGCAAACTCGAGGTAAGTCTAAGAGAAATGAAAGCCAAGATAATTGAACTCACGTCTCAAACTCACCCTCACACTACTCCACCACCACCATTTCCATCTCCCTCCAATCCACCACCTTCCAACCCACCTCACACAATTCCACCACCCCCTAGAGTAGGATTAGTCTTAGCAGATCCCACTCCCGAAGACCTAGACATGATGCTTAAGGCATATCAGGCCAGAATCCAAGAAGGGCCAAACGTAACGGATCATGAAAAGTGTTACCCTAGAGTGGAACTAGAGCTCGAGCAAACTAAAATTTGTGTTAAGATGGTGGAATTGGCTCAAACCATATTTGAAGCCAGTCGCCTCTTTAACTTCTCTAGTTAAGCTAAGACACAGTTTCACTTTGATGGACTGTTAGAAAGATTGGAGAGGCTAATTGAAAAATATGAAAAGGAACCTACCTCTCAAAGTAAGGACAAGGCAAGTGAAAGGATAAGCCTTCTGCTCATGAAGCTTATGTGCCTAACTCCACAGAACCAGACACATCTTCTTCTATGAATCGGTACTCACCAGAATTCCTACGAGAGATTCAAGAAGAGAAATGGGCTAAAGAAATTGAAGCTCCTCCTCCCATTGAACTTGTGGATGACTTGCATGATCAATTCCTACATTCCTTCCATCTATGGAGAGCACAAGAGTATCCAACCTCAGGAGAGATTAGACTTCACGTCTAATTCCTTACAGGAACTACCCCATGGGAAGCTAAGTCTACTTGTATGAGAGCACCCACAATCATGGTAAGAAATGAAGACACAATTATACCTAGGAACACAGAGGTAGTGAAAAACACTAAAGTGTAGTGCAATCTCACTTTAGAAGCGCTACTCAAGGTTAGGCCAGAACTATGGAAACATGTAGCCAATCAAGTGCCAGAAGTAGCAAAACCTCGTTCCAGGTAGGATCTCACAGAAGAGTGCCAGAAATACCCTGGACGAGATAGGAGACATGAGCGAAGGAGAAGAAGGAAACACCTATCTTCCCATTATCTATCAAGGTTACACCACCAAGGCAATTTTGGAGTCAAGTGCAGGAGTAGCAATTGCCAGCACTTCCCTATGGAAGCGATGGGTAAGCCAGCACTCAGGCCAACGAGAATGAAATTGCAGATGGCCGATGGTCACATAGAAAGACCTTTAGGACTACTAGAAGGAATAACTCTCACTACATGTGGTGTAGAGTTTGAGCATACTTTTGCTATATGTGACTTTAGCAAGAATTAGGCCTATGAGATGATTTTGGGAAGACCATTTATGCGGTAGTTGCAAGTGGTACAAGATTGGGTAGCCAATTCTTTGTATTTGCAACACTTAGGTGTTACAAACAAAGTCAATCTCAAGGATTAATCCCATAGAGACGTACCCCCTATTTAATGGAATCCCATCCATAGAGCTAAGGATGATACCGAATCAATGCATTCCATAGGATCATGATCCTCATGGATGCATGAAGACACTTATTTGTGGATGTGTAAAGTAGCAATAGAAGAAGAGAAGAGAGAAAAATCCAAAGATGTAGGTGCGAAGGAAACCCATAGATCAATTGAAGACCAAGCCTATGCACTTGTAGTATTTCTTGACGAAGAGTTTGAACCTCATGGTTGGGTAGAAATTTTAGCAACAATGGATGTAGCCATCAATGAAGAACAATGGACACCCCACTATTAGAGATAGTTATCCACTTGCTATCATTGAGCATCTACTAGAAAGAGTAGCAGGCAAGGAAGTGTACAGCTTCCTTGATGGAATTTCTGGCTACAATCAGTTAGCCATCGCTCCAGAGGATCAGCATAAGGCAGCTTTTGCCACAGAGTGCGGCATATTTGCTTTTCGAGTAATGCCATTTGGGCTTACTAATGCTCCTGCAACCTTCCAGAGACTTATGTGCCATGTGTTTAAAGAATTCTTGAGGAAGAATTTGGAAGTCTATGTTGATGATCTCTATGCTCATTCCAATATTAGGCAAACACATATACCTGAACTCAGACAAATCTTTGACAAATGTAGAGAATATCAGGTCTGCTTGAACCCAGAAAAGTTTGTTTTCATGGTCAGGCAAGGCAAGATTCTAGGACACATAGTGTCAAAGAACGGCATATCCACGGATGAGGAGAAAGTGAGAGCTATTGCGGAGCTACCCAGGCCAAAGTATGTCAAGAAGGTATAGGCTTTCATGGGGCATTGTGGCTACTATCGTCGCTTCATTCATATGTATGCGATCATTGCAAAGCCTTTGTACTCCCTTTTGACTAACTTTGAGTGAAATGAAGAGTATGAGGATTCCTTTAACGAGCTCAAGATAAGACTGTGTTTGGCACCAATCTTGATTTTCCAAAGGTGATAGAGACATGGCAACCAAAGGAATGCTGAATGCAGCAGAAGGAGATTGCATATGCTCAAAGCCAAAGGAAAGTACGAAGCAAGGTGTCTCAGCCACCGAAACAAGTATCGGTACGAAAAGGTGAGCATCCTATTGCGGTCAAGTTACAACCACTGACTAAACGTCACGCTAGTGATTGATGATGGGAAACTAATAAGAAGACTTTCAAAGATTTGTCTATGAAAGTAAAGTCTATCTGGGTACCCAAGAAGTCAATGAAGATCGACCCACAATCAAGACAAATTTGGGTGCCTAAGGCTTGTTTGCGGGCTCAAATATCCATATAGAAACCACGCACTGTGAATCATTATTCACACACTCAAACAACCATTATCCATAATTGTTTGGCACACATAGTCACATATCCATCTATACGCACAAGCAAGATCACTGGTAAATGGGTCCCTAAAAAGCCTCATTTCCATGTAGACACTCTTGTAGAGCCTTCTAAAGTCCCCATGAAATCAAAATGTAAAGCCACACATTATGTTTGGCAACTCAAGTCTTGTAATAAACCCACTAACCCTATTGTGTACACCCACCCCACATACTAACCGTTTCCATACTCCATTACACCACTCCAAGTAGCACCTAGGAACCCGTCATCCACTAACCACAGATCGCACTCACAATCACATGCACACTAAGTAACCTGCTAACCACATCACAATTCATTAGGTAAATGTTGTAACGTGGACACATGATGACTTTGTGTCCATTCCAATGTTAACATTCATTTGTATATTCTCACAGAACTGGCGACTGATTTCCTCAACATGGCAGAGGCTGCAGGAATGAGCTCCCAGGCAAGCTCTAGTCCTCAAATAGTGGACATTGAAAGTATCCCTATTCAGGAGGAGTTGAAGGAACGGCCACAGGCATTAAGAGCAGTGCATGTCATATCGATTCAAAATCCTCCCCAGGGGCACACATCACTAGTTAGCAAGAACTCCCATTGGTTTAGTGAAGTAGCAAGACCCCTTGGGGATGCCACCTATTTATGGGAGGCTGAGATAGAGTTTAACGGACGATGGGGACGGTATCATTTTTTTACACGAGAGTTGGAAAAGCTTCAGAACAGTGATGGGTTGCAACCAATATGGAAGAAGGCCGGATTGGATGATTACTTTCGTGCTCAGTTACCAAATTCTGATTTCTTGAGGTGTTCATACCTAATTAGCACACTCACTCCCAGAAAAGATAAGAAGGGGATGAGCACCTTTGTACTTCCTTCTCTTACACGAGGAAATGAACTGAAGCGCTTTAAATTAACCAAAAAATTGGTAAGGGAAGCTCTAGAAATGAGAGGTATGCACATCCCAACAGAGAAGGAGACAATGATCGTGGACAACATGAAGAACAGGAACCTAACTAAGCTAAAAGACATGGTGGCAATGACCCCAACTATTGCCATCCACCTCCGGATGTGCATGCAACACTTTTCCTACCCAAGAAAGATTCACAATGCCACCCAAGAAGATTTGGTTTAGTTTATACTTGGCAAACACGTTGAATCTGACAATCAATATGCCACATTGGATCATTGACCAGATCCATCTTGCACATCAACGTTAGTACAAGAAACAAAAGTCAGTGCTCTATGGATGTTGTGCACTTACTAGAATTGTATATCGATGCTTGGCATATGATGTGCCAATTCAAAGGGCACTCATTTGGACTAGGGTGCAGGACTTTCAGTGAAGAGTATCAGCCACATGGCCCCCATCAAAGAAAATGAGAGGATCTGTTTAGATGCCATGTGCACAGGATCGAGGCGCTACACCGACACCGGACCTGACTCCTCCACCCCAAAGGCGAGTGAAACCCTTCACCATCAGATTACCAAGGCACAGTGCAGAAGGGCAATATCTGATCTTCCCACCGATCCCCACATATTTAGAGTTTCCTCATGGTTTCACACTTGAGGATTTAACTGATGAGGAAGTAGCCAGGATAATCAATGCAACTAACTTGGAAATCGAAACAGAGCAGTTAAGTGGACAACAAATTGTCATGGACCGGCTCGACCCAACTCAACCAGTAGTAGTCGACGTAGAGCAAGATGAGGAGGAGACTGAAGAAGAGGAACAAGATGAGAAGCATGAAGGACCATTCAATGAAGAGGAGCATGAATATGAGCAACACATAATACTAGAACTCGTAGGTGCCCCAACATACACAAAGCAAATAAGAAGATTGTATGATACTATGAACCTAGTTCAGGAACAACATAGACTATCCTTGGCAGTAGGGAAGGCCTTAATGAACCAAATACTTGAAGAAGAAGGTGTGGATGATCAATTCAGAGCTTCACTCGACTTGCTCGCAGATGCATTGGGGGTGCTAGAGACTATGCACACTGCCCTCGCACACTCTCAGAGATTTGAGCAAAGACACGAGAGATGCCCTCCAAGATCAAGGAAGCAGATACATATTATAGTATTAGAACCACATGGCACCACCTCCACAACCACCGGCACAACACACTCCATTCAACACACTGAAGAA
>CM035429.1:21282736-21362736 GCA_020310875.1 Ceratopteris richardii
TAAGTGTATTTGATGGAGAGGAGAAAACTAGAGAGGATCTTGAAGCATGGATTGAGAAACTTGAAGTTTTCGTTAACCTGCGCGCATTTAGTGAGGAATCAAAAGCAAAGGTGGCAATTCTGCATCTGCGAGGAGTCGCAAAACCAAGGTGGAAATCATACATGCAGACAAGAACACGTGAAGGTTCGATCCTTTAGAACATTTTTGAGAGCAAGCAGAGAATCATTATTGTTCTCCACATTATCGGGTGGAAAAGAAAATGGAATTCTACTCTTTCAAGCAATATGAGGATGATAGATATGACTTGTCTATTGAAGAATATAAGAAGAAATTTTTTCTTTTACATAAGTATGCACTAGAAGTTTCTGGAGATGCCCTAAAGAGCAAATTTATTGAGGGTTTGCTAGAAGAACTTCACTATCAAGTAAAGGGGTTCGGATGTGTAGATTTTCTTGATGCGGTTGCAAAAGCAGAAAACTTTGAGAAGATGGAGAAGTTTACTACGAAAAAGGCATACAAATCAAGGTTTATCTCAACAAGACATCGACCCCGAATACCTATTTCAATAAATCAGAATGGATAGAAATCGACTAACTCTAATAATGGCCAAGCAGGAAAAACTAAGCCGGAGCAGACAGATACGCCTAAGAAACAAGAAGTTGTGCACTGGCAACGTGATTCTGATTTCTTGAAGCGGGCTAAAAGATTGAGACTTTGCTTTCAATGTGGAGAACAAGGAAAACATGTACCTAGGTCCCAAAACATAGTGCTTTCCACAAATGCACAAACATTATATTTGACGGAAAAAATAAGAGTTCGCTCGGGACAAGAGACATGCATCGTTTCATACCCCTGCAAAAACATTTATATCATATACACAAAAAACTTTGGCCAATCCACTTTGCCTTTGTGGACCTCCATTTCCCACTTCGAGTCATTGGAGGGAATTTAAGAAATCTGCTGCTCAACAAAAAAAAATATTAGTAATACCAAAAGACATCCAATGGGAGTACATCAAAAGCACATCACCGATCACATCAAGCACAAAATGAAAGTAGACACATGCATCTATCGTATATCTTCCCTTTTTTTCTCTCTCTTCTATATGCTTCTCCAATTTATAGAGTCAACACTTTCTTGATTCATTTCTCTTCTCGTTTCTAACCTAAGTATCTCTCTCATGGTTTCCACTCCCGTTGCACCTACATTTTTTTCTCTTGCTCTCCTTTTTCTCTATTTTGCACTTTCTTCTAATTCATCAATCAAATCCAACTTTTCAATTTTCACGAATTCATTCACTTTTCTCTCAAGATGTCTTGACCTGGCACATGCATCGACAATAACTCTAAAGTCTAACCTCTGTTCACTTCAGCAAAACTACTCATCGTCGATGCCATTCAAGATTTCGCAAGTCGTTGCACAACCCAAGAGTCCAAGTGCACAACTCCCAAAAGGCTCCCAAACACACAAGATAGCTAGTATGATTAGATCTCTCAAGTCAAAGTCTTCTATAGACACGCAGCGAACTAAATTTCAGCCAAGCTTAAGCTTTGATCTGACATGCTTCATCAGGAGTCCACATCAGCCCATGTCCCCACGACACATAAACACACATTCCCATCCAGGCATCATGCCCTCTCCTCTCTTCTATCCCCCCTCAAGAGAGGAATCTTGTTTTTGTTTTTTTTTCCTTTTTCTCCTCTATTTATTTATTTACGCACGATGCACAACACTAGCCCTATGGGAAACCGACGTTAGTTCGTGGATTTGACCACCCGGCCAAAGTGACTCCACCCGCCTATCGGCCCACATAGGCGCATAGCCACATACAAGTCAGGCCTACAACGAAACTAGCGTCAGCTAGTGGCCTCGATCACCCGATCAAGGTTGTCAGTGGGCGCACTGACAACACACACATATACACAATTATTTCTTTTTTTTTTTTCTTTTTCAATTCCAAAGTCTCAAGAATTAGGAGACAAAAGAAAGGGCTTTGTTTCCTGACCATCCCAACACATCACATACATATATCCCCCCATGGACATCTTGATGAAGCATATCATCTCTCTGCCACTACTCGAGCTAAAATCTAGCCACTACACTCTATGGTCAACTCTTTCTCTTAAGGCCCGCACATACTAACCATCTCATCAATTTTCAACCTCAGAAAATGCCACTTCATCTCCTACGTTTGCAACAAAACTTGATCTATCCATCCTCACATCTCAAACTTGCAGTCTTAGTGAAGCAAACCCTGGTCAGACCTAAGCTATCCTTGCCAATGGCATGCCTAGTCAAACACATACTACCATGAATCCACTTTTCTTTTTCTCTCAAGTTCTTCACTCAATCTCTTCCAATTCTTGAGCTTTTCACTCCCTACATGAACTCTCCCCTCCACTTGTATTCGTTCCCGATTTTTCTATTTCTCTCTCTTCTTCTTTTTTCACCTACTCTCATCTCTTCGCCTCACATTTAACCACCTCAATCATCACCTCATTCTCTTCTACTCTTCATTGTTTCCATCGACTTCCTCATTCATTTCTCCCAACAAGGCATTGGCTTGCAAACACTACATAGGATCCCACCTCTTTCAAGCTTCATCTCCCTCTTCGTCAGAAACCACCCCTTGCCCTAACTTCTCCTCGAATCCACCCCGTTCCAAATCTCTCTCCTGAAACCACCCCTAACAAAAGAATCATCACCTCACAAACCCCTCATGCCCATGCCTTACAAACTCAATCCATCCTACTCTAGTGTTGCAACGCCAACATGCCACTGAGGAAAAGGTACACTCATCAATTTATTATCAATATTCTTCATTCTCTTTTTATTTAGTCCCATCATCTCAATCCTTGTCACTTAACCTCCCCAAATCATTACTCCCTACAAATGCTCATCTACTTCAAAGTGCTCATCTTTTTCAAAACAAGGGTTCATATGACACAACCACATATACCTCAATGTCTGCTTTTCCAAGTTGCTGACTACATCATGTGGATCATGACATTCTTGCTCACATTTTGCTACACCCTTACATTATCTCTATCTTCTCATACAAAACATTGACCCATTTTGAAAATTTATCTTTCCTTGCGACCTCTTGATCCATTGTGAGAGCATCTCCCTCACTAATTTTGTTGTCACATTTCCTTACACATTCATGCTCATTATGATCCATTTGCTCAACAAGAATCTTTGAACTCCCTTTTCTTTTCTCTCTTCCATCACTTGTTTTTCCCTTACAATTCTTTCTAAAGTCTGTAGCTTCGATTTTCTTGGGGATATTCTTCCTTGATGGTTCTGTCATATTTACCTTGCTAGCCTTGACTTCTTGGGTAATTTTCTTTCTAATCTCACTTCCATCTCCCTCTCCTTTTTGACTCCCACACACTCTATCTCCATTAACTTCTTCTATAGATCTTGATTCTTTCTCAGTCCTACATTCCTTCGACTTAACATGTCGAGAACCCAATCTCTCTTCTTTTCCTTTCGATGCTATCTTCTGTATTTTTGGTCTTTCCCAGTTTTGTACCTTTTCCATCAACGCTTCAACTTTTCGTTCTAATTCTTCGCGCTTCTCTGTTTCACTCACTATTTTCTCTCTTTGGATTTTTCGATCAATTTCCCATCTCTTGATCAACTCTCAAAATCCTTCATTTTCCTCCACTAATTGATCCATTCTCTTACTTTCCTTATCCCTTATGTCGTGTATCCTTAAACCACTCATGAGCCACTCTCTCTATTTCCTTCACTTTTTCTTCATGTTTTGTCCTACATTCCTTTTCTTGTGCCAACTCACTCTCTAGGTGAGAAACTACATCTCTTAGCTTCTCTACGTCATGTTCTAATTGTTTGACTTTGCATTGCAACCCAACCTCTTCTAGGGCTTCACATTCGACTGCATCAACAACTTTAGATGTTATGATCACATTACTCTTGTGTCCATCTTTCTCCCTTGCAAGTATGGGTTCTTTCTTCTTGGGCTTCCCATCTTCACTTGTCCTTCCTTCACATCTACTTGTCTGAGCTCGAGAGATCACTCCTACCTCTGGAACACTTTGATTAACAACAATCTTTCTCCGTAGCTTTGATTGCACTTTGGATCTACACTCCTTAGGAAATTCAACTCTCATAAAGTTTGGACTAAGACAAGGGCTTGTGGATACATCACCATTAGTGGATTCTGACACATTTGTAGTGTTCTCATCCTTTAGATGTTCCCTTATCCTATCATATCTATTCATAAGGGCATCACTCCTCGGTCCTTGTAAACTTGGGCATTCTCTAGCCATATGTCCCCTTTGATTGCAAGTCCAACAAACTAATCCCCTTGAGTCAAATTGCACTCTTTGTATATGTGGTCATGGATTCCAGTTCATTCTTTTCAGTATTCCATCTTCTTGATGGGCTCGAAGTACACCATCATTCCAACCATTTGCACCACATATCCTCTTTCTTTGCCATTCACCGTCTGGTTGTAGTGTACTCGATTCTTGAGAACGGTCGAATGCTCTCACATTCACTGGGCAAGTGAGTTCCACTCTTGCAATGTTGTTGGCTTTTAGCTTGTCCACGAGTTCCAATACCTTCTCCTCAGTGATCTGAACTATCTTACAACTCTCTTGGTTTTCTCCTAGGCCTCTTGAATGTGCACTCAAGATATCTCTATGCATTTGAAGCACATATTGGACCTCTTCCCAAACCCTCACTTCATGCTTTGCTTCTTCTAGACTAGCCGGTCTCTTTAACCTAATATATCGTTCCACTTTCTCATCATGCAAGCCCACTAGGAACCGTCTTTTTAAAGTCTCTCTGTCAAGTGCATTGTTTCCCAACTTACTCACAATGGTGTCCATTCGATCAATATATGTATCAATACTCTCGGTGGCCCTTTGTCGTAAGTGGTCCAATTCTTCGGCTAGTTTCTCTTCAAAACCCAAACCTCTAAACGTCCTCTCATACACGACTGTGCTCACACCTACACCACACACACACACTTACACACAACGTTGCCACCCAACTCGAAGGTGGGCACCTCCCTTTTGATGATATTCCCACTCGTATGAATTTAAAAGCATAACACCACCATGTTCATGTGAAATATTGAGCATATCTAGCTTGACTTGCCATTTTCTCATTCTCTGATTAGCAAGAGCATCCTTAAGAATGGAGTTGACCATATTGCCTATGAGACATGCAATGTGAATAGCATTGAACTTTTAGTTCTCTAAAAATCCAATTACTCAAGGACAGTAACTCATAGGGAGCGTTGTCATAAAATCCATGAAATATGAAAGATATGCTGCATAATTGTTTGAAAAATGAGAATCATTGTAGTAACAAAAGTAGAGCATATAAACTTTCACTACAGATCTTATACAAGCCCAATGAACAGTTTACCTAAAGCAAATGAATGTGTGTATCTCCACGTGGGTGTACATGCGTAGGTAGCAACTCTTATCAAAAAAGCACCAATAGGTGAAAAAACACAATAGCTATCATTTGTTTTCTGTTGCTCTTCTCCAACACAAACAGCCCCAAGAAACATATATGAGAGAGGAGAGCAATCTGCTGCCACTGAATGCATGAGAGTCCTTCCCGATGTTTCTGACTCCTCCCCGAAAGAGCCACACCAGCGAACAGACTATCTGCCCACACAAACCTCCCCTCTTTTCCTGCTAACTTCAGAGTGAACTCAACAAGCAGAACTCGGACAGAGGTCTAAGCCTCTTCTCTGTAGTCATCTGCAAAATCACATATTATTCTACCATGGGAATATCTGATGGTGTCATAGAATCTCCATTTATGACTATTCGTAAATTGCTACTGGTATCCTCCACCACCACGTTCCCTTTCTATCTACAGTTGCTGCTTCTAATTCCCCTTCTCAGAATTTCAGATCAAACCTGAAGCTGCTACTCCATCATAGTAATGAAGAAGAGAGCCCGATAGCATGCCCATATTGATCCGTTTGCAACTTACTTCCCCTTGCCAAGTTTGGAACCCTTTGTGCCATCTGCATCCTATGCCACACAAGAAAAATAGTCTGAGAGGAGAGAAAACGCCAAACGTGCATCCATTCTTAGCTCCCGTTTTGTAGTGTAGTCGATCCTTCTTCGATTTCTCAAGCTTGGTTGTAATCAATGTACATGACACCAGCAGTTGTGTTGGCAATGTTCGAAAAATGCTCTGCTGCTGAGATCGAACTGGTTCGATATCTATCCAGGGCCACACCTTCCCCCCCCCCTCGAGAATGAAGCCCCAAGGAAAGGACAGCAATCGTTGAAGAGCAAGAAAAAAATCGAAGAGAGGAAATTTCTTCCCTCCCCTTTACTGGAACTGAGCTTCCCCTTAAGCTCGGCGACCAACAGTTGTTGTTCTCCTTTGTAGAATGGCAGAAGCAGCCTGGGCCTCCTCATAAGTCGACATCCCCTTGCATGTAGAGTGATCCCTGCTACTTCTGCTCGGCTTTTTGCTTTGAGCACGGCACCAGAGCCCTCATGCAGCAACCGGGATCATTCTCGTCGCCCAGTAGCACTCCCCAATGATGCTGCGTGCCTCCTCCTCTCGCAGACGTGCATAGACAAAATTAGAGACCACCACGTAGCAGCCCCTCCTCTGGTCTTTCCACCTTCTCTGGCTGCCCTCCGTTCTTGCCCGATTGTGGAGCTGGACTCCTCCCCCACGGTCTGCTGAGAGCTACCGTACCTGTAGAGACATGAAAAAAACGAAAACCTAGAGAGAGAGAGAGAGAGCCAAAAAAACTTTTATTCTTTTTTTTTTCTCTGTATCCCCCACTCCCCGATGCCAGAGAGTCTTCCTCTGGAGCCCCCAAGATGCCCCACATGATCTAGTCCCAAATAATGTAAAAGAGAAGATCCCAATAATGTCTCGACAATTCCTCATTCAAATGTCTGCTTACATTGTGATCAACCTCTACTCTGTCCTTGACAAAGAAACTACAAACACCATCATTTCGGAAAAAAGAATCCGGAAAGAGATGGAGCCAAGTTTCATCACCATACATGACCATTCTCCACCCAAATCATTTCAATTGGCCAATAAGATTATCGTCACGTAACACCTGAGTATTAAAGTTGAAAGCTGCATCCAAAAAGCCTGCTATAGAACCTTGAGCCTGGGCATAGTTATAGTTGGAGGTGCAGGTCTAGCATGAAAACCCACTGCCTTCTTGTTCAATAGTAGTTCATGGGTATAAGGCATTGCATTTCTAAATTCTTTAAGAGTGGGTTGCTCATCTCTTCCAATCAAAAACTCTGCTGGCAGTCCATCAATCACCATGAGAACGATACGATGAAATTGGGGCTGTATCTCAAGTTTCCCCAGAAAAGAATGGGGATCAGGATCCATGTCATATTCCACAGAACAGTCGAATCTCAAACTCTCCACACCACTATTGCCCTTAAGTGTTGGTTTCACTGGGAAAAATCCCATCACAAGAAAATAAATCCCGATGATTTGTACCAAGGTGCCTGACATGGTTATAGCACTCCAAATCATGCATGTACCACCTGTCATTACTGACATGAGCTCTGAAGATTGTCATAAAAATATCCTCCCCATTGGCCATGCAATCAGGGCACAATGTCTTCCAAGGTTAAGAAAGCAACAACATAGGCGACATATCCCCCCATACTGCTAAGTGTCAAAGCATGTTAGTGGTGAACCAAGAATCTTCAAATAGTAGCCCGCATCCTTTCATAAAGTCACCAATTGTTTTCTCCTTCCACTTCGTCACTGGATGCCAAGGGTCTGGCATGCTCCAGATTTCTCTCACAGCCACCTGCTTGTGAGGATGCCCCCAGAATAGAATTGAGAGTCCTTTGGTAGACAATGCCCACATATCAATTACAATATTAAATCGCTCAATCATCCTCATATGTGACACTTTTTCTTGATTCCCTGCACCAAAATCTCATTAGTAATCACCATATTCACACAAATCAATATGTAACATCTACCTATGCTAGATTTAAGTCTAAGGATGGAATGCAATCACTTCAAGTCATGACGGTAGGAGTGAATCATCCTAGGAATCAATTGTCAATTAGAAACAAACCTATTGTTACTCAGAGTCATGAGCATGCTTGTAGTGATTGTGCACCTCGATTGATGTTTGGAGCTACATATGATCAAAATTTCGGATAGAATCCATTGTTGAGCAGGACAACTGTGGATATTGGTTTGACATCTCGCATTCAACCAACATGTACAATAGTTTGTCACTTTGTTTTCTACATTCTAGATTAGATTTTCTTCATAAGAGTCAATTGTCCAAGTTTTTATCCAAAAAACCCAAAAAAAATATAAAAACAACAAAATCATGGAACATGATGAGAACATTGAGCATGTGATTGAAACATCTCATTATTTCTCTATTCTTGAGGAGTTAGAGTTATGTCTTCAACAAAATTCTAATTCCCATATTATTCTTCTTTCTTCCCTTGATGAGTATGCTCTAATCCAGGAATATGCTCTCAATGTTGACAAGTGCTCAAAATTTAACCAAACACATGATGCCTTAGTTGAAACAAAGTACAAAACTATAGAAAAAAATCAAACCCATAGCTCAACCATTACCTCAAGGAAGTAATGGAAGAATTATTGATGTGAAAAATGATCCAATTCTTTGGGATAAGAAAAACATAGGACATACATTCACGGATGAGACAATCAAACAGGTGAAAATTGGTAGAGATGATGACTTTCTTTTGCCAGTAGAGAGAGATAAATTTGAGAGAGTTATATGGAGCCATGGAAAAGCCTTTACTATGTATCCTCATGAGATTGGTTGTGTAGATCCTAAGCTAGTTGCACCCATGATAATCTTTACTATTCCACATATTCCATGGAATCTTCGCCCTATACCAGTTCCAAAGGCTCACTTACCTGAGCTAATGAAACTACTTAAGGAGAAGATAAACATGAGAATTTTAGAGCCATCTTTTGCACCTTACTCAAATCGATGGTTCCCTGTGCCTAAAAAGAATGGGAAACTACATTTTATTCAAGATCTCCAACCCGTCAATAAAGTCACCATAAGGAATGTAGGAACAAGACCCATTGTAGATGAGTTTGCTGAATCATTTTCAGGAAATTCTATCTATTCAATGGGTGATTTATATTCTGGATATGACCAATTCCAATTAGCAATTGATAGTCGTGACATAACCACAATGAAAACTCCTTTAGGCTTAGTGCGAAGGTGTACCTTACCTCAAGGAGCGACTAATTATGTGGCTCATATGATGAGTGCTATGAATATGGTCTTACATGATTTTATCCCTCATATAACTATGCCATTCATTGATGATATTCCAATTAAAGGGAGTGAGGAACGTGTAAAGGACATTACTTTAGATTCATCTGGATGTCGTAAATTTGTTCTTGACCATATCTCTGATTGTGAAAGAATATTTCAATAATTTGAAGAGGTAGGTCTCACATTTTCCATAGAAAAATCTATTTTTGGTGTTAACAAGGTTCTTATTGTTGGACATTTATGTTGCCATTATGGTCGAAAGCCATAACCACAAAAAGTTGATGCCATTAGCAAGATTTCTGAAACATGTAACAAAGTGAGTGAGGTACGTAGATTTCTTGGTGCTTGCATCTTTTATGTTATTTGGATCCCACACTTTGCTCATGTTGTTGATTGTCTCTATGACTTGTTGAGGAAGAAACGAAATTTTATTTAGACTGACAAACACACTCAAGCTATGCATAAATTGAAGAAATTATTGCTTGAAGCTCCCATCCTTAAGCGTGTAGACTATTCTGCTAACAAACCTATTATATTGACTATTGATACTAGTCCTATTGGTATAGGTTGGGTCATAAGTCAAGATGATAGTGAAGGGAATAGATATGCAATTAGGTTTGGTGCCAAAATTCTACATGAAACACAATGAAAATATCCACAGATCAAACGAGAACTATGGGATATGGTAATAGCTTTGAAAACAGACAAAGAATATTTCATTGGTGCAAATGTCAAAGTTGAGACTGATTGCTACCCTCTCATTGGAATGATAGCCAATTGTTCATCTCTTGATATAGCCATGCTTAGATGGATCTCATATATTAAGTTCATAAATCCTGAGTTAGTTCATATTTCAGGTAAGTAAAACTCAGTTGCTGATATGTTATTGAGAGCTAGATTTGATGATGATCTTGAAAGTGATCTAATAAAGAATGTGAATTTAGTTGACTATGTTCCACATATATATGAGTATGAGAAATTTCATGAGTCTAAGTACGAAAATGAATGGAGAGACATAGGAAAGTATCTAAGTACACTACAACCATTACCTACCTGGACTATGAATAGATTCTGTAACATTAGGAAACGAGCTTATAACTTTTTCCTATGTAACGGTTACCTTTGGAGACATGCTAGGTTAAGAATCCACAATGAGTCCTAGGAAAATGAGGGCTTCAATTGCAACTAATGAAGGAAATGCATGAGACATTATGGGTAGGTCATAAAGGATTTTTTGGAACATATGGAAAAATTAGAAGTACCTATTATTGGCCTAGGATGTATGTTGACATTAGTAGCTATGTTTCTACATGTTCTACTTGTCAACTTCATTCATCAGTCAAACATAGAGATCCGTTGCATCCTACTTATCCACCTTGTATTCACTACAAGTGGGTAGTAGATCTTGTAACTATGCCTAAAGGTATTGACAAAATGTGTTACATTTTACTTGCAAGAGAAGACTTAACTAATCATGTAGAGGGACATGCACTACAATCTAAGACCACTTACAATGTTTGCAAATTCTTGCTTGAAGATGTCATAAGTCTCTTCGGGTACATAGAGAAAGTAGTTGCCGATCGTGGAGAGTTAAATGCGAGAGAAGCTAAAGAGTTCTTTGAGCATCACGGTATTTGTTTGTCTCTCACTACTGCACATAATCCAGAGGCCAATGGTAAAATAGAGAGAGGGCATCCACCTATTGTGAAAGCCATATCTAAAGCATGTAACGGTGACATCAAACAATGGCCTAGATTCTTACCTTTTGCACTTTGGGTAGATAGAATGACATGCACTCGTACTACTGGATATATGCCTGCTGAACTCATGTACTGTCAAAAACCATTGTTTCCAATTCAGTCTCATATTTCTGCATGGTCAAATTTGCCTTGGTCTGAAAACATGTCTACTGATGATTTTTTGAGTTTGCGCATTAAACAGTTAGAACAAGGTAAATTAAGACTTGATGGTGCCGTTGAAAAATTAAGAGAATCTAGAATGAAGAACAAGCATTATTTTGATAAAACTCATCGATTGCGTCCTAAGACAATTGAAGTAGGAGATTGGGTGCTCATTTATGATATTACATTTGACTCTCAATATGATGCACGCAAAAAGCTCACTCAACGATGGTTTGGGCCATACATTGTATCAAAAGTCAACAACAATGGTACGTATGCTCTTTGTGAATTAAATGGTGTTGCGCTAAAAACTTTGATTGCAGGTAAAAGGATAAAGCTATTCAAGAAACATGCTAATGACGAGTACATTTTGTATGATAACATTAAAGAAGATGACAACAATGAGGCCGATTCATAAACAAGAGTATCCATGTTATAAAAAAAAGGAAGAAAATAAAAAAATAAAAAACATATAAAAATATCATTAATTTTTCAAGTTCATGTTGCTTTGTTTTTTTCATTCTATTCTTTTTTCCGTTCTTGTTTCATCCATGTTTGTTTTCAGTCTTTGCATTGCATTGCATATACACATCACTTGAGTAAAAAAAAAAAAGGCAAATGATGATTTCTCTACTTGTGTAAAATGGTATCTTAAGTAGTAATTTATCTACTAAGAAATCGGTTATAATCTCAAATTATGGAAAGATAGGACATGTAGATTTGGAGGTTTATTTTGATGATATGACTTTCATATATAAACATGCATATGTATCCTATATCGAAAGCATAATTGTTGAAATCCTAGCTCCTGCTACTGCATGTTTCTACATCCTTAGTCCATCTCACAGCACTTGTATCGGAGTTTAAACGACTGTTCTCCGTCATCAAAAATGGTTGTACCTTGTATCGGGGTTTAATTTTTCCCCGTCATCAAAAAAAAAAAAGGAAAACAAAATGCTACATGTTACCAAGAAGTTTACACTTTCTTCCACCCCAAAAAAGTGATTGTAACCATAAAAGTTGCCGAATCATCATCATCATCAAAAAAAAAAAGAGCAAGCCAATGGAAGATAAAGAGGCATAGTAGAATAAATCACGGGCTATATAGGCAGATTTATGCATTAGTGGAGTTTAGTTAGATTTCCTTGCATGTTATTAGAGAAAGAGCATATTCATATTTATGTAGGAAAGAAGTTGATCTAAAATAAGCTAAAGGTGAAAGATGTCTCTTGAAAATCCTAAATCTTTGTTTATAATCGTATTTAAGGTAGATTGCTTTATGAAAAAGGTACAATTTTTTCTTCAAGATGAGAGGAACTCATGCTCAAAACGACTCAATACATCCACTTCCACTTCATATTGATGCTTGGTTGTTTTCTTTCTTGTTGTCAATGTTGCTTGTTCATTTGCATATATGTTGCCTATTTGTTCATGCATATTCATGTTGCCTGTTTCAATTCTTTCTTTCATGCAAATTTTGCTTCATGTCACATTACCTACTCATTCGTGCATATAATCAATTTTCCTTCCATGTTTCTTATGTTGCCTATAAAAGAATTTGATGCATGGAACATTTTGTTTTTCACAGATACTAGAGTGGCACTTCCGGAGGAATCGTAGGTTTAGTGGGGGTGAACATCGTCGAGATTTTCTCTCCTCTCTCACTCATGAAGGCCTACAGGAAACACATTCAATGAAGGTAGCCAGAATTCCCTAAGAAGTCCAAGATGCATCAAGGATGTCAAAGGGAGTTCACGTGCAAACTTTGGAAGAAATCGAGCAAATCCAGGGTAGTAGTCAAAGCTGGTCAAACTTTGGAAATTGGGGTGAAAATTTCAATGTCTCCAAATCACATGAAAATTCATATACTTGTAAAGCCTATCAAAGGCAGTCTATAGCCCGAATTTCACATGAAAATGGATTTTCTAGCACATTGATATGCCATGTGCATTTTGTAAAAACTGTAATTTTTCCACTTATACCCTATAAAATTTTGTATAGGAATTTTTGTTAGACATATGGTTTGGCATGTATAAAGAACATATGTGGCTACATATTTGTACAAAGTTTCAAGGCTATCAGAGCTTCCTAGACACCTTAATGCCACCTTGCAAGCTTCCAAATGTAGTCAAACTTGTACAAGGAAGATTCAGATGGGAATTTTTTTTGCATATTCCTGAAGGAGGCCATTCAAACCATAGTCCTACAAACTTTTATCTTCATAAAAGGATATTTGAAGGGTCAAAGAGCACAAAATCCAGTTTTCAAGGTCACCGTAGTTTTCTAGAATAAGAAAATTGAAGGCTTGAAGGGCTGCCACATGGAAAAATATGATTGAACCATGTTGTACGGTCAAGATGAGCTCATATTCAAGGGTGGAGATGCACTAAAGCATAAAGGAAGGAGGATCCACGAGTTTTTTCATCAAAGAAGACTTTTTTGACAGTTAAAGATCAATAATGCAAAGTTTCTCCAAAAATAGTGGCTTATCTTATCCGAGTTGATGTCAACACTGATCCGACAGCCCAGATCATCCCCAGATCCAATGGTGGAGAATGAAGGCGCCTATTTCACTCCTTTACACTAGATTTGATAGAAAGAACAATTCCAAGCCATCCCCAGATCCAATGGTGGAGAATGAAGGTACCTAAATTTCACTCCTTTACACTAGATTTGATAGAAATAACAATTCCAAAAATAGTGGCTTATCTTATCCGAGTTGATGTCAACACTGATCCGACGGTCCACATCATCCCCAGATCCAATGGTGGAGAATGAAGGTTGTAATCGAAAGTAGTGATCCTAGAGTTGAGAGTTGATTTCTCTAGATCCAAGGGCCCAAATTCATTCGAAAAACTATATAAACCCCCCCTCCAAACTCCTAGAGCATCATTGTTAGGCATCCATAGGGCTCTTGCTAGCTTAAGGTTTCTTTGAGATGATCACCCTCGGTTGAGCGAGTGAGGATCCAATGTGGGCTAGTATGAGTATAGTACCTAGTTTCAAATTTAAGTTAGAACTCCAATCTAGGATAGGCTCTTGAAACTAGCATCTCTATCTTGACTCACCTCGGTGGAGCGTGTGAGTGAGTTAGAGCTGGTTTTAATGAGTGTTAGACTTCTTTAGTTAGACGTTACGATCCTAGACATACATAGGGTCAATGAAGTGGAACTCATCTTCTTACGTGTGACATTCGGTTGAATTGTCAAGTTTGAAGGTCGGAACCGCCTTTGATCAGTAGACTGCTTAGCTTGAGGTATCACGACGATCTTATACATGTATCTTAATTCAAATCCTTTTAATTCATGTCTCTTGTCTCTTGTCTCTCAGTCTCTTAAGTATTTTTACATGTCTTCTATTTTTTTCTTTGTGTGAGAAGGCTCCACAGTATTGCGTTGAACCAGTGAGGATGTTTCATTGAGCTTGTGATTAAACTCTATCATCATAATTCACTTGCATGCATATAATACATACATACCCATACATATTGATTAGTTTTTGAAAGTGTATAAGAAGCTTCAATATTGGACTATTCTTCCTTTCAAAAACTGATTTATGTGTAAGGATTCCATCTATTCTCGTCATGCATACATATCATCCAAAGAAGAGAATGCATATGGATTAGAATTAGGAAGTGTTTAAAAAGCTCCTTCAATGGACCATTCTTCCTTCCCAATTTGATTCGTGTGTATGGTTCTCTTTCATTCTTATCAGTCATGTTCATAAATCTAACTTGTACTCCTACATTCCCATTCCCATAATCATTTCAACGTCTCTCTCTTCTCCATACTCAACATTAATTTCACTTTCATGTCCTTAAACCTTCCAACATTCATTAGCTTCATACACCGTGTGTGCCACGACTGGACCCGATCCACCCGGGTTGCGATCACCTCCACAGCGCACCGCACTCCAGTTCTTGGTCTCTGCATTGAATTTGCAGAAACGCACTTACGGCATTTCACGACCATTCTACTCTATGATCGACACTGCATCCCGCCAAACCGTCAATTTTTCTTCATTCTTTTTCCGGCGCATTCACCGTGAATGTCAAGCCGTTTCAAAGCAGTTAGCCAAGCACGAGATTCCTAGGACTAGATTGCCGCATCTTCTTACCTTTCTCCTTTCGGTGATCCAAGCAGAGCAACCACCTCTCGCGCATCCTCTACTATTACATGAGTAGTGTACACAAATGCTAGAGGATGACGATGATGAAGACCTTTTGCATTTCTTCCGACGCGAACGCATGCGCCTCAGCCCATCCCAAAGTCAAGTAAAGGGCATCGCCACTGTTCAAGAAGTTGAATTTTTCCATGATACCGCCACTTCCTTATAGGTAGAATGTGCCCAATCTTCTCCTAGTAAGCAGACAGATACATATGTTATTATGGAAGACGTAGCAGAACTATCAGAGCGGGAGGAAACACATCAACCGGATGCTGAGGCTGTGAAGGAGACAGTGGAAGACACCACTGTCATTGTGTGTCATCCATCTTCTTCACACGTAGCAGATGATCAAGCTGACAAGGTAACGCAACCGACATGTGATGAAGAGGTTGTTACTAAAATTGTTTTGTCTCTGCCTCAAGATGACACCGGAATTGTCCTAGTGCCAACATCTCCTCTTCCCCTTCCTTCTCCAACCACCCTTATTACTACTACCGATGCTTCTACCTCCTTACCACCAACTGCAATCCGGGAAGCCTCACCAAAACTTTCGTCTTCTCCCGATTATTCTCCCCCCTCGTCTCCCCACCTCTTGTCTTCCCAACCAACGCAGTCTGTCCCTTCTCTTCCCACCCCGGTGATGTTCACCGAATTGGCATCCGTGGGCCAGTTCCTCATTCAATTATCCCAGCAGTTGCCCATCCAATCGAAGACGACCACACAGACCATTCGACAGGAGTTGCAAAGCAAAGCAGATCTCCTGGAAGCTGACATCGCGCCCCTCCAGGAAGAAATACTTGAGGCAAAAGCTGATAATCACTCTTTGCATGCCCAAATCCAGCGAGTACAAGAACAGTTGACAGAGAAAGACCTGATTATTTCCAACAAGGACAACGAGATTATAGGATTAAAGCAGGAAGTTGTAGATAAGTAGGATGCCATGACTACGTTAGGCAACGAGCTTCATGCCACAAAGAATAAGTTCAATATCTTAGAGGAAGCCTCTCAGTGGCTCGCTATGAATGTAATAAACGCTGAGAAATAACTCAAGCAGGCTATAGACGAGCTGTTCCACAAAACTCATGCTTTGGAAGAAGAGATTGATCTGAATATCAAATTAAAGAAGGAGATGGAAGCCATCAAAAAAGAGAGAGAAGATTTTTACAAAACTATGCAGTTTCAATCTCAGGAACTCGAGCGCCGAGAAAAGCAATTAGGAGTTCAGGCTGACAGACTCTCTTGCATTGATGCAAAAGTAGCTGAAATGAAGCTGCGCAGAGATACTGTTGTCGCCAATGAATTTTATTTACAAGAAGCATTTTTGCAGACTCAGACGGAGTCCTTAATAAGCCAAGTAATAGCTTCCAGTTCGGTTCGAACTGATGCACAGTTAGTTGAACCCCAAATTTTGCAAGACATGCTAACTTCTTTAAAACAGAAGATCACCTGTACGTTTAAATTAGCTGGCTCTACGTATGTACAGGGTATCATCGATGAACCTTGAATCTTGTAATTTTCCTTTTTGGGTTCGAGTCCACCGTGCGTGCCAGTGTGAGCCGCTGGAATGTAATATGAAACCTTGAAAAGTCGCACGCATACCAAAAGGGCGTAGTGCATTAGTTGTACTCTTTGATTAATAAAGGAAGCGTACGCAAAAACAGAAGGCGTGTCGCGAGACTATGAGTCTGGGCAAATGTCGAAAGTGGATCACAGTGCAATGTTTTGATTATTTTGAGTTGTTATCTCTCTGTTAATTAAGTTCAGCATTACATTAAGTTCGATGAAGTATTAAGTTAACTAATGTTCCAGTGATGCGATGAACTACGTGGATATATACCTGATGGTGAAGAACATCATACTGTGCAGTTAATTATCTTGTGTTGAAGTATGTTGTAATGCGCAGTCAGATAGTAGTTGCTGGTTAAATGTGTTAAGTCTGCGAAATAGTACACGAGAAATCTGTAGGTTTGGGAAAATACCAACAGGGCCTCTGTTTTTACAGACCCCTAACCATCCCAAGAACCTAGGATTGATAATAGATTAAACAATAAAATTTTAACACTGGCGTTGTCTGTGGGAAATGGAGTAGCCAATTGAAAAAGAAGGTTAAGGCTCGAAGACGAATCTTTTTTATATATGCCGGTAACACGTTCCGGTGAATCTTATCCCAAATATCAAAGTGATCCACATCCCTAGGCAGTTCCGAATTTGTTAGGAACACCCTCTAGTGGTAGAAGTGAAGAACAATCAAGTTCAGTCGTAGAAGGTTCAATTCAACAAGCAAGTGGCAATGTCGGTGGCAGTTTGGTGCTATGTAGAAGCAATTCAGTAGAATGCGGTGATAATCCGTTGTGTTCCGGTGACACTCCAATACATTCTGAAGACAGTACGTTAGTTCCTCGTGGTATTTCGGCGTTGTTCGGTGACAATTCAGCATTGAGGCTGGAGACAATTCAGCATTGAGGCTAGAGACAATTCAGCATTGTCTGGAGACAACTTCTTGACTTGCTTTTTACACTTCTGACTATCTTATGAATGATCTGACAACATTTTTATGATCCTCATGCCGAGAGCTATCATATGAGATCAAAACCCTAAATCAATAGAAAATTAGGGTTAGGGTTTTCTTCCAAATCTGATCTCTCATGACAAAATGTCATATACCATTGGAAAGCTCTCTTCAAGCTCTACAAGATAGGCTCATAAAAATTTTACCCATTTTTGTGCCAAAAATGACTAAGTACCAAAATTAGGACTTCTGCCCTAAATGGATTTTGGACTGATGTGACATTGTTTTCCAACAATCCCCCCTGCAATGTCATATTGGTACAAACTGAATTGGATACGTAACTTCATTCATCTGCAAACTGCAAACTTATACTCCCAAATTGACCTTTAAACCTTTTCTTCAAAAGACTTCTTCAAAACTGAATTTGAATTTCTTCAAACTTCAAAAAAACTGAATTTATTGAATATGAACCATAGTACCTCAAAAAATATGCAAACTAGATATCCAATAGTGTATACATCAAGCAATCACTACTTGTCAACATATGTAGCATGAACTGACTCTGAATTTGCTATCTCCTAAAATAAGTTTTCTCAAACGTGTAAAAATACACTAGGATCCACATATTTGCATTTACCTTAAGAAAGGTTTCTCAACGTATTTCTATTGTGTCATGTAAATACACTAAATAGAATCAGGGACTGAATCCTGGGACTTGTGACTAACAACTCACAACTTAGTGTATTATGAACACTAGCTAGTTCATCTCTGACTGTACTCAACTCAACTCAACTCATGAGTCGCACCAAAATTTTGTTGATATATTTAGGTACTGATGTGTGTGAACACACTAGGACCGCCGGGGCACTTTTTTCCCTCTTTAGGAGGTTTTTTTCCCCCGGCTTGTATATACGCCTATTGCCCTAATGGGCTACTTATCTTTGTACATTCTCTAGTAATACACTCACTATTGTGTGTTTGTGCTCCAAGCTTCTTCTTCTTCCTTGTGCTGTTCGTGTGCTTCCGCACACATCTATCTCCAACAATTGGTATCAGAGCAGGTCGTTGCTTCATCTAGGGCGCCATCGACACTCCTCCGTTTGCAGTCTCAAAATCGCAAAAATTTTGGTGAGCATACTCAGCGTGTTTTCGAGATCAAAACGGCTTCGCTCTGTGGTGCCAAAATCGCGATCTCAGGTCGTTTTGACCCCCGAACGCACTATCACAGCGCTTGTGTAGGCTATTTCATCTTTTTGTCCCAAAGGTATATACCAGTTTCTGTTTGCTAGTTTAAGCATCTCGAAGTCTGCTACAAGTCTAGCAGAACTCGTCTGGGCAGTTCTGTTCAACTTTTTGAGATACAGTCAATTTTTTGCATCAAGGTATTTTAGTCACCGGCCATGGCTGAAAGCAGTGATGTATTCCGTATGTTGGCTTTTGAGGATAAGTTGGATGGTACCAACTACCCATTATGGGCTTATATGATGCGACATGTATTGGTTGCAAAAGGACTTTGGAACATTGTGCAGGGTGTTGAAAGACGTCCTGTTACACCTGCAACTATAGGTACTGCAAATACAGGTGTTGGAGCTGATGAAGATGGTGTCGAAGATGATATTCCGTAGATTCTTATTCGTGCTGCTGTTTTTGTTGCACCTACTGCAGAGCAAATTCATTGGGATGGCACAGATGCCCAGGCACATGCATTGATAGCTTTGTCTGTCAAACGTGCCATTATCCCTCATATTCGCTCTTGCAGAACAGCTAGGGATGCTTCGGATACACTAACCACATTGTACCAAGCTAGGAATGAGGCTCGTGTTGCTTACCTTCGAAAACAGTTGGAGAGTGAGCACATGAATGAAGGTGATTCTATGGACAGTTTCCTAACAAAGATCAAAGATTTGAAGGAACAATTGATTTCTGTTGATGAGGTTATACCAGATAGCTCACTTGTGCAGACTCTTCTGAATGGTCTTCCTGATTCATATCAGAGTTTTGCTTCTACTCTTCGGTTGATGATGAAAGGAAATCCGAATGCCTTATCATTTGAGGAGTTTAGTCTCTGTTCTGTTGCAAGAAGATCAGTCCAGGCAGAACAGGTCCATTATGCGTGTTGCAGATCAAGCTTTCCTGGCTAGTCAGAAGGGCAAAGGAAAATGGAGCTCTTCTACTAGTAAGCAGAAATCTGCAAATGCTGCACATTCGAAGAACCAGGATAAAGATGAGAAGAAATCAGAAAAGCAGAAATTGTTTTGCAAGTACTGTAAAGGGAATGATCATATCATAAAGAACTCTCCAAAACTGGCTGCAAAAGAGGCAAAGAAGAAAGAGGCTGGAATGGTTGGTGCAGAGGCCTCTACACCAAAAACAGAGTCTGCAAATCTTGTGCAGGAAGAAGAATGGGCGTTTACTACTGTTTGCAGTTTTGACCCATCTTCTCATGAGCAATGCATGTCTGCAGTGGACTCAAATGTTTGGTACTTTGACAGTGGGGCGACCAAACATATTACCTCGCAGCGCAGTTTCTTCTCTTCACTAGAGCCTGCCCCTACAGGGAATACTGTCACATGCGCCAATAACTCCTCTTATCCTGTTATGGGAGTTGGTAAGATCATTTTGACTATTGCTGATGGTAGTTCTTTCACCTTGTCAGATGCTTTATTTGTGCCAGGGATCAAGAAGAATCTGTTATCAGTTTCTGCATTAGCCAAGATTGGCTTGGTTGTGAAATTTGTTGATGACAGATGTACAGTTCATAATCTGTCAAATGGCGATGTTATTATTGCTTCTGGCATTTTATGTCGTGGGTTGTATAAGCTCATAGACTATGAAAGATCTATGAATGATTCAGCATGTGCAGTTCATGATTCTCAGGCTATGTCAGATGCAAAGCTTTGGCATGCACGCTTTGTTCATCTGAATTTTGCTAGTTTGCTACGCCTGCAGAAATCTGAAATGGTGTCCTCTTTGCCCAAACTTGAGGCACCTGGAAAACATGTTTGTGAAGGCTGTATTTTGGGCAAAATGGAGCGTTCATCCTTTCCAAAAGATGGTTCAATTCGGGCTACGCAGAAATTGCAGCTTGTACACAGTGATGTCTGTGGTCCTATGCAGAAACCCTCTTTTGGAAATTACCTTTACTTCGTGACTTTCATTGATGATTTTTCCAGGCATGCATGGGTATATCCATTGAAGGCAAAGTCCGAAGTGTTTTTGTGCTTCAAACAGTTTTTGGTTTTGGCTGAAAATCTGTCAGGATGTAAAATGGGCACCCTCCGTTCTGATCGAGGGGGGGAATATATGTCTTCTGATTTTAATGCATTTCTGGCTGAACGTGGGATAAAACACCAGTGTACAGTGCCATATACACCTCAACAGAATGGAGTTGCTAAACGGAAGAATAGGTCACTCATGGAGATGGCGAGGTGTATGGTCAAGAGTCAGGCTTTACCACATAGTTTCTGGCTTGAGGCTGTCATGTGTGCAGCATATGTACTTAACAGGTGTCCCACTAAAGCGCTACAGTCTATCACTCCATATGAGGCTTGGCATGATCGCAAGCCATCTGTTGCTCATCTGCGGGTTTTTGGTTGTTTGGCATATGCACTAGTGCATGAACAACATCGCAGAAAATTGGATGATAAGGTAGTAAAATGTATTTTTGTTGGGTACAGTTCGGAAAGTAAAGGCTATCGTCTGTATCATCCACAGACTAAATGCATTCTGGTTAGCCGTGATGTTGCCTTTGTGGAAGATGCTATTCAGCCATTGCTTTCATGTACTAAGGAGACATCTCTTAGCTCTAAAGACATGTATGATACTTTGATGCCTCTTTTTACAGGTGGACAGTCTAGTGCTAGCCCTAATGAGGCAACTTCTCAGCCTTTGCAGGCTTCATATGATGATGCAGATCATTCCATTTCTGATACAGATTTACATGATGCACTTGTTGATGAGAGAGCTGATATTGATCAGGCAAAAACTATGCCAAAATGGCTGGTGCAAACTTTGCATGACAGCAAATTAGATGCACCTTTGTCATATCGAACTCGTTCAGGCTCTCATAGTGCCTCATTTGCATCAGATTGCTATGCTATGGCTGCGTCTAGCCTCTGTGATGAGAATGAGCCTGTTTCTTTTGATGAAGCACAGAATTCAGAAAATTGGATGGCTGCTATGCAATCTGAATATGATGCTATAATGAAGAATTGTAAATGGTCTTTATGTGACTTGCCTCCTGGCAAGAAGGCCATTGGCACTAAGTGGGTATACAAACTGAAGCGTAAACCTGATGGTACAGTTGACAGGTATAAGGCTAGGCTTGTTGCAAAGGGTTATACGCAAGAAAGAGGCATTGATTTTGATGAGACCTTTGCACCTACATGCCGTATGACTACTCTTCGGAGCATTTGTGCACTTGCAGCCCATCATGGTTGGAATGTACATCAGTTGGACATTAAAACAACATTTCTGAATGGTGACTTGCATGAAGAAGTGTATGTTTTTCAGCCCCGTGGCTTTGTGCAGAAAGGGCATGAAAACCAGGTGTGCAGGTTAAAGAAGGTGTTATATGGTTTAAAGCAGGCACCACGTGCTTGGTATGAGAAGATACATGCCTATCTGATTGCACATGGTTTTGAGAACAGTCCAATTGAAAGCACGTTATATGTTAAGCATGCTAATGATGTGCTTCTGATCATTGTTGTCTATGTTGATGACATGTTGCTCACTGGTCCTATTAAGACGCATATTGCTGATTTTAAGGCTGATTTGCATGCCTCATTTAAGATGTCTGATTTGGGGCATTTGCATCACTATTTGGGCATTCAGTTTATGCAAGTTGATGGTGGAATGGCTTTGTGTCAAACAAAATATATTGACACATTATTGCAGCGTTTTGGCCTTGAAGACTGTAAGCCTATTGCCACTCCTATGGAGACAGGTTTACGATTGAGTCTTCATGATGCTGGAGATGCATTTGATGTTGTTCTCTATCAACAAGCTGTTGGATGCTTGATTTACTTATGCATTACTCGGCCAGATATTCAGTTTGTTGTCTCACATATGAGCAGATTTATGCATTGCCCAGGAGTCACGCATTGGAAGGCGGTTAAGCGCATCTTTCGCTACTTGAGTGGTACTCGGCTACTTGGGTTGTTTTATCCCAAGGGGGGATCACTACCGCCAGATTTGCATGCTTTTTCTGACTCAGATTGGGCTGGTTGCTATGACACTCGTGTGTCCACCAGTGGTTTTTGCTTCATGCTTGGTAGCTCATGTATATCTTGGTTGAGCAAGAAGCAGCCTATTGTGGCCACTTCCAGTTGTGAGGCTGAGTATAGGGCAGCTTTCACAGCGACTGTTGAGTGTGTGTGGCTCAGACGCCTTATGGATGATTTGGGTGTTGGCCAGTCTTTTGCCACCACCATCTTCACTGACAGTCAGAGCGCATTGGCAGTTGCGAGGAACCCTGTGTTCCATGCTTGCACTAAGCACATTGAGGTGCATTATCACTATGTAAGGGAGAGGTTCTCTACTGGGGAGATCAGCTTGGCATATGTGCCCACGCAGGAGAACATTGCAGACCTTTTCACGAAGGCTCTGCCTAGGGAGAAGTTTGAAGCTTTCCACAAAGCTTTGGGCTTACTTCCTTTTGTGGAGTGATTTCCACATAGCTTGGCACTTCCTTATACATGAGTGCCAGCTCCTTGTTCACCGCATCACTCCTAGGGGGGATTTGTTGATATATTTGGGTAGTGATGTGTGTGAACACACTAGGACCGCTGGGGCACTTTTTTCCCTCTTTAGGAGGTTTTTTTCCCCCCGCTTGTATATACGCCTATTGCCCTAATGGGCTACTTATCTTTGTACATTCTCTAGTAATACACTCATTATTGTGTGTTTGTGCTCCAAGCTTCTTCTTCTTCCTTGTGTTGTTCGCGTGCTTCCGCACACATCTATCTCCAACAAATTTCATATCTATGATGTCATCTTGTCTTCATCCTTGTTCTATATGTAAGTCTTTCATACCTCTTTCCTTCAGAGTCTGGTATAAAAATATATGTGTGCACCTTTGAAATATACCTCTCTGAAATATCAAGCTTCTCTTCAATAGAACTCTGGAACTTTCTTCTGAACAGAAACATCTAACATGAACTTTCTCAAGAAATTCTCCTTCTTCCTTCTTCTTTCAAAGCTGGAACATAAAGAGAAACTGACAAAGGAAATATAGGAATACTTGAAATAGGAATACCTGTAGGTATGACTCTGCATTCTTTAACATATGGCTGAAAATAAGTCTTCATGTTTCATCACCCCCTCGATGATTTAACACTAGTATCCAGAATTCTTCAAATTATATCAGACTTTATGAAATCTGGAACATCTTCCTTCTTTCAATAAATCGGATCTTCAATAATCAATACCTCTATTTGAAACAAAATTTTAGGATCCATAATCTTCTGCAACATAACAAGTATCTTCTTCTTTTTCTCTACAACACAAATCTGATAGAATCTGAATCTTTGACTTACTTCTTCTAATGCTAAGAACTTTTCAAACAAAGGATAGACAATTGACTCATAAATACTCAAGATCTTCAAGATCATTCAAGATCTATCAAGATCTTTGATCTCTACAACAAAGTACCTGTGTAGAATCTGCTCTCATCAAACCTTCATGAATGAATGTTTGATTTGTTACCTGAATGTCTCTAAGTGTCCATGCTTCTCACATAAAGTTGTAAAACTTTTCTTTAACCAAATCCTTCCCAAGAATCTGCAACTCCTACTCGAACATAAGTGGAAAAACTCTCACCTTGAGAACTCCAAAAGTTGCAAGTTGATACTTCATATCTTCATATTCTACCTAGGTGAAATGTGAAAATATCTGCTTGACTTTCTTTTGGCTAACTCCACTTATCAATCAAGTGGTAGGATTTGATGGAACATCTTTTTGAATACAATCATGTATCAAAAAATCTAGAGAATCATAGAAAGTAGATTCTTCAACTAACTCGTTCATCAAAAAATCTGAATTTTCTTGAATTTTTTGAGTTTTTTGAATTTTCTCAAAATATTGAAATTTTTGAATTTTTATCCTGAAAAAATTCTGAATTTTCTGAATATATTGAATATAGTGAATATGAGGTAACTTTTTGAAACTCAAAAAACCTCACTCCAAGTCTCCAACATCTGCTACAAATAATCTTTTACCTCAAGAGTTAGATAAAGAAGAAAAATAATTCTCTACAACTTGTCATATACCAAGTAGCTTTGTATTGAAACTTCAAGAATTCTTTGAGGGAACATGTCAGCTACCTACTCAAAATCTTCAACTTATACATAACTATACACATATGAGTCAAAACATATAAGCTTCCTTAGGTATCTGCTACTTTTCTCTCAATGAAATTCTTTGTCAAATCCTACTAAAACATGACCAAGTATAGTGCAAAACAAGCAACTACTTTTTCTTTAAACTATCTTCTTCACAAGATGTTCTAGTAGACTTGTCTTTGGGTGTAGAGGATAAAAGTAGGAAAAGTATATGGAAAATATAAGAGAAAAGGAAGTCTTACTTTCCCTTTGGAAATGTTGGACTTTCTTCTTCTTCATCTTTCTTCCATCTGATGATGTCAACATATTCAAACTTCTCTTCCATACCTTTTGTTCTCTTCATCTTGAAGTAGTAAGTACTCTTGACTTCTTCAAATGAACTTTTCTCTTCCTCTATTGCTAAGAGAAAGAGACAAAACAAATATGGTATATAAATGGAAGTGAACATAGAATCATGTTTTACCATATCCTCATATCTCTCAATCAAAACTCTGCTTCAAATGTGATTGATATAACTAAATTCATCAACCTTTTGGCTGAATACTGAATTACCTCTCTAGTGTACCTAGATCAAATTTTGTACCTCGATAAAAAACTTCCAACCAACTTACAACACTGGCTGAAAACAAAACTGATCTGATCTCCAAATTTTTCTTCTTAGATGAACTTTCTTGCCATGAAAGGGATCTATCAAAACTGTCAAGAACAACCTCTAGATACCTGTTTTGATGTAGCTAATGCTTTTACTTTCAAAAGATGAAAGTGTATAAAAGCACTTGTTCAATTGTTCAAATCTCTTCATAACTGCTCTTCTAAGATATGACCTGCAAATGATAATTTGATAGTAGAAACTAATACCTGTGATTTGATGTTGATCTGGTTCCTTCATCTTCTCCAAGCCATTGTTTTTCCTTGAATTTGAAGTAGCCTTCTCTTCATCAAGTCTCCATCTTCAAGCAATACTTCTGTAAAGTATTTTCATACTCTTCCAAAAGTATTCGGCTGCTAACAGATCATCAACTTCATACTCCACACAGATAAATAAACATGTGACTGAATTATCTATTTCGCAAATCTCTACTCATCTAGATTAAGTGTGTATGTCAAATGTCAAACGTTAGAAGATGCCCTTAAATCATATGTTGTAAACCTAGAAGTTTGGGAATCTGAGAATATGAGAGTCTGAATGCTTTGATACCAAATGTTGGAAATTAGGTAGGTCCATAACTAATACCACATATCCATAGTTCCATAGGTTTCCAGGATCTACAACACAGATTACAACAATCTTCCAATATTGACAAAACATGAACATACCACACTTAATCATACAAATGATGAGACAAAGATAGAGAAAGATTAGACAACATGTGTAAAGTGTTACGTAAGCCACTGCTTAGTCACACTATCATATATACAAATGTCAATTTACAATGTGGGAGCAAAACTCTCAACCACTCTATGTGAATAGAAATAGATGCATGAGTGAATGTACAAATGTAACAAACATATTCAGATGTATGGACAGAAATCTAAATGTATATGAGATGTGTGACCTAATATGTTGTAGAAGAGTGAATATGAGTCACAGAAAGAGGAAGGATCAGTTTAAAACTGATAATCACCAAACCCTCATCTGATTTTAGGTTATGGAAGACCCTAAGTCAGATACATGTGTGAAAGATCACATACTTACAAAAGTAGCAAAGAATGCTAACAAGTTTGCTATAAGAAATCCTCATACTCATGTGAACCACCTTCTCTAACACCTCATCCGAATGCATGTAGCATGCATGTACTGATTCTCCTTTAGATATACCAAATAGGACTCCTCCTGATATGGATGCCACTACCTCAATAAACTCCAAATAGTACCTATGTGCATAAAGAGAATACGTACCTGAATTCTTAACATAAGATGCAAATCTTATGTTAACCTCCATCCAATGTCTTTGAAGTACACTAAAATCTTCATGTGGAAGATAATCTTCAAATACATTATGTAGATGGATGATCCACACCACCAAGCCGCTGATGGGTATGTCCTCTCCATAAGCAAGAGTGTGAGCACACTCTTCTCCAAGAAGAACTCCATAGTTGCTCATCAACATGCTCCTAGAGTGCACCATGGCTACCCCATGTGTGCCAGAGCACCACCTTTATTGAGGGACCAAAGCTGGCATTGCAATTGGTGTAGGATGACTCAAAAGTGACCAAGTTTCTTTGTTTTATAGACTTCCAAAGCTCTTGCGAAAAACTCAGATAATAAAGCTGATTTTCGTTGCCAAAAGCTAGATCGCATGTTTTTAGCTTTATTTTAAGTGAGTTTGCTTTATTTTTAAAGTTGCTTTTAGCTAACTTTAAAAATAGCTCTTGACTTGCTTTTTACACTTTTGACTACCTGATGAATGATCTGACAACATTTTTATGATCTTCATGCTGAGGGCTATCATATGAGGTCAAAACCCTAAATTAGTAGAAAATTAGGGTTAGGGTTTTCTTCCAAATCTGATCTCTGATGACTGAATGTCATATACCATTGGAAAGCTCTCTTTAAGCTCTACAAGATAGGCTCATAAAAAAACCCATTTTTGTTCCAAAAATGACTAAGTACCAAAATTAGGGTTTTTGCCCTAAATGGATTTTGGACTCATGCAACATTGTTTTCCAACATGTCACATGATTTTAGTTCTTTTCTTTGTGAAAGAGGAATTTCACACCAATGTACGATGCCATATACACCTCAGCAAAATGGTGTTGCCGAGCGTAAAAATAGAACACTCTTTGAAATGGCATGATGTATGGTTAAAGGAAAGCACCTTCCCAATAAGTTTTGGATGGAAGCAGTCATGTGTGCAGATTATGTGTTAATCATTGCCCCACAAAAGCATTGAGATTCATCACTCCTTATGAGGCTTGGAATGGGCATAAGCCCATGGTTAGTCATATGCGTGTATTTGGTTGTTTGGCATATTCTCTTATGCCATCATAACAACGTCACAAACTTGATGAAAAAGCAAGAAAATGTATATTTGTTCGTAATAGTGCTCGAAGTAAGGCATACGACTTAAAGCCAATTGATATATATATGTACATTGGTTAGCCATTCATATCGCTCAAAGATAACTATGCACTATCCTCAAAGATATCCCAAAACTTCATGCGAGTAAAATTGCACTCTAGCTATTGAATAAGCAATCTCTGTACTCTAGCTATTGAATAAGAAATTTGGTGATGCCCATCTTTGTAGCTGACCATAAAAGCTAGAGAGCATCTCTAAAAGCTTCACTATTGTGAATACGTGACTTTAATATTCAAAATGACTTCAATATTCAAAATCACTGTGCATTATTTGATGTAGGAGACCCATGTCTACAACCAGGAGCCAAAGAGCTTTATGACACTCTTCACATGTAACGACGTACTCATATTCTCTTTCAATATTGTCCTCTTTAAAAGGAACATGAATTGGTCTAGAGCTTTCCTTTATTAAGTAGTTAGGTAATAAAAAGGCAACATTTAAATGATAATGAGCCTTCAAAATGAATGTTAAAGTGAAGGAGCTATGCAACATTCATAGATCTATAGAAAATGCACAACATAGAAAAAGACTTGGAATCACTTATATAGACAAGTATGGCTAACCAAACCACTCTGATATTTATTCAAACAAACATATATATAAATGTATTTAATAGTCTTTTCTTTCTCCAAGGAGACCAGCAACAACAATCTCTTATTAAAGGCCAATATGGCTATTAGTAACATGGATAAAAATAAAGAATAGCAAAAAATATTTGAGTATGTGACCTATGAATCACACTAGATGGGCATGTTACACACTATAGGGGGAACGATGCAAGCTATCCTAGAACCATAGTCCAAATGTCTACTAAATTTTCTTCAATATAGACCTTCTCACATAAAATGATGCCAAATTCTTAAGCATTAAAGATTAAATTGATGCCATAGCTCGATGTGTTTCTTTTTTTGCATGATAAACCAAATTATTAGCCAATGCAATTATACTAGCTATTAACAAGTAAACAAGGTACATGTTGAAGTATCCTCATGTCATGAGAGAATTTAGAGAAGTACCTCTTGTGAAGTGAAAAAGGTGCCTTGAAGTAGACTTTTTGATGTCTACACATTTAGCATGGTTGGAATACGTGTTTCCAATGATGGATGTATCAACTCTAAACAAGCATAGACACTTATAGTCCTTATTCCTACTTAGATGTCCCAACATCTAGACACTTATGGATGCTTCCTTCTAAGGCTAGGCATATATTGACTCACCATTCCCGTTTCAATTGTAAATATTATTCTTCTAGCTACCATACCATATTTGAGACTATATGGAATCAAAGAGTAAGGGTTTTGATGAGGATTCACTTGCATGCACCCTTTGATTTGGGACATTGGGGTTCTCCATGCATACTCATTTTAGTGGTTTCTCATCTAGTAGACTAAAGAACTCTTGATGTCCTATCTTTGCCGAGAAATCATTTGGACATGTATACACTTTTGATTCAAGTATATGCATTTTTTGTTCTAATAAGAATATATCTAACATCCTCTAAATCTTTGATATAAATATCTTGCTCAAATTTTCCTTGAAATTTACAGGTCCTTTGAGGACTTTCAAAAGAGTCCCATATCATCAACATAAGGTGTAAAGTATATCAAGATTCCATCTAGAGAGAACTATTGTAATGATGTTGATCCTCATTGGTATCAGAATGGCCTTTTGAATATAGGAATGCCTTAGTTTCTTGGTACTATCGTATAATGGAATGATGAACCTCATATAAGCTCTTATTGACTTTACATATAAAGCCATCTTTTCTAGGGAGGAAATAACCCTCAGCTACTTGATCCATATAGATCTCATCTACAAGATCATTTAGCATTACTTGCATCCATTTAGCTCCTTACACTATTTACAAGAAAATCTTTCTTGCACTTTCAAAAAGACACCAACTTTCAATTAATATTCTTATGAATAAAACCTCAATCACTTTTCATTGCATCCTCCCACTTGACATGGTCATATTGTTTCAAATGGGATTCATATGACCATATAAACTTGACCTGTTGGTTTGGTATGTCAGTGGACTTGTAGGTTGCAAATTAGTGAGCCTTGACCTAAAAAATAGTGAAATTTAGATTGCAAAAGAATGGATTCTCAAAACCCCAAAGCAATGAACTTTGGATTCATGGACAAGTTAATTATCAATTCATCCTTATTTTGAAAGAAAGCACAAGATTTTTTTCTTACATGGATCTTTCAATCGATGAACTCACAATAAGTGTATGCCTTCAGGAACTAGGGGACTCTTGAGAAACGTTCATCATACAAGCATTCTCTCTTGTTGTCTTAAGTATATGCTTGAATGAGGAAATATATCCAACCATTGTTCTTATACCAAACCATTGTTCTCATAATCCTATCATAGAGGAAGGTATTTTTTTTACATGTGACGTAGCATTCCCCCTGCTCAAAGTTCTTTGATCCTTCAAATCTAACATGGAAAGCGCTTCTAAATGAACATGACATCAAGCATACATGACAAAGAAACAAAAAGAAGAAAGACTATTATACACATAAAGAATAGATATTGTGTGGATGTACAACAAAATAAGACGTAAAGCCAATCGGTCCTTTCTTCACACGTGTAGAGTGGTAAGATGGAACCAATTGGTCCTTTCTTCACACGTGTAGAGTGGTAAGATGGAGCCTAAGTGAATGGGCACTATTCTTGTGGCTCAAGGGTAACTATGCACTAATATGATATTACTCAAAGGTAGCATACAGGTCCCATCGTGGGCCTCCCTCATAGTTTCTCCAGACACAAGGATGTGAGGACGATGTGGAAGCCATGGGAAGCAAGATTGTGACCAAATGGGTGATTAAAGTTTGGAATAATGGTGATGCTTCTTGGGCAAAGCTTATTTTTAGAAATAGTGGTAGCCTTTCCCTTGTCAAGATCTCCTTAGGTGTAAAGGGCTTGATTTAATTACTCTTTTGTTCTCCTTGATTTTGGTTGTTCTCAAGGTCCGTAATCTTATGTGTTCTCTAGAAAGATTAGAACCAGATGGAAACTTTCTCCACCATTAGTAATGATTGGAAATGGGCTACTGGGATTAGGCAAAATGACTCCATTTGGTTCCCTATTATGCATATTTGGAGAGTGGAGCTTGAGAATCTCCAAATAGCTAAGAGGATTTGGAATAAAGGTTTTTATATGTGGTATTACCTTTAGAACCAAGATAAAAGGAATTGGATTAGGCTTGAGGACATTGCCATTGGTGCCATAGAATTGAATTTGAAGATTGGTGTGTGCTAAGACACAGAATCAATTCTTGGGATGTCTCTTTGTCCCATACTATATTGGGAAGGAAATCCCCCCATTTGGTGAGTATGAGGGGACTGTGTGGAAATAATGTGGAAGACAACTCGAGAATCAAAAGAAACATGGATGCTCATCACTATCTTAGCAGGAAGTGGTGTGCGAAGTGGATGTGGATGACATGGAAATTCATGTTCAAGGATATATGATACTCATTTATCAAGAATAAGAAAGTGGTGTCAATGTGGTAGATTCTATATAGGGGGATATGGACTAATGTCAAAGCCAATAAAACATGTGCTGCTCCCCCTTGGTGCAATTGTTGCATGAGTGGTAGGCATGATTCAGGACACCTTTTCTTCTCTTGTCCTTGAAGCATTAAGGCTTGGAAATGCCTGAAAAAGCTTGTTTTATTGTCAAATCGAGTTAACTTGAGCAAGTTCTTCTTGGGGAAGTGCTCAGTTATTCATCTAGTCTGTGGAATGCCATTAGGGGGAAAGATCTTTGGAGGATCTAGAAGGAAAAGATACACAATCAACTTCGATAAACAACCCAAAGAGTGATCTATTGAGAAGACCCTATAATGTAGTTAGAAGGATTTGTGATTGTAAGAAGTCTCCCCCTTTTAGGCATCATAAGATGTTCATTTTAGAAAACAAAAATTTGAAAAAGAAGCGGGTTCCCCATGAAAGAGATGAAAATGCTATCAATCTTTTTTGTAATTCCCCCTAATCTTCTTGTAGCTTTTTGTTATTTTTTATCTAAATCTCACTTTGCAAAATGGAAGAAAATGAAGAATAGAAAAAAATATTTGATTATGTGACCTATGAGTCAAAGTAGATGGACGTGTTCCACACTCTAGGGAGGGCTATGCAGACTATAGTGGAGCCATAGTAAAAATATCTAGTAAATTTTCTTCAATATAGAATTTTTCAAGTAAAATGTGCCCAATGGTTAAGCATTAAAGATAAGATGGATGTAGCCACACATCAATGTGCTTCTTTTTTGCATGATAAACCAAATTATTAGACAACTTAAACATGTAATATAGCCATTATAATTAGTGGAGAGAAGATTTCCTTAAAGTTAACTCCTTTTTGTTGTTGGAATACCTTTGTTGCTAGCCATTGTTTATATTTTGGAGGAGCACTATCTCATTTTAGTTTCAAATTGTAAAACTATTTAGAGGAAAAGATTTCTTTCACTTTCAAGAAGGCACCAACTCCTAACTAATACTTTTATAATCAAAACCTAAATCACTTTTCATTGCATCCTCCCACTTAACATGGCCATATTCTTGAATCACCCTCTTTTAAAAGGAGGTATCATTATCATTTTTTAGCATAAAAAGTACAAACCTAGTATAAATCTATCAAGTTAATAAGGGACATGTGAATAGCATCTCAATGATTGATGACAAGGAGCACTAGCATGTTATCCATTTTGAATTTTCTCATAAAAAAAAGTTACATCTTGGTTGTTTTGCATAATCAAGCAAAAAAAGAAGAAAAAAAATGATTGACTACACCTCAGGAGTTACTAGACGTCGGGTGATAAGGGCAGAGCTTAGATCCATTAATCGCTTTTGGAAGGAAAACACCTGTTAAGGTTGCCAACCACAAAGTGGTGGGTCCCACTTGCTCAACAATCTGGTATGGTCCAAACCACCGTAACTTAAATTTTTCGGCAGAGCGATTGGCTTTAGCATTATAAAATAAAACGAGTTGACCAATCGTGAAGATAGGGGTTTTTAGAAAGCGATCATGAGTACGGGCTTGGCGTAGCTGAACTTCTTGAAGAATCATGAAACTTTCCCAACGTAATTCATCCAACGATCTGAGCACATCCAACCGAAATGGAAGAGATTCTTCTGGCAGCAATTTTTGAGATAAGGCGACTCGCCAGCTTGGCACCACTACTTCCATTGGTTAATAGCTTCCATTCCATAAGCAAGTTTAGGCGGAGTCGTTCCGGTTGGCACTTTATACGTGGTCCGGTAAGCCCACAAAATGGAAGGTAAGAGCTGGTCCCAGCGTTCCGAACAATCCAAGATCAATTTTCGAAGCATATTCAACAGAGTCTTATTGGTACTCTCAGCCAGACCATTGACACGTGGATAGTAAGGTGAGCTGAATTCCATAAGCAAGTTTAAACGGAGTCGTTCTGGTTGCCACTTTATACATGGTCCAGTAAGCCCACAAAATAGCAGGTAAGAGCTTGTCCCAGCGTTCTGGACAATCCAAGATCAATTTTTGGAGCATATTCAACAGAGTCTTATTGGTACTCTCAGCTAGACCATTGGCACGTGGATAGTAAGGTGAGCTGAATTTTGTGTACAATCTGGAAAGTCTGAGTCAGCACTTGCATTAAGTTATTTGCGAAATGTGTACTCTGGTCCATCATGATTTCCAGAGGTAATCCATATCGAGGGAAGACATCCTTCATCAAACATTTGGCCATCGAAACAACTGTGGCAGAACGTAAAGATCAAGCTTCCGCCCACTTAGTGGCATAGTCGGTACAAGTCAAAATATATCGGTTGTTGGTGAGGGTAGCTGGGGGTGTAATTGGGCCAATGAAATCTAAATCCCACTTCTGAAAGGGCTCCAAAGGTAGAACCGATTGAAGAGGAAAGAAATGTCGTTGCAAGGGTTGTCCACACCGTTGACAGACATCACATTGCTACACAAATTGAACAACATCTCTATACATGGTAGGCCACCAGAACCCACTTTGCAGGATTTTTCAGTGAGTAAGATCAGCTGCGAAGTGTCCTCTAGTGGGTGATGAGTCAGCCATGGCCATAACTGATGCTGATTCGTGTGGAGGGATACATCTGAGCAAAACACCACTATGATCTATGTAATACAATTGATCCACAATCAACGAGAATCGTCGACTGTAGACTACAATTTTACAGCGCATCAATCAGAATCATCGATTGTAGACTGCAACTTTACGGTGCAGAGTAGCGGGAGTATTAGGAGGGAGACAACCATCAGTAAGAAAAGTCATTAATGTATCATAGTATGTAGGGGCAACAGGAAAATCTGCAGATTCTTCGAGAGCTGCATCGGTTACATAAATAGCCAGTGTAGTGTCATGAACACCTATCGGAGACTCATCGGAATCCAGTCGAGATAAAAAGTCCACGAAGACATGTGCCATACCTGGTCAGTGAATAACTTCATAATCAAACTCCTGTAGTAGTAAAACCTATCTAGCCAGTCTGCCACCTAAGTGTTGTTGGCGAACCAAATACACAAGTGCGACATGATCCATATGAAAAGTGAATCTTCATCCCAGCAAGTAATGTCGGAACTTCTTAACAGAGTATACCAAACCAAGACACTCTCGTTCTGTCACAGAATAATTTCTCTCTGTCGGAGCTAATCGGCGATTCGCATAGTACACAGGCCGAAACCATTTGTCGGTTTGTTGCATTAGCACACTGCCAATTGCTATATCTGATGCATCCACAAAAACATGGAATGGACTTTCCCAATCAGGCGGTTGCAAGATCGGAGCCTGCGTCAATAAGACCTTCAAACGATCAAATGCCATTTGACACGCATTAGTCCATTCATACTTTCGTGGGGTGCTGGTTATAAATCGGTTAAGTGGCATCGCTAGATGAGCCAACCACCATAAGTGCCTGCCATGCCACCGGATGTGGCCAAGGAACCGCATAACTTCTTTCGGTGTCTTTGGGACCGGTGCCTCCAACACGGCTGCTACTTTATCAGGATCTACCTGTATTCCTTGTTTAGAGATGATATGACAGAGCAGCTTTCCACAGGAGACCGCAAAAACTAATTTGGTAGGATTCAAACATAGTCGGTACTCTTGGCACTTTCAAAGCAACACCGTAAATGATACAGGTGTGCTGAAGTGTTGCCAAACAATGAAAAATCGTCCAGATAGACTTGCATGAACGTTGTCAGATAAGGTGAGAACACTTCCTGCATACATCTTTGGAATGTACTCAGGGCATTCCATAGACCGAACCACATTACGGTGCAGGTATAGACACCCCAATTGCTGATGAATGCCGTCTTTGGTATATCCTGTTCTGCCATCCTCACTTGATTGTATCCATTGTAACCACCCAGGAAAGAATACATTTCGTGACGCGCTACCTCATCAAGCATCGTATCTAGAAAAGGAAGAGGGAACGGATTCGGTATAGTGGCTGCGTTAAGCTTTTGGTAATCGACACAAATATGTAATTGTTTATTTTTCTTCGGCACTATCACTATTGGTGAGATCCACTCTGCATGTTCAATGGGAACAATGAATCCAACCTTCAGCAAGCAATCTAGCTCTGCTTTTACCTAGGCTGCATAATGTAGATTCATCCAGTAGCTTGCTTGTTTGAAGGTTCGCGCATCTGGCTTCAGCACCACCCGGTGTTGATAAATTCGTGGGTCAAGACCTTTCATGTCTCTATAATCCCAAGCGAAGACATCGGAGAACTCGCGCAGGGGTTGCACCAAATCTTCTTGGAAGTTATCTTCTAATCCTGCCTTAATTTTGACTGGTTTTGGCTTAACCGTATCCACCAAATTGTACGTTACCAATTGATCCTCCGGCACATAGAAATGTGGGGGCTTTACCAAATCATCAGTTGGCTGCAACAATTGTTGTGAGGTCGATTCATCCATAGTTATGTCATCATCTGCTTCTGCTTCTCGAGTCATTGGTACGATCGTAGAAGCTGCCGGACTCCACTTATCTCCTACCGACTGTAATTCTACAGTACCTAGATAAGGTCCTTATTGGTCTTGAGGAAAGCCTCCTCCTCATCATCAGATAGCCCATCCAACATATGGGCTGGCTCTACTACATATGGGCGTGCGTGTAAATCACAGGGTTGCATAGCATCCAATGTCACGACATATTTGCGGTGATTGTTCTTAAAAATTAACTCTTGACCTGACCAATCCTGCACGACTTTGGCTTGCTTGAGCCATGGTCGACCGAAAAGTAAGTTGTAGTTGAGGCTAAACTTCTGTGCATGTTGCTTCGCATTTGGCGGAGTAAGCTGAGTTACCAGAACTGGGTCAGGGAACACCGTCGGCTCCTTAGTTGCCCATTGACTGGCCTTTGTGAGAATCCGCTGTTGCTCACAAATTCTGGGCTCGAAAACTTCTGCTGCTGGTTGCAATTATTTTCCCGATCTTGTTTGTACTACGGCTGCTTGTGAATCCACCGGGGAAATATAAACCATATTTGTCATCGGATTTTTTCTTTTCTTTTTTCTTTTGTCGTACTCTCTCTACAGCTTCTTTACAAAATCTACGAATATGCCCAACCTCGCCACAGAAATGACATCGAGGGGGTGGGAGAGAAGTACCTTCAGCCGATGTACCTGTCTGCCATCGATTTTGATTGAAATTGTTACTTCGTGGTCCCCAATAGTTCCTATATCCCTGCTGCTGGTTGGTTCGCAACTGTGGTGGCATGTAATGGGTGGCTGGCTGCCCCTACTCTTGTATGATGGCGTTTACGATCGCTCTACCCTGTACCTTCACATTGTATGCACAGGTTTTTGTTGAGTGCCCTGTCGAGTTACAAATGGCACAATACATTTGATTGAGAGCACATGTGGAACCAGTGTGATCGGGATTCTTACACTTAGTACAGTATATTTGTTTGGATGGATCCTCAGTCACATTCTTACTTGCTCTCAATCATTCTAGGTCCTCCGTAAACCCCCCAACTTTGTGTTCCAATTGCAAGGCCATTGCAATGACAGCGTCCAATGTGATTCCGCTCACACAGCGAATGATCATGATTTGTTTTAACTGTGGATTCAAGCCATTGATAAACCATTGTGTTATGACATCATCTGGTAGGTTGGCATGCGCCGATGGCAGCTGCCTCAAGTGAGTTCTGAACAGTGTTGCATACTCCTGGACACTCTAGTGTGGTTTCTATCGATTGTTCTACAAATAGTCAAAAATTTCTGCAGCGTTCTTCTTCAAGCAAAACCTCTGCAGGAACACGTCCCTTCCATCATCATAATTACCAAAATGATTAATATCATATTCTGTCAGCCACCTTGCTGCTTCATTAACCAGTGTGGCCTGAAACACAATGGCCTTGTACACAGGATATGATGGGTGGTTCAACACTGCATAACTGATTTCGAATGTGCGAACATGTGCATCGGGTTCATCCCCCGAAAATCCACCAAATTTTGTATAAGTCACTCCAGTTGGGACCGGTCGGGGTGGTTGTGGCTGCTGTTGTTGTTGCTGTTGTTATTGTTGGCTAGAAGTACTCATGGTTCTTGTCTACGGAAGTACTATCCCTTGTGGTTGACCACTTTCCGCTACTGAATGCTCGTCAAAGATGCCCGAACTGGCACCCAATTCAACCGCAGTACCACCGGATGACACTAAGGTTTCACAGAAAAGCTTGATTCTTCACTGAAAAGCGTGGATCCCTTACCCAGGAGCGTGGAACCTTCATCGGAAAACGTGGATCCTTTACCAAGAAATGTGGATCCTGCACCAAAGAGCGTGGATCCCTCACTGTAAAGCACCGGATGTGCACCGGAAAGTAATGAACTTCCATCGGAGAGACCTGAACGCTCACCGAAAAGCCACAAATGATCGCTAATAGGTACTTGCCTATCTCCACACTGGGTCGATGTACACCCAATCACTGGTGAATTGTCTTCTGAACGTAAGGAAGTATCACCGGAATAGACTAGAGTGGTACTAGAACATACCCGAATTGCACCAGAATGTGTACCTATTTCCTGCCACACACTATCTTCTTCTGTACTTGCTTGTCCTTCACTTCTGCTACTGAGGGGTGTTCCTAATACACTAGGAATTGTCCACGGATGTTGGTCGCTTCTATACTTTGGGTAGGACTCATCGGAACGAGTAACCGGCATATATCACTTCTTCAACTGGCGATTACTATTCTCCATTGCTCATCTTGAGTACTGCTATGCCCTTACTGGTCATTCCAAATCTGTTTCCATCTTCCCACAGACGACACCAGTGTTAAAAGTGCTCTCATTAAGCCACCTTTAATCTCATTTCTGGGTTCTTGGGAATGGATAGCGGTCTGACAGTGCAGAGGCCCTTTGTTTAATTTTCCCAACTCAACATATAACTGAATAGTTAACTATCTTCAGTTCAAAGATTATCACGATGCAGTACGCTTATCATGCAAATTAACAACTACAAATTTGCACAGGCTTTTTAACGTTACCGTAGTGTTACTATGTTTAATGATTAGTGACTGTAATTCAATAAACAGAATACAATACTCAAGATTTTTGTAACTCTGCAACACAACACTCCAGCGCGGTCGCCCAGATAGACAGTCTGGCGATTCCCCTCTCTCACTGAAGAGTGCCATGCCCGCCTTTTCATTAATCAAAGAAAGTTACAACTCTTCTTCATGCCTTTCCGGTGCATGCGAATATATATAAATAATAAAATTACAATCCAATCCGGCGGCTAACATTCTTGCTTATCTATCTCTTGATTTGCTATCTGTCTTACTTTCTTTGGAATCCATATGTATTCCCATGTTCTTTGAGCTTCTAATAATGACTTAGGAAGCCATACTCTCAAGAGTCTCTTCGATCCCGACTGTGATGAAGAGGATCCTTTGTCCTCACTTGTCTCCTTAGGATGAATGATCGGTATTGATGTTGACTTCTCTGATTCCTTTACTTGATCCTTGCAAACCCATTTTAGATTAGCACCTCCTGATTGCAAGAATCTGACAGTAGGCTTCCATGTTGATGATCTCCCTTTGTTGTAGATGACTTCAGGAACGTTGTCCTCATCATTTCTCTTTGTTTCACTGTTCATGTAGAATGAATCCACTTTCTCCATTGATGCATTGGTATTTCTAGCCCTTTCTTTCGTCAAACCTTCTTCTGGTTGGTTTTTGATGGAGTCGTTTGCTATTTCCTCTTCTAGGATTTGTTGCTCACGCTTGGGGATGCCCTACCTATGAGAGGGTCTCTCTTCTAATAAACTAAAGATTTCCTTGTGCCCTATTTTGGCTGAGATGTACCCTTGAGCTAGGTGAATGCTCACTTCATTCTCAATGATCCAATCTTGTCCTAGGATCAAGTTTTCTATTAGATCCTCGTCCTTACACACCAGAACTCGTTGTTTTATAGTGGAATTTTCTAGGTGGAGGGACATTACGGCTTCTCCAATGCATTCTATGACTTGACCTCCCACACCTATCATGTGCGCTTTAGTAGATGTTATATTCGTTTGAAGATGCGCAATGACCGTTTTTCGTATGCAACTAAGTGCTGCTCCCGAGTCTATCAAGGCATCTATTAATTGGTACTCTGTGGTTCCAATTCGCAGACCAATTCCTTCTATCTTGGTTCTAAAGGTGCTTCCACATATAAAAACCTTTATTCCAAAGCCTCCTAGCTATTTGGAGATTCTCAAGCTCCACTCTCCAGATATGCATGATAGGGAACCAAATGGAGTCATTTTGCCTAATCCCAGTAGCCCACTTCCAATCATTACTGATGGTGGAGAAAGTTTCCATCTGGTTTTAATCTTTCTAGAGAGCACATAAGATCAGAGACCTTGAGAACAACCAAAATCAAGGAGAACAAAAGAGTAATTAAATCAAGCCCTTTGCACCTAGGGAGATCTTGACAAGGGACAGGCTACCACTATTTCTAAAATAAGCTTGGCCCAAGAGGCATCACCATTATTCCTATCTTTTATCGCCCATTTGGTCACAATCTTGTTGCCCATGGCTTCCACATCTAGAATGCCTAGAGCACTTGTTGCCGTTGAGCTAGAGCATATTTCTCATTTAATCTTTCGAACTCATTTTCTGCTCGGTTCCCTCATCCAAATGAAGTTTCTATAGCTCCTTTTTGACTTCAACATCTTCTTCTTTCTCGATCTCCAACATGCCATGAAGTAGATGACAAAGAAGATAAGGGATGTGTTGATAATCATCACCCTCCATGCATCCACGTTGAGTTACATACCCTTTCAATATTGTAGTTTGTTGTTCAACTTCGTGAGAACCCAATCCCATGTTGACCCATGGAAATGTCACATCCAATCAAGATGTCAAGCAGACGAAAGACTTGACCACTAGGAAGCTCCTCACATCCTTGTGTCCGGAGAAACTATGAGGGAGGCCCACGATGGGACCTGTATCCTACCTTTGAGTAATATAATATTAGTGCATAGTTACCTTTGAGCCACAAGAATAGTGCCCATTGTGGGATTTGGGGGTCCCATGGACACTAGTCCCATTCACTTGTAACTTTTCTTCTTTATTTTAATTAAAGTCCGGGAGAATAAGCTAAGGCCGAACTTCCTTTTATATATATATAAAAAAAAGAATAGTGCCCATCCACTTAGGCTCCATCTTACCACTCTACACGTGTGAAGAAAGGACCGATTGGCTTTACGTCTTATTTTGTTGTACATCCACACAATATCTATTCTTTATGTGTATAATAGTCTTTCTTCTTTTTGTTTCTTTGTCATGTATGCTTGATTATCTTTCTTCTTTTTGTCTCCCAAATTCTGTGCGCTCTTGTCTTTCTTTCTTTCTTTTTGTCTATTTGTTATGTATGCTCTAATAAATTCTTGTTCAGATTTTTTGGTGATTCTTGAAGGATCAAAGAACTTTGAGCAGGGGGAATGCTACATCACATGTTAAAAAAATACCTTCCTCTATGATAGGATTACGAGAACAATGGTTTGGTATAAGAACAATGGTTGGATATATTTCCTCATTCAAGCATATACTTAAGACAACAAGAGAGAATGCTTGTATGATGAACGTTTCTCAAGAGTCCCCTAGTTCCTGAAGGCATACACTTATTGTGAGTTCATCGATTGTAAAATCCATGTAAGAAAAAAAGCTTGTGCTTTCTTTCAAAATAAGGATGAATTGACAATTAACTTGTTCATGACTCCAAAGTTCATTGCTTTGGGGTTTCGAGAATCCATTCTTTTGCAATCTAAATTTCACTAGTTTTTAGTGAATCCATTCTTTGGGGTTTCGAGAATCCATTCTTTTGCAATCTAAATTTCACTAGTTTTTAGGTCAAGGCTAACTAATTTGCAACCTACAAGTCCACTGACATACCAATCCAACAGGTCAAGTTTATATGGTCATATGCATCCCATTTGAAAGAATATGACCATGTCAAGTGGGAGGATGCAATGAAAAGTGATTGAAGTTTTATTCATAAGAATGGTAATTGAGAGTTGGTGTCTTTTTGAAAGTGCAAGAAAGATTTTCTTGTAAATAGTGTTATGAGCTAAATGGATGCAAGTAATGCTAAATGATCTTGTAGATGAGATCTATATGGATCAAGTAGAGGGTTATTTACTCCCTAGAGAAGATGGCTTTGTATGTAAAGTCAATAAGAGCTTATATATGAGGTTCATCATTCCATTATACGATAGTACCAAGAAACTAAGGCATTCCTATATTCAAAAGGCCATTCTAATACCAATGAGGATCAACATCATTACAATAGTGCTCTCTAGATGGAAGCTTGATAAACTTTACACCTTATGTTGATGATATGGGACTCCTTTGAAAGTCCTCAAAGGACGTGTAAATTTCAAGGAAAATTTGAGCAAGATATTTATATGAAAGATTTAGAGGATGTAAGATATATTCTTATTAGAACAAAAAATGCATATACTTGAATCAAAAGTGTATACATGTCCAAATGATTTCACAAGTTCAATCTATATGTTCGAAAGGGACTGAGTACATCATTACTTGCATATGTGATGTTGATAATAATGACTATCCAAAATATAAGAAGGACAATGAATTAGTGATAGAAGTCACTATGAATCAATCTATTATTGGTAGTCTCAGATATGGTATGGTAGCTAGAAGAATAATATTTACAATTGAAACGGGAATGGTGAGTCAATATATGCCTAGCCTTAGAAGGAAGCATCCATAAGTGTCTAGATGTTGGGACATCTAAGTAGGAATGAGGAGGATAAGTGTCTATGTTTGTTTAGAGTTGATACATCCATCATTGGAAACACATATTTCAACCATGCTAAATGTGTAGACATCAAAAAGTCTACTTCAAGGCACCTTTTTCACTTCACAAGAGGTACTTCTCTAAATTGTCTCATGACATGAGTATACTTCAACATGTACCTTGTTTACTTGCTAATAGTTAGTCTAATTGCATTGGCTAATAATTTGGTTTATCATGCAAAAAAAGAAGCACATTGAGCTGTGGCATCAATTTAATCTTTAATGCTTAAGAATTTGGCACATTTTATGTGAGAAGGTCTATATTGAAGAAAATTTAGTAGACATTTGGACTATGGCTCTATGATAGCTTGCATAGTCCCCCCCTATAGTGTGTAACATGCCCATCTAGTGTGATTCATAGGTCACATACTCAAATATGTTTTGCTATTCTTTATTTTTATCCATGTTACTAATAGCCATATTGGCCTTTAATAAGAGATTGTTGTTGCTGGTATATATATGTTTGTTTGATATTTGAGAAAGAAAAGACTATTAAATACATTTATATATATGTTTGTTTGAATAAATATTTTAGTGGTTTGGTTAGCCATACATTGTATCGCGATCATTGATTGTGAGACTTGTCTATATAAGTGATTCCAAGTCTTTTTCTATGTTGTGCATTTTCTATAGGTCCCTAGCTCCTTCACTTTGACATTTATTTTGAAGGCTCATTATCATTTAAATGTTGCCTTTTTATTACCTAACTACTTAATAAAGGAAAGGTCTAGACCAATTCATGTTCCTTTAAAGAGGACAATATTGAGAGAGAGTATGAGTATGTTGTTACATGCGAAGAGCATTATAAAGCTCTTTGGCTTCTGGTTGTAGACAGGGGTCTCCTACATCAAATAATGCACAGTGATTTTGAATATTGAAGTCATTTTGAATATTGAATATTGGACAGTGCATAGTTATCTTTGATCGATATGAATGGCTAACCAGTGTAAATATATATATCGATTGGCTTTAAGTCGTATTTTATTATTATTTTTTTAAATGAAGGTTTGGCCGAGGCTTACTCCCTAGGGCTTTAACTAACTTGAAATTGCAATTGTACAAGGAAGGGCATAGTACCCATGGGATTCCCTTATCTTACAAAAACAGGAGTTTACATAGCTTGGTTAAACTGTGGTCACAACTACTATGGAGTGGAACAAGCGATGGCACAACCACATAGATCATTCCATGTTAAACATGTCCCTTACATATTGCCGGCGAAGGTTGAACACTTGCTCCTGCTTCAAGAGGCGAGGAATCCAACCACCCGGACAACGACTGAACTAAGTCTTATTTTATTTTGTTCTAACTTGTACATCGACATAATATCTATTCTTTTAATCACGTTTCATCTAACCAGTGCACACATGTCACATGTATGCGGAAAGCAGCGATTCTGCAACCTAATGCTTCTAGAAGCAATCGCTCATGTCAACGTCGCCGCGGCCTTGCGTGGCGGGGGGCGCCAATGGCCGTACGCACTTTTTAATTCAATACGTTGATTTAAAGGGCTTCCAAGGTCCATGCATGATGCGAATCACGATTCCCATGAAGCCAAGCTGACGACAGGTGCCATATCGGTCTGACATATAGCTTTCACGTACTCCCGACTTTCAGTGGCTCAGTGAAGGCCAATACTCTACGCACTTCCAACTACTCGCTATACGGAAACGCAATGCAGGCAGCCTTTTTGCTGCGATTCCCATCTCCAGAGCAGACAAAGGAAGATAGGAAGTCATTCTGCAGCTTGTAACTCAGAGAGAGACTCTCCAATTGCAATCATAATGGGCCTTGCTCTCTTCGACGTCCGTTACACAGAAGTGTGCGTGGCGCTGCTGGTAGTGGTTCTTGGCAGTCCGCTTGTCTATGCCACGCAAACTTTGCTGATCAAATGGCTTCGAGTGCTGCGTGCCCGTCGCATGTTCGAAACACAGGGCTTTAAATGTCTTCCACGGCCCTTCTTCACAGGCAACTTGCCCGAGTTCGTAGCCATCAACAAGAAAGCTCGTTCTGAACCATGCCAGATAGAGTTCATGCTGTTGCCCCTCGCGTGTTACCTCACTTGTACAAATGGTCCCAGACTTACGGTAAGCCGATCCGTGACTTGTCTACTTCTCCAGTAATGCAATTAACTCATCTTTTTATGCAATTAACTCATCTTTTTATGCCTAGAGGTGTCGCATCTTTGTTCTGTATTGAATCTCGGCGTACGGATTGACCTCTTCTAACTTATTGCAAACAATTCCCGGTTGTAATTAGATATTTCCTTTTTCGCTGCTTCTAGCTGCCTCCACAGAGATCTGTGATTGTAAAGGTCTCGCAGGTGGCTTGCACATCCGTCTTTAAGCTTCAGACCGAATGGTTGCGAGATCTAAACAGGTTTCCACTTTGTTACTAGTCTAGACAAACGAATGAAGAGTAGAGTTTTGTGGGTTTTATAGGAATGCTAGTTGTTTATTTCATCTCTAACCATGATTATGACCAATGATGCCATGTATGTGTTGATTTAAAAAAAAGAGCACATGACTTGGGAACAATTTAAAATCTTGTTCTATAATAACTTCATGCCACCAAACGAGAGGTTTAGGGCACTTGACACCTTGTTTTTCATTAATCAAAAAAATCAATCAGTTAAAGACTATACCGATAAATACAAGGATGTACCTTTTTAAAGTACTGGATTCCATACAAGAGCTTTTTCAAGTCCACAAGTTTGTCTTGGGACTGAGAGAAATGATACGATCTTTAGTGAGAAAGGAGAGGCATCACTCTTTGGCACAGCCATAGAGATTGCTCTAGTTTATGAGGATGGTCATAGTGGCATAGGCTCGGAGGGTCAGAGGTTCTCATGGACTAAGAGGAGTCGGCCCCCTCTAGTGCTCCTGTTTTGACCAATGAAGAGCCTCAAAAAGAGGCTAAGCAAGTGCTCCTAAAAACTAAGACGAGTTGGCCCTCTTCCTCTAGTGCTCCTGTTTTGACCAGTGAAGAGCCTTAGAAAGAGGCTAAGCAAATGCACATGATCAAGGCAATTTTGGGAGCTAAAAGAAAGGTGTATGCTCTAGCTCCGTTGATTAGAGGCTAGAGCTTCCTCCATATTGCAGAGTTCATCCATGTTTTATGTCAATAAACTTAGAAAGTATATTTCTAGGGAGGATAATCTAATAGAGGGTATTGTTTCTTTGTAGGAAAGTGACAACAAAGATCACTCTCCTGATTGAATACTAGATCAGAGATAGAAACGGTTGAGAAAGTGTGTCATCCAAGAGTATCTAATAGTCTCGAGAGGATTATCACTTATAGATTCTACTTGGGAACAGAAGCTCTAGTTCGCAAGTATTTTCCCTCATTGATTATTGAGGACAATGAACTTTAGAAGGGGGAGTGTTAGACATTGGTCTATAGAGACCTCTACATATGGGTGTGGGAAAAGGGCTAAGATAAACCAAGGTCCCTAGCTCGAGGATTATCCTAAGGTATCTAAAAGGTAATAGGAATGAGTGTGCATGATAGCTGGATGTCCACACTAGATAATTCCAGATCATTACCATCTTGAGTGCAAGAGGATATAAATGATGGGGGAGAGTTGCACACACAATCAATTAGTCTTATTTCCAAATCTTTTTTGAGAGACTTTGGGAAGTAATCCCACAAGCAATTCAAGTAGAAATCCATGAGATGAAAAGCCCAACTTCTAGAGAGATAACATATATAGATGTGTGCGGATCGAATTATTTCCTCTCTCTCCGCTCTACCATCACTTCTACTCATTTGAGGGGAGACCACTCTCTGAAAGAAGCATGCCATACATGTTTACAAACTTGGCACCCAATGCTCAGATCCATTAGATCAATCTAAAAAGGCCAATCCCACATTAGAACTAAAAGAGCCCAAGTCTGAACTCCCAAAGCCTAATCTAAGGAGATGTATTTGAGTGACTAAAGTAGAGAAAATTGTGTGAAATGTTTTGATGGCACCAGTGACCCTAGATCTCACGAGGCTAAAGTCCACCAAATAATCAAAGTTGAGCAAGTAGATGACTTCTTTATGAAGTGTCACCCCTTTGGTCACATTAAAGGAACCTGCAATGGCTTGGTTCTAAATGCTAAATTGGGAATATTTTCAAGGGACTGATGACCTCTTGCTCGCATATGTTGATGAGTTTATGTCTACTAGTGTGAGACATTGTTGAAATTATGAATTGGGCAAGCTCATGAACCTTAGAGCAAAGGAAGGGTATTGCCAAAGCTAAAGGAAACTCCAATGTGTTGAGAATATGAGTGCATCTCCCTTTTGTATCTTGGAGTCACTCTATTTCCATTCCATTTCCATTACATTTCCATTTTATATTATATCCGCCATATTTGGGTACCTTCCCATTTGCTTCTACCATTGTATTCATTCTCTTTTGAGGAGAATTATCCCACATGAGATGTACTTTGGAGAGCCCCTCCCAAATCTACATAAGGAGGGCCTCTCCCCCCATTTGTACTTGGTTAGAAGCTTGAGGAGCCTACTCCATGCTCTTGGCAAGCTCATTTCTAATCCACATGAGTTTACCCATTTCATGGTCTACTCATTTTGAGTCTCACACACTCTTTTTTTTGTGAGTACACTCTTCTTTTCATTTTTCTTCTGTGCATGTACTCTCTACATGGTATCAGAGCACTAGGATGGAGATCTTGGTGGTGCGTTTGGCGGTGATTTGGGTGGTGGTCGTGCTTGAGTGTTGGTGGTCTTGCTTTCGCATTATTGAGAGAAGCTTTTACGATCAATTTTATACTCTTTGGGTCTCATTTTGCCCATTCGCCCACCCTCCCACCCTTATCATTCATCATTTTGCATACCTTTTACCCCCATTTTCTCTCCCTTCCACCCTTGTCTTTTGGTATTTTGTGCTCAGTTTAGTGGCCATTATCGTTCATTACGATTGCATCTAAGAGTGTGAAAATGTTTATAAACATTCTTCCTTTCATTTCTAATGCTTAAGTATCTATCAACACTCAAGCAGTATTGTGTCTCTGTCATGGTCATCTGCATGGAGATGGTGATTCATCCAGCTTTTTGAAGTGTTTATAAACACTATTGTGCCGATCATTTTCATCTTTTCCATTGCTGGTCACTTCTGCACATATCATTAGTCCCGTAATCTTCTTTATGGTCTTGTGACCCAACTCATCACCTTTGTAGTCTTCTCAGCAACGATTCCTTGTTCCAACGAAGAAAGAACAGCTCTCATGAGTGCCACAGCAGAGAGGAAGGCCACGAGCTGTTGGACATTGTATTTCTGTGATCGATACAGCTTGCTTAAATTCTTAACAGCCTGCCCAAATTTTTAGTATATGCACTATAGCATAAGACAATCTATTTAGTTATCGCTATCATTTTCTTGCAAAATTCTGTCTCTTTGTCTACAGGGAGAACTGTTTGTTCAAGCAGCGATTATCTTTCTGAGCTCCCTGAGAGAAAGCAGCACGCAGAAAGAATGAGTGACTATCTGCTATGGATTCAACTGCAAACGACCTGCAATGAGACAAAGATTGCAAGGAGATAAAATCTCTGTGGTGCAGATAACGTGAAGAAGTACTTTCATGAGTAATAGAGATAGCTAACTGTTCGTGAGGAGGGAGATCTCGAACTTGACTGCCTTTTCAATGTCGTCCATAAGAGCACTTAGCACACGTTCTTTGGACCTCTGGCGATGGCCCCGTCTAGCACTCGTGCAGAGTGTTCGTGCAACTCTCAAAACTTCTGAATGATTAGAACGATACAGGCAGGTGCTGCAAGATCCAGAACACTGATGACTACGTAGCTTCCTTCTCTGCTTCCTCACGCATGTACGTATGTGTGACCAAAGGACTGCACAGAAGGGAAGGGAGGTGAGCCCCAAGTAAAAGGAAAAGATGGCACACTCGCTCACATTCGAGATAGCGCGAGCACCATTGCTGGGGTAAAGCTCAGACACCTCTGTTGGACGGAGATGGAGAGTCTCAGAGAAAGAGAGAGACACCTTTGTTGGAGAGCACAGAGTGTAGAGTGATAGTTAGCCTCGAGCACCATTGCTGGGGTAAAGCTCAGACACCTCTGTTGGACGGAGATGGAGAGTCTCAGAGAAAGAGAGAGACACCTCTGTTGGACGGAGATGGGGAGTCTCTCAGAGAGAGAGAGAGAGAGAGAGAGAGAGAGAGAGAGAGAGAGAGAGAGAGGGAGAGAGAGAGAGAGAGAGAGAGAGAGAGAGAGAGAGAGAGAGAGAGAGAGAGAGAGAGAGAGAGAGAGAGAGAGAGAGAGAGAGAGAGAGAGAGAGAGAGAGAGAGAGAGAGACTCCTATCCTCTCATCAGTCGACAGACTGTGACTGCAACATAGAGCGGGCGGGAGTGGCACATCTCTTAACCGAGAAGAAGAAGAAAGAGCATGTGCAGCTGAAGCCATCTCTCTCTCTCTCTCTCTCTCTCTCGACTTTTTAACGTCCATTAGAGGCCAAATTCGGCCTATGAGACAAAACATATACATCAGTATCATCCAATCCACTGTGATCCCAAAAGGAAAATAAAGTGTGAGTACAAAATAGAGTATAAAAGGAGTGGATAATAGCTCGCGTCGAGGGTGTGGGGTGCTATGGGTATGCACTCTATATGCTCAATAGGTGAGATACAAATATGATATGGATAGGGAGGGAAGGCTCGGTGGTGTCATAACCCTCTAAATGCCTGGAGTGGGTGTAGGATATAATGCATTGGTGGGTAAGGCATCGTGGTGATCCTCAAAATGCTCTCCACATCGAGATCGGTAGGGATGCACTGTTGACGTCTCCGTATCTCCTTGTCATGGTGTGCGTGAATCGTTTGAATCTCTCTCTGTTGGGGATGGGCTCTCCAGAGTGGGGGTCTCGGTCGTTGGCATTGTCGTCTAAGCTCCTCTGCTCTCTGTAATGTGACACCTCGCATGGAGCTTGGTCCTCAGGCGGCTATGGGTCTGAAAAAATTTATAATATGAGTCTGGGGGGCCGGGTGTATCTCCATCTTCTCGAGAAGTGAGGCACGGCGGTGCTGGAGCTCTACTAGGAAATGACCTAGAGGGCGCGGCTCCTCTTTCTCCAATAAAGCCATGATCTCTCTGGGTCCCTTGAAGAGCTGTGGGTAGCGGTCTCTGATATCCTCATATGCCTGGCATCTACATGTGTAGTGCTCCTCATCCTCCACCTCCTCTCGACATATCTTGCATAATCTCTCGCCCCTGGGGGTATGTGTCACTCGCCCAACCTCAATCTCGAGCTTGTGTGATGATACTCTCTTCCCAATGGCCACTCTCTGTGTTGGTGCCATGTATGTATCCATGTATCATGGTCTCTGAATGAAACCATCCACTATCATTGTCAGGAAGTGCTCTTTGTAGTGCTGCCGCTTTGTGGGAGGAGGCTCCCGTGGTGCTATCCATGTCTCCCTGACCTGTATCTGTTGTAGGTCCTGACGGATGATCTTGTTTTGCTCCGAACGAGAGAGGGTAATGTAGGGGGAAGAGAGGTCATACTGAAAAGGGGGGAGATCGGTAATGCTCATGCCATGGTCTACTAACCATCGGTAGGTTTGTGCATACCATACTCTCTCATGCCCTGTCTCTGCCAAATGTCTAGAGCTCTCAAATGCAAGCTTGGTGAGTCGATTGGGGGGGGGGGGCTCTCTGACTCTCAGAATAAAGGTCACCCGCTGAAAGAGGGCCTCCACTAGCATCAATGGTATGCCAAGCTCAGCTCGTATAATGTCATGTGGAACGGAGGGCTTGCTCCGGCGCAAGCATGAGATCATGGTGACCCGGGGCCTCTCAATCCGCATCCACATCGCCTCCGTGATTCCGGGTGCCCATATTGCTGCTGCGTACATCAGTGCGGGTTTCACTAGAGTATCAAAGAGCCACCTCTTAGTCTAAGGCTCCTAAAAATGTGCCTGAAAGCAGCGTCTCTCCAATCCAGCAAGAGCCCTAGAGCCTCGTGTCAATCTATCTCTCGCTCCATGGGCCATGGAGAATACCTTGTGCTACCCGAGAAGGTGACACCTAAGTAGATGTAGGAGTTCGCTACCTCTATCTGTCCTCCGGCTGCGGTGAAAGAGGCGTGATGGCGTACTGCCTTGGAGGTGTGGAAGATCATGACCTTGGTCTTGCCAAGGTTCACTGTGAGTCCTCTCTCAATGCAAAAGGTATCGAGCGCCTGTAAATATGACTGAAGCCCCTTTTGTGACTTTAAAAGCAAGACAATGTCATCAGCATATAATAAGATGTGTACTGGCGTACCTCCGAGGTCTCGTCCTAGCCCTCCTGCTCGTTGTGTATACTCCGTGATCTCGTCGATGTAGAGATTGAAGAGAGTGGGTGAGAGAGGGAAACCTTGTTTCACACCAATCGTGCTAACAAGGCTGTCTGATAGGCCGCCGGGACAGCGCACCCTGCCTGTGACTTGTGCATACAAAGCATGGATGGCCCATAGCATGTCTGATGGTAGCTGTAACTCCTGGAGTCTTCGTAGTGGTCTCTCTCGAGGGACCATGTCAAAGGCTTTGTGGAAATCCACAAAGCAACAGTAGAGTCTCCGCTTCCTCGCCTTCGCGCTCTTAATCAAGCAATGAAGTACGAAGATGTGGTCGATGGTGGAGAAAGTGCGGCAGAAGCCTTCCTAGTCGAGTGCTCTGATCAGAGCTGCATGAGCGTATGTACTTAGCTCTGCCTCTAGTATTGCTCCATAGATCTTGGCCAGGATGCGGCCTATCATAATAGTCCTGTAGTTCCCCATGTCCATCATATCGTTGGACTTATGGATAGGCGCAATGGTATGCATAGTCCACAGGTCAGGTAACCCCTCAACCAAAGCACGGTTGAAGAGGTGGTCGATCATGTGGGAAACTACATCGACTGCGTATATAAAGTGCTCTCATTGTAGTCCTGTGTGGTTTGCTGAACGGCCATGCTGTAGCCTATGGATGGCCTGTCGTACCATGCTTGTCGTGAATAGGGTGGATATCACAGGACGTAGTGTGGGAGAGATTGGCAATGGGGGCTGTCTTGGGATGTCATATAACCTTTGGGTGTAGGTATGCCAAGTCTGAGGATCTGCTATGGGTGTAGGTAGGCGTGGATCACATAGGGTCCTCCACGCGGTGGTGCAATCCCTACTCATGAGAAGGTCAAACAGCTCTCTCTCCTGTCGCTCCTCGAAAGCTCCTCGCTTCCGACGTGTGAGAGCTTGCATCTATCGTCGTGCCTCCCTCTCCGTGATGGATCCCAAGATACTCTGTGCTCTGAGATGTCAATATAGTCGTTTACACTCTTCATCGTACCATCTATTCTTGGGTGTATGCCCCAGCCGTGTCAAATGTGCGGTGTTGTGGGTGGTGTATGGGAAGCTGAAAGTAGCGGATGTGTGGAGGATCAAGGAAAAATGGGCAGTGAGGGTGTCCAATAGGGTGGAGGGATCAAGGGAGTAGATGCGCTCTCGAACATGGGAGCTATAGATATGTGCTAGCTCATGTCTAAAGTGAATGGTGGTATGGGCGTGTGGCTGTATGGTGGCGGGGTGGAATATGCATAGAGAGAGAGAGAGAGAGAGAGAGAGAGAGAGAGAGAGAGAGAGAGAGAGAGAGAGAGAGAGAGAGAGAGAGAGAGAGAGAGAGAGAGAGAGAGAGAGAGAGAGAGAGAGAGAGAGAGAGAGAGAGAGAGAGAGAGAGAGAGAGAGAGAGAGGGGGAGGGGGAGGGGGAGGGGGAGGGGGAGGGGGAGGGGGAGGGGGAGGGGGAGGGGGAGGGGGAGGGGGAGGGGGAGGGGGAGGGGGAGGGGAGGGGAGAGGAGGGGAGGGGGGGGGGAGGGGGGGAGGGAGGGCGGGGAGGGGGGAGGGAGGGAGGGAGGGCGGGGGAGGGGGGGGGAGGGAGGGAGGGCGGGGGAGGGGGGAGGGAGGGAGGGAGGGAGGGGGAGGGGGAGGGGAGGGGAGGGGAGGGGAGGGGGGAGGGAGGGGGGGGGAAGGGAGGGAGGGAGGGCGGGGGAGGGGAGGGAGGGAGGGAGGGCGGGGGAGGGGGGGGAGGGAGGGAGGGAGGGGGAGGTAGAGAGAGAGAGAGAGAGGAGAGAGAGAGAGAGAGAGAGAGAGGAGAGAGAGAGAGAGAGAGAGAGAGAGAGAGAGAGAGAGAGAGAGAGAGAGAGAGAGAGAGAGAGAGAGAGAGAGAGAGAGAGAGAGAGAGAGAGAGAGAGAGAGAGAGAGAGAGAGAGAGAGAGAGAGAGAGAGAGAGAGAGAGAGAGAGAGAGAGAGAGAGAGAGAGAGAGAGAGAGAGAGAGAGAGAGAGAGAGAGAGAGACTCTGCAGGTCACTCAACTATAGGTGACTTCACCAGAAGATGCCAATCGAACCACTAATGCGGATTTGGAGGGAGGGAGGGGGGGAGGAGAGAAAGAAAGAAAGACTTTTTAACGTCTATTAGAGGCTAAAATCGGCCTATGAGACAAAACATATACATCACTATGATCCAATCCACTATGATCCCAAAAGGAAAATAAAGTGTGAATACAACAAACGGGTATAAAAGGAGTGGATAGTAACTGGCATCGAGGGTGCGGGGTGCTATGGGTATGCACTCTATATGCTCAATGGGTGAGATACAAATATGATATGCATAGGGAGGGGAGGCTCGATGGTATCACAACCTACTAAATGCCTGGACTGGGTGCAGGATATAATGCATCGGTGGGTAAGGCATCATGGCGATCCTCAAAATGCTCTGAACGTCCAAATCGACGGGGGTGCGCTGTTGACGTCTCCGTATCTCCATGTCATGGCGTGCGTGAATCGCCTGAATCTCTCTTTGATGTGGACGGGCTCTCCGGACTGGGGGTCTCGGTCGTTGACGCTGTCGTCTAAGCTCCTCTGCTCTATGTAATGTGACACTCCGCATTGAGCTGTGTCCTCGAGTGGTGGTGGGTCTGAAAAAATCTGTAATATAAGTCTAAGGGAAGGGGACCAGGTGTTCCTCCATCTACTGCTGGAGAAGTGATGCACGGCGATGCTGGAGCTCTATTAGGAAACGACCTAGAGGGCGCTGATCCTCTGTCCCCAATAAAGCCCTGATCTCTCTGGGCCCCTTGAAGAGCTGCGGGTAGTGGTCTCTGATGTCCTCATATGCTTGGCATCTACATGTGTAGTGCTCCTCGTCCTCTACCTCCTCTCGACATATCCTGCATAATATCTCGTCCCTCAGGGTATGCGTCGCTCGCCCAACCTCAATCTCGAGCTGGAGTGATGATACTCTGAGCTTCCCAATGGCCACTCTCTCAGCTGGTGCCATGTATGTATCCATGTATCGTGATCTCAGAGAGAGAGAGAGAGAGAGAGAGAGAGAGAGAGAGAGAGAGAGAGAGAGAGAGAGAGAGAGAGAGAGAGAGAGAGAGAGAGAGAGAGAGAGAGAGAGAGAGAGAGAGAGAGAGAGAGAGAGAGAGAGACTCTGCAGGTCACTCAACTATAGGTGACTTCACCAGAAGATGGTTATTCTAAGCCCATCCCCCCCTCTCCCCTCTCCCCCTCCCCCCTCCCTCTACAAGGTGTCTACTTAAATTTTGGTCCAATATGTAGGGCTATTCCAAGCCTCAACTCTCCAAGGTGCCTTTCAATTTCTTTCTAAAGTTTGCGATTATTTTCTAGTAATTTCTTAGCACACCAGTGTCTTTAAAAGTTTTTTAAACACTTGACACTTACTCTTGCAAAGCACAAACTCGCTTCTTTACGAGTTTAAGTGCACTCACTCTTTGTAATGTCAAAGAATGAAGGTAGCACCTAATCTATGTCCAATTTTTTACCTTTCTTCACACCCATATTCATGTCCAAGGATGAAAGATTAAATGGGTAAAACTATAATCTCTGGAAAGATATAATGAGAGCATATTTGTACATCAATCTCCTTCACGATGTAGTAGATGAGTCCGAACATGAACCCAATAAAGCCAACAACCTAGAATCTTGGCATATCTGGAATGTTAAAGATAAAAGGGCATTAGGCAAACTTCTACTTGCCTGTGATGAACTGACCAAAGATCACATCACGGCATGTAAAACATCCAAAGAAGCTTTGGACACTTTAACCACCTTATATGAAGATAAAACACCCTCGAGGATCTATGCTTTAGAAGCAGAATTCCATAATCTAACTATTCGGCCGCAAGATACAATCACAGAAATCATAGCTCAGTTTGAAGACTATCAACGCAAGTTAGCACTTTGTGGCCGGCAAATTTCCAGTGAAGATATGGCCATCAGGCTACTTAAAAAACTTCCTAGGTTCTATGAAACTTTCGTGACCACTCTGTATAATAGAGGTCAATCACTCACTTGGAAGAAGTTAGGAGATTGTTGCTTCTTCATCACTCTCGCCAAAAGACCCAAGCTACCCAAGAAACAACTATGAAGGCTAAAGCCACCTTCCACAAGACTAAAGGACAAAAAGGCGATCAAGAATCGAAGGACAGAATTGAAGGACAAAGGCAAGAAGAAGTTCACTTGCAATTTTTATGGCAAGCCGGGCCACATCAAAAAATACTGCTTCAAAAAAAAGAACAAGGATAAGTCTAAGTCTAATTCAAAAGCTGAACATAACTCTCATTGCACAAGTGAAGATCTCTTTCTCACAAATGAACACAAAGCACTTGTAGCATCCACTCCCAAGAAAGAATTGATTTTTGATAGTGGTGCTTCATCACATATGTGTAACGATAAAGATAATTTTCATGAGTTTGAAGAGCATCAAGGTCAAGTATAGCTTGGAGACAACAAGTGCATTGAAATCCAAGGAAAAGGAAAAGTTCAAGTCACAAACTCTAAAGGTGAGACAAAGTCATTCAAAGATGTTCTTTATGTACCAAGCCTTTGTAAAAATCTTCTTTCAGTAAAAGCCATTACAAAGTGCAACATTACAGTGCTATGCGATCACAACAAAGTTCAAGTCATTGATCGTGAATCCAATGTAGTAATAGCTCAAGGTTTTTAAGACAAAGGTCTCTACAATCTTTCAAGTTTTATAGCTAAAGATTCAAGCCTTAGCTTATGGCATTGCAGATTTGGACATACCTCTTGCTTAGCTAAGATCTCTTCTAATTATCTTATCAAAGGTCTACCCAGGATCACATAAGTGGAATTGAATTTCCAAGCATGTGCAAAGCAAACAATTTCCCCTTTTCCTCTAGAAGAATCTATTTCTGCAAATAAACCCTTAGCATTAGTCCATGCCGATATTTGTGGACCAATGCATACACATTCCCTAAGTGGGTCAATCAATACTTCTTCTTGATAGTAGATGACTTCACTAGATACACATGGGTTTATTCACTCAAGCATAAAGAGAATGCCCTTTTGAAGTTCAACGAATGGACACAAACAGTTCATGAAGACTTTCCAAGTTCTTTGAAGATCATCCGATCTGATGGAGATAGTAGCTTTATCAATCACAACTTCTCCAAGTACTTGAAACAACATGGAATCAAGTATCACGCAATGCAAGATACTCAACAAGGTATTACCTTATAGAAGATTCGAAGTGTGATCCAGATGGTCAAAGTTATGTTTAGTCAAAAGCAAATTCCACTAAAGTATTGAGACTAAGAAGTACAGACAGGAGTATATATTCAGAACAGAGGATTTTCAGATGTTTTGAAGAACCAAACACCATTTGAGGCTTACTTTCAGAAGAAGTAAAATTTTTATGAGCCTATCTTCTAGAGCTTCATGAGAGCTTTCTAATGGTATATGACATGAAATCATCAGAGATTAGATTTTGGAGAGAACCCTAACCCTAATTTTCTGCTCATTTAGGTTTTTTACCTCATTTGATAGCTCTCAGCTTGGAGGTCATAAAAATGTTTTCCGATCATTCATCAGGTGGTCAGAAGTGTAAAAAAACAAGTCAGAAGCACTTTTTAATGATTAAATTAAAATAAAGCAAAAGCAATTTAAAAAGCGATGAGATTAAAATAAGCGGTTTTTAGTGAGTTTTTCACATGGAGCTTTAAAACCTATATAAGAGAGTCTTGGGTCACTTTGTTAGACATCTCAATGCAAGCTAACGCTAGCTTAGGTCCCTCTTTGAGGAGGTGGTGCTCTAAGCACTCATGGGGCAACCATGGTACACTTTAGGAGCAGTTATGAAACTATGTTGAGGAGAAGCCATGGAGTTCTTCGTGGAGAAGAGTGTGCTCACACTCTTGCTTATGGAGAAGACTTACCTGTCAGCAGATTGGTGGTGTGGATCATCCATCTACGTGATGTATTTGAAGATTGTCTTATACATGAAGATTATGGAGTACTTCAAAGTCATTGGATGGAGCTTAACATAAGATTGCATCTTATGTTAACTATTCAGGTATATATTCTCTTTATGCACACAAGTACTACTTGGAGCTTATGGAGGCAGTGGCATCCATATGAGGAGTCCTATTCGGCATACGTAAAGGAGAATCAGTACATGCATGCTACATGCATTCAGATGAGATGTTAGAGAAGGTGTTTCCACATGAGTATGAGGATTTCTGTCAGCAGCATGCTAGCATTCTATGCTAATTCTGTAAGTAGGTGATCTTTCACACACACATCTGATTTAGGGTCTTCCATAGCCTAAATTCAGATTAGGGTTTGTTGAATATCAGTTTCAAACTGATCTTTCCTCTTTCTGTCACTCATATTCACTTTTCTACAACCTATCAGGTCATACATCTCATACATATTTAGATTTCTATCCCTACATCTGAATATTCTTGTAAATTCTGTACATACACTCTTCGATCTATTTCTGTTCACATAGAGTGGTTGAGATTTTGACTCCCACATTGTAAATTGACATTTATATATATGATAGTGTGAGTAAGCGGTGGCTTACGTAACACTTTGAACATGTTTTCTAATCTCTCTCTATCTTTGTCTCATCATTGTATGATTAAGTGAGGTATGTTCAAGTTTGTCTATATTAGAAGATACTGGAATCTGTGTTGTAGATCCTGGACCTATGGGACCTGTGGAATTTAGATTATGGACCTATCTAATTTCCAACATTTGGTATCAGAGCTCCCAAGTTTACAACATATGGTTTCAAAGCATCTTCTAACATTTGACATATGACATACACACTTAATCTACATGAGTAGAGATTTGAGAATTAGACAATTCAGTCACATGTTTATTTATCTTTGTGGAGTATGAAGTTGATGATCTGTTAGCAGCCAAATACTTTTGGAAGTATGAAAATACTTTACAAGAAGTATTGCATGAAGACCAAGACTTGATGAAGAGAATGCTACTTTAAATTCAAGGAAAAAACAATGGTTTTGAGAAGATGAAGGAACCAGATCAACATCACATCATAAGTATTAGTTTCTATTCTCAGATTGTCATTTGCACGTCATATCTTAGAAGAGAAGTTATGAAGAGATTTGAAGGATTTGAGAAGTGCTTTTATCCACTTTTATTCTTTGAAAGTTAAAGTAGTAGCTACATCAAAACAGGTATCTAGAGGTTGTTCTTGACAGTTTTGATAGAAGATCTCTTTCATGACAAGAAAGCTCATGTAAGAAGACAAATTTGGAGAATAGATCAGTTTTGTTTTTAGCCAACACAAGGTTGGAAGTTTTTGATGAGATTGTGTACCTAGAGAGGTAATTCAACATTCAACCAACTCAAGGAAAAGGTTGGTGAATTCAGACATATAAGTTACATTTGAAGCAGAGTTTTGATTCAGCATATGAGAGGAGATGGGGCTTAGATGGTAGAAGCATGCTTTATCTTCTATGTTCACTTCCATGTGTATACTTTGTTTGTTTTGTCTCTTACTCTTAGCACTAGAGAAAGAGAAAAATTCATTTGAAGACCTTGACCCTCAAGGAAATACGAGAGCCACGGTCCATCTTAGGGCACACCACCAAAGAGGAATTGAGCAACATGATTGTTAACACCTTTAACCAGGGAAAAATATTCTAGTCTCTTGAAGAATTTATAGATTGGCTATATTGGAGATACTAGCAAAAACTGCTTGCTTTACCATCTCTGTTTGAAAAGCAACTATCTAGCATCAAAACTAGAATGCACATAGATCATGCTTAAGAACTCCTCTTAGACTTCCCGCACTATCTGCCTTGGAGTTAAGAAGGTTGAGTATTTAGAGCAAACCTTAGAGCTTTTTAATCCAAATCCATATGGTCCACCTCCTCTTGAGGTCAACTAAGCTTACAATTCTCTACGAGCATCTCCTCAGATACAATATAGGAGATCTTTGCACACTCAAGGAATTTTGGAGACAAATAGATGGTAAACTTCAAGACAACAACAATACTTCCACAAACCCATGAGTCATGCTAACCATCATGAAACCCAATGTACATCTAATTATATGACTCTAGGCACTACAACGAATCGTCCAGTGAAAACCCAATCATTAATGAAAGTAGTCCCCAACAAAGGCTCAATAGCTTCAAGAGTCCCCACACATGAATATCATTTATTTAAGGATTGCCCTTATCATATGAAGAGAGCTAAAGAGAAGTCCTTGAGTTTGATGACTGATTCTCTAAGGCTCCAATATTTTATAGTATTTTTTTGCACTCAAATCTATTGGAGGAGATGGTGGATAATCACAAGAGATGAGTTGGTGTAGCTAAAACCTGCTTCACACCTGCTATAAGTAATGGCTGGAGAGTGTTGTGGGCCTCTTTAGCTAGCTAATAAGCATAAATGATCATATATGTTGCTTGGAAGATGATGCACAAATGATAGAATCAAAACAGATAGGTAGGCATATGATCCAATGCACAAAACTTGCTATTTTGGTTGAGATACCTACTCAGAGTTTTGTACAATTCTCTGAGTACAACAACAATTAGTAAAATTCCTTTTGGGGAACTTCAATTAGCTTAACAAGCTACTATTCATGAGTGGAATCATCTAAAATGATAAACTATATGCAGAGAATTATTTTTAGCAAGTTGAACATACTCCCCGACTTTTATGGGCCTTGACAGTCGAAGCCCAGTGAGTAGAGTTTGATTGATGTCTAACGATTAAGTGAAGCTTTAGCAATGAAATTTTGTAGGACTAAGGTAGACAGTATGTTGAAGATGTCATGCTTTAAATCATGCAAAATGATGCAGTATACAATGAGAACCAGCTCAGAGAAAATCATTGATATGATGAAGTGTGACAGAGACATGAGAGTAGGAAGTAATGAACATATATTGACTAAATCATGTAAAATTACAAAGTCATTGGCAATAAGGCATTGCTCAATGAGTGAGGAATGAGTGAGCTATGGTATGAGCTCCTCTTCTCAATGAAGATGCATGGAAATGATCTCTCAAGCTCGAGATACACGCGGGCTTTTCATCTCAACTTTTATAGCTTTTTGTTGGAGCCAAGAATTTGAATTTGAATTCAAATCTTCACCTAAAAGTAATCCTAAAGTATAGGATTGATTCTCTCTTGACTTCAACTACCAAATGATACGAGATAGATGCTTCCTCGTGGGTTTATTGACCTTTTACAATGGTTAATTAAACTCAAAGTTACAAGAGGTTATACATATGAAGCTTCTCAAGTGATATGCTAATACATCAAGCTTATGTGTATTCATCAAGTATGTAGGTTTGGGCTTAATTGCACCAACAAAATCGGACCTCAAATGAGGGTTTAGAACCTAATTTTAACTAGGGTGGATATTAGAGTGTGAAAGGGTCACTTTTATAACTTGATTATAAAAGTGAACAAACTATCATTCGTTTTTTTGCCTTCTCATTTTCTTTCTTAATCAAGTGTGAGTTTCTTGGGAGCTCTTGTGTGTTGTCCATGAGTGAATCTTGCTTGTATGTGTGTGTATGCTTGTGCATGTGTGTGAGACTCCTTGTGTTTGCGTGTGCACATGTCTCATAGAGTGTTGAAGATTATCATATGATCGACTTATCTCTTTGATTAACATTTTATGGGCGAGGATCCGTTACTTGACATCGGTTAGTACATATGTCTTGCGAACAAGTCTACATCGAACAATTTCTCTCCATGGATAAGTGCTATCATTTAATTTCTATGTGTGGAGATCAAACTCTATCTTGGTTTATAGCAAGGTTGTTAGAAACATTTTTGCAACGTCCAAGGAAACATGTTAGATGTTGCGAAAATGTTGCTAACATTTCCTTTTTTTGCTTTTTCTTTAAATTTTGGCACATTAGGCTAGTTATAGATAATATATGATGATTTAGATACACACACACACACATATATATATATATATATATATATGTGTGTGTGTGTGTGTATACGCGCACACCTTAACTCAAAAAGAGATGAGAGAAAGATAGAGAGAGAATAGACAATATTTTCAAGTGTAACGGTAAGCAAATAGCATACGTACACTATCTTATATATAAATGTCAATTGCAATTATGTAGATGATTACAAACTTTGAATCTAAGCAAAAATAGGGAACTAGATACAAGAATTTGTGTGTAAAGTGCCTAAGAGATAGGAAGAGTGTGTCTGTGTGTGAGAATGTAGAGAATATGAACAGCTTAGAACTGTTTTACAGCAAACCTTAATTCTGAATTTAGGGTTTTAGAAACCCTAAATCAGAAACTAGTGACCTAACAAGTAAGGAACTGATATAGACTTGTTGCTCGCAGTAGATCAGCAATGTGATGATGGTTAGCTGATACTAGCTCCTCCACAACTGCACCAAAGATAGAGCACACCTCCTCCAAGTGTAGAAGAATATTTCTTCCAAGGTAGATAATCTCCAAAGCTTATGTAAGCTTGAGCTATGTCTGAGTTGATACCAAACAATGACCCCATGGATCCTTATATAAGATTGTAGCTGCCCACATGTTGAAGGAATATCTTAGAAAAAAATATTTTTGTAAAATTGTAATTTTCTAATTTAGAAAGTCTTGATGGATGTAAAAATGAGGAAGAGTCTTCCTCATAAATAGAAATAACTTATGTAATTTTTTGAGAATTTTTAGAGCTCTTGAGTAAGTAGAAAATTAAATTCTAAGACTAGAAGACCTATTTTCAAGTGTGAAAGAGGCCACTTGGAAAAGTATATAAGTTAAGTTATGACTCATTTGTAGGGGATGATCATTTTTGTATTGAAGTGATTAATGAGAACTTGAGAGCTCTTGATCTTCTTTTCTAAGTGTCTTCCTTTAGCTTTCATGGTGATTTGTTGATGAATTCTTGAGTATTTATCATGGATAAGTCTTGTTGATCAGTCATTCTTTGAGCATTTCGTGCTAGTCTATGTCTATTTCATCATCATAAGCTTTTACAATTTCACAAAGTGCTGTTCTACCTAATTCTGTGAGAATCACGATTGTTTCATCTTTGTGATACAGGTATTGAAATTAAGTTTTGATGTTACTAATACCTTCCTTATGAAAAATGGCACACTTTAGGCACAAGAATTACTAAAAAAGCTTTCTCTTAGGTCAACTTACAAGAAAACTTAGAATTTCTTATAGAAAGTGTGAAATCTCTCTTAAGACTGATTTTGTTGACTAATCTTGGAGTCCATCAATGAAGAAGGGGCTCTGGTCTTAGAATACTTCTCGGATTGACATTTTAAAGTGTTTTAAGTTGTGATTTCCTTTATCTTAAAATGATTGGAGAGACAAACTTCAAAGAACAATAAATATTTTAGGCACCGTTGCCGGAGAAATAAGCAAAGCTATCAACCGTTGGAGCTTTGGACCTTTGCTCAATCTTCCAAGTTGATGGTGACAAACACTTTTACAAAATTATTTTGAATCACGAAGTGTGCAAAGAAGAAGAGGTGAGTGTGTCTATCTTTGGGAAAGATTACTTCATTCATTTTGTTTAGAGGGATAAGCAAAGAGTTGCATCTTGTTCTCTAAATCTCAGATTACAAGGTCTCCATCTTCTTTGATCAGCCTTTAGCTTCATTTTACTAAAACCCTAAATTAATTGTTTACTTTTTGTTTGGGAAAGAAGATTATAAAAATATACAAAATATAAAACAAAATAAAAAGAGAAAACAAGGGAACTGAAGGGAAACAAAGGGATAATATCAGTGAATTACAAGTAATTAAAAGAGTCAAGAAAATCAAGAAAAATGAAGTTAAAAGGAATTTCCTTTTCTATATTGTTTTGTTTTGGAAAATTCACTATTTCTTTTCGTTTTGCAGGGACAAAGAAGTGGAAAGGTGGTAATAGACTTTAAAAGAAGGCATATCATCAAAAGGAGTGAAAATTTTTCAAAAACAAAGGTGAAATCCGAAATCACGATTTTTTGTAGAAAATCGTGATTTTCTGATTATGGTAAGACCATTCAAATTTTGGTAAAATTAAGAAATATTGGATTCTAAAGTATGAAGGAAACAATGCTAATTTCAGATCAAGAAAGAAAATTGAAATTCCAATTTATGAAGTAAAAATCGTGATTTCGAGCAAGAACTATAAAGAGAGGCCTTATACAAAAATTCAATTCATTGGTGAGAATGACAGTGAGAGAGTGAGAGAAGAGTCACAGAATAATTGCTTACCAGGAGCTTGAGATACCAAAACCAACGTAATATGCATTTTTTGGATGATAGAATATGTTGTTAAATAATTTTATTTTTTTTCAAAAATTGAGTAGAATGACTTACATGATGAAAAAATGAGTTTCTTGCAAATTTTCTTTTATTGCATGTTATTTTTTTGAAAAAGTGCTTCTGTAGTTGTTGAAAAAAAAAATTAAACAATTTCTTTTTTACAAAAGTTCACATAGAATCACGATTTGGTATGAGAAACACGATTTTTATTAAAAATCATGTTTTTTCACGATTGTGATTGAAAATTGCGATTGTTAATAAAAAAGCACGATTTTCAGAAAAACACGTTTTTAGTGAAAATCACATTTTTTCACGATTGTGATTGAAAATCGCGATTGTCAATTGAAAAAACACAATTTTCAGTGAAAATCGCGTTTTTAACGATTATGACTAATCAGAATTGTGATTGAAAATCGCGATTGCTAATAAGAAAACACAATTTTCAGAAAAACATGATTTTCAATGAAAAATTGCGTTTTTTTCACGATTGTGAGTAAAAAAAGAAATAAAAAATTTCATTTTGAGCAAAAAACCGTGGTTCTCAAAATTGCATTTTTTTTTCGTTGTGAAAATCGCGATTCCGAGGGTCAAAACTTCACAATTTTGATTTCAAAATCGTGAAAATCCATGATTGTGTGCCAACACTATAGTTTTATATAAAACACGATTTTGAGACACAAAATTGCAATTTTCAATAGAAAATTGTGATTTATCAAAGTCACGATCTTCAACAGAAAAAAAACGGGATTTTGTACACAGAATCGTGGTTGCTCATATCTGAACAGAAAAGTGACCTTCACAAGAAAAAATAATACTCAACAAAACTAAAAGATAATACAAAAACATAAATAGTTAAGAATTGCTAAAAAATCCTCATCATAAATGATAAAAATCATGATTCTCTCCTAAAAACAGGATTCGGAGTCAAAATCGTGATTTTTTGAAAAAATTGCAAGAATTGAAAAAAATGAAAAATTTAAGAAAACAAGATAAATTTTGGTCTAAAGAGCTAAGTTGGCAAGGATAAGTAATCATTAAGAGAAAGAAATAGTTAACCCTTGTCTTTTAAAACAAGTTAGGGTTTTATTCTGAAAATTGAGCAAAGGTGAATGAAATTAAGATCAGGAGGGGTTGCGGACCATAGCCCAAGACCTCTCAAGACTTCGGTACAACCAAACACAAGAGAAAGTGAAAAATATTCAGAACATCCACACATAATTATGGAAAACCTAAATGGAGAAGCAAAAACCTCTAACACTGTAGATTATATGACCATTAGCTGAATATAAACAAATCCGTAGAGCTGAAGGAATACAAGCTTACAAAACCCAATTTGAAGCATTTAGATTTACTCTATTAAGTCCAGCCTTGACTTGGTTTTTGCCATGAAGGAAGGAAATGTTCATAGACATAGAAGGATTTTTGGAAGGATTCATTGGAGAATTCTCTAAGATAAGGATTAAACATAGCATTGCTAGACTAATCCACACATTAAGACAAAATAATAATGAAAGTGTAAAAGAAGCTGCAAGAAGATTAAGATAATACTTGGATAGATGCCCAGGGATGAAAAACCATCAATGCCTAAAACAATGTCTTTATTCATAGAAGGATTAAATAATGCACAATTTAGAACTATGCTCTATTGCAAGAGATGTCATGACCTACACTCATGTGTAAAGGAAGCCATTTATCTGGAAGACAATAAGGGAAATGATCTTCAAATTTTTGAACAACAAAGACACAATGAAACAAAGTTACCTCCAACAGAAGAATTAGTTGATGCCATAGCAAGGGGGAAATCATTTTGTGAAAGAATGTACTCAACCACCTACAATGAGAATAGAAGGAGCTTACTGCAAGGATTCTGGAAGACATCACTTGATAAAAGATTGCCCAAGAAATCCACAAAAACAAACCACTAATTCTAATATTCCTCTAAAATCAGTGAAGATTCTTGAAAATATGAAAGAAGATCAAAATCAGGTAACACCCATACCAGTAATTACAAGAACAAAAGCAAGAGACACAACATAGTATGCACAATGATAAAGAGACACAAGAAGAGGAAATGATGTTGAAAACGGAAGCCAATATTTTTGATCATTGTAAAATTCTATGTCAATGGACTTTAGATGAAATAATCTTGGAAAAGCCTCATTTCTAGTATCTTTTGACAAAATCAATAGAAATCTCTAGTATTGATCAAAATAGAGAGTCAATCATGCAAATACCAATAGATAAAATTGGAGGATATTGTGAGCGAGAAGGGGGAAACACCATACTTTCAGTTCACTTTGGAGAAAAGCAAACCAATGCTATTTTAGATAGTGGAGCCGGTGTAGCCATTCTGACTAAAAGAACTAGGAAAAAATGGGGAGTTCAACCACTTCACCCTACTAAAATGAAACTTCAACTTGGACACATAGAGACACCATTAGGAAAATGGGAGAAAGTAATAATAAGAATATATGAAATTGAAATTGAACAAACATTTGCAATAGTAGAATTTCCACAACTTACCTCTTATGAAATTATTTTAAGGAGACCCTTTATGAGGCAAATGCAAGTTGTTCAAGATTGGGCAAGGATTGTCTTTATCTGCAAAATCAAGGAAACATCACTAAAGTCAATTTAAGCAATAATGATAATAAAGCACCACTTTAGACATGCGTTTCCACAAATAGGAAATTACCAAAGAGATTTCTGTTGAGAAGAGAAGATTGCATGACTGAAAGAAAAATAGAAAATACAGGATATATACCTCAAAAGTTTAATGATGAAGATTTTGAACCATATGGATGGAGTGAGATTCGGTCTACTTTAGATGTGGCAAATGAAGAACATGTGGGTTTCAAAATGATGAAGGTTATGATATCTTTTATGTAGGATTGAGAATGATAAGAATTGAACATGTGGGTTTCACAATGATGAAGGTTATGATATCTTTTATGTAGGATTGAGAATGATAAGAATTGAAGAGGAAGCTTGGAATCCACAAAGGAGAAAGACATCCAAGAAATGAGTAACAAAAACTCATATCTAGAGCAAGTGCAAGCTAGAGATGTAATGAAAGATAAAATTTCAAGCAGATATAACAACTTCAAACATCGGAGCCAAAACCACAAACTGCAAAAAAGGATACCACACCTGACAAAGAAGAAGTCAAAAAAGAAAAAGAAGAAAATTTTGATGTCCCACCTAATTTTAAAAAATATGAAATAGAGGATAGATTATTATTCAATTTGAAACCTAGAGGAGAGAAGAGAAAAGGAGAGTCATATGACAATCAAGAGGAAACAAAGAAGATTGTGATAGTCAAAGAAGGGGAAGAAGGCAGACAAATAGTGATAGCAGATGATATGGAAAAGAAAGAAGAAGAAGAAGCTTTAATTAAACTTGTTAGGGAATATAGAGATGTGTTTGCCTATAGCTACAAAGGCTTGAAAGGAATAGATCCTAATATTTGTGTACATAAAACACCCATTGCACGAGATGCAAAACCTAGTAAGCAAAGGCATTACACATATAATGATAAATACTCTGCAAAGATTAAAGAAGAAATAGATAAATTATTGGCTTCCAATTTCATTTATGAAATTGAGTGCACAGAATGGACATCTCCAATAGTTGTGGTTCCAAAGAAGAATGGCAAACTTAGGGTTTGCATAAATCTTAAAAGAGATAATGCTGCAACTATTAGAGATAGTTACCCTCTCCTAATAACATATCATTTGCTAGAAAGAGTAGCTTGAAAAGCAGTTTATAGTTTTTTGGATGGATTTTCAAGCTACAGCCAAGTACCTATTGCAATAGAAGATCAACACAAGACTACCTTTGCAGTTGAATGGGGTGTTTATGCATTTAGGTTTATGCCTTTTGGCTTAACTAATGCTCCAGGCACATTCCAAAGGTTGATGTGTCATGTATTCAAAGATTTTATAAGAAATGTAATGGAAATTTATGTAGATGACTTATGCACATTTTATTATCAAAGATAAAATCATCTATAAGACTTGGAAAATATATTTAGAAAGTGCAAAACTTATAGAGTGTGTCTAAATCCTGAAAAATGTGGCTATTGTGAACGTGTCAAAACCAACAACTATAAAAGAGTTACAAACATTCATGGAACACTCTCGATATTATAAGAAATTGTGTACAAGTTTGTAGAAATTTCCAAACCTCTATATGCATTGATTACTAAATTTGAGTGAATCAATGAATGTGAGGAAGCCTTTGAAACCCTAAAAACTTGTTTGGTCACAACACCTATCCTAAAAACTCCTCAATGGGATGTAATATTTCATGTGCATGCTGATGCCTCTAATTTTGCATTAGGATGTGTATTAGCACAACCCATAGAAGGAAGCAAATTAGATTTCACTATTGCATTTGCAAGCAGACAGTTAAATCATGCAGAGGAAAACTACAATACAATTGAGAGGGAAGGATTAGGAATGGTGTTTGTAGTAAAGAAGTATATACATTATTTGTTGGCGAATAAGTTTAAGTTCTTTGTAGATCATCAAACTGTCTTATACTTAGTAAATAAACCGTATCAGTCACGTAGAATAGTTAGGTGGTTCTTATTTCTTATGGAGTTTGAATTTGTAGTAGTAGTGAGACAAGGAAAACCCCATTTGAAAGCTGATCATTTATCAAGAATTCTCACTGGAGAAAAACCACATTTAATTGATGATGAGTTACATAATGCATATCTATTTAATGTGGAAAGTATACCAGAATGGGCAAATTCATTGGTACCAATTTTATAAGTTGGACAAAGAACATCAACATGGATGACCACACATTTGATTTTGCAAAGCAAAAACTTTATTCTTTTATTAAGACATTTGTACCATTTGAATAACATTGGTCTACTGGAATATTGTGTTCCTGAAGAAGAACAAGGTTCATATTTAAAGAAGGCACATCTTTGGAATCCATGTTTTCATGCTTCAAAGATTGTCACTTTAAATAATTTGGCAAGGATGGGAGTCCATTGGCCAACCAAGGAAAAGGATGTAGAAAGACACATAGCTCAGTGTGAAAATTGTCAAACCAATCATCAAGAAGAATTAATCACATTATTCTGGTTCAAAGAGAATCCTAAGTGGAGTGAACATATTGTGGAATATCTAAGGCAAGATAATCTAAAGAATTCCAAAGAAGAGAGTTCAGACATAAGAAACATGCAAGAACTAAGTAAAGACTTTGTACTAATAAAAAATCAGTTATAAGAAAGGAATGGATGGATACCTAAGAATATGTGTTCCTGAAGACAAATACTTGGAAATGTTAGAAATGGCTCACTCAAGTATAGGAGGAGGTTACTTTTCTAGTGAGAGAACTGCTAAATTAATTCTATATTCAGGATTTTGGTGGCCTACTTTATTTCTTGATGCAAAACTCTTTGCACAAAGATGTGACATTTGCCAAAAAACAAAACAACCAGTAAGAAAAGATGAAATGCCTCTTAAACCTTTTATATGATGAAGAAGGGTATGCTTTCATAAAAAGCATATGTGAAAGTAGAGGAAAATCTAGGTGTAAGTAGTACCAAGATGGCAAGAACATGCATAAGGTGATGTGACAAGTTAATTGTAGCATAAAGGCTTATTTTATGGGTGTTGGACTTTTAAGATTCCTTGTGGCAATTTAAATCCAATTATAATAAGTGCGGACTTAATTAAAAAGGTTTTAATGGACTGTTGAATTGTTGACCAGAAATTAGGGTTTCCAGTTTAGGGTAACTTTGGTACTTTTTGGGCAAGTGCTTTGTATGTTGGGTTGCTCTCTTTGAGTACTTCAAGAATATGTGTTTCATTTCTCAATGAGCAAAATGTCAAATTTATTGACAATTTCTAGGACTTAATTCTAAATTTGACCTAAGTTACAAATTAACCAAATAGTCCAAAAATATCTATGATGATAGAGAATTCATAACCAAGAATATATACGAGTAGGATTCTATCATGTCTATATCCTACCAATTCCTAGCACATATTGTTCGTTCAAATTTTTGAGCATAACCTTCTAGACAAGAAATTAATATGAAAAGACAGTTTTCTTGCTTCATACTTTAATGCAAACATAACACTTAATATTCCAAAAAATTACTATGAAATTAGTCCAGCAGTTAACAATTTTTCTGGAATAATTTAGTGGCATCACAGTTTCTTTTAGATTTAGTGCTTCTTAAGAATAGAGAAGTTTTTTTTTTCTTAATAGCTTTTCAACCCGTTTATTTAAAATCTCTCTCCCCCCACTGGGTCTAGTATATTGGGGCTTTGGATCACTTTTTATCACCTGAAATTCAAGGCCACGATGCTGAGAAAGCGCATCAATGTTTATCTCTGCTTTACTTTTTGGGTGTGCAAGCTTGGACTTTGGGGATATCTTTAAGTATTTTAATTAAGCTTTTGCTCTTGTCAGTTAATTTTCTTCATGTACCCCCGCTTTTCTACAGTTTGATACCGTCATAAAACCTGATAAAAATTTTTGAAGAAGCATATATATGTCTCAACAACAACTTTACACCTAGAGTCTCTCAACATGACTGAATACATTGTATCATGTTGACATTATATCCATGTTTCATGGATGTGTGTGGATTGACACGTGCAAGCATGCATGAATGCATGTTCTTAAGATTTACAATTAGTACATGGAATTGAACCTGTATAATGTAATCTGAGCTTCTGCTTCGCATAATCAGTCGAATTGTTGAAAATTTCGACTGGTCAGTGGGCATCCTCTCCAGGATGAATCAAGAGAGTGAGGTTCATTTTGAACATGGTTTGTAATTCTCCACTAGCTTGTATCTGATTATGAATTTTCCTTAACAGGTGAATATTTCATTTATTGGTTTGGATTTCAACCTCGATACATAATTCAAGATCCAGAGGTAGGCAAAGAGCTTTTGGTAACCAAATCTGGACATTTTAAAAAGCCTTCTGGCAGGCCAGATACAAAAGACTTGGCAGGGATGGGTCTTGTATCTTTGGACGGTGAGAAATGGGCCCAGCATCGTCGCATTATAAACCCTGCTTTTTTTGTTGACAAACTGAAGGTAAAACTATCTGAAAAAGCTAGTTTATTTTTTCTTCAATCTAACAATATCGTCTCCTTTTCTAAAAAGAGATGCTAATTACATTTTTGTATTCAGGCCATGGCACCCACAGTGGGTGATCTAACAGTTGAAATGATGAGAAAATGGGAGCCACACGTGAAAGAAAAGGAAGCAATCAATGTCGCAGAGGAATTCCAGAACTTAACTGCCGACATTATTGCACATACAGCATTTGGGAGCAGCTTTGGAGAAGGCAAAGAAGTCTTTTATTTGCAGCATGAACAGCAAGTGCTTGTTTCCAAATTGAGCTCAAGGATCTATATTCCTGGTTCTCAGTAAGAAAAGTTCTACCATTAGTCTTCTTTTCTTTGTTTGCAGAACATGTATTGTTATGTATCTAGATGAATGTACAATTTCGCAGTTGCTACATATGTATGTGAGTTCTGTAGAGCTTGTATTCGAACCTTACTTTGTGAACATGTAAATCAGGTTTTTCCCAACTCAGGAGAATTGGCACCGGAAAAGCATAGACAAAAGAATTCGGAAAGTGCTAGGCCAGATAATCGGAAAGCGTCTGGAATTGGGTAAAGCAACCAGAGGGGACTCTTATGGAAATGATTTGCTGGGCTTAATGTTGGCAGCCAACCAAGGGGTGATGAATGGAAATGCGAGGGGTTTGAGCATGGGACTTGATGAGCTTATTGATGAGTGTAAAACCTTCTTTTTTGCTGGGCATGAGACAACAGCTACGCTGTTAACTTTTATGTTCCTGCTTTTGGCAACCCATCCAGAGTGGCAAGAACGTTTGAGAGAGGAGGTTCGTGAGGTCTGTGGGAATAAGCAGATCCCGACTCCTGATTCACTGAACAACATGAAGCTTGTAAGTCGCACCATACAGTATAATTTACAATTATATTTCAAAAGATGTTTCTTGGTTGCGTTTGGAGGAATGTGCACATGGATATTGATTACATGGAGTTACAAATAGGTCCTGGTATGTAGGATCTGCCACCATAGAAAATTATTCCAGAACTCAAGCCACAAATCCATGGAACCTTTTTAGATGCTTGTTTGTGTGCTATAGGCATATGCTGCTCAGAGAGATATGATTACCATTCATGCATTGTCGTGTGCATGCTTCTTTCTATGTGCTAGTCTCAATCTTGTTCTCCCTGCAATGATTGAAGCTTACTTTCCAAAGATTGAAGTGTACTTTGCTGTCCTAGAAAGGGTACCTTCAGGTATGGTATTTTGAACTTGTAGATACAGTACTATGTACTCTTAGGGACTGTAATTGGTACTTCATGTACTACTTGGATGTAGTATGTAAAATAAGTCCCCTCACAAAGATTTTTATGAATATCTTTTATACATTACTCCTTTCCTCGTTGACATGTAGAAGTAAGCATACGAGCCTGTGCCAAGTGGCATAGATTCCATGGTACTTCCGCTCGTGCCATGTGGCATGTTCTTTTCTGCTTTTCTTCTTCTCTTTCCACATGGATCCTTCTCTCTCTCTCTCTCTCTCTCTCTCTCTCTCTCCAGAGTATCTTGTTCTTGTACAAGTGCATGCTTCCCCAAGGGCATATCCCATGCAATCTCCAAAAGCACTCATGTAAAATTACCCTTCTCCTCTCTCTCTCTCTCTCTCTCTCTCTCTCTCTCCTCTTGGATGCGACGACGATTCCTCACTCTCTTCTCCTCATGTTTCACATAATCAGAATCTTCATGTTCCACATAATCAAAATCTGAGATATGGTTCTCTCCAATGTATCATGATGGAGGGGCAAGGTATGCCCGTCGGTGATTTCAACGAGCTCATTTCCTCCTTGTACATATAAGGAAAAGGTGGAATGATGGGGGACATCATCATCTACCATTTTTTCAGTATCCATTAGAGCTGGTACTGTGCAACCTCGTACTAGGAAGGAAGAGTTGCAGGGAGAGCTGAAGAGGTGTAGGGAGAGCCTCTCTGGATAGTATGGCCATGAGTTTTTGTTCGTGTGGGTCATTGCCCACACTTGCTTCTCGAGAGGATCTCTTGGTGCTTCCCCCATTCTTGGGTTGTGACTACTCTACACTGTTTGTTCTTGTAATTGGACTGGTTGGTTTGTCGTTGAAGTTTGAGGCCTGTGGAAGCATGTGAATAGCACAAAGAAGAAGAAGCTTGGAGCACAACACCACACTAAATGAATTACCAAGTGAATGTACAAAGATAAGTAATTGTTGGGGTTATAGGCATATATACAAATAGGGGGAAAACCTCCTAAAGAGGGAAAAAAGTGCCGTGGTGGTTCCAAGTGTGTTCACACACATCAATATCGAAATATATCAACAAATCCCCCCCTAGGACTCAGGAGTGATGTAGTGAACAAGGAGCTGGAACTCATGTATAAATAAGTGCCAAGTTGTGGAAAGAGATCAATCCACAAAAGGAAGTAAGCCCAAAACTTTGTGGAAAGCTTCAAACTTCTCCCTAGGTAGAGCCTTTGTGGAAAGTTCTGCAGCGTTATCCTGTGTAGGCACATATGTCAAACTGATCTCTTGAGTAGAGAATCTCTCCCTAACATAATGATAGTGCACCACAATGTGCTTTGTGCGAGCATGGAACTCAAGGTTCCTCGCTTCTTCCAATGCACTCTGACTATGAGTGAAGATGGTGGTTGCAGAAGGTTGACCAGCACCCAAATCAGCAAAGAGGCGTATGAGCCACACACACTCAACAATCATTGTGAAAGCTTTCCTATACTGAACCTAAGAACTTGAAGTGGCCATAGTAGGCAAAATCTTTCTCAACCCATGTATGCATTAGCTACCAAGCATGAAGAAGAAACCAATGGTGGACACATAAGTGTCACAGCAACTAGCCCAATCTGAGTAAGAAAAAGCATGTAAATCTGGAGGTAATGATCCCCCCTTGGGATAAAACAATCCAAGAATCCGGGTACCACTCAAGTAGCATAAGATGCACTTAACCACTTGCCAACGCTTGACACCTGGAGAAGGCATAAATCTGCTCCTCTCAGAGGTAGCAAATTGAGTATCAGACCGCGTTATGCATAAGTAAATCAAGCATCCAACATCTTACTGATAGAGAACAACATCAAATGCATCTCTAACATCATGAAGACTCAACCGTAAACCTATTTCCATAAGAGTGGCAATAACTTTGTAATCTTCAAGGCCAAAACACTACAATAACGTGTCAATATATTTTAGTTCACACAAAGCTATTCGCCGATCAACTTGCATAAATTGAATGCCCAAATAATGATGAGAATGCCCCAAATCTGACATCTCAAACATCTGAGTCTATAGGAGATATACACAACTCATGAGAAGATGGATCATAGTTGGATACACTAGCAAATGCCCATTCTTCATTTTGAACAAGATTAATAGGCTCTGTTTTAGGTCTAGAGACCTCTGCAACAACCATTCAAGCCTCTTTCTTCTTTGCCTCTTGCAACCAGTTTTGGAAAACTCTTTATGACATGATCATTTCCCTTATAGTATTTGCAAAATTGTTTTTGCTTTCCTATTTTCTTCTCATTTGTCTTTCTTTTTCAACTATGGAGCATTAGCATAATTTTGCTTACTAGTAGATGAGTTTCGTTTATCTTTGCCCTTTTGACTAGATAAGAAAGCTTGATCTACAAGACACATAATGGACTTGTTTGGCTTGGACTTATCTTCATGCAACAAAACAGAGATTAACTCCTCAAATGGTAAGGCATTTGGATTGCCATTCATAATCAATCGAAGAGTAAAAGCGAAATCTGACATGAATCTGGAAGACCATTAAGAAGAGTTTGCACTAGTGAACTATCTGGCAAGACTTCATGAGCTGAAATCTACTACACTTCAAATCCTTGACTTTGTCAAAAAACTATCCATAGAATCCTCTTCATTCATATGATCACTAACCAACTGTTTTCAGAGGTAAGCAACACGAGCCTCATTTCTTGCATGGTATAAAGTGATAAGTGTATTGTAATAGATTCAAGTCTATGATCTGAGGGTCTGGTCGATTTAGATAGATCTGAAATTAAACATCGCTTGGTCACCCATGTGTATGACAAAAGATCTAGGTCATGTGTTGTTGTAAACAAGTGATCCACCCGTTAGAATCCACCTTCCCAAGAAGACAAAAATCTACTGCACTTCAAATCCTTGACTTTGTCAAAAAACTGTCCATAGAATCCTCTTCATTCATATGATCACTCACCAACTGTTTTCAGAGGTAAGCAACGCGAGCCTCATTTCTTGCATGGTATAAAGTGATAAGTGTATTGTAATAGATTCAAGTCTATGATATGAGGGTCTGGTCGATTTAGATAGATCTGAAATTAAACATCGCTTGGTCACCCATGTGTATGACAAAAGATCTAGGTCGTGTTGTTGTAAACAAGTGATCCACCCGTTAGAATCCACCTTCCCAAGAAGACAGTCCCTTGGAGAGAGCTATATATAGAGGCATATGGTTGGTAGGAGAGTCGTCTCTCTAGCACGTGGTGGTGGTCAGAATAGTCGTTCTCTTGCATGTATCCCAAGAATCCTTTGTTGTTTTGCAAGAGCGAATGTGAGAGATAATGGCATTGTTTGACGGTCAAAGCTATCAATGCATGTGCATAAGCATCTCTTCCATCCAAACGAAGTTTCTCCATACTAGGTGCAACAGAGACCGCAACATGAACAAGAATTTGAAGATCACGATCCTCAACGCCATCTACATCACCTTCAATAATCATATTTGTAGATGGATTAGGATGTTTTTAAACACCGTGCACAATATTCCACAATCCTTTTGCTACCAATACATGACATCTCATATATGCCCACATGGGCAATTAGTACCATCCAACCTATTCTCAACCGCCAACATGCGGAATAGATCATTGCTTTCAATCATGGCCACTAACTAAATACCTTGATGTAGAAAACTGATTGTACCTGGAAAAGTTGAACATAACTACCCTGTTAAGCTCAGCTAAACCTATAGCAGCTTGTATATATGTTTGGCACAAAAGGATGAAATTGAATGCACAGGCACTACGGTAGTGTGTTTGGAGGCCAAAACGAGCTCACATCAAAATTTTGACTCCACAAAATGAAGTTGTTTCGAACTCCTAATCACCTTGAGTATGCTCACCAATTTTTGTGTGATTCTGAGACTGTGACACGAGGGGCGTCGATGATGTTTTAGATGAAATGGTGACATGCTTTGATACCAATTCTTGGAGTTTGAGGTCTACAAAAGCACATGAAGAGCACAAGGAAGAAGAAGAAGTAGTTTGGAGTACAACACCACACTCAATGAATTACGAAGTGGATGTACAAAGATAAGTAACCCGTTAGGGTTATAGGCATGTATACAAGCCGAAAAAAAAACATCCTAAAGAGGGAAAAAAGTGCCCCGGTGGTCTTAAATGTGTTCACACACATCATAATTGGTTTGGAACTCGTTCCAAACAACTTTTATGGTTCAGCGCTTTTGGTTCCGCACCAACGTTCCAAACAACGTATGGAAGCTAGACTTAAGAAAATAATATCGGGTGGTTTTCTCGATAGGGGCTTTCCTTAGGAGTCGGTGAGCTCTCTCTCACAAACCTACTCCAAAGACCATTAGTACATACACACTCGTACATTCATATATACATTCATGACTCGTTGCATTTTCGAATGCATATATGATGTCACATAAAACTTATGGTGCTATGTCACACCTACTAAGTACTATTATGTGACATGTCACATAAAAGTTAGAATTTAGAGCATACATGCGTGCATACATTCATACGTACACACATACATACATGCATATACATATATAGTGCATGCATGCATGACACAATGCACATTGAATGTATACACTTTACATGCATGGATGCACATATATATATATATATATATATATATATATATATATATATATATATATATATATATATATATGTATGTATGTATGTATGTATGTATGTATGTATGTATGTATGTATGTATGTATGTATGTATGTATGTATGTATGTATGTATGTATGTATGTATGTATGTATGTATGTATGTATGTATGTATGTATGTATGTATGTATGTATGTATGTATGTATGTATGTATGTATGTATGTATGTATGTATGTATGTATGTATGTATAGTTGTTTCCTAACCCGTCAGTTACATGTAGCTGACCTCAAGAAAAACTTAGCTGACTCCTGCGTTACTGACTGGTTACTGACTTGACCATTGCAGAATTTTTTCCCCCCCAACTTTACGTTTAGATTTCCCGAGGGCTACTGTAATTTTTAATATGTGTGGACTATTGTACTATGGTCTTGCTTATATGATTCAGAATAGTGATTAATGTGATGATTTTTCATTTCTTTAATGTTATGAATATAATGCAATTGTTATCATGGTGTATGTACTCTTTTTCTTTTCAACTTTTTGTAAAAATTTTAAGCGGCGTCAGAAAAAGTCAGAAACATTTTACCTTACCTGTCAGACGGCGGTTAAACGTCAGAAGTCAGAAGTCAGAAACCCGTCAGAAACAACTATGTATGTATGTATGTATGTATGTATGTATGTATGTATGTATGTATGTATGTATGTATGTATGTATGTATGTATGTATGTATGTATATATATATATATATATATTGGTCGAACAAATTATTTTTAAGTTTGTGCCTTTGTGATTTTTGTTTTATGACTTTTATATTCATGGAGCTTTCATAGCTAGATGGGGCTCAAGTCTTTGGGTTGAAACTTGAGAGCCTATCACATTTGTTTTATGACTTTAATGTTCATTGAGCTGTCATAGCTAGATGGGACTCAAGTCTTTGGGCTGAAACTTGAGGGCCTATCACATGAGGGTCTAGGGAGGTTGAAGCTTATAGGCAATCATTGTTGCGGCCTTCTTTCTCTACACAATACAAAGAGAGACAGTGGATGTATTTTGATTTGATATATTGCTTTTCGTTTAAACTTCCATCTTTGATTGCATTGCTGAACAATACTATCAGGACCAATTAACACACGATAATACATATTCGATTTGCCCACCCACCATCTAGTATGTTTTGCAAACAACCAATCCCTCCATGGTTCCGATGCATCAAGCAAGAGGGGCATTTGGTATTTATGCAATAAAGATACTACTTGGAACCATTTAGATCTATATACTGCTCCTATTGCATAAAGTCTCCGAACCTCAGGGAAGGACAAAATCTCCCATTTAGAATTATAGCATTTTGCAATGGAATCAATGCCTTTGTTATTGAAATATCTTGCTGCTGCTCCCAAGGAATACGCAATAGGCGGATTGGACAGAAACGACCAGAATGGCGACAAAGAAGCAAGGGAATTACCAACATAATGCTGTCTTCCATTCCAGTTCAAAGTGGAGAGTACAAACTTGAAATGATGAATCAAAAAATTTAGTGTGCATGAGGAAGTTTGTAAAGGAGCATGTGAGAAAAACTTATTCCACTTATCGAGTTTCCATAATCCCCTGAACTTCACCTCTGCATTTTCTACAAGTTTCCAAAAAATAGGAGCCCAGAAAGGTTTTTGAGAGGAGGCAATACGCATAAAGAATGCTTCTTCTGGCCATTAAATGATTGTGCAGATTTAAGATTCCAAGGCCACCTCTATCTCTTGGTTGACATATATATTTCCACGAGGAGAGCACCAATGCTCGAGTATGCTTTTTGTTCCAGAGGAAATTCTTAACCAAGCTCTCAAAGGTATCCAAGTGAGTTTTCTTCCAATCCATCAATAGCAAATAATACATAATGTAGGGCTGCATGAAGGCTTGCACAATCCTTATTCTTGCATACAATGGCCATTGTGAGGGAAACCACTTAGCCATTTTTCCTCTGATTCTACGAAGCACCCACTTACTTTTATCTTTAGTGGGAACTCCAATGCCTAAGGGGTAACCCAAATGTCTAAAAATAGTACCTCTGTCAATCTTAGGACCATCCCATTCAAGAGATTGGAAATGCGATGCAGAGATGTTTACAATCGCCGATTTCCTCATATTAATCTTCAATGCAGACGCTTCCGAAAAAGGAGTTAAAGAGTCCAATATATTTCGGATATTCTTCTCTTCCGCCTTCGCGAAAATAAATGTGTCATCAGCAAAGCCCACTGCAATTTGCTGAATCCCATGAATAGACACACCCTGGATGCATTGCGAATTCATTTTTGCATCCAAAAGATAAAACATTGGAGACGACGCTAAAGCATAAAAAAGCGGACTTAAAGGACATCCTTGACGCACAGAGCGCTCAATAATGAAGGGTTCAGAAAGCCTTCCATTTATCTCAACGCAAGAAGCACTTCCCTGGGCTAGTATGTATATCAATCTACAGAATCTTTCACCAAATCCCAGTTTTTTGAGTACGACAGCAATAAAATCCCATCTAATTAGATTAAATGCTTTTTCAAAGTCGATTTGCATCCCAATTGCTTCCTGATTAGTTGCTGCTGCATGATCCATTAATATTTGCGTGAGAAAAATATTATCATAAATAGATCTTTGATGTATAAACCCGATCTGCGCTGGATGAACCACCTTATGAATGATATATTTGAGCCTCAATGCGAAAATTTTGGCAAAAATTTTATAAATAATGCTCATCATTGTAATCGGTCTCCAATCTCCAATACATTTGGGAATGTCCAGCTTTGGAATGAGTTTAATCTTTCCCAACTTAAAAGCATACGGCATATTTTGATCCCTCCATATTTCATTACAGACCTGAAGAACAAGATCCTTGAGTGAAGGCCAAAAAACCAAAACAAATTCTTTCGTGATGCCATCCAAACCTGGAGCTTTACCATTCTTTAGAGATTTAAGTGCTATGTAAACCTCCTCCTCTGAGATACTCTTTTCACAAGAAGCTGCCATATGAGAATCAACATTTTGAGGGGTGTACCTCAAAGATTCATGAAGAGAGTCAAACCAAGCTTCGTCTGATCTATATGATGCTGCAAACAACTTTCTAAAATGCTCTGAACATGCTGCTCCCTTGGAATTCCCATCAGTGAGAACCGATCCATGCATGTGAAGTTGAGAAATCGTATCCTTGAGACGCTTAATTTGCAAAAAGTCAAAGAAGCATTTAGAATTTGCATGTAAATCATTCACTTCCATACATCTTGCTTTCACTTTTGAAGATTGGATAGCTTGATTCTCCATGAATTCCAAGCATTTATATGCCTTACAAAGATGGGCATATTCATTCTCAGAAAGCATGATCCCAGCGTCAACCTTCTCTGTCATAGTAAATATAATCTGCTGAGCTTCACATTTAGCAGAGTTAAGGACTTTAGAGAAATACTTCCCACAATCTCTAATCACAACTTGCAAATTTTCAACAAAATACTCCCATTTCATACACGCAGATACCTTCAAAGAAAGCACCAGCTGAATAAGATCCTGTACCTTAGACTTGAACAGAGAAGTATGCATCCACGAGTGATTTATTCTCAGCAGAATTCTAGGTAGATTTCTTGGAATACAAGAATTCCAGTCCATCTCCTCAAGCGATATCAATAAAGGGTTATGATCAGAGAGAAGCATTGTAGCATCTATCCACATTTTAGATATTGCTTTTAAAGTATAAACGTGTGAATAATAACATCTATCTAGTCTGCTCATAGTTGTTCTATGCGATCTTGAGTGAAACGTATAGCGAAGGGTATGCCCACCAATGCACC
>CM035429.1:21367736-21422736 GCA_020310875.1 Ceratopteris richardii
TCTCTGGTCTATGTGATGCAATCCTGTTGGAGAAAACCAATCACAAATTGGTGATTATACAGATCTTGGAGAATGCTTATGGTCAGAATGAAGCAAAGGAAGACATTTGCAAAATGAAGAAGAAGTCAGAATGTTGTCTTGTACACATATGTACATTAGCATAGTCATAGATGACTTAGATCTTTTGTTCAGTAAGAATTATGTACAAATTATCTATAAATACCTTGAGAAAAGTCGGGGCATGTATGAGAGCATATGTGACATTAGTTACAAGTCAAGAATTAGGGAGATAGAAGCAATGAGATAGTGGAAAGTGAACTTGTGTTTGCTCTCATCACTCAGTTGTAATTTTCTGAGTTAATGAAGAAATATTGCGCCCGATCTTTTCGTGTCTGCTCCTTCTGTGTTTGATCTTTAGCTAAATCCTTTTGAGGATATCTAAGTTGTTAGTTAATGAGCCTGTGACCTGAATTTCAGAGTCCAATTGTAAACAGGCTAGGAGAATTGTGAATAGGAACATTCATATGTGTTGAATGTCTACAGTTCTCTGAAACAGGCGCAAATTTCGTGTTTAATCTTTTGGTCAGTGCTCACTCCATAGTTTAAAGTTTTGTGCAAGCAAGCACTTAATCTTTAAGTTGGAAGGTGATCTACTCGTAGCTAAAAGCATTTGGCAAAACGGGTTAGATATTGTGAGAATCAAAGTTAAGAAGTTAGGGGTGTCTGAATCGACTTCTCAGAAGTACAGTTTCTGACATAGGTAACTTGAGAAGTTGATTTCTCAAGCTACACTTAATCTTTTGGAGTAATTCAACTTGGAATAGTTGCGCAATCTCTAGGAGATGATTCATACAAAGTTTCATCAAAAACTTTACACGTTTGATAAGTCAATGTAAGCAAATAGTGCAGCAGACTTTTCTGTGTATCACCTTCTTCACAGATTTGTTCATTTTTTGATAATTAGAAGTTGATCCTCTAAATGTGTGAAAGGTTTTGACTTATTCTTGGTATAGAGGTGCTCTAATCACAAGAATAAGTTGTTCTTTTGGAGATTAACATTCTCCATCAGTGGTATCAGAGCAGGAGACATCAATTTGAAGAAAAGGAGGATCCCGACTGCTGCAGATTCAAGAGGTTCAACATTTGAAGGACTAAGAAGTGAAAGCTTGGAGTCAAAGCTCGAGGAGAAGACAAATTGACATCAAGAAAGGCAAAAGGAGTTCAATTCGAAGTAAAGGTACATACATTATTTGTAAAGGTTGAAGATTTCAATACACAGGTGGATACAAGATGGGAGAAAGCTTGCAGATTGATAAGCTAGATAGGGAGAACTATCCAGCATGGTCCATGAGGATGGAAGCACACCTCATGAGCAAAGACCTTATATCATTTATTACAGGAGATGAAGAAAAACCAGAATTTGCAGATCCAAGTATTCCTACTAGGGAAGAACTTGCAATGTTGAAGACTTGGATGAGAAAGGATGCTCAAGCAAGGAGTATCATCTACATGGCTGTAAATGATTACCTTCTACCTCACATCAGAGGTTTGGAAAGTGCTACAGATGTTTGGAATGCCTTGGAAGAGCATTTCCAAAATACTACTAAGTCAAGGAAGTCCTCACTATGGGCTGAGTTCACAACTTTCAAGAAAAAGAGCTCACAATCAATTTCAGATTATGTGGCAAGGATGAAAGATATTGCAGATAGCTTGGGAGCAGTGGATGAAGACATTGAAGAGGAAAAGTTGGTAAGACAAATACTTACAGGTCTAAGAGGTGATGAGAAGTGGAAGCCTTTTATATTGTCCATAGAATTGTCACTTGATCACTTTACTCCTGACCTTAATCAATTGCTAGGACACATGCTAACCTTTGAGCATGATCTTAAAGGAGATAATGATAGAAGTACAAGTCAAGCTATGTACTCCAAAGACAAGAAAAAGAATGGCAAGGGAAAGCAATCAAATGATGATGAAGGGAACTCAAATCAAGCCAACTTCACAAAAGGGAAGACAAATTTCAGAGGTAAAGGAAGAGGAGGTAAGAACAAAGATAATGCTAAAGCTTGTTGGATTTGTGGCAGAACAAATCATTTGGCAAATGATTGTTGGTATAACAATCAAAGTGGAGGATACAACAATCAGAATTATAGTCAAAGAGGTAGAGGAGGCAGAAACCAAAGAGGCAATTTCAGAGGAAGAGGTGGTAGGACATCATATGGTAGAGGAGGTGGAAGAAACTTCCAATCTCAGTCCTACAACAATAATTATTACAATTATGCATCAGATCAGAAGGATGACATGACTCTTATCTTGAATGCAACTCATGAATCAATGGGAGAAGATCAAAGAGTGTTCTATATTGACTCAGGATGCAGCAACCATCTGAGTGGGAACCTATCCTTGATGACTGATATGGAAGCAAGGGTGAATGGACATACAGTTCAAACAGGTGACAATACCAAACATAAAGTGGAGAGCATTGGATCAGTGAAGACAAAGAGTGGAAGTACACTTCTGAGCAAGGTACTTTATGTTCCTACTATTCCTAAAAATTTGATAAGTGTAGGGCAAATTGTGGAGAAAGGATATGAGGTAAGATTTACAAATGATGGTGTCTATGTACAAGATCCAAATCAGGGATATAGAACCATAATTGCAGGTAAAAAGGAAGGAAGATTGTTCACTCTCAAAGTCCAAGGTAATGTGGGACATGCATTGTTTACCTATGGAGGTCAAAAGGTATCTGAATTAGACCTATGGCATAAGAGGCTAGGTCATTTCAATGAGAGAGCTATAAAGGAGATGTCAAAGAATCAGGTGGTGTTTGGATTGCCAAACATTGAAGGGCAACATATGGTGTACAAGTGTGAAGCTTGTCAATTAGGTAAAGCACATAAAAGTTCTTATAACAAATCAGGGTACAAGTATTCAAACATGCTTGAATTGGTTCATACAGATGTATGGGGTCCCTCAAGGGACTATAGCATAAATGGATCCAGATATTATGTGTTGTTTGTTGATGATGCAACCAGGTGGATTACTTTGTATGTAATCAAGGACAAATCAGAAGTCTTTAAGACATTCAAACATTTCCATGCTTATGCAGAAAGGATCACAGGACAAAAGCTAAAGAGGTTAAGATCAGATGGAGGGGGAGAGTATTTCTCAAAAGAGTTTGATGATTATTTGTGGAATGCAGGTATCAAAAGAGAAGTGACTTGCAGGTACTCCCCTCAACAGAATGGAGTAGCAGAAAGGAGGAATAGGACTCTTGTAGAGTTTGCAAGAGCCATGATGAAGGAAAAGAATTGTCCAAATTACTTATGGGCAGAGGCCATTAACACTGCAACATACCTTGTGAATAGGTTGCCTTGCAAAGCTTTGGATGGAGGAACCCCTTATGAAGCATGGTGGGGTAAGAAACCTAGTCTTGATCATTGTAAAGTATTTGGATGTATTGCATATGCTTATGTTCCTTCACAATTAAGACATAAGCTAGAACCAAAAGCAGAGAAGTATGTGTTTATTGGATATGATGATAGACAGATGGGTTACAGGTTGTGGAGTCCATCCACAAAGCAATTTCTTGTTACTAAAGATGTAACATTTGATGAGCAAAACACATGGTATACAGGATCACCAAATGAGTATACAGGTGTTGAAGATATTCAAAGGAAAGGAAAGGCAAAGGTAAAGGTATGTGAAGAAATTATTGATGAAGTTGACTCTAGATGTAGAGTGCAGGATCATGTAGAAGAAGGGCCAAGATTTGATCCAGAATCAAATGAGGCTGAAACTTCAAGAAGTGCAGAAATCAGAAGATCTACAAGAGAAAGGAAAGAGCCTATAAGGTATAGCTATGATACATCTTTCCTAACAACAAGAGATTATGCTTACATTGTGAAAACAGAAGAAGATCCAATCACTTATGAAGAAGCCAAAGGTAAACAGAATTGGGAGAAGGCAATGCAAGAAGAGTATGATGCTCTACTTGAAAATGAAACTTGGGAGTTAGTACCAAGACCAAAGAATCAGAAAGTCATTGGATGCAAGTGGGTATACAAAACAAAGAGGTTTGCAGATGGTAAGGTGTCTAGATATAAGGCTAGACTTGTGGTTAAAGGTTATGCCCAAACTTATGGGGTAGATTATGATGAAACCTTTAGTCCTGTTGCTAAGATGTCTACAATTAGGACATTGATTGCTATTGCTGCTTGCAAAGGATGGAAATTATCACAATTGGATGTGAAGAATGCATTTCTTAATGGTTACATTGCAGATGAAGTATATATGGAGCAACCAGAAGGCTTCATGGAGTCAATTGGATCAGATTATGTGTGTAAGCTCAAGAGAGCTTTATATGGGTTGAAGCAAGCTCCAAGAGCTTGGAATTACAGATTGGTCAAGTTCTTGAATGAATGTGGATTTCAAGCATCAAAGGCAGATAGTAGCTTGCTAGTGAAGGCAAGTGAAAATGGATATATTTACATGTGCATTTATGTTGATGATATTATTGTTACAGGAACAGATGCTCAAGGAATCAATGAACTCAAGAAGCAAATAGAGAAGGAGTTTAAGATAAGTGACTTGGGAAACTTATCTTATTTTCTAGGAATGCAGATTGTGTATACTCAACATGGAGTATATGTTTCACAAGAAAGATATTTGAAGAATCTTCTAGCCAAGTTTAACATGGAAGATTGCAAGACCTCAACTACACCATTGGAGGTAAATCATAAATTAAGCAGGTATGGAGGTGAAGAGTTCAATGACATGAAGAAATATCAGAGTTTGGTAGGTAGTCTAATCTATGCTACCTTGACAAGGCCAGATCTATCATATGCAGTAGGTGTGTTGTCACAATTCATGCATTGTCCAAAGAAGACTCATTGGATTGCAGCCCAAAGGGTACTCAGATATATCAAGGGAACCCTAAGTGAAGGTTTGTACTATGGTTTCACTTCTGACACAAGAATCAAAGTGTTTAGTGATGCAGATTGGGCAGGTGACTCAGATGATAGAAGGTCTACTCATGGATATCTATGTTATGTTGGAGACAAGTTAGTGTCTTGGTGTTCAAAGAAGCAACACACAGTTGCTTTATCATCCACAGAAGCAGAGTATAAGGGAATGGTAGAAGCTGCAAAAGAAGTCATATGGTTGAAGACATTAATGAAGAGTTTTGAGACTAATCATAGTACTCCAATAATTTTTGGAGACAATATGAGTTCTTTGTATTTGGCAGCTAACCCTGTTTTTCATGCCAGGACTAAGCATATAGAGATACAGTATCATTTCTTGAGGGAAAAGGTACTTGATAAAGAGATTGAAGTGATGTACACTCCAACAAAAGAACAATTGGCAGATATGATGACAAAAAGCTTGGATGGACCTAAGCTACAGAGATTCAAGGAGATGGCAGGAGTGAAGAAGAATGGAATAATCACAATTAGTGATTGAGGGGGAGCTGTTGGAGAAAACCAATCACAAATTGGTGATTATACAGATCTTGGAGAATGCTTATGGTCAGAATGAAGCAAAGGAAGACATTTGCAAAATGAAGAAGAAGTCAGAATGTTGTCTTGTACACATATGTACATTAGCATAGTCATAGATGACTTAGATCTTTTGTTCAGTAAGAATTATGTACAAATTATCTATAAATACCTTGAGAAAAGTCGGGGCATGTATGAGAGCATATGTGACATTAGTTACAAGTCAAGAATTAGGGAGATAGAAGCAATGAGATAGTGGAAAGTGAACTTGTGTTTGCTCTCATCACTCAGTTGTAATTTTCTGAGTTAATGAAGAAATATTGCGCCCGATCTTTTCGTGTCTGCTCCTTCTGTGTTTGATCTTTAGCTAAATCCTTTTGAGGATATCTAAGTTGTTAGTTAATGAGCCTGTGACCTGAATTTCAGAGTCCAATTGAAAACAGGCTAGGAGAATTGTGAATAGGAACATTCATATGTGTTGAATGTCTACAGTTCTCTGAAACAGGCGCAAATTTCGTGTTTAATCTTTTGGTCAGTGCTCACTCCATAGTTTAAAGTTTTGTGCAAGCAAGCACTTAATCTTTAAGTTGGAAGGTGATCTACTCGTAGCTAAAAGCATTTGGCAAAACGGGTTAGATATTGTGAGAATCAAAGTTAAGAAGTTAGGGGTGTCTGAATCGACTTCTCAGAAGTACAGTTTCTGACATAGGTAACTTGAGAAGTTGATTTCTCAAGCTACACTTAATCTTTTGGAGTAATTCAACTTGGAATAGTTGCGCAATCTCTAGGAGATGATTCGTACAAAGTTTCATAAAAAACTTTACACGTTTGATAAGTCAATGTAAGCAAATAGTGCAGCAGACTTTTCTGTGTATCACCTTCTTCACAGATTTGTTCATTTTTTGATAATTAGAAGTTGATCCTCTAAATGTGTGAAAGGTTTTGACTTATTCTTGGTATAGAGGTGCTCTAATCACAAGAATAAGTTGTTCTTTTGGAGATTAACATTCTCCATCAAATCCTCATTTGGCCAATCGCTACTCGTGAACTATGTGACATATAGATGTCCATGTAGTGTGGTCTGTGTATGTATCGATCAGACATAATGGTGAGAACCTGTAGTATGACACCCTCCCCTCTAAACTGGGTTATCTACATAGTCTCTTGATCTAGAGCCTCCGGAAGTCCTGTCTGAGCACTAGATTCCTCTCCCTATGAGAGAGGTGATACTAAGGTGAGTCCGAGTCGTCCTGAAAAGGTGGCAAACTCTCCATATTGAGCCCATGTGTCGCGAACCAAGTTGTGACCTATGTGACCTGTGAGTACTTGTGTGACCTGTGTGCCTCAAAAGCTCTACAAGTGAGTCTATCGTGTGGCAACTTCCTCACCCTGTGAATGAAACTTACTCTCTAGAATAGTAGAGAGAGAGAGAGAGTAAGAGTGCATCTCTATGCCTCTGAATCTCTATCAAGAAACATCCTAATTGTCTCTGATCTCGGGAGTCCATAATCTCTCGTAGGGTGGGCTGTCCTCTCAACAAAGTCTCATATTTGTCTCTAATTTGAGTGTATGCTCTGCCTCAACATGCGAACTACTTCTCACTTTCCACCTCCTCTCTATATAGTTTGCAGATCCGCTCTTCTCTCGGGACCCCACTCTGTCTCCCGGTCTCGATCTCCGGTCTATGTGATGCAATCCTCATTTGGCCAATCGCTACTCGTGAACTATGTGACATATAGATGTCCATGTAGTGTGGTCTCTGTATGTATCCATCAGACATAATGGTGAGAACCTGTAGTATGACACCCTCCCCTCTAAACTGGGTGATCTCCATACTCTCTTGATCTAGAGCCTCCATAAGTCGTGTCTGAGTACTAGATTCCTCTCCCTATGAGAGAGGTGATACTAAGGTGAGTCCGAGTCGTACTGAAAAGGTGGCAAACTCTCCATATCGAGCCCATGTGTCACGAACCAAGTTGTGACCTATGTGACGTGTGAGTACTTGTGTGACCTATGTGCCTCAAAAGCTCTACGAGTGAGTCTATCGTGTGGCAAGTTCCTCACCCTCTGAATGAAACTTACTCTTTGGAATAGTAGAGAGAGAGAGAGAGAGAGAGAGAGAGAGAGAGAGAGAGAGAGAGAGAGAGAGAGAGAGAGAGAGAGAGAGAGAGAGAGAGAGAGAGAGAGAGAGAGAGAGAGAGAGAGAGAGAGAGAGAGAGAGAGAGAGAGAGAGAGAGAGAGAGAGAGAGAGAGAGAGAGAGAGAGAGAGAGAGAGAGAGAGAGAGAGAGAGAGAGCATCTCTATGCCTCTGAATCTCTATCAAGAAACATCCTAACTGCCTCTAATCTCGGGAGTCCATAATCTCTCGTAGGGTGGGCTGTCCTCTCAACAAAGTCTTATATCTGTCTCTAATTTGAGTGTATGCTCTGCGTCGACATACGAACTGCTTCTCACTTTCCACCTCCTCTCTACATAGTTTGCAGATCCGCTCTTCTCTCGGGACCCCACTGTGTCTCCCAGTCTCGATCTCAAGTCTATGTGATGCAATCCTCATTTGGCCAATCGCTACTCGTGAACTATGTGACATATAGATGTCCATGTAGTGTGGTCTCTGTATGTATCCATCAGACATAATGGTGAGTACCTGTAGTATGACATCTTCCCCTCTAAAGTGGGTGATCTCCATACTCTCTTGATCTAGAGCCTCCATAAGTCCTGTCTGAGCACTAGATTCCTCTCCCTATGAGAGAGGTGATACTAAGGTGAGTCCGAGTCGTACTGAAAAGGTGGCAAACTCTCCATATCAAGCCCATGTGTCGCGAACCAAGTTGTGACCTATGTGACCTGTGAGTACCTGTGTGCCTCAAAAGCTCTACGATTCAGTCTATCGTGTGGCAACTTCCTCACCCTTTGCATGAAACTTACTCTCTGGAATAGTAGAGAGAGAGAGAGAGAGAGAGAGAGAGAGAGAGAGAGAGAGAGAGAGAGAGAGAGAGAGAGAGAGAGAGAGAGAGAGAGAGAGAGAGAGAGAGAGAGAGAGAGAGAGAGAGAGAGAGAGAGAGAGAGAGAGAGAGAGAGAGAGAGAAAGAGAGAGAGAAGAGAGAGAAGAGAGAGAGAGAGAGAGAGAGAGAGAGAGAGAGAGAGAGAGAGAGAGAGAGAGAGAGAGAGAGAGAGAGAGAGAGAGAGAGAGAGAGAGAGAGAGAGAGAGAGAGAGAGAGAGAGAGAGAGAGAGAGAGAGAGAGAGAGAGAGAGAGAGAGAGAGAGAGAGAGAGAGAGAGAGAAAGAAAGAAAAACTTTTTAACGTCTATTAGAGGCCAAAATCAGCCTATGAGACAAAACATATACATCAGTATGATCCAATCCACTGTGATCCAAAACGAAAATAAAGTGTGAGTACTACAAACGGGTATAAAAGGAGGGATAGTAGCTGGCATCAAGGGTGTGGGGTGCTATGGGTATGCACTCTATATGCTCAATGGGTGAGATACAAACATGATATGCATAGGGAGGGGAGGCTCGATGGTGTCACAACCCCCTAAATGCCTGGAGTGGGTGTAGGATATAATGCATCGGTGGGTAAGGCATCATGGTGATCCTCAAAATGCTCTGGGCGTCCAAATCGATAGGGGTGCGCTGCTGACGTCTCTGTATCTCCATGTCATGGCGTGCGTGAATCCCCTGAATCTCTCTCTGATGTGGACGAGCTCTCCGGACAAGGGGTCTCGGTCGTCGACGCTGTCGTCTAAGCTCCTCTGCTCTGTGTAATGTGACACCCCGCATCGAGCTGGGCCCTCGAGTGTATGTGGGTCTGAAAAAATCTGTAATATGAGTCTGAGGGGGGGGGGGGGCCAGGTGTATCTCCATCTGCTGCTGGAGGAGTGATGCGCGGTGGTGCTGGAGCTCTACTAGGAAACGACCTAGAGGGCGCTGGTCCTCTGTCCCCAATAAAGCCCTGATCTCTCTAGGCCCCCTGAAGAGCTGTGGGTAGCGGTCTCTGATGTCCTCATATGCCTGGCATCTACATGTGTAGTGCTCCTCGTCCTCCACCTCCTCTCTACATATCTTGCATAATCGCTCATCCCTGGGGGTATGTGTGGCTCGCCCAATCTCAATCTCGAGCTGGTGTGATGATACTCTGAGCTGCCCAATGGCTACTCTCTCAGCTGGTGCCATATATGTATCCATGTATCGTGGTCTCCGAATGAAACCATCCGCTGTCACAGTTAGGAAGTGCTCTCTGTAGTGTTGCCTCTTTGTGGGAAGAGGCTCCCGTGGTGCTATCCATGTCTCCCTGACGTGTATCTGTAGTAGGTCCTGACGGATGATCCTATTCCTCTCCGAACGAGAGAGGGTAATGTGGGGGGAAGAGAGGTCATACTGAAAAGGGGGGAGATCCGTAATGCTCATGCCATGGTCTGCTAACCATCGGTAAGTCTGTGCATACCATACTCTCTCATGCCCTGTCTCTTCCAAATGTCTAGAGCTCTCAAATGCAAGCCTGGTGAGTCGGCTAGTGGGGAGCTCTCTAACTCTCATAATAAAGGTCACCAACTGGAAGAGGGCCTCCACTAGCATCGGTGGTGTGCCAAGTTCAGCTCGTATAATGTCATGTGGAACGGAGGGCTTGCTGCGCAGCAAGCGTGATATCATGGTGATCTGGGGCCTCTCAATCTGCGTCCACATCGCCTCTGTGATCCCTGGTGCCCATACTGTTGCTACGTACATCAATGCGGGTGTCACTAGAGTGTCAAAGAGCCACCCCTTAGTCCGGGGCTCCTGAAAATGTGTCTGAAAGCAGCGTCTCTCCAATCGTGCAAGTGCCGCATAACCTCGCGTCAATCTATCTCTCGCAGCCTGTGCCATGGAGAATACCCCTGTGCTGCCCGAGAAGGTGATACCTAGGTAGACGTAGGAGTCCACTACCTCTATCTGTCCTCCAGCTGCTGTGAAAGAGGCGCGATGGCGTACTGTCCTGGAGGTATGGAAGATCATGACCTTGGTCTTGCCAAGGTTCACTGTGAGTCCTCTCTCCATGCAAAAGGTATCGAGCGCCTGTAAATATGACTGCAACCCCTCCTGTGACTCTGAGAGCAGGACAATGTCATCAGCATATAATAGGATATTTACTGGCGTACCTCTGATGTCTCCTCCTCTCCCTCCTGCTCGCTGTATATACTCCGTGATCTCGTCGATGTAGAGACCGAAGAGAGTGGGTGAGAGGGGGCAACCTTGTTTCACACCAATGGTGCTAACAAGTCTGTCTGATAGACCTCCAGGGCAGCGTACCCTGCCTGTGACTCGTGCATACAAAGCGTGGATGGCCCATAGCATGTCTGATGGAAGCTGTAACTCTTGGAGCCTCCGTAGTAGTCTCTCTCGAGGGACCATGTCGAAGGCTTTGCGGAAATCCACAAAGCAACAGTATAGTCTCTGCTTCCTCGCCTTCGCGCTCTCAATCAAGCAACGAAGCACGAAGATGTGGTCGATGGTGGAGAAAGTGCGGCAGAAGCCTGCCTGGCCGGGTGCTCTGATCCCCGTTGCCTCAGCGTGTGTACTGAGCTCTGCCTCTAGTACTGCCCCATAGATCTTGGCCAGGATATGGCCTATCATAATAGTCCTGTAGTTCCCTGGGTCCATCATATCGCCGGACTTATGGATAGGCGTAATGGTATGCATAGTCCATGAGTCGGGTAATCCCTCAACCAAAACACGGTTGAAGAGATGGGCGATCAAGTGGGAAACTACATCTGCTGCGTATATAAAGTGCTCTCCCTGTAGCCCCGTGTGGTCTGCTGAACGGCATGCTGTAGCCTATGGATGGCCTGTTGTACCATGCCTGCTGTGAAGAGGGTGGATATCACCGGACGGGGTGTGGAAGGAATCGGTAATGGTGGCTGTCCTTGGACGTCATATAACCTCTGGGCGTAGGTGTGCCAAGTCGAAGGATCGGCTATGGGTGTAGGTGGACGTGGCTCACGTAGTGCCCTCCACGCGGTGGCACAATCCCTACTCATGAGAAGGTCGATCAACTCTGCCTCCTGTCCCTCTTCGAAAGCTCGCCGCTTCCGGCGTGTGAGGGCTCGCATCTGTCGTCGTGCCTCCCTCTCTGTGATGGATCCCAAGATACTCTGTGCTTTGAGATGTCGGTATAGTCGCCTACACTCCTCATCGTACCATCTATTCTGGGGTGTATGCCCCAACCGTGTCGGATGTGCAGTGCTGTGGGTGGTGTATGGGAAGCTGAGAGTAGATGTATGGAGGATCGAGGAGAAGTGGGCGGTGAGGGTGTCCAAGGAGGCAGAGGGATCAAGGGAGTAGATGCGCTCTCGAACATGGGAGCTATAGATATGTGCTAGCTCATGTCTAAAGTGAATGGTGGTACGGGCTCGTGGCTGTGTGGTGACGGGGTGGGTGAGCCGCGAATGGATAGGGCAAGATATGCGTGATCAGCTCCAATCGGTAAGGGTGGGATAGTGAATGAGGTGATCAGATGTGTCGCCTCCGGGGGCCCGATAACATAGTCTACCACACTGCCCCCTTGTGGTGTCGTGGGTGGAATGCAGGTCAGACCGTGCGAGGTGGGCCAGCTCCCCATCCCATTATATATAACGAGACGGTGTGCTCCTCCCATCTGGAGTAAGTGTCGGCCATATAAGGTGGGTGTGGCGGTGTCGGCTGAGGCTCTGAGTGTAGGCATGTCCTCTATGGTATGAAGCATCTCAGGGTCGTCAAAGTCGTAGATATCACACTGGTGGCTCTGAGTGCGGGCATTGAAGTCTCCTACAAGGAAGACTTCACCCATCCCGGTATACTCCATAATCGTGTCACTGAGGCAGTCATATGGCGATGTGGTGTCTGGTCCCTCCCCTCTTGATGGTTGCTCAGGGGAATGTGTGAAGCGTGAACCAATGGGTGCAATATAGCATACGGCGAAGTACGCTGCTCTCTCCTCTGATAGCTGCAAGCGTATCCACATGAAACGTGCCTCTGGGTAGAGAGAGAGAAAGAAAGAAAGAAAGAAAGAAAGTCATATTAACGTCTTCTGGAGGCCAAACTTGGCCTATGAGACAAAAACCATGTACAAGTGTAGTAACCCTGTGTAGAAGATAAAATGAAATAAAAAGTATATTGCTACGCAAAGCTATATAGGGTTGGAAAAGGCTGGGGAGACGTGGCTCCGACTCTGCAGATAGTGGCCACCTAATACATGGGGGGATCCAAAATGTGAGTAAAACGCCCTAGCTACTGGTGATGGATGGAGGTGGGTGTAGTATGTGGTACATCGGTGGTGGTCTGAGTGCCTCCAGAAGGAAGACAACCCAGGGGGTGGTGGTACGCCTATGCTCCATCATGTGGTCGTAGGCAATCCTGATGCGTGAGATATCCTCCTGATATAGTCGTGGTCGACGATATCCGCCCATGCCTGGTCGGCGCCGTGCTCTCTGTGCTGCTGCCTGGTGTAGCGTGAGCCCTATAGATGGACCTCTCTGATGTATCTCAACTCGCTGAAAGAACTGCGTAATGGTCTGCTGGGTACTCACCCGTGGCTGATGTATGGGCTATAGTGACCGCTCTCGCCTCTCGTATGCTGCTGTGAGAAAGCGTCCCAAGCGTCTCTGGTCTCCCATAGTCATGCACAGCTGGAATGACTCCTCGATCTGGAACTGTGCTCGTAGGTCTAAGTATGCTCGACATCTGATAACAAAATGCTCCTCACTCTCTACCTCTGTTTGGCATACTGGGCACCACCTCTCCTCACGGGGGACTCCCCTGGACCGACCCCTCTCAATCTCGAGCTCATGTGATGAAACCCGGAGCTGCCCAACGACGACTCGGAGGTGGTGGGGAAGGTATGTCTGCATGTATCTCGGGATCTCGATGAAGCCTGCGTCCGATATATGTAGAAAATGCTCGCGGTAATAGAGCATTTTCGGTGGCAATGTATCCCTAGGGCTCACCCATGTCCTCTGTATGTATGTATGCCATATCTCCTTACGCATGACCCTATTCCTCTCTTGATGAGAGAGCGAGTAGGTGGGTGCATGTGAGTCGTACTGTAGTGGTGGTAGCCTGTCTATGTCAAGGCCATGGTGGGCCAGCCAGTCTCGTGTCTGGGCATACCATGAGGAGGTGTCCCAGCTAATGCCATATCACGTGATGCCTGGAAAGCACGATAAGCAATGCGCTCTGTATCCATGCTCCGAAGTCTGTGTAATAGGCATACTGTCTGGAATGTAGCTGGATCCATAGTATCACCTGACTTATGAATGGGCACTATGGTGTGCTCAGTCCATGAGTTCGGGAACCCTTCAACCAATGCACGGTTGAAGAGGTGGGCAATGAGCGGTGCGAGAGTCGTGCCTCCATAGATGAGATGCTCTGCCTGTAAACCGAAATGGTCATGGGCCTTGCCATGCTGTAGCCGGGCAATAGCGTGTCCCACCATAGTGGGTGTGAAGAAGTCAGAGGTAGTAGGACGTGAGCTCTGCGGTCTGGGAATGGGGGGACTGGTCTGGGATCTCGTATAGACTCCGTGCATAGCTATGCCAAGTGCTCGGGTCTCGGATAGGTGTCTCCTGTCTCCTCTCTCTCAAATGTCGCCATGCCACTCCACTGTCTCGACTCATGAGCAGATGGTAAATATCCCAGTACTGTCTCTCCTCCCAATCTTGCTGTTTGCGGCGAGTAAGGCTCTGCATGCGACGCTGTGCCTGTGCGTGTGTAATATCTCCCCTATGCTCTAAAACCCGTAGGTGCTTCCGTAGCTCACGGCAATCTGCATCATACCAGCGGTTCTGGGGCATGGATCCTGTGCGTGGAGGGTGCATATGTGTGCGGTGTGGGAAGCTGTAGAGAGCTGAGTCCTGTAGGATGGTGGTGATCTGTGATGTAAGTGTTTCCAAAGATGAGAGTGGATCGAGGGAGAGTAGGCGAGTGTGTAAATGGTGTGCATAAACGTGTGAGAGCTCGTGTGTGAAGTGTATCGTGGTATGTGTCTCAGTGGGTGAGGGAGGGTCTAATGGAATCGGAGATGCGAGTGTGAGTGTGATAAATGTATGGTCAGCCCCAAGTGGACGTCGTCCAATACTAAGTGAGGTGATGAGTGAAGCCCCAGAGGTGGTACCCAAAATGTAGTCGACTGTGCTCTCACCTCCCCCGTGAGGGAAGCAAGTAAATCCGCCCGAACCTGGCCAACGATTCATCCCGTTATATATAACGAGATGATGTCGGCTGCCTAGCTCGAGTAGATGTCTGCCATAGCCGGTGGTGTCCTGACCCATATCTGCCGATACTCTGCTGGTGCTCATCTCATTCGGGTCTCTAGCCCTCATGAGATGTGGGTGATCCATGTCATATGCCTCGCACTGATGTGATTGAGTGCGACCATTGAAGTCTCCCATAAGGAAGACTTCACCTAGTGTGCTGTAATGTAGTATCTCCTCTGAAAGCGCTGTGTATGGTGAGTCTCTGTCTCTGGTCGGTCCCCCAAGATCCCGTCCTGCATATCGAGACCCGCCTGGTGGGAAGTAGCATATAGCAATGTAAATCCAACCCCCCTGTGCTATCTCCATGCGAACCCACATGTATCGTACCTCCTCATCTCTACCTATAATATGGATCCGGCTCTGTATCTCCTGTCGAAATATAATGGCCACTCCTCCCGATCCACGTGCTGTACTCTGTCTCATCGTGGTCCTGAATGCAGATTCCCAATGAAAACCTGCAATGCGTGGTAGACCTCTCTCTGGGCTCTCGTGTGTCTCTGTGATGCACACAAAGTCATGTGATGCCAGGATCTCCTCGAGTCTGTCTGGTGGCGTCCAGAGTGCCCCGTTGCAGTTCCACACTGCTCCTCTGAGTGGTGTCTCCCGGTGTAGTGATGTCTCATAGGCCGCGTGGCCCTATTTGATAGGGCGTCCATCTATGAAGACCTTACCATCCCGGTAAAAGGCCTTTCTCCCCTCTCGGCGTGCCTGGAGTATCTGTGGCATGCAAGCACGTCGGTGTGCCACCTGCATCCTCGTGAGGTTCTCGTCCATATAGAGGGCGCCGCCTGGTAGTCCACGTTGTACTGATCGACGTCTAAAGAACGCGGTCCGTGCCTCCTCGGAGCTCATCTTAAGGATGAGTGCTCGCAAACGTGATGTATCCCTCCCAACCCTCCATGCAGCTATGAATGGCATGCTCTCGTATCCAAGTCGATGGCAAATGTCAGTTGCATCGGCCTCTGGTGATGCTCCCTCAGGTAGGCCTGTAATCCGAATGTGAAGTTTTCGAGTGTGTCGAAGCCTCTCCTCCTCAAGTGTATCCTGGACTCGTGTGAGTGAGAGAGAGAGAGAGAGAGAGAGAGAGAGAGAGAGAGAGAGAGAGAGAGAGAGAGAGAGAGAGAGAGAGAGAGAGAGAGAGAGAGAGAGAGAGAGAGAGAGAGAGAGAGAGAGAGAGAGAGAGAGAGAGAGAGAGAGAGAGAGAGAAAGAAAGAAAGAAAGAAAGTCATATTAACGTCTTCTGGAGGCCAAACTTGGCCTATGAGACAAAAACCATGTACAAGTGTAGTAACCCTGTGTAGAAGATAAAATGAAATAAAAAGTATATCGCTACGCAAAGCTATATAGGGCTGGAAAAGGCTGGGGAGACGTGGCTCTGACTCTGCAGATAGTGGCCACCTAATACATGGGGGGATCCAAAATGTGAGTAAAACGCCCTAGCTACTGGTGATGGGTGGAGGTGGGTGTAGTATGTGGTACATCGGTGGTGGTCTGACTGCCTCTTGAAGGAAGACAACCCAGGGGGTGGTGGTACGCCTATGCTCCATCATGTGGTCGTAGGCAATCCTGATGCGTGAGATATCCTCCTGACATAGTCGTGGTGGACGATATCCGCCCATGCGTGGTCGGCGCCGTGCTCTCTGTGCTGCTGCCTGGTGTAGCGTGAGCCCTATAGATGGACCTCTCTGATGTATCTCAACTCGCTGAAAGAACTGCGTAATGGTCTGCTGGGTACTCACCCGTGGCTGATGTATGGGCTGTAGTGACCGCTCTCGCCTCTCGTATGCTGCTGTGAGAAAGAGTCCCAAGCGTCTCTGGTCTCCCATAGTCATGCACAGCTCGAATGACTCTTCGATCTGGAACTGTGCTCGAATGACTCGTATGTCTAAGTATGCTGGACATCTGATAACAAAATGCTCCTCACTCTCTACCTCTGTCTGGCATACTGGGCACCACCTCTCCTCACGGGGGACTCCCCTGGACCGACCCCTCTCAATCTCGAGCTGATGTGATGAAACCCGGAGCTGCCCAATGACGACTCGGAGGTGGTGGGGAAGGTATGTCTGCATGTATCTCGGGATCTCGATGAAGGCTGCGTCCGATATATGTAGAAAATGCTCGCGGTAATAGAGCATTTTCGGTGGCAATGTATCCCTAGGGCTCACCCATGTCCTCTGTATGTATGTATGCCATATCTCCTGACGCATGACCCTATTCCTCTCTTGATGAGAGAGCGAGTAGGTGGGTGCATGTGAGTCGTACTGTAGTGGTGGTAGCCTGTCTATGTCAAAGCCATGGTGGGCCAGCCAGTCTCGTGTCTGGGCATACCATGAGGAGGTGTCCCCAGCTAATGCCATATCACGTGATGCCTGGAAAGCACGATAAGCAATGCGCTCTGTATCCATGCTCCGAAGTCTGTGTAATAGGCATACTGTCTGGAATAGTGCCTCAACTAGCATCGGTGGTGCAGAGAGCTCTGCTCTAATGATATCATGTGGTACCGAAGGCTTGCTGCGGATAAGTCTGGCAATCATGAGGATCTGTGGCCTCTCTAATGCTGTCCATACTGATGTAGCTAATCCCGGCCCCCATATGGCTGCCCCATACATGAGCGCTGGCGTAACCAAAGTGTCAAAGAGCCACCCCTTTGTGCGGGGCTCCTGAAAATATGCCTGGTGGCACTGTCTCTCCATCAAAGCTAGTGCTGCGTACCCACGTGTGATGCGGTCATGGGCTGCCTGAGACATAGAGAAGACCCCTGATGCTGCTGTAAATGTCACTCCCAAGTAAACATATGATCCGACCACCTCGATCGGTCCACCCGCTGCTGTGAACAAACTATGTCTGCGTACCTGTGCTGATGTATGAAAGATCATGACCTTGGTTTTACCAAGGTTCACAGATAACCCTCTGTTTCTGCAAAAGTCATCTAGGCCATGTAGATGATGCTGTAGACCTTCTGCAGACTCTGAAACCAATACAATATCATCAGCGTATAAAAGAATATGGACAGTGGATCCCTGTACCTCAATGCCATCTCCCCCTGGAGCTGTATGTAGTCAACTATCTCATCAATGTAGAGACCAAAGAGGGTGGGTGAAAGAGGGCATCCTTGCTTCACACCGATAGTGCTAGCAAGTGGATCATATAAGCCCCTTGGACATCTGGACATCTGACTCTACCAGATACTCTCTCGTATAATGCGTAGATCCCCCATATCATCTCCTCTGGAGCTCCGATATCAAGTAGTCGTCTGAAGAGTCGGTCCCTGGGAACAGTGTCAAATGCTTTGCGGAAGTCCACAAAGCAGCAATATAATCTCCTCTTCCTCACCCTTGCCTGGTCGATCAGGCATCTCAAAGTGAAGATGTGGTCAATCGTAGAGTAATCTCGTCTGAAACCTGCCTGTCCTGGAGCCGTGATACCCTTCCTCTCAGCGAGAGTACTCAGCTCTGTCTCTAGTACTGCCCCATATAACTTGGCCAATATAGGGCCAATCATGATCGTCCGGTATGTAGCTGGATCCATAGTATCACCTGACTTATGAATGGGCACTATGGTGTGCTCAGTCCATGAGTCCGGGAACCCTTCAACCAATGCACGGTTGAAGAGGTGGGCAATGAGCGGTGCGAGAGTCGTGCCTCCATAGATAAGATGCTCTCCCTGTAAACCGAAATGGTCATGGGCCTTGCCATGCTGTAGCCGGGCAATAGCGTGTCCCACCATAGTGGGTGTGAAGAAGTCAGAGGCAGTAGGACGTGAGCTCTGCGGTCTAGGAATGGGGGGCTGGTCTGGGATCTCGTATAGACTCCGTGCATAGCTATGCCAAGTGCTCGGGTCTCGGATAGGTGTCTCCTGTCTCCTCTCTCTCAAATGTCGCCATGCCACTCCATTGTCTCGACCCATGAGCAGATGGTAAATATCCCAGAGAGAGAGAGAGAGAGAGAGAGAGAGAGAGAGAGAGAGAGAGAGAGAGAGAGAGAGAGAGAGAGAGAGAGAGAGAGAGAGAGAGAGAGAGAGAGAGAGAGAGAGAGAGAGAGAGAGAAAGAAAGAAAGAAAGAAAGAAAGTGTTTTTACGTCTATTAGGAGGCCGAACTCGGCCTATGAGACAAATCGATGTACATGGGTGTATCTTCTGTCAATCAGAAAAGATAAAAGTGCTGAAAAGAAACTGGTTAAGCTGATATAGATCTCCGTAGTATGCATGTGGGGATACCCATGAAAGTGGTGGGGGGTGTATGGAGTGCGATATCTATGATAGTCTATATGCAAAAGGGTAGTACAACAACCATGAGAATGCATCTAAAACGACTAACTAGCTCCATCCTGTGCTAGTGAGAGAGAGAGAGAGAGAGAGAGAGAGAGAGAGAGAGAGAGAGAGAAAGAAAGTCATATTAACGTCTTTTGGAGGCCAAACTTGGCCTATGAGACAAAACGATGTACAAGTGTAGTAACCCTGTGTAGAAGATGAAATGAAATAAAAAAGTATATCGCTACACAAAGCTATATAGGGCTGGAAAAGGCTGGGGAGACGTGGCGCTGACTCTCCAAATAGTGGCCACCTAATACATGGGGGATCCATAATGTGAGTAAAAACTCTCTAGCTACTGGTGATGGGTGGAGGTGGGTGTAGTATGTGGTACATCGGTGGTGGTCTGAGTGCCTCCTGAAGGAAGACAACCGAGGGGGTGGTGGTATGCCTATGCTCCATCATGTGGTGGTAGGCTGTCCTGATGCGTGAGATATCCTCCTGATATTGTCGTGGTCGACGATATCCGCCCATGCGTGGTCGGCGCCGTACTCTCTGTGCTGCTGCTTGGTGGAGCGTGAGCCCTTTAAATGGACCTCTCTGATGTAGCTCAGCTCGCTGAAAGAACTGTGTAATGGTATGCTGGGTACTCACCCGTGGCTGATGTGTGGGCTGTAGTGATCTCTCTCGCCTCTCGTATGCTTTTGTGAGAAAGCGTCCAAGCGTCGCTTGTCTCCCATAGTCATGCACAACTGGAGTGACTCCTCTATCTGGAAATGTGCTCGTAGGTCTAAGTATGCTGGGCATCTTATAACAAAATGCTCCTCACTCTCTACCTCTGTCTCGCATACTGGGCACATCTCTCCTCACGGGGGACTCCCCTGGACCGACCCCTCTCAATCTCGAGCTAATGTGATGAAACCCGGAGCTGCCCAATGACGACTCGAAGGTGGTGGGGTAGGTATGTCTGCATGTATCTCGGAATCTCGATGAAGCCCTCGCCCGATATATGTAGAAAATGCTCACGATAATAGAGCATTTTCGATGGCAATGTATCCTTAGGGCTCACCCATGTCCTCTGTATGTATGTATGCCATAACTCTTGACGAATGATCTTATTCCTCTCGTGATGAGAGAGCGAGTAGGTGGGTGCCTGTGAGTCGTACTGTAGTGGTGGTAGCCTGTCTATGTCAAATCCATGGTGGGCCAGCAAGTCTCGTGTCTGTGCATACCATGAGGAGGTGTCGCCTGCTAATGCCATATCACATGATGCCTGGAAAGCACGATAAGCAATGCGTTTTGTATCCATGCTCCGGAGTTTGTGTAATAGACATACTGTCTGGAATAGTGCCTCCACTAGCATCGGTGGTGCAGCGAGCTCTGCTCTAATGATATCATGTGGTACGGAAGGCTTGCTGCGGATAAGCCTAGCAATCATGAGGATTTGTGGCCTCTCTAATGCTGTCCATACTGATGTAGCTAATCCTGGTCCCCATATGGCTGCCCCATACATGAGTGCCGGCGTAACCAAAGTGTCGAAGAGCCACCCCTTAGTGCGGGGCTCCTGAAAATAAGCCTTGTGGCACTGTCTCTCCATCAAAGCTAGTGCTGCATACCCACGTGTGATGCGGTCACGGGCTGCCTGAGACATAGAGAAGACCCCTGATGCTGCTGTAAATGTCACTCCCAAGTAAACATATGATCCCACCACGTCAATCGGTCCACCTGTTGTCGTGAAGAAACTATGTCTGCGTACCTGTGCTGATGTATGAAAGATCATGACCTTGGTTTTAGTGACTTTACCAAGGTTCACAGATAACCCTATGTGTCTGCAAAAGTCATCTAGGCCATGTAGGTGATGCTGTAGACCTTCTGCAGATTCTGAAACCGGTACAATATCATCAGTGTATAAAAGAATATGAACCGTGGACCCACAAACCTCAATGCCATCACCCCCCTGCTGCTGTATGTAGTCCACTATCTCATCAATGTAGAGACCAAAGAGGGGTGAAAGAGGGCATCCTTGCTTCACCCCGATAGTGCTAGCAAGTGGATGAGATAAGCCCCCCGGACATCTGACTCTACCAGATACTCTCTCATATAAGGCGTAGATCCCCCATATCATCTCATCCGGAGCTCTGATATCAAGTGGTCGTTTGAAGAGTCGTTCCCTAGGAACAGTGTCAAATGCTTTGCGGAAGTCCACAAAGCAACAATATAATCTCCCCTCACCCTTGCCTGGTCGATCAGGCATCTCAGAGTGAAGATGTGGTCAATGGTAGAGTAATCGCGTCTGAAACCTGCCTGTCTTGGAGCCCTGATACCCTTCCTCTCAGCGAGAGTACTCAACTCTGCCTCTAGTACCGCCCCATACAACTTGGCCAATATAGGGCCGATCATGATCGTTCGGTATGTAGCTGGATCCATAGTATCACGTGACTTATGAATGGGCACTATGGTGTGCTCAGTCCATGAGTCAGGGAACCCTTCAACCAATGCACGGTTGAAGAGGTGGGCAATAAGCGGTGCAAGGGTAGTGCCTCCGTAGATGAGATGCTCTGCCTGTAAACCGAAATGGTCATGGGCCCTGCCATGCTGTAGATGGGCAATAGAGCATCCCACCCTAGTGGATGTGAAGAAGTCAGAGGTAGTAGGACGTGAGCTCTGTGGTCTGGGGATGGGGGGCTGGTCTGGGATCTCGTATAGGCTCTGTGCATAGCTATGCCAAGTGCTCGGGTCTCGGATGGGTGTCTCCTATCTCCAATCTCTCAACTGTCGCCATGGCACTACATTGTCTCGATTCATGAGCAAATGATAAATATCCCAGTACTATCTCTCCTCCCAATCTCGCCGTTTGCGGCAAGTAAGGCTCTGCATGCAATGCTGTGCCTGTGTGTGTAATATCCCCTCTATGCTCTAAAATCCGTAGGTGCTTCCGTAGCTCACGGCAAACTGCATCATACCAGCGGTTCTGGGGCATGGAACCTGTGCGTGGAGGGTGTATATGTGTGCGGTGTGGGAAGCTACAGAGAGCTGAGTGCTGTATGATGGTGGTGAGCTGTGATGTAAGTGTGTCCAAGGGTGAGAGTGGATCGAGGGAGAGTAGGCGGGTGTGTAAATGGTGTGCATAAACATGTGAGAGCTCGCGTGTGAAGTGTATCGTGGTGTGTGTCTGACTGTGTGAGGGAGGGTCTAATGGAATAGGAGATGAGAGTCTGAATGTGATAAATGTATGGTCAGCACCAAGTGGGCGTCGTCCAATACTAAGTGAGGGGATGAGTGAAGCTCTAGAGGTGGTACCTAAAATGTAGTCGACTGTGCTCTCACCTCCCCCATGAGGGAAGCAAGTAAGTCCGCCTGAACCTGGCCAACGATTCATCCCGTTATATAAAACGAGTTGATGTCAGCTGCCTAGCTCAAGTAGATGTCTTCCGTACCCGGTGGTGTCCTGACCCATATCCGTTGATACTCTACTGGTGCTCATCTCATCTGGGTCTCTGGCGCTCATGAGATGTGGGTGATCCATGTCGTATGCCTCGCATTGATGTGACGATGTGATTGAGTGAGGCCATTGAAGTCCCCCATAAGGAAGACTTCACCTAGTGTGCTGTGATGTAGTATCTCGTCTGAAAGTGCTCTGTATGGTGAATCTCTATCTCGGATCGGTCCCCCAAGTTCCTATCCTGCATATCGAGATCCGCCTGGAGGGAAGTAGCATATAGCAATATAAATCCAGCTCCCCTGTGCTATCTCCATGCGAACCCACATGTATCGTGCCTCCTCATCTCTTCCTATAATGTGGATCCGGCTCTGTATCTCCCGTCTAAATACGATGGCCACACCTCTCGACCCTCGCGCCGTACTCTGTCTGGTCGTGGTCCTGAATGCAGATTCCCAATGAAAACCTGCAATGCGTGGTAGACCTCTCTTTGGGCTCTCGTGTGTCTCTGTGATGCACGCAAAGTCATGTGATGCCAGGATCTTTTTGAGTCTGTTTGTCCGCGTCCAGAGTGCCCCGTTACAGTTCCACACTGCTCCTCTGAGTGGTGTCTCCTGGTGTAGTGATGTCTCATAGGCCACATGGCCCTATTTGATAGGGAGTCCATCTATGTAGACCTTACCATCACGGTAAAAGGCCTTCCTCCCCTCTCGGCGTGCCTGGAGTATCTGTGGCATGCAAGCGTGTCGGTGTGCCACCTGCATCCGCGTGAGGTCCTCGTCCATGTAGAGGGCGCCGCTGGGTAGTCCACTTAGTACTGATCAACGTCTAAAAAAGTCGGTCCGTGCCTCCTCGGAGCTCATCTTAAGGATGAGTGCCCGCGAACGCGATGTATCCCTCTCAACCCTCCATACCTATGTGAAGGGCATGCTCTCGTATCCAAGTCGACGACACATGTCAATGGCGTCTGCCTCTGGTGATGCCCCTTCGGGTAGGCCTGTAAACCGAATGTGGAAGAAAAAAAGAAAGTCATATTAACGTCTACCAAAAGGCCAAACTTGGCCTATGAGACAAAACCATGTACAACTATGGTCATCTCCATGTATTGATGGAAAGTAAAGTACTCACTACAGAAAAGAACTACGTAGGCTGAAAACAACAAGATGATGGTGTACCTAGCAATGATGGAGTAGTGGAGATAAAGTAGTGGTGCGAGGGGTAAGAGTGGCTCTGACTCTGTAGATAATGGCCACCTACTACATGGGGACATATGTGGGAGTGAATATGTATACCGTAATAGATACAGATGGGTGGAGGAGGGTGGAGTATATGGTACATTGGCGGGTGGACTCAACATCTCTTGCAGGAGGGCGACCCAAGTGGTGGTGGTGCGTGGATGCTCCATCATGTGGTCGTGGGCTATCCTTATGCGAGAGAATCTCCATGATGCAGTCATGGTCATCGGTTCCCAGTCGTACATGATCTGCATTGCACTCTTTGTGCTGCTGCCTGCTCGAGCATGAGCCTTATCCCTCTCGAAGGCTGGTTAGTCGGATGTGGCTCAAGTCTCCGAAAGAACTGAGTAATAGTATGTTGGGTACCCACTTGACGTGTGCATTGTAACATCAGCTCTCGTCTCTCATATGCTGCTGTAATGTAGCAACCCACCCTCCGGTTGTCTCCTATGGTCATGCACAACTGGATTGACTCCTCAATTAGGAACTATGCTTGTAGGTCTAAGTATGCCGCACATCTCGTAATCAAGTGTTCCTCACTCTCTATCTCTGTATGGCAAATTGCGCACCACCTCTCCTCTCAGGGGACTCCTCTGACCCGAGCTCTCTCGATCTCGAGCTGATGTGATGAAACTCGAAGCTGCCCAATGACGACACGAAGGTGGTGTGGTAGGTATGTCACTCCTCGTTGGGAATTATGTGAGGAGGGGGCTGTAGACCTTTGGAAAAAATCAGTGAGCTGTAGCTGTCTTCTCTCCACCTGTGTAGATGTGTGTGTGCGTGGTAAGAGTGCATCTCTATGCCTCTGAATCTCTATCAAGAAACATCCTAACTATCTTTGATCTCGGGAGTCCATAATCTCTTGTAGGGTGGGCTGTCCTCTCAATAAAGTCTCATATCTGTCTCTAATATAAGTGTATGTTTTGCGTCGACATATGAACTGCTTCTTACTTTCCACCTCCTCTGTACATAGTTTGCAGATCTGCTCTGCTCTTGGGACCCCACTGTGTCTCCCAGTCTCGATCTCAAGTCTATGTGTTGGAATCCTGAGTTGGCCAATCACTACTTGTGAACTATGTGACATATAGATGTCCATGTAGTGTGGTCTTTGTATGTATCCATCAGACATAATGGTGAGAAATTGGTCCTTGTAGTTTGACACCCTCCCCTCTAAACTGGGTGATCTCCATACTCTCTTGATCTAGAGCCTCCATAAGTCCTCTCTGAGCACTAGATTCCTCTCCCTATGAGAGAGGTGATACTAAGGTGAGTCCGAGTCGTACTAAAAAGGTGGCGGACTCTTCATATGGAGCCCATGTGTCATGAACCAAGTTGTGACCTGTGAGTACCTGTGTGACTTGTGTGCCTCAAAAGCTCTACGAGTGAGTCTATCGTGTGGCAACCTCCTCACCCTTTGAATGAAACTTACTCTTTGGAATAGGAGAGAGAGAGAGAGAGAGAGAGAGAGAGAGAGAGAGAGAGAGAGAGAGAGAGAGAGAGAGAGAGAGAGAGAGAGAGAGAGAGAGAGAGAGAGAGAGAGAGAGAGAGAGAGAGAGAGAGAGAGAGAGAGAGAGAGAGAGAGAGAGAGAGAGAGAGAGAGAGAGAGAGAGAGAGAGAGAGAGAGAGAGAGAGAGAGAGAGAGAGAGAGAGAGAGAGAGAGAAAGACTTTTTAACGTCTATTAAAGGCCAAAATTGGCCTATGAGACAAAACATATACATATGATCCAATCCACTATGATCCCAAGAGGAAAATAAAGTGTGAGTACAAAACAGAGTATAAAAGGAGTGGATAATAGCTTGCGTCGAGGGTGTGGGGTGCAATGGGTATGCACTCTATATGCTCAACAGGTGAGATACAAATATGATATGCATATGGAGGGGAGGCTCGGTGGTGTCATATCCCTCTAAATGCTTGGAGTGGGTGTAGGATATAAAGCATCGGTGGGTAAGGCATCATGGCGATCCTCAAAACGCTCTGCACGTCGAGATCGGTAGGGGTGCGCTGTTGGTGTCGCCGTATCTCCATGTCATGGCGTGCGTGAATCGCCTGAATCTCTCTTTGGTGGGAAGGGCTCTACGGAGTGGGGGTCTCGGTTGTTGGCGCTATCTTCTAAGCTCCTCTGCTCTCTGTAATGTGACATCCCGCATTGAGCTTGGTCCTCGTGTGACTGTGGGTCTGAAAAAATCTGCAATATGAGTATGGGGGGCTAGGTGTACCTCCGTCTGCTGGAGAAGTGAGGCATGGCGGCGTTGGAGCTCTACTAGGAAATGACCGAGAGGGCACTGGTCCTCAGTCTCCAATAGAGCCCTGATCTCTCTCGGCCCCTGAAGAGCTATGGGTAACAGTCTCTGATGTCCTCATATGCCTGGCATCTAGATACATGTGTAGTGCTCCTCGTCCTCCACCTCCTCTCGGTATGTCCTACATAATCTCTCGTCCCTCGGGGTATGTGTCGCTCGCCCAACCTCAATCTCGCGTTGGTGTGATGATACTCTAAGCTTCCCAATGGCCACTTTCTGCTGGTGGCATGTATGTATCCATGTATCGTGGTCTCTGAATGAAACCATCCGTTGTCACTGTGAGGAAGTGCTCTCTATAATGTTGCCTCTTTGTGGGAAGAGGCTCCTGTGGTTCTATCCATGTCTCCCTGATGTGTATCTGTAGTATGTCCTGACGGATGATCCTGTTCCTCTCCGAACGAGAGAGGGTAACGCAGGGGGAAGAGAGGTCATACTGAAAAGGGGGGAGATCGGTAATGCTCATGCCATGGTGTGCCAACCATCGGTAGGTCTGTGCATACAATACTCTCTCATGCCCTAACTCTGCCAAATGTCTAGAGCTCTCAAATGCAAGCCTGGTGATTCTGCTAGTGCGGAGCTCTCTAACTCTCAGAATAAAGGTCACGAGCTAGAAGAAGGCCTCTACTAGCATCGGTGGTGTGCCAAGCTCAGCTCGTATAATGTCATGTGGAATGGAGGGCTTTCTGCGGAGCAAGGGTGAGATCATGGTGACCTGGGGCCTCTCAATCTGCGCCCACATCGCCTCCGTGATCCCTGGTGCCCATATTGCCGCTGCGTACATCAATGCGGGTGTCACTAGAGTATCAAAGAGCCACCCCTTAGTCCGAGGCTCCTGAAAATGTGCTTGAAAGAATCGTCTCTCGAGTCCAGCAAGCGCTGCATAGCCTCGCGTCAATCTATCTCTCGTTGCCTGTGCCATGGAGAATGCCCCTCCGCTGCCCGAGAAGGTAACGTCTAAGTAGACGTAGAAGTCTACTACCTCTATCTGTCCTCCAGCTCCGGTGAAAGAGGCGCGATGGAGTACTGTCCTAGAGGTGTGGAAGATCATGACCTTGGTTTTGCCAAGGTTCACTGTGAGTCCTCTCTCCATGGAGAAGGTGTCGAGCGCCTGTAAATGTGACTGTAGCCCCTCCTGTGACTCTGAAAGCAAGACAATGTCATCAACATATAATAGGATATGTACTAGCATACCTCTGAGGTCTCTGTCGATGGATCCGCCTGTGGCTGCAAAAGAACTCGGCCTCCTCACTTACACTGATGTATGAAAGATCAGAACCTTGGTTTTACCAAGATTCATTGATAACCCTCTATGTATGCAGAAGTCATCTAGACCGTGCGAATGGTGTTGTAGACCCTATGGAGACTCTGAAACCAAGACAATATCATCAGCATATAAAAGAATATGGACCATGGTCCCTCGTACCTCAATGCCATCTCCTCCGTACTGCTATATGAAGTCCACTATCTCATCAATGTATAGCCCAAAAAGTGTGGGCGAGAGAGGGTACCCTTGCTTCACCCTGATGGTGCTAGCAAGTGAATCTGATAGGCCGCCCGAGCATCTCACTCTACCTGATACTCTCTCATATAGGGCTTAGATCCCCCATAGCATCTCCTCTGGAGGCCCGATGTCGAGTAGGCGTCTGAAGAGTCTCTCCCTAGGGATTGTGTTGAAGGCTTTGCAAAAGTCCACAAAGCAACAATATAATCTCCGTTTCCTCACTCGAGCCTCTTCGATCAGGCATCTCAAAGTGAAGATGTGGTCTATGGTAGAGTAATCTCGTTTGAATCCTGCCTGTCTTGGAGCTCTGATACCCTTCCCCTCGACGAGGGTGCTCAATTTTGTCTCTAGTACTAGCCCATATAGCTTGGCCAGTGTGGGGCCAATCATGATCGTCCGGTATGTAGCTTGATCCATAACATCGCCTGACTTATGTATGGGCACTACGGTGTGCTCGGTCCATGAGTTAGGGAACCCCTCAACGAGTGCTCGGTTGAAGAGGTGGGCTATGAGTGGTGCTAGAATCATGCATCCATAGATGAGATGCTCTACCTGTAGACCGAAGTGGTCACGGGCCCTGCCATGCTATAGGTGAGTGATCGCATGGCTCACCATCCGGGGTGTAAAGAAGTGGGAGGTGGTAGGGTGTGAGCTCTGTGGCTGGGGGATGGTTGGCTGGTCTAGAGTCTGGTGTAGACTCTGCGCATATCGGTGCCATGTTTTCGGCTCTCGAATGGGTATCTGTTGTCTCCTCTCTCTAAAGTGTTTCCATGCTACTGCACTATCTCGGCTCATGAGCAAGTGATAAACGTCCCAATAGTGTCTCTCCTCCTATTCTCGCCTCTTTCGACGTGTGAGGCGCTGCATGCGGCATTGTGCTTGTGTGTGTGTAATCTCCCTGTTATGCTCTGCTGCGCGTAGCTACTTCCATAGCACCTGACACTCCTCATCATACCATTGGTATTGGGGCATGGACCCTCTGCATGGTGTGTGTGCGTGTGTGTGGTGGGGGAAACTGTGTAAAGCTGAGTCATGTAGGATGGTGGTGATATGTGAGGTGAGTGTGTCTAGAGGTGAGAGTGGATCTAGTGAGAGTAGGCGGGTGTGTAAATGGTGTATGTAGACATGTGAGAGCTCGCGTGTGAAGTGTATCGTGGTATGTGGCACAGTATGTGGCAGAGGGTCTAGTGGAAGGGGAGATGAGAGTGAGCATGATAAAAGTGTGATCAACTCCGAGTGGATATCTACCAATACCAAGTGAGGTGATGAGCGATGCCTCAGAAAGGGTACCTAAGATGTAGTCGATTGTGCTTTCGCCGCCTCTATGTGGAAAGCATGTCAATCCGCTTGATGTTGGCCATGTGTGCATCCCATTGTAAATAATGAGATGGTGTCTACTGCCGAGCTTGAGTAGGTGTCTGCCGTAGCATGTGGTGTCCTCGCCCATGTCTGGAGATATTCGGCTGGTCCCTGTCTCCTTTGGTCCTCTGCTCCTCATGATTAGTGACTGCTCCATATCATATGACTCACACTGGTGTGACTCTGTGTGTCCATTGAAATCCCCCATAAGGAAGACCTCACCCAGGGTGCTATAGTGTAGTATCTCCTCTGAGAGTGCAATGTAGGGTGAGTCACTATCTCTCGGCAGCTCCTCTCGGTCATGTCCAGAGTATTTGGATCCTTGTGGTGGGAAGTAGCAAATGGCTATGTAGATCCACCTCTCTACTCCTACCTCCAAGCGTACCCACATGTATCGTGCCTCCTCGTCTTGGTCGGCAATATGGATCCGACCTTGTAGCTCATGTCTGAATATGATGGCGACACCTCTTGATCCTCGTGCTGTACTCTGTTGCATCGTGGTCCTGAATGTGGATGCCCACTGGAAGCCTGCTATCTCTCTGTGGGCTCTAGTGCATCTCTATGATGCAAGCAAGGGATGTATCCCTCCCTGCCCTCCATGCACCCGTGAAGGGCATGGTCTCGTATCCAAGTTGACGGAAGATGTTAGTGGCGTCTTCCTCCGGTGATGTTCCCTCTGGAAGGCCCCTAATGCAAATGTGGAGTCTTTGGATGTGTCGAAGTCTCTCCTCCTCGAGTGTATCTTGAACTCGTGTGAGCTCTTCCTTCTTCACATCTTCATGGACTTCCTTCTTAATCCTTTTGTGGACTACTTCCACCCAGGACTCTCGGGTGGATTCTACCTCCATTTTTATTTCTTTCTTTATTTTTTCTTTTAGTGTCTCTACATTGGAGATCTCCCCCTCTTCTTTGAGGTGCTCGTAGGCTGTCCTCCAAGTGTCTCGCTCTTCTGTGAGGGTCTTTACTTGCTCTTTGAGTCTTCTAAACTTATCCATCATTTTTCGTTCCTTAGCATTTACTTGTTCTTCGAGTCCTATGAATTTCTCCATCATTTTTTGTATCTCGATGTCGAGGGTGTGGTCCGCTTCTTTTTTGGCCTCTTTGATGGCTTTAGAGATAAGTTCTTCCACTTCCCTCCGGTCCATGGGAGGCATACCGGTTCTCTGAGAGAGAGAGAGAGAGAGAGAGAGAGAGAGAGAGAGAGAGAGAGAGAGAGAGAGAGAGAGAGAGAGAGAGAGAGAGAGAGAGAGAGAGAGAGAGAGAGAGAGAGAGAGAGAGAGAGAGAGAGAGAGAGAGAGAGAGAGAGAGAGAGAGAGAGAGAGAGAGAGAGAGAGAGAGAGAGAGAGAGAGAGAGAGAGAGAGAGAGAGAGAGAGAGAGAGAGAGAGAGATTATGTACAAGTGTAGTCACCCTTGTGTAGAAATAAATAAAATGGAATAGTACTACACAAAATTGTGTTGGCTGAAAAATGCTTGGAACAACCATAGGATAGTGTATGGGGTGCTGGAGAGGTACTCGGGATAATGTAGTGGTGCGTTGGGAGATGTGGCTTTGACTCTGCAGATAATGGCCACCTAATACATGGGGGCCCCATGACGGGAGTGAATATGTATATCCTAACTACAGGTAATGGGTGGAGTATGTGGTACATCTGGGTGGAGTATGTGGTACATCGGTGACGGTGTGAGTGCCTCCTGAAGGAAGGTTACCCAGGTGGTGATGGTGCGCCTCTACTCCATCATGTGGTCATGGGCTATCATGATGCGTGAGATATCCTCCTGGTATAGTCGTGGTCGTCCGAATCCAGCCCTATGTGGTCGACGTCGCCCTCTCTGTGCCGCTGCCTGTGCCGCTGCCTGCTGGAGCGTGAGCCCTATGCCTCTAGAAGGTGGGCCCCTCTGATGTAGCCCATCGCGCTACAAGAACTCAGTAATGGTCTGCTGGGTACTCACCCATGTTTGATGCGTGGGCTGTATCGGCTTCTCTCGTCTCTCATATGCTGTCGTGAGGAAACATCCCAACCTCCGCTGGTCTCCCGTGGTCATGCACAACTATAGTGACTCCTCTATGTGGAACTGTGCTCGTAGATCTGAGTATGCTCGACATCTCGTAACAAAGTGCTCCTCACTCTCTATCTCTGTATGGCATTCTGGGCACCACCTCTCCTCTCTAGGGACTCCCCTGATCCGACCACTCGATCTCAAAATGATTTGACGAAACTCAAAGCTTCCCAATGATGACTTGGAGGTGGTGTGGTAGGTATGTCTGCATGTATCGTGGAGCCTCAATGAAGCCCTGGTCGGAGATCTATAGAAAATGCTCGCCGTAGTGGAGCATTTTAGATGGCAATGTATCCCTGGGGCTAATCCATGTCTTCTATATGTATGTATGCCATATCTCCTGTCAAATGACCCAATTCCTCTCCTGGTGGGAGAGCGAATAGGTGGGAGCTTGTAAGTCGTACTGCAGTGGTGGTAGTCTGTCTATGTCAAACCAATGATGGGCCAACCAGTCTCGTGTCTGTGCGTACCATATCCCTTAGCAACCAGCCTTGCCTTATACTTGGGTTTGCCATCAACAGTTTTGATTTTGTACAACCACGAGCGCGTTGGTCCTCTATCCCCAATAGAGCCTTGATCTCTCTGGGCCCCCTGAAGAGATGTGGGTAGCGATCTCTGATGTCCTCATATGCTTGGCATCTACATGTGTAGTGCTCCTCGTCCTCCACCTCCTCTCGGCATATCCTGCATAATCTCTCGTCCCTCGGGGTATGTGTCTCTCTCCCAACCTCAATCTCGAGCTGGTGTGATGATACTCTGAGCTTCCCGATGGCCACTCTCTCAGCTGGTGCCATGTATGTATCCATGTATCGGGTCTCTGAATGAACCCATCGGCTGTCACAGTCAGGAAGTGCTCTCTGTAGTGTTGCCTCTTTGTGGGAAGAGGCTCCCGTGGTGCTATCCATGTCTCCCTGACGTGTATCTGTAGTAGGTCCTCACGGATGATCCTGTTCCTCTCCGAACGAGAGGGTAATGTGGGGGGAAGAGAGGTCATACTGAAAAGGGGGGAGATCGGTAATGCTCATGCCATGATCTGCTAACCATCCGTATGTCTGTGCATACCATACTCTCTCATGCCCTGTCTCTGCCAAATGTCTAGAGCTCTCAAATGCAAGCCCGGTGAGTCGACTGTTGGGGAGCTCTCAGACTCTTAGAATAAAGGTCACCAACTGGAAGAGGGCCTCCACTAGCATCGGTGGTGTGCCAAGCTCAGCTCGTATAATGTCATGTGGAACGGAGGGCTTGCTCCGCATCAAGCGTGAGATCATGGTGACATGGGGCCTCTCAATCCGCGTCCACATCGCCTCCGTGATCCTTGGTGCCCATACTGCTGCTGCGTACATCAATGCGGGTATCACTAGAGTGTCAAAGAGCCATCCCTTAGTCTGAGGCTCTTGAAAATGTGTCTGAAAGCAGCGTCTCTCCAATCCTGCAAGTGCCGCATAGCCGCGCGTCAATCTATCTCTCGCTGCCTGGGCCATGGAGAATACCCCTGTGCTGCCCGAGAAGGTGACACCTAGGTAGACGTAGGAGTCCACTACCTCTATCTGTCCTCCAGCCGCAGTGAAAGAGGCACGATGGCGTACTGTCCTCGAGGTATGGAAGATCATGACCTTGGTCTTGCCAAGGTTCACTGTGAGTCCTCTCTCCATGCAGAAGGTATTGAGCGCCTGTAAATGTGACTGCAACCCCTCCTGTGTCTTTGAAAGTAAGACAATGTCATCAGCATATAATAGGATGTGTACTGGCATACCTCCGAGGTCTCCTCCTAGCCCTCCTGCGCGCTGTATATACTCCGTGATCTCATCGATGTAGAGACCGAAGAGAGTGGGTGAGAGAGGGCAACCTTGTTTCACACCAATGGTGCTAACAAGGCTATCTGATAGGCTGCGGGGCAGCGTACCCTGCCTGTGACCCGTGTATACAAAGCATGGATGGCCCATAGCATGTCTGATGGTAGCTGTAACTCCTGGAGCCTCCGTAGTAGTCTCTCTCGAGGGAATCCACAAAGCAACAGTATAGTCTCTGCTTCCTCGCCTTCGCGCTCTCAATCAAGCAACGAAGCACGAAGATGTGGTCGATGGTGGAGAAAGTGCGGCAGAGAGAGAGAGAGAGAGAGAGAGAGAGAGAGAGAGAGAGAGAGAGAGAGAGAGAGAGAGAGAGAGAGAGAGAGAGAGAGAGAGAGAGAGAGAGAGAGAGAGAGAGAGAGAGAGAGAGAGAGAGAGAGAGAGAGAGAGAGAGAGAGAGAGAGAGAGAGAGAGAGAGAGAGAGAGAGAGAGAGAGAGAGAGAGAGAGAGAGAGAGAGAGAGAGAGAGAGAAAGAAAGAAAGAAAGAAAGAAAGAAAGTGTTTTTACGTCTATTAGGAGGCCGAACTCGGCCTATGAGACAAATCGATGTACATGGGTGTATCTTCAGTCAATCAGAAAAGATAAAAGTGCTGAAAAGAAACTGGTTAAGGTGATATAGATCTCCGTAGTATGCATGTGGGGATACCCATGAAAATGGTGGGGGGTGTATGGAGTGCGATATCTATGATAGTCTATATGCAAAAGGGTAGTACAACAACCATGAGAATGCATCTAAGACGACTACTACCTCCATCCTGTGCTAGTGGGTGGGTGTAATATGTGATACATAGGTGGAGGTGGAGTCAGGGCCACCCTGATGGCTGCAACGGGATCGGCCATCATCTGGGATCGTCTCTCCTCCATGGCGCGATGGTCACAAGCCTGGATCTCCGCAATCTGGTGTCGGTGAAGTCTCGGGGCCCGATATCCTATAGCACGGGGTCGTCTCCTAGCTCGAGATATCTGAGCCAGCTGAAGAGTCACCCCGCTCGGTGTGTGGGCTGAGGGGGGGAGGGCTGCAGCACGTCGTGGAATAAAGAAGTCATTGAGCTGACTCTGTCTCCCTCCTGTATGGAGTGCTACAGTAGGCTGGAGTAGGGAATCTCTGTGACTCTGTATCTCTAGTAAGAATCGCCCGAGCTGTCGCTGGTCTCTAGAGTCCATGATCTCTCGGAGGGTGGGCTGCCCTGCAAACAGAGTCTCGTATCTGCCTCTGATGTCATCATATGCGCTACATCTGCATACAAAGTGCTCCTCATCCTCCATCTCTACTCTGCATACTCTGCATATCCGCTCCTCTCTGGGAATGTCTGCGGCTCTGCCCGTCTCAATCTCGAGTCGGTGTGATGAGACTCTCAGCTGGCCAATCGCTACCCTCGAGCTATGAGGCATGTGAGTATCCATGTAGCGTGGTCGCTGGATGAAACCGTCAGCTAGTATGTCTATGAACTGGTCTCGATAGTGCGATAGTCTCGATCCCATGTGTGGTGTGTGCCATGTCTGACTAATGTAGAGCTGCCAGAGATCCTGTCTGAGCACAACATTCCTCTCACGACGAGAGAGGTGGATGTGAGGTGAGTCTGGGTCATACTGAAAAGGCGGCAATCTGTCCATATCAAGTCCATGACTATCAAACCAGACTCTAACCTGAGTGTACCAAGCTCTCTCATATCCTGACTCTGATATCTGTATAGATGCCTCAAGAGCTCTGTGTGTGAGTCTATCTGTAGGGAGATCCCTAATCCTCTGAATAAAGCAGATAGTCTGGAATAGTGCCTCTACTGCCATGGGTGGTGCAGCTAGCTCTGCCCTGATGATGTCATGTGGCACCGACTGTTTCCCACGAAATAATCGCGAGATCATACGTACCTGTGGCCTCTCGATCGCACTCCACTGGGTGACTGTGAGACCTGGGGCCCAAACCGTCGTAGCATACATCATAGCTGGTCTGACCAGTGTGTCAAATAGCCAGCCCTTCGTGCGGGGCTCCTGGAAGTGTGCTTGGTGACATCTCCGCTCTAACATGGCTAAAGCTGCATATCCGCGTGTGAGTCTATCGGTGGCTGTCTGTCTCATGCTGAAGGGGCCAGGCAAGCTCGTGAATGTGACTCCGAGATAGACATAGGAAGTGACCACCTCAATCTGTCCACCACCAGTTCTGAATCCTGCTCCATTCCTCACCATGGGGGAGGTGTGGAAGATCATGACCTTGGTCTTGCCAAGGTTTACTGTCAAGCCCCTCTGTGTACAAAACTCATCTAGGGCCTCAAGGTGGCGCTGTAATCCCTCGGGTGACTCTGAAATCAAGACAATGTCATCGGCATATAATAAAATGTGGACATGTGTACCTGCGAGGTCTGCACCCTCTCCTCCAGCTCGAAGAATGTAGTCCTCAATCTCGTCAATGTAGAGACCAAATAGAGTGGGAGAGAGTGGGCAGCCTTGCTTAACACCGATGGTGCTAGCAATGGTCTCAGACATACCTCATGGACACCGTACCCTCCCAGTCACCTGCTCATAGAGTGCATAGATGGCCCAAATCATCCCTGATGGTACTCCCAAGCTCTGGAGGCGTTGGAAGAGCCTCTCCCGCGGCACTGTATCAAAAGCTTTGCGGAAGTCCACAAAGCAGCAATATAGCCTCTTCTTCCGCATCCTTGCCCCATCAATGAGGCAGCGCAGAATGAAGATGTGATCAATAGTAGAGAAAGCTCGTCGAAAACCTGCCTGGCCTCGTGCTCGTAGCCCCTCAGTCTCTGCATATGAGCTGAGCTCTGCCTCAAGTATGGCACCGTATAGTTTGGCCATGGTGTGGCCAATCATGATGGTCCTGCAGTTCCCTGGATCCAGGGTGTCGCCAGATTTGTGGATAGGCACAATGGTGTGCCTAGTCCACTCCTCTGGGAAGCCCTCTCCTATAGCCTGGTTGAAGACATGTGCAATCAACGGGGCTATAGTGGAGGCTGCATATATGAGATGCTCGCTCTTCAATCCCGCGTGGTCTGTCGAACGTCCATGTCGCAGTCGTCGTATGGCCCTCTCAACCATCTTTGCTGTGAAGAGAGAAGAACTAGTAGGGCGAGGCTCAAGTGGCTGGGGAATGGGAGGCTGCCTAGGTACCTCATATAACCTCTGAGCATAATCATGCCATGTGTGTGGGTCTCCAATAGGTGTGGTCGGGCGTGGCTCTCGTAGGCTGTGCCATGCTGCAGCACTGTCCATACTCATAAAGAGATGGTATAGCTCAAGCTCCTGTGCCTCCTCAAAGGCTCGCCTCTTTCGACGTGTGAGAGTCTTCATCTGTCCCTTGGCCTCTCTCTCTGTGATCTCTCCCAATGCTCGCTGAGCTCGTAGTCGGCGGTAAAGATCTTTGCAATCCTCATCATACCAACGATGTTGTGGCATAGTCCCCGGAGGAGGTGTGTGACGAGAATGGATGGTGTGTGGGAAGGAGCTGATGGCTGATGTCTGAAGAACTGATGCTATCTGAGAGGTGAGTAGGGATAGTGGAGTGTCAGGATGAAGTAAGAGAAGACCCTTCTCGACTCGAGCCGCATATATGTGAGCTAGCTCGTGTGTGAAGTGGATGGTGGTGTGTGGGATGCGTGCTGCGGGTATGCGTAAAGGGGTGTCTCCCTTCAGGGAGAGTGCGAGGTATGTGTGATCGGCCCCAATGGGTATGGGTGGGATGGTGAATGAGGTAAGTAGGTGGATGGCCTCTCTGGACCCCATGACGTAATCTACTGTACTTCCCCCGCCATCTGTGGCTGAGTGTGGTATGCATGTCAATCCTCCTGAGGTAGGCCACTGAGTCATCCCGTTATAGATAACGAGATTATGTCGAGAGCCTAGTCTGAGTAGGTGAGTGCCATAGTGAGTGTGTGTAGGGTCAGCTGAAGCTCGAGCTGTAGACTCATCCTCTATGGTATGTAGTATCTCTGGGTCTTCTGGGTCAAATATCTCACACTGATCATTGCCTGTCCTTGCATTGAAGTCTCCCATAAGGAAGACTTCCCCTAATGCAGAGTACTCTGTAATCTCTTCTGACAAGCAAGTGTATGGTGAGTCCTCCTCTCGATCTATGATAGCGAAACGCGAGCTAGAAGGAGCAAAGTAGCATAATGCTATGAAGATGATCCGCTCCTGCGAGAGCTGCAGTCGAATCCAAAGATATCTGGCCTGTGAATCACGTGCGACTATCTGTATCCTGCTCTGAAGTCCATCTCTAAAGAGTATGGCTACTCCTCCTGATCCTCGGGTGGTGTGCTGACGTGTACACTCTCTGTATGTGGACTCCCACTGAAAACCGTGGACTCGAGGTAGGCCCCGGTCCGGGCTCTCATGTGTCTCTGTGAGCATAATGATGTCTTTGCCTTTGCGCACCTCTTCCAATCTCTCTGGGTGTGTCCATAGATCTCCATTGCAGTTCCAAACTGCAAGGTGTATCTCCTCGAGTGTCTCACAGGCCGCGAATCCCTATGGGATGGCCTTGCCATCAATGATGACACGACCATCTCTGTATGAAGCCTTCTTTCCTTCTTTGCGAGCTTGATGTACTCTCGGCATGCATGCACGACGGTGTGCTACCTGCATGGGTGTGAGATCATCGTCAAGGTAGATGGGGGGGCCATCAAGTGCTCTCAAAATCACCCTCTTGCGTAGGAAAGTAGATCTTATATCTTCGGAAGGGAAGTGTAGAATGAGAGCTCTCTTCTTCGTGGGGTCTCGTCCCGTTCTCCAAGACTTGATGAATGGGGGGGACTCCTCTTTGTAGCCGAGTATCTTGCATAGTGTCTTCCCATCGGACTCGGGGGTAGAGCCTTCTTTTTCTTCAAGGCCCGTGATGCGTACATTGAGACGGCGGGCATGTCTCATCTTTTCTTCCTCAATAGTGGTGTGCACGATGAGGGCTTCTTCCTTTTGTGCTTTCTCTTTGGCTTCTTTTTTGATGTTCTTCTTCACTATGTCGATCCACCCTTCTTTGGTAGCTTCTAATTTGTTTTCCATGCTCTCGGTCAAGGATTTGGTGAGTTCTTCTTTGAGAGCTTCTGTCTTGTTCATATTAATCTCTCCTTCTTCGGGTGTAAGAGAGACCATTGAAGCTTTGAGGAGCTCCAATTCCTCTTTCATGTTTGCCCTCTCCTTAGCCCATTCTTCTTTCTCTTTTTGCCATGCTTCCCTCTCCTTATGATATGTTTCTACTTCCTTCTCGAGCTTTGAGAGGCGGCTGATGATGGCCGTGATAGTGGAGTCCACCATCTTCTTGTTTTCCTTGATAGCTATGGTCAGTTTGTCCTCCATTTTTGTCAAATCGTCCTTCTTAGCCGTAGCGCTCATTGCATTCGAAGATGAAAAAAAATGCTCAGTGTGCTGAGCCTAAAGACTTGCGATGAAGACGGGAGCGCGCCCGATGCGCGATGGAGTAAGGGTGGGAGTGGCTAATAACTGTGGGCAACAATTATTAGTTCGATTTGGAATTATTTGGAAGAGAAGAGGGCGACATGTGTGGGAGAGAAGGTTAAGTTTTTTTGCTTGGAAGAGAAGAGGGCGACATGTGTGGGAGAGAAGGTTAAGTTTTTTTGCTTGCAATTGTGAAGGTTTTGGGTTGAGGTTTAATGTAAGGGTTTCTAGGAGGGAGGAGGGTAGGAGAACATTGTCGTTTTTAGGGTTTTCTGCAGGTGGCGGGAGGAAGATGGCTAGTTGCAGGTGGTGGGAGGATGGCGAGCTGTGGGTGTCGGGAGCTCCTTGGTGAGAACAAATCTGGGGGTAGATCCAGCTGGACGGAACAGATCCTTGAGCAGATTTGCTTGGCGGGAAATGAGGCGGGAGCAGATGTGCATGCAGGCGGAGGGGCAGATGCGGGCAGGTAGCGCATATGATGACATCAGAGGCAGATACGAGACTCTGTTTGCAGGGCAGCCCACCCTCCGAGAGATCATGGACTCTAGAGACCAGCGACAGCTCGGGCGATTCTTACTAGAGATACAGAGTCACAGAGATTCCCTACTCCAGCCTACTGTAGCACTCCATACAGGAGGGAGACAGAGTCAGCTCACTGACTTCTTTATTCCACGACGTGCTGCAGCCCTCCCCCCCTCAGCCCACACACCGAGCGGGGTGACTCTTCAGCTTGCTCAGATATCTCGAGCTAGGAGACGACCCCGTGCTATAGGATATTGGGCCCCGAGACTTCACCGACACCAGATTGCGGAGATCCAGGCTTGTGACCATCGCGCCATGGAGGAGAGACGATCCCAGATGATGGCCGATCCCGTTGCAGCCATCAGGGTGGCCCTGACTCCACCTCCACCTATGTATCACATATTACACCCACCCACTAGCACAGGATGGAGCTAGTAGTCGTCTTAGATGCATTCTCATGGTTGTTGTACTACCCTTTTGCATATAGACTATCATAGATATCGCACTCCATACACCCCCCACCATTTTCATGGGTATCCCCACATGCATACTACGGAGATCTATATCAGCTTAACCAGTTTCTTTTCAGCACTTTTATCTTTTCTGATTGACTGAAGATACACCCATGTACATCGATTTGTCTCATAGGCCGAGTTCGGCCTCCTAATAGACGTAAAAACACTTTCTTTCTTTCTTTCTTTCTTTCTCTCTCTCTCTCTCTCTCTCTCTCTCTCTCTGCCGCACTTTCTCCACCATCGACCACATCTTCGTGCTTCGTTGCTTGATTGAGAGCGCGAAGGCGAGGAAGCAGAGACTATACTGTTGCTTTGTGGATTCCCTCGAGAGAGACTACTACGGAGGCTCCAGGAGTTACAGCTACCATCAGACATGCTATGGGCCATCCATGCTTTGTATACACGGGTCACAGGCAGGGTACGCTGCCCCGCAGCCTATCAGATAGCCTTGTTAGCACCATTGGTGTGAAACAAGGTTGCCCTCTCTCACCCACTCTCTTCGGTCTCTACATCGATGAGATCACGGAGTATATACAGCGCGCAGGAGGGCTAGGAGGAGACCTCGGAGGTATGCCAGTACACATCCTATTATATGCTGATGACATTGTCTTACTTTCAAAGACACAGGAGGGGTTGCAGTCACATTTACAGGCGCTCAATACCTTCTGCATGGAGAGAGGACTCACAGTGAACCTTGGCAAGACCAAGGTCATGATCTTCCATACCTCGAGGACAGTACGCCATCGTGCCTCTTTCACTGCGGCTGGAGGACAGATAGAGGTAGTGGACTCCTACGTCTACCTAGGTGTCACCTTCTCGGGCAGCACAGGGGTATTCTCCATGGCCCAGGCAGCGAGAGATAGATTGACGCGCGGCTATGCGGCACTTGCAGGATTGGAGAGACGCTGCTTTCAGACACATTTTCAAGAGCCTCAGACTAAGGGATGGCTCTTTGACACTCTAGTGATACCCGCATTGATGTACGCAGCAGCAGTATGGGCACCAAGGATCACGGAGGCGATGTGGACGCGGATTGAGAGGCCCCATGTCACCATGATCTCACGCTTGATGCGGAGCAAGCCCTCCGTTCCACATGACATTATACGAGCTGAGCTTGGCACACCACCGATGCTAGTGGAGGCCCTCTTCCAGTTGGTGACCTTTATTCTAAGAGTCCGAGAGCTCCCCACCAGTCGACTCACCGGGCTTGCATTTGAGAGCTCTAGACATTTGGCAGACAGGGCATGAGAGAGTATGGTATGCACAGACATACGGATGGTTAGCAGATCATGGCATGAGCATTACCGATCTCCCCCCTTTTCAGTATGACCTCTCTTCCCCCCACATTACCCTCTCGTTCGGAGAGGAACAGGATCATCCGTGAGGACCTACTACAGATACACGTCAGGGAGACATGGATAGCACCACGGGAGCCTCTTCCCACAAAGAGGCAACACTACAGAGAGCACTTCCTGACTGTGACAGCCGATGGGTTCATTCAGAGACCCGATACATGGATACATACATGGCACCAGCTGAGAGAGTGGCCATCGGGAAGCTCAGAGTATCATCACACCAGCTCGAGATTGAGGTTGGGAGAGAGACACATACCTCGAGGGACGAGAGATTATGCAGGATATGCCGAGAGGAGGTGGAGGACGAGGAGCACTACACATGTAGATGCCAAGCATATGAGGACATCAGAGATCGCTACCCACATCTCTTCAGGGGGCCCAGAGAGATCAAGGCTCTATTGGGGATAGAGGACCAACGCGCTCGTGGTTGTACAAAATCAAAACTGTTGATGGCAAACCCAAGTATAAGGCAAGGCTGGTTGCTAAGGGATATGGTACGCACAGACACGAGACTGGTTGGCCCATCATTGGTTTGACATAGACAGACTACCACCACTGCAGTACGACTTACAAGCTCCCACCTATTCGCTCTCCCACCAGGAGAGGAATTGGGTCATTCGACAGGAGATATGGCATACATACATATAGAAGACATGGATTAGCCCCAGGGATACATTGCCATCTAAAATGCTCCACTACGGCGAGCATTTTCTATAGATCTCCGACCAGGGCTTCATTGAGGCTCCACGATACATGCAGACATACCTACCACACCACCTCCAAGTCATCATTGGGAAGCTTTGAGTTTCGTCAAATCATTTTGAGATCGAGTGGTCGGATCAGGGGAGTCGCTAGAGAGGAGAGGTGGTGCCCAGAATGCCATACAGAGATAGAGAGTGAGGAGCACTTTGTTACGAGATGTCGAGCATACTCAGATCTACGAGCACAGTTCCACATAGAGGAGTCACTATAGTTGTGCATGACCACGGGAGACCAGCGGAGGTTGGGACGTTTCCTCACGACAGCATATGAGAGACGAGAGAAGCCGATACAGCCCATGCATCAAACATGGGTGAGTACCCAGCAGACCATTACTGAGTTCTTGTAGCGCGATGGGCTACATCAGAGGGGCCCACCTTCTAGAGGCATAGGGCTCACGCTCCAGCAGGCAGCGGCACAGGCAGCGGCACAGAGAGGGCGACGTCGACCACATAGGGCTGGATTCGGACGACCACGACTATACCAGGAGGATATCTCACGCATCATGATAGCCCATGACCACATGATGGAGTAGAGGCGCACCATCACCACCTGGGTAACCTTCCTTCAGGAGGCACTCACACCGTCACCGATGTACCACATACTCCACCCAGATGTACCACATACTCCACCCATTACCTGTAGTTAGGATATACATATTCACTCCCGTCATGGGGCCCCCATGTATTAGGTGGCCATTATCTGCAGAGTCAAAGCCACATCTCCCAACGCACCACTACATTATCCCGAGTACCTCTCCAGCACCCCATAGCACCCCATACACTATCCTATGGTTGTTCCAAGCATTTTTCAGCCAACACAATTTTGTGTAGTACTATTCCATTTTATTTATTTCTACACAAGGGTGACTACACTTGTACATGGTTTTGTCTCATAGGCAAAGTTAATCTCTCTCTCTCTCTCTCTCTCTCTCTCTCTCTCTCTCAGAGAACCGGTATGCCTCCCATGGACCGGAGGGAAGTGGAAGAACTTATCTCTAAAGCCATCAAAGAGGCCAAAAAAGAAGCGGACCACACCCTCGACATCGAGATACAAAAAATGATGGAGAAATTCATAGGACTCGAAGAACAAGTAAATGCTAAGGAACGAAAAATGATGGATAAGTTTAGAAGACTCGAAGAGCAAGTAAAGACCCTCACAGAAGAGCGAGACACTTGGAGGACAGCCTACGAGCACCTCAAAGAAGAGGGGGAGATCTCCAATGTAGAGACACTGAAAGAAAAAATAAAGAAAGAAATAAAAATGGAGGTAGAATCCACCCGATATATTTAGGTCTTCAGAAGGCCAAAATGACCTATGAGACCAAAAGTTACAAAACTGGTGAATCTGATACAAAATCTGAGTACCAAAGGAAGTGGTATTGAAAATGAAAGATGTAAAATAGTTGGGAAAAGGCTAACACCAAGACTAATACAACAAAGGGCTGATACATAGGAGGGATGTGCTGATATACAAGGCTGGAGATCTATCCTCATATGCACTGTGGGCGTCTGAAAAGTAGAGCTCGAATCCTCCGCTGTAGTGTCCGTCGATACTGTGTAGCACCTCTCACTCTCGGTCGTCTAAATCTCCCTAGCTCCACTGCTCGGTCTATGAGAGTGCCAGTAGTCGTTGTATGAGTGTGGACAGAGCTCTGTACTAGATGCTCTACTGACTGCTCCTCTAGCTGCCCCGTGTCTGGTGTAAAGAAATCCCTAATCTGTCACTGGGACTGTCTCCCTCCAGCTCTCCTCAGTAGAGTGTCTCTATGTCTGTGTACCTCTAATAGATATAGTCCAAGACATCTCTGATCCTCAAAACTCATGACTCTAGATAGAGGCCCAAAACCCTCTCTGAATAGACAATGAAAACGGCCCCGTATCTCATAGTATACTGTGCAATGACATATGTAATGTAGCTCTGTCTCTGGCTCTAGGTGACATAGATGGCATATCCTGCTATCTGCCGGTACCCCTCTGAATCTTCCAGTCTCAATCTCAAGCTGATGTGAGGATGTGCGCAACTGGCCAATGGCACAACGCAAGGCATGGGAAAGGTGTGTATCCATATAGCTAGGTCGAGTCACAAACCCATCCGTTGTGAGGTGTAGAAGATGCTCTCTATAGAAAGCCATCTTCGTACCCAACTCTTGTGTAGGCTCAATCCATGTCCTCCTGGTGTCCAGCTGGATCAGATCCTGACGAATGAGTCTGGTAATCTCCACCCGTGTCAGGTACATCAGGGGTGTCTGTAAAGAGTACTGGAAAGGAGGCAGCCTGTCCATGGTAAAACCATGTGTTTGAAACCATGATGTCATCTGTGCAAACCAGCATGATGTATCCCCCTGCAGGGCTAGCTGTCTGGATGACTCGAGGGCCAACCTCGTATATCTATCTCTGGTAGTTTCCAACAAGCTGTGTACAAAGGAGACTGCTCTAGTGAGTGCCTCAATCTCAATAGGGGGGGCAGCTAGCTCCGCTCGAATGATATCATGTGGTACGGAGGCCTTGGCTCTAATCAGCCTAGAGATCATAGATACCAAGGGCCTCTCCATGACTTTCCACCCATCCTGGCCTATAGAAGGTCCCCAAACCTGTACCCCATATAGCATAGTAGAGGCAACCAAAGTATCAAAGAGCCATAACTTTGTCCTGGGTTCCTGAAACTGAACTTGCGAGCACATCCTCTCCAATCCTCCCAAAGCTGCAGATGCTCTAGTCAGTCTAGTCTCTGCTGCTCTCCTCAAGGAAAATCTCGGTCCAGTGAATACTACCCCCAGATATGTGTATGCATCTGTATACTCCACAACCTCCTGCCCATATGTGAAAATCGGTGTTGATCTCCTGATCCACTGCGGGGTGGTGTTAAACACCATAACCTTGGTTTTACCAAGGTTTACAGACAAACCACTATCCTCTGCAAAGCTGTGTAGAGCATCCAAGTGTCGTTGCATACCCTCCGGTGAGTCAGATATCAAAACAATATCATCAGCATATAACAACAATGGGATCCACGTCCCTGCCAACTCGGCCTCTCTATCACCCTGTCTGTCAATGTAATCAGACACCTCATCAACATACATACCAAATAGAGTAGGAGACAGTGGGCAGCCCTGTTTCACTCCAATAGTAGAGTGAACTAAATCAGATACCCCTTCTGGGGTGCAAACTCGTCCCACCACTGACCTGTACAAAGCCATAATCCCCCACATCAACTCTATGGGTACCCCCGAGAGAGAGAGAGAGAGAGAGAGAGAGAGAGAGAGAGAGAGAGAGAGAGAGAGAGAGAGAGAGAGAGAGAGAGAGAGAGAGAGAGAGAGAGAGAGAGAGAGAGAGAGAGAGAGAGAGAGAGAGAGAGAGAGAGAGAGAGAGAGAGAGAGAGAGAGAGAGAGAGAGAGAGAGAGAGAGAGAGAGAGAGAGAGAGAGAGAGAGAGAGAGAGAGAGAGAGAGAGAGACTCTGGATGCAGATGAGCATGGTCATTTATGAGACATTAAGATTGTATCCTCCTGCGGTATCAATCTTCAGGGAGACTGATAATGACATCAAGCTTGGGAATAAGTTGATTCCTGCAGGCACAGTAATTATTGTTCCCATCATTGCTTGGCACCAGGATGAACAGTTTTGGGGTGCAAATGCAAAGGAGTTCCATCCTGAAATGTTTGATGAGGGCATCACAAAAGCATGCAAAGTCCCAGGGGCATATCTGCCATTTTCATTTGGACCACGAAATTGTATTGGGCAGGTATTTGCCACAATTGAGGCAAAGATGGTGCTTGCAACTATCTTGCAGCGATACCGTTTCTGTATCTCATCTCAGTATGTTCATGCTCCCACAGTTGTGATCACGTTAAAGCCAGAGTTTGGGATGCCCATTGTCTTTGAGGAAGTCGTCTGAGCTCAGTTCATGGATCAGATTTACTGAGCAGTCCATAGTTATATAATCGCTGAATACCCAGGCAGACTTGGCATGCCTACTATTGTCTATGTGTAGATCTGATTGCAGACAGTTTCTTGAACTACCAGAATGCATTATATAACTACAAACAATTGTATGTTATCACTTTTATTTTTCCATGTATATGTCTTTCTTTCTTTCAATGTATTGGTTTCTTTCAATGGCAGCATAGGTCCTGTGTGCATAATCAGCTTCATGAATCCCAAGTAATATTCAGGAAATTACAGGACATTTAACAGCTAGGAACAGGAGAGTCGGACTGTAAGACTTAATTCTACAACCAGGCAGCCATACAATATAATATGGTAAAGCACTGGACCTGCACTGTGAGGTGCAAGGTTCAAACCCGGAGTCAGCGGGAGACTTAACCCCTAGAGAGTGGGGGATCCCCATGGTATGTGCATTGTTCATTTCAGACCTTCAAGCATAGCTGCAAGACTAGGTCAATCATCAAACATCCAAAAGAAGTGAATGTGCATAATGAAACTAACTGAATGTGGAATAACACACACACACACACACACACACACACACACACACACACACACACATATATATATATATATATATATATATATATATATATATATATATATATATATATATATATATATATATATATATATATATATATATAGATAGATAGATAGATAGATAGATAGATAGATAGATAGATAGATAGATAGATAGATAGATAGATAGATAGATAGATAGATAGATAGATAGATAGATAGATAGATAGATAGATAGATAGATAGATAGATAGATAGATAGATAGATAGATAGATACATACATACATACATACATACATACATACATTGAAATGAATGCTGCCATGTTTGTAGAAGATGGAGTTATTACTGATATAGAGATCTCGCACAAACGAATTGGACATGCAAATTTGCAAAGGCTGAAATTGATGCAGTCAAAGGAGATTGTCAATGGACATCCAAATTTCAAAGTTGCAAAAATGCAAAAGACGTATGCAGCATGTCAATTTGGTAAACAATCAAGAGCATCATTTCCGCATGACAAGCATGTTAGTGAGAATGTATTGCACATGTATTGCATATGTACATGTTCTAGATGAGTTGAGGACGAAGCTTGATCCAAAAGCAAAAAAATTGTGTCTTCATTGAATACTCCCTTGAGCAAAAGGGATATAAATGTTATAACCCACTCACAAGACATGTGAAGATGAATAGAGATGTGCTATTTGATGAAATCTCAAGCTTCTATGCAGATGACAAAAACGGACTTAATCTTGAATCAAATGACAAAGAAAATGTTGAAAAATCAAGTGCAGAATCTCAACGTTTGAGTGGACAAGATGAATCATCAAGCAATAGTTCAAACTCAAATCCATGGAGTGGAAGATTGCATAGAATTGTTAGTCGAGAAAATTCATCAAATACATCCAAGAAAGGTAAAGAAAAGCTTTTTGCTGGTAGTAAAACATGTGCAGGTTTTGAAGACATTGATGGAGATTCAAGCGATTCAGAAAAGAGTTTTGATGAGGAACTTGGATTGCCCTCTGTGAAGACTCGAGGAGTAAGAAAGGCACATGTAGATGATACAAGGACAAGTGACCCATGTTGGTGTAAATTACAAGCCAACACATTTGGCTCAAAGGATACATTGAAGTTTACACATACATGAAGCAACATAGGAACATATGTTCGTGGTTAATTACCACTTTACCTCATTGTAAAAGTCAAATTGACTTGGAATCTCTTGTAATCACCTACCAAAAGGATTCGTGGAAAATTAGTTGATTGATTAAAAGAATATCTCCAAGCATTTAGGAGCTTGATCATAGGGAGCCAAAAGTTTGAATTTGAATTCAAATTTTTAGTCATCTCTTATAAAAATGGACATGAAAAGTCGTGGGCAAGAGAGAGCACTCCCGAGCCTAGCATTACTGATTTCTGAGTGTGTGGTCTACACTCTAGCCCACACCTCTCTACACCATTTGGCAATGAGATTCATGCCAATGGAGTTGTATACAAATGTTCATTAATACATACATTCATATTGTCTATCTCTGAGTTCTCTGTTAGTCTACTCAAAAGTTTGTCAACTTGTCAAGGGCATATCTCGGTCAATTCTTCACCAAATTCAGTGATTCAAAGCTTGTTGGAAATTCAGCTTGAAGTAATCTACATGTTGTCAAATTTTGAAGACATTCTATTTAGCCATTTTGGAGAAATCTGCATCGAGGTGAACTCTGGTCATTTTCTGCTACAGTCCTAAAAAGTCGAGGGTATAGCTTAACTTGCTAAATTGATTTCTCTTAGCATAGTTTATCATTTTACATCATTCCACTTGGTATAGGTAGCTTACTAAGATAATTAGATACCCCTAAAAAGAATTTTTCCAATTCCTACTGTGTTTGTCATACTGAGCAAAATACTCAGCAGGTGTCAAGACAAAAATAGAAGGTTTTCTTGAGTTTGTGACTTCCAAAGTTATCTGTTTTGATTCAATCATTGCACACATCATTTCCAAAGGACATAGGACATTTTATGGTGTCATTGGAAAGCTAAGGAGGTCTAGTTATCAACTCTGAAGCAAAAGAGGGCTGGTACAAAGCAGGTTTAGCAGTACCTACTCAGTCTCTTGGAGCATCCATCCATCCATCCCAACAGTGGTATCAGAGCAAACTAAGGTAAAATGGGAGATGGTTTTCCTTCATTTATTGACAAATTGGACAGGAACAACTATCAAGCATGGTCTCTAAGGATGAAGACCTACTTACAAGGAAGGAGTCTCTATGGGTACATCTCAGGAGATGAGGAATTGCCCTCATTCAAAGCAAGAGGATTACCAACCAAGGAAGAACATGAAAAGCTCAACACATGGTGTGCTAAGGATGCATTGGCAAGCTCTTATTTACTCAACTCTATATATGATTTTCTTTTGCCACATATTAGAAATTGTAAAATATTCGAAGAGACTTGGGAAACCTTGTCATCATATTTTTCCTCCAACACAAGGGCTAGGAAAAATCAGTTGTGGATTGAATTCGCAACACTAAGGAAGCAACCTAAGCAAGCTGTTTCAGAATTTGTGACCAAGATTAAAGATGTAGCAGATCAGTTAGCAAGCATAGGAGAAGAGATTGAAGAAGAACAGACTGTAAGGCCAGTGATCAATTGGATCAAGGCTGATGACAAATGGGAAAGCTTCACCACTGCCATGGATCTTTACATGGACACGCACACTCCAGATCTTACAACTTTCATGGGACAATTATTTACTCATGAAGCAAAGCTCAACAAAAATGGAGACACATCCAAAGGTAATAACTCTTCTGCCCTATACACTGATAAGAAGTCTAAAGATAAAGGCAAGAGCAAGAAGGTGGAAGATGAAGGATCAACCTCTCAAGCCAACTATGCAGGGAGAGGTAGATCTTCAAGAGGAAGGGACAGAGGAGGTAAGATAGGTAGGGGGAGATCTTATAACTCCTCACCATGCAACATTTGTGGTTTATCAAATCATACTACAGATGAGTGTTTCAGGAATTACAAGAATCAGAGAGGAAGAGGATACCAAAGAGGTGGCTACTCACAATCAAGAGGCAGATTCAACCATCACCAAGGCTACAACAATAATTACAACAACAACTACAAAAGAGACTCTCTTCTGATCATGAACATGACTTCAAAATCAGGTACAAATGATGACCACCTATTCTATATTGACTCAGGATGTTCAAATCATGTGGCTGGCAATGTAGCATTACTCTCTGATCTTGAGGAACCAAAAGGTAAGCATCAAGTTCAAACAGGTGATGACACAAAACATTCAGTAGTTAAAGTTGGGAATGTTAAGACTTGTGATGGAAATCAGAATTTGTTGAGCAAGGTACTCTATGTACCAACCATTACCAAAAATTTGATGAGTGTTGGTCAGATTGTGGAGAAAGGTCTGCAGGTCAGATTCAACCAATATGGAGCATATGTGGAGGATCCAAGACATGGGTTCAAGAGGATTGCTAAAGGAGAAAAATCAGGTAGACTTTTCACTTTTGAGTTGAAAGATACAAAAAATATTGCACTATACAGTTATAAAGATCAAACACTTTCAGAGCTTGAGATTTGGCACAAAAGGTTAGGGCACATAGGAGAAAGAACTTTGAAACAAATGTGCAGGGATCAATGTGTGCTTGGGATACCTAATGTATCCAAGCAACATATGATTTATAAGTGTGGTGCTTGTCAATTTGGTAAGTCTCACAGGTTACCCTTCTCAAAGAAAGGATACATGCATGAAGATTACCTAGAGCTTGTACACACAGATGTATGGGGACCAAGCAAAGACCCCTCAGTCTCAAGATCAAGGTACTATGTGTCTTTCATTGATGATTATAGCAGATGGACTTTATTATACTTCATGAAGCACAAGGATGAGGTATTTAATTGCTTTAAAAAATATCTTGCATTAGTTGAAAATCAGACAGGAAGAAATTTGAAGAGGCTAAGGTCAGATGGAGGAGGTGAGTACTTCTCTAATGAATTTGAAGACTTCTTGCAGGACAGAGGCATCGAAAGAGAGATAACCACAAGGTATTCTCATGAACAGAATGGGGTAGCTGAGAGAAGAAATAGATTAATTATTGAGACAGCTAGATCTATGCTTAATGAGAAAAAGTTACCTAACTATCTATGGGCAGAGAGTGTTTCTACTGCCACTTACCTCATAAACAGATTACCATCTAAGTCTCTTGATGGCATGACACCATATGAAGCATGGCATGATAAGAGACCTTCACTTGACAATTGCAAAATATTTGGATGTGTAGCATATGTACACATTCCTTCTCAGATAAGAGGTAAGTTAGACCCAAAGGCTGAAAAATGCATCTTTATTGGGTATGATTTAAATAAAAAAGGTTACAGGTTCTATAATCCTATCAATAAGGGGTTTATGGTAAGCAGAGATGTTGTCGTTGATGAAAATGATTCTTGGTATGAGAATGAATGCAGGAAGGTCAAATTACCCTATGATTTGGAAGAGGAATTTCCAAGTCTTACAAAGGAGGAACCTGCTCAGAATGAAGTCTCAAGTTCAGATAATGAAGACACTATCAATCTTGAAGAATTCAAAGCATGGAAGTCCAAAGGCAAAATGAAGATGAAGAAGCTTGAAGACATACCTGAATCCTCAACTCAACCATTTAGAAGATCACAAAGAGAAAGCAAGAAACCTATCAGATATGGGTATGCTACATCTCTTGTTACTAAACATTCTGTTTATCTTGCCAAAGATTTGTCAAATGAAGAACCAGGATCATATGAAGAAGCAATAACCAAATCAGAATGGAAAGAAGCTATGGATGAGGAGATTGATGCTCTCAGAGAGAGTGACACATGGGAGTTAGTACCTAAGAAGGACTCAATGAAGGTAATAGAATCTAGATGGATCTATAAGCTTAAAAGAAATTCTGATGGCACAATCAATAGGTACAAAGCCAGATTGGTAGCCAAGGGTTTTGCACAAACCCAAGGCATTGACTATGAGGAGACATTCTCACCTGTGGCCAAGATGCCAACCATCAGAGTGTTGGTAAGTGTGCTGCATCAAAAAATTGGAATATGGACCAATTGGATGTCAAGAATGCTTTCTTGAATGGATGGATTTCAAAGGAGGTATATATGTCACAACCTCTTGTCTATGAGGACCCCAAGAAGGTAACATATATTTGCAAATTAAAAACGGCTTTATATGGATTGAAGCAGGCACATAGGGCATGGAATTACAGGTTAACTACATACCTCCAAGACCAAGGATTTGTCATGAGCAAGGCAGATACTTCTTTGTTCATTAAGAGAAGTAATTCAGAGGTAATATATCTTTGTGTTTATGTTGATGATATCATCATTACAGGTAATGATGTCAATGGAATCAGATATATCAAAAGTCAAATGATGAAGGAGTTCAAGATCAATGATCTTGGTCTATTGAAATATTTTTTGGGACTTGAATTAGTCTACACTAATTCAGGGATATATATCACTCAAAAAAAATATGTACAAGATATGTTAAAGAAGTTTCACTTGCAGGATGCTAAAGTAGCAAGCACTCGAATGGAGGTAAACCTAAAGCTAAGTGCCCATGAAGGTGATGAAGTCAAGGACAGTACAGGTTATCAAAGTATGGTGGGTAGCTTGAACTATGCTATCTTAACAAGGATAGATATTGCATATGGAGTTAGTGTGCTAAGTCAATTTATGCACAAGCCAAGGATACCTCACTTAGAGGCTGCCAAGAGAATCTTGAAGTATCTCAAGGATACACAATCATGGTTTGTATTTCCCTTACACTTCAGATATTGATATCAAAATTTATTCAGATGCAGATTGGGCAGGATGCAAGGATGATAGAAGGAGCACTTCTGGATATATTTCTTTTGCAGGTGACAAACCAATTTCATGGTCTTCAAAGAAGCAACCTACTGTTGCTTTGTCTTCCACAGAGGCAGAGTATAGAGGACTAGCTAATGCCACACAAGAAGCAATTTGGATTAAGCTTTTGTATACATAATTGGGTTTGTTTACTAGGTCTCCAATAATCTTTGGAGATAATACAAGTTCTCTTCACCTTGCAGCTAATCCCATTTATCATGCTAGGACCAAACACATAGAGGTCCATTACCATTATGTGAGAGAGAAATTGATAAGCAAGGACATTCAACTTACCTATGTATCAACCAACATGCAATGTGCAGATTTGTTGACTAAAGCTTTGGATGGAACCAAACTTTGCAGGTTCAAATCCATGATTGGATTGCAGGATATAATTGAAGATTGAAGATGAAGACTTAAGCCAAAATGTTTGGCTTGAGGGGGAGCTGTTGGCGTAAATTACAAGCCAACACATTTGGCTCAAAGGATACATTGAAGTCTACACATACATGAAGCAGCATAGGAACATATGTTAGTGGTTAATTACCACTTTACCTCATTGTAAAAGTCAAATTGATTTGGAATCTCTTGTAATCACCTACCAAAAGGATTCGTGGAAAATTAGTTGATTGATTAAAATAATATCTCCAAGCATTTAGGAGCTTGATCATAGGGAGCCAAAAGTTTGAATTTGAATTCAAATTTTTAGTCATCTCTTATAAAAATGGACATGAAAAGTCGCATGCAAGAGAGAGCACTCCCGAGCCTAGCATTACTGATTTCTGAGTGTGTGAGGTCTACACTCTATCCCACACCTCTCTACACCATTTGGCAATGAGATTTATGCCAATGGAGTTGTATACAAATGTTTATTAATACATACATTCATATTGTCTATCTCTGAGTTCTCTGTTAGTCTACTCAAAAGTCTGTCAACTTGTCAAGGGCATATCTCGGTCAATTCTTCACCAAATTCAGTGATTCAAAGCTTGTTGGATTCAGCTTGAAATAATCTACATGCTGTTAAATTTTGAAGACATTCTATTCCGCCATTTTGGAGAAATCTGCGTCGAGGTGAACTCTGGTCATTTTCTGCTACAGTCTTAAAAAGTCGGGGGTATATCTTAACTTGCTAAATTGATTTCTCTTAGCATAGTTTATCATTTTACATCATTCGACTTGGTATAGGTAGCTTACTAAGATAATTAGATACCCCTAAAAGTAATTTTTCCAATTCCTACTGTGCTGGTCATACTGAACAAAATACTCAACAGGTATCAAGACAAAAATAGAAGGTTTTCTTGAGTTTGTGACTTCCAAAGTTATCTGTTTTGATTCAATCATTGCACATATCATTTCCAAAGGACATAGGACATTTTATGGTGTCATTGGAAAGCTAAGGAGGTCTAGTTATCAACTCTGAAGCAAAAGAGGGTTGGTACAAAGCAGGTTTAGCTGTACCTACTCAGTCTCTTGAAGCATCCATCCATCCATCCCAACAACCCAGGACCAAGAAGATCTGGGAGGATGCGGAATTGAGTGCAACGATTGACATATGATAGTTACATGGCTTATCATTATGCCTACATGACAAGGAAAATACAAGATATTGAACCCTCTTGTTTTGAAGATGCAATTGGAAATGCAGATTGAGAAAAAGCTATGGATGAGGAGATGGCTGCACTTTATGGAAATGATACATGGAAGCTGGTTCCATTGCCCCAAGGAAAGAAACCCATAGGCTACAAGTGGGTTTACAAGGTAAAGCACAATGTTGATGGTAGCATAAGAAAGTATAAAGCACGATTGGTAGCAAAGGGATACACACAAACATATGGAATTGATTATGAGGAAACATTCAACCCTATAGCTAAAATATCTACTATCAGAACACTTGTTGCATTAGCTACTACAAAAGGATGGACTTTGCATCACATGGATGTGAAGAATGCTTCCTACATGGTGAATTACAGGAAGAAGTATACATGGACCAACCACAAGGATATGAAGATTCAAAGTATCCAGAATATGTTTGCAGGTTGCAAAAGTCTTTGTATGGGTTGAAGGAAGCTTCTCGTGCATGGCATGCAAGGATTGCTGAATACTTAACACCATTGGGCTTTATATGCGTGATGTAGATCATTCACTATATGCAAGGAAGGGTGATGATGACATCATAATTGTGGTTATTCGTGTTGATGACTTCATTGTAGGTGGTGATAATGAACAAAGCATCAAAGAAGTAAAGCAACTTCTTATGTAGGAATTTGACATGAAAAATCTAGGTGTGTTGGGCTATTTCTTGGGCATTGAGTTTATACATATAGAAATAGGTATATGGATGTCACAAAGGCAAAATGCCTTGAATATGCTGCAAAAGTATGGTATGGCTGATTGCAAGACAATTTTTATGCCATTAGATCAGAATTTGAAGTTAGATACTACATCAGGTGAAGCATTGGAAAATGCTACTATGTACAAGGAAATTGTGGGAAGTCTGATATATCTCACAATTACAAGGCCCGATCTAAGCTACACTATTAGACTTGAAAGTCAATTTATGTAGGTTCTCAAGAAGCCACATTTGGATGCTCTAAGGCACACTCTACGTTATGTGAGTGCTACTTTGGATTATGCATTGTTTTATGAAGCAAGTGTTGATTTGCAGGTTCATGGGTACATTGATGCAGATTGAGATAGTAGTATTCTAGATAGGAGATCTACTAGTGGCTTTCTATTCTCACTTAGGAGTGCAACTATTACATGGAGCAGCAAGAAGCAACCCACTGTTGCTTTGTCAAGTACAGAGGCTTAGTATAGAGGTGCTACAATGGAAGCATGTGAGGCATCATGGCTAGAGATGCTACTTACAGATTTAGGTGTGGAAGTGCAAAAGCTTGTCACCATCTATTGTGATGATCTAAATAGCATACAATTAGCATGAAATCTTGTTTTTGATGCTAGAACAAATCATATCGAGGTGCATTATCACTTCATCAGAGAGACGGTATTAGCAGGTGATATTGATCTTGTTTATATGAGAACAAATGATCAGGTTGTTGATATTTTCACTAAAACACTTGGAAGAGAGAAGCTGAAGAAGTTTCGAAAGGTTCTTGGATTAGAGGACACGATGTTGAGCTTGAGGGGGAGTGTTGAGATATCAAGATCAACATGTGATGATCCAGGATGACACGTATCACTTTTTCATTTCTCTGACATGTATAGTGGTCATGTCGATATATGTCAAGGACACTTCATTGAGCATTATTAGTTTTATCTATTGAGAGTGATGGAATATTTGTTTCTTGCCAGCTCACTCATTTGGA
>CM035429.1:21437736-21447736 GCA_020310875.1 Ceratopteris richardii
TGCCCATAAGTAATTTGGACAATTCTTTTCCTTCATCATTGCTCTTGCGAATTCTACAAGAGTTCTATTTCTTCTTTCTGCAACTCCATTGTGTTGAGGAGAGTACTTGCAAGTTACTTCTCTCTTTATACCTGCATTCCACAACTAATCATCAAAATCTTTAGAGAAATACTCTCCCCCTCCATCTGATCTCAACCTCTTAAGCTTTTGTCCTATAATCCTTTCTGCATAAGCATGATAATGTTTGAATGACTTGAAGACTTTTGGTTTATCCTTGATTACATATAAAGTAATCCATCTGGTTGCATCATCAACAAACAACACATAATATCTGGATCCATTTATGCTATAGTCCCTTGAGGGACCCCACACATCTGTATGAACCAATTCAAGCAAATTTGAATACTTGTACCCTGATTTATTATATGAATTTTTGTGTGCTTTACCTAATTGACAAGCTTCACACTTGTACACCATGTGTTGCCCTTCAGTTTTTGGCAAACCAAGCACCACTTGATTCTTTGACATTTCCTTTATACCTCTCTCATTGAAATGACCTTGCCTTTTATGCCATAGGTCTAACTCAGACATCTTTTGACTTCCATAAGTAAATAAAGCATGTCCCGCATTACCTTGGACTTTGAGAGTAAACAACCTTCCTTCCTTTTTACCTGCAATTATGTTTCTATATCCCTGATTTGGATCTTGCACATAGACACCATCATTTGTGAATCTCACTTCATATCCCTTCTCCACAATTTGCCCTACACTTATCAAATTTTTAGGAATAGTAGGAACATAAAGTACCTTGCTCAAGAGTGTACTTCCACTCTTTATCTTCACTGATCCAATACTCTCCACTTTATGTTTGGTATTGTCACCTGTTTGAACTGTATGTCCATTCACCTTTGCTTCCATATCAGTCATCAAGGATATATTGCCACTCAGATGATTGCTACATCCTGAGTCAATATAAAACACCCTTTGATCTTCTCCTACTGATTCATGAGTTGCATTCAAGATAAGAGTCATATCATCCTTCTAATCTGATGCATAGTTATAATAATTGTTGTTGTAGGACTGAGGTTGAAAGCTTCTTCCACCTCCTCTAGCATATGATTTCCTACCACCTCTTCCTCTGAAATTGCCTCTTTGGTTTCTGCCTCCTCTACCTCTTTGATTAAAACTCTGATTATTGCTTCCAGCATTTTGATTGTTATACCAACAATCATTTGCCAAATGATTGGTTCTACCACAAATCCAACAAGCTTTAGTATTATCTTTGTTCTTACCTCCTCTCCCTTTACCTTTGAAATTCATTTTTCCTTTTGTAAAGTTAGCTTGGCTTGAAGATCCTTCATCATCAGTTGACTACTTTCCTTTGCCATTCTTTTTCTTGTCCTTGGAGTACATGGCTTGACTTGCACTCCTATCATTATCTCCCTTAATGTCCTGCTCAAAAGTTAGCATGTGTCCTAGCAATTGATTAAGATCAGGAGTAAAATGATCAAGTGACAATTCTATGGACAATATGAAAGGCTTCCACTTCTCATCTCCTCTCAGACCTGTAAGTATTTGCCTTACCAACTTATCCTCTTCAATGTCTTCATCTACTGCTCCCAAGCTATCTGCAATATCCTTCATTGTTGGTGCAGACCAATCACCAATTGAAGATTTGAAGAACAAAGGATGGAGATGAGATCAAGTTTTGAAGCAAAGAAGATGGATACATTCACAGAGTGAAAGACATGTACACATATGTACATTAGTTAAGACATAGGTTACTTATACTTATGCTTTGATATAAGTCTGTACATAATTGCCTATAAATACTTTTGAAAATGTCGGGGCAAAGTGAGAAGACAAGGAGAGACAATAGGAGATCATGAGATTAGTGTATTGAGTAGTAGAAAATGTCATTAGACATGTGTGAAGGGAGTTGAACTCTCCATCCTCACTCAGTTGTAAATTTCTGAGAAATAGAAGGAAAAATTGCACCCGATGTTTCTGTGTTTTCTCCCTGTGTGATAGATCTTTTGTGAATTCCTTTTGGAGATATCTAAGTCCATAGTTAATCAATCTATGGCTAGAGTTTGAGAGTCTAATTGTGATCAGGCTAAGAGAATTGTGTGTAGGAACATTTACATGTGAGAAAGTACTCACTGGTTCCTGAAACAGGCGCAAATTCCGATATTAATGATTTGATCATTTCTCACTCCACAGTTTAAAGTTTTGTGCAAGTAAGCACTTAATCTTTAAGTTGGAAGGTAAGCTACTCGTGGCTAAAAGCATTTGCTTAAACGGGTTTTATACTGAGAGAATTAAAGTTAAGAAGTTAGGGGTGTCCAAATCGACTTCTCAGAAGTGCAGATTTAGACATAGCTGACTTGGTAAGTAGATTTCTCAAGATCTACTGAACCTTTTCAAGTAATTCGACTTGGACAAGGTGCGCAATCTTTAGACGACACCTTGTGCAAAGTTTCATCAAAAACTTTACACATTTACTCAGCCAATGAGCAAGATCTATGCAGCAGACTTTCTGAGGAATTTTCTTCTTCACAGTTTAGTCAAGAAATTGATATTTGGTCATTGATAGCTTAAATTGGTGAAGGTTTTGACTTACTCTTGATATAGAGGTGTTCTAAATTCAAGATTAGGTTGTTCTTTTGGAGATTAACACTCTCCATCAGTGGTATCAGAGCAGGAAACATCAAAATCAAGGAAAGGAGGATCCCGACCGCTGCAGATTCAAGAAATTCAACAACTGAAGAACTAAAAGGTGAAAGCTTGAAGGCAAAGCTTGAGGAGGAGACCATACGACATCAAGAAAGAAAAAAGGACTCTAATTTGAAGTAAAGGTACATATATTATTCATAAAGCTTGAAGATTTCAATACACAGGTGGACACAAGATGGGAGATTCTCTACAGATAGAGAAATTGGATAGGGAAAACTATCCTGCATGGTCAATGAGGATGGAAGCTCATCTTATGAGCAAAGATTTAATAGCTTACATCACAGGAGAAGAAGAGAAGCCACAGTTCAGAGATCCTAGTGTTCCAACTAGGGAAGAGTTAGCAGATTTGAAAAATTGGATGAAGAAAGATGCTCAAGCTAGGAGCATTATATATATGGCAGTAAATGATTACTTGTTACCTCATATTCGAGGTCTTGAAAGTGCAACTGATATTTGGAATGCTTTGGAGGAGCATTTTCAAAATACTACTAAGTCAAGGAAGGCATCCTTATGGGCAGAGTTTACCACCTTTAAGAAGAAGGCTTCTCAATCCATTTCAGACTATGTGACAAGAAAGAAAGATATTGCAGATGCTTTAGGAGCTGTTGATGAAGACATTGAGGAGGATAAATTGGTAAGGCAAATTCTTACAGGTTTAAGAGGTGATGACAAATGGAAGCCATTCATTTTGTCTACAGAATTATCACTTGATCATTTCACTCCTGATTTAAATCAGTTGCTAGGTCATATGCTAACATTTGAGCAGGATGTTAAAGGAGATGGTGACAAAAGTACAGGTCATGCAATGTACTCAAAGGACAAGAAGAAAGCTAACAAAGGAAAGCAACAAGCAGGTGAAGATGAAGGTACATCTAGTCAAGCCAACTTCCTAAGAGGTAGAGGAGGTGGCAAAGGTAGAGGAAGAGGCAGAAACAACAAAGATGGAGGCAAAGCTTGTTGGATTTGTGGTAAGACAAATCATTTAGCTAATGATTGTTGGCATAATAATCAGAGTAATGGTGGATATAATCAGAACTATAATACAAGAGGAAGAGGTGGCAGAAATCAAAGAGGTAATTTCAGAGGCAGAGGTAGTAGGGGTTACTTTGGAAGAAATGCAGGTAGAGGTTTCCAAAGTCAACAATATAACAATACCTACTACAATTATGCTTCAGATCAAAAGGAAGATTCAACATTGATAATGAATGCAACTTGTGAAAGGCAGAATGAAGATCAAAGATTCTTCTACATTGATTCAGGGTGTAGCAATCACGTGAGTGGTAATATAGCCTTGATGACTGATTTGGAGAATAAGGTATCTAATCATGTTGTTCAAACAGGTGACAACACAAAGCACAATGTGAAGTCAATTGGATCAGTGAAGGCCAAGGATGGAAGCACCTTATTGAGTAAGGTCTTGTATGTTCCTACAATTCCTAAGAATTTGATAAGTGTAGGACAAATTGTGGAAAAAGGTTATGAAGTAAGGTTCACTAATGAAGGAGTGTTTGTGGAAGACCCTAGCAATGGGTATAAACAAATTGTTTCAGGGAAGAAAGAAGGAAGATTGTTCACATTGAAGATTCAAGGTAATATTGGTCATGCCATGTTCACATATGGAGGACATAAGATCTCTGAGTTAGATCTTTGGGACAAGAGGCTTGGACATTTCAATGAAAGAGGTATTAAAGACATGATTAACAATGGTTCAGTGCTTGGTTTGCCTAATGTTGCAGGTCAACATATGACATACAGATATGAGGCATGTCAATTAGGGAAGGCTCATAAGCAACCCTACTCCAAGCATGGTTTTATGTACTCAGAGAAGCTTGAGTTGGTACATACAGATGTGTGGGGACCATCAAAGGATTTCAGTATAAATGGGTCAAGATATTATGTGATTTATGTTGATGATGCTACTAGATGGATCACTATTTATGTGATCAAAGATAAGCCAGAAGTGTTTAATACATTTAAACACTATCATGCATATGCAGAAAGAATTACAGGATATAAGTTGAAAAGACTAAGGTCAGATGGAGGGGGAGAGTATTTCTCTAATGAATTCAGTAATTACTTGTGGGATGCAGGTATAAAAAGGGAAGTTACTTGCACGTACTCTCCTCAACAAAATGGTGTAGCAGAAAGGAGAAATAGAACTCTTGTTGAGTTTGCAAGGTCCATGATGAAGGAGAAAAATTGCCCTAATTACTTGTGGGCTAAGGCTGTAAATACAGCTACTTATTTGGTCAATAGGTTACCATGTAAAGCTTTGCAGGGAATGACACCTTATGAGGCATGGTGGGGTAAGAAACCTACACTAGACCATTGCAAAGTATTTGGATGTTTGGCCTATGCATATGTGCCATCACAATTAAGGCACAAATTGGAACCTAAAGCTGAAAAATATGTGTTTATTGGTTATGATGATAAGCAGATGGGATACAGGTTGTGGAATCCATCCACAAAACATTTTCTTGTATCAAAAGATGTTACATTTGATGAGCAAGGTACTTGGTATGCAGGTACTATCAATATTAATACAGATAATGAAGAGGTTGTGAGCCAAAGGAAAGGTAAGTCAAAGGTTCAAATAATTGATGAAGAAGAGAATAATGAAGTGCAGGTTGAAGTGGAAGAAACACCAAGATTTGATCCTGAATATGAAGAACCAGAAACCTCAAGAAGTGGAGAACTTAGGAGGTCTACAAGAAACAAATGGCAACCTACAAGGTATAGCTATGATACTTCTTTTTTGGCTACCAAAGATTATGCTTACATGATTAAAGCAGATGAAGACCCTTCTACATATGAAGAGGCAAAAGGTAAAGAAAATTGGGAGAAAGCTATGCAGGAAGAATATGATGCATTGTTGGAGAATCAAACATGGGATTTGGTTCCAAAACCAAATAGTCAGAAGATCATTGGATGTAAGTGGGTTTATAAGACAAAAAGATTTGCAGATGGAAGTGTGTCTAGGTACAAAGCTAGACTTGTTGTCAAAGGGTTTGCTCAGACATATGGTGTTGACTATGATGAGACTTATAGTCCTGTGGCAAAGATGACAACCATCAGGACACTTATAGCAATTGCTGCATGTAAAGGTTGGAAGTTATGTCAACTTGATGTAAAAAATGCTTTTTTGAATGGTTATATTTCAGATGATGTATTCATGGAGCAACCTCAAGGGTTCAGAGATAAAAGTTATCCAGATCATGTGTGCAAGCTCAAGAGAGCTTTGTATGGCTTGAAGCAGGCCCCAAGGGCATGGAATTATAGAATTGTAAAGTTCTTGAAAGAACTTGGATTTCAGGTGTCTAAAGCAGATAGTAGCTTGCTTGTCAAAGCAAGTGATAATGGTTTCATATACATGTGCATATATGTTGATGATATAATCCTTACAGGTACAAATGAGGAAGGAATACAAAGACTAAAGAAGCAAATGGAAAAGGAGTTCAAAATAAGTGACTTGGGAGACTTTTCATACTTCTTGGGCATGGAGATTACATATACTCAACATGGAGTATTTGTGACCCAAGAAAGGTATTTGAAGAACTTGTTAATCAAGTTTAAAATGGATGATTGCAGGGTAGCACCTACACCAATGGAGGTGAATCACAAATTGAGTAAATTTGAAGGTGAAGAATTCAAGGACATGAGACAATATCAGAGTTTGGTTGGTAGTCTTATCTATGCTACTTTAACTAGACCTGATTTATCATATGCAGTAGGGGTTTTGTCTCAATTCATGCATTGTCCTAGGAAAGAGCATTGGATTGCAGGTCAAAGAGTGTTGAGGTACATTAAGGGTACACTCAAAGAAGGTTTGTATTATGGGTTCACATCAGATAGAAGATCAACCTATGGATACATGTGTTATGTGGGAGATAAGTTAATCTCCTGGTGCTCAAAGAAGCAACATACAGTTGCTTTGTCATCTACAAAAGCAGAATACAAAGGCATGGTTGAAGCAGCAAAAGAAGTGATTTGGCTTAAGACTCTCATGAAGAGTTTTGATACTATACAGAGCATACCTATCATTTATGGTGATAACATGAGTTCATTATATCTAGCTACTAATCCTGTTTTTCATGCCAGGACTAAACACATTGAGATACAGTATCACTTTCTAAGAGAGAAGGTGATGGATAAGGAGATTGAAATCATACATACTTCAACAAAAGATCAGATAGCTGATATGCTTACAAAGAGCTTGGATGGACCAAAGCTACAGAAGTTTAAAGACATGGCAGGTATAAAGAAGATAAGAGAAACCTCAATTGATGATTGAGGGGGAGCTGTTGGTGCAGACCAATCACCAATTGAAGATTTGAAGAACAAAGGATGGAGATGAGATCAAGTTTTGAAGCAAAGAAGATGGATACATTCACAGAGTGAAAGACATGTACACATATGTACATTAGTTAAGACATAGGTTACTTATACTTATGCTTTGATATAAGTCTATACATAACTGCCTATAAATACTTTTGAAAATGTCGGGGCAAAGTGAGAAGACAAGGAGAGACAATAGGAGATCATGAGATTAGTGTATTGAGTAGTAGAAAATGTCAGTAGACATGTGTGAAGGGAGTTGAACTCTCCATCCTCACTCAGTTGTAAATTTCTGAGAAATAGAAGGAAAAATTGCGCCCGATGTTTCTGTGTTTTCTCCCTGTGTGATAGATCTTTTGTGAATTCCTTTTGGAGATATCTAAGCCCATAGTTAATCAATCTATGGCTAGAGTTTGAGAGTCTAATTGTGATCAGGCTAAGAGAATTGTGTGTAGGAACATTTACATGTGAGAAAGTACTCACTGGTTCCTGAAACAGGCGCAAATTCTGATATTAATGATTTGATCATTTCTCACTCCACAGTTTAAAGTTTTGTGCAAGTAAGCACTTAATCTTTAAGTTGGAAGGTAAGCTACTCGTGGCTAAAAGCATTTGCTTAAACGATTTTTATACTGAGAGAATTAAAGTTAAGAAGTTAGGGGTGTCCAAATCGACTTCTCAAAAGTGCAGATTTAGACATAGCTGACTTGGTAAGTAGATTTCTCAAGTTCTACTGAACCTTTTGAAGTAATTCGACTTGGACAAGGTGCGCAATCTTTAGACGACACCTTGTGCAAAGTTTCATAAAAAACTTTACACATTTACTTAGTCAATGAGCAAGATCTATGCAGCAGACTTTCTGAGGAATTTTCTTCTTCACAATTTAGTCAAGAAATTGATATTTGGTCATTGATAGCTTAAATTGGTGAAGGTTTTGACTTACTCTTGATATAGAGATTTTCTAAATTCAAGAGTAGGTTGTTCTTTTGGAGATTAACACTCTCCATCATTCATCCTTGCCACATAATCAGAAATTGATTGTGAGCTCTTCTTCTTGAAAGTTGTAAATTCAGCCCATAGTGAGGAGTTCCTTGACTTGGTTGTGTTTTTGAAATGCTCTTCCAAAGCATTCCAAACATCTGTTGCACTTTCCAATCCTCTAATGTGAGGTAGAAGATAGTCATTTATAGCCATGTAAATGATGCTCCTAGCTTGAGCATCCTTTCTCATCCAAGTCTTCAAATCTACAAGCTCTTCCCTAGTTGGAATACTAGGATATGCAAATTCAGGCTTTTCTTCTTCTCCTATAATGAATGCCATCAAATATTTGATCATGAGATGTGCCTCCATCCTCATGGACCAAGGTGGATAGCTCTCCCTATCTAGCTTATCAATCTGCAAGCTTTCTCCCATCTCTTGATCTTCTGTATCTGCAATTACTATGATTTATGATAGTAAAATGTACCTTTGATATGAAACTTCAATCCTTTTTATCCTTCGAACTCGTGCTTTCTACTTCTGCACGTTATCTTCATGAATTTTTCCTTGTCCACCTTTGATTAGAAAGAACTTCAATATCTGCAGCAATCGGGACTTCCAATGCCTTTGCTTCCCTTGTATTGCACCTTCAACTCTGATACCACTGTTGTAGACCTCTTAATCTCCAAATGCTTGATCTATAGTGATCTAAGAACACATCTATATCAATTATAGACCAGAATTTACAAAAATGTTACTTTGATTTACCAAATCATTCATGAACAGTTCTCTGAGTGAGAATTTTCCTTCTTCAAGAAGTCTACTTCAGAAATTGACTTCAATACCTGCACACGTCTTCACATATCTTCAAACTAATGATGCGCAAGTCTTCACACTACCTTTGCACAATCATATCAGCCATTGATTCTCCAAAAGAATCATTAAACTTTTGATTTGATCCTTAAGATCAAAGATATGTCAAAAACTGTCTTCCACGAATGGCGACTTTGACATGGTCAACTTCTTAAGTTGATTTGTCACAGCACAAATCCCCTTTTGCTAAATGCTTTTAGCCATAGCTTCCTTACCTTCTAACTTAGATTTTGAATGCTCACTCATTCAAAACTTGACACTATGCACTGAGATCTAAGCAAATCATTGGCATGGAAAAGTGTGTGACTTTTAGAAGTCTGTCTCCAAATTCTACATACAAATGTTCCTATTGATCATTCTCAAAGTAGGAAAGAAATTAGATCATAAAATTCTGAACATAGCTTCATTAGCTTTCACATTAGATGTGTACAAAAGGATTTCTGATCCACATGATCAAACTGAGAAAACTAGATAGATACATAGATAGATAGATAGGTAGATAGGTAGATAGGTAGGTAGGTAGGTAGATAGATAGACAGACACACAGATAGATAGATAGATAGATAGATAGATAGATAGATAGATAGATAGATAGATAGATAGATAGATAGATAGATAGATAGATAGATAGATAGATAGAAATATAGATAGATAGATAGATAGATAGATAGATAGATAGATAGATAGATAGATAGATAGATAGATAGATAGATAGATAGATAGATAGATAGATAGATAGATAGATAGATAGATAGATTGATAGATAGATAGATAGATAGATAGATAGATAGATAGATAGATAGATAGATAGATAGATAGATAGATAGATAGATAGATAGATAGATAGATAGATAGATAGATAGATAGATAGACACATAGATAGATAGACACATAGATAGATAGATAGATAGATAGATAGATAGATAGATAGATAGATAGATAGATAGATAGATAGATAGATAGATAGATAGATAGATAGATAGATAGATAGATAGATAGATAGATAGATAGATAGATAGATAGATAGATAGATAGACACATAGATAGACAGAAAGATAGATAGATAGATACATAGTTA
>CM035429.1:21494437-21496937 GCA_020310875.1 Ceratopteris richardii
CTCCATGTTGAGTATATGTAATCTCCATGCCCAAGAAGTATGACAAGTCTCCCAAGTCACTTATTTTGAACTCCTTTTCCATTTGCTTCTTTAGTCTTTGTATTCCTTCCTCATCTGTACCTGTAAGGATTATATCATCAACATATATGCACATGTATATGAAACCATTATCACTTGCTTTGACAAGCAAGCTACTATCTGCTTTAGACACCTGAAATCCAAGTTCTCTCAAGAATATTACAAGTCTATAATTCCATGCCCTTGGGGCCTGCTTCAAGCCATACAAAGCTCTCTTGAGCTTGCACACATGATCTGGATACCTTTTATCTCTGAAACGCTTGAGGTTGCTCCATGAATACATCATCTGAAATATAACCATTCAAAAAAGCATTTTTCACATCTAATTGACACAATTTCCAACCTTTACATGCAGCAATTGCTATAAGTGTCCTGATGGTTGTCATCTTTGCCACAGGACTATAGGTCTCATCATAGTCAACACCATATGTCTGAGCAAACCCTTTGACAACAAGTCTAGCTTTGTACCTAGACACACTTCCATCTGCAAATCTTTTTGTCTTATAAACCCACTTACATCCAATGATCTTCTGGCTATTTGGTTTTGGAACCAAATCCCATGTTTGATTCTCCAATAATGCATCATATTCTTCCTGCATAGCTTTCTCCCAATTTTCTTTACCTTTTGCCTCTTCATATGTAGAAGGGTCTTCATCTGTTTTAATCATGTAAGCATAATCTTTGGTAGCCAGAAATGAAGTATCATAGCTATACCTTGTAGGTTGCCATTTGTTCCTTGTAGACCTCCTAAGTTCTCCACTTCTTGAGGTTTTTGGTTCTTCATATTCAGGATCAAACCTAGGTGTTTCTTCCACTTCAACCTGCACTTCATTATTCTCTTCTTCATCAATTATTTGAACCTTTGACTTACCTTTCCTTTGGCTCACAACCTCTTCATCATCTGTATTAATATTGATAGTACCTGCATACCAAGTACCTTGCTCATCAAATGTAACATCCTTTGATACAAGAAAATGTTTTGTGGATGGATTCCACAACCTGTATCCCATCTGCTTATCATCATAACCAATAAACACATATTTTTTAGCTTTAGGTTCCAATTTGTGCCTTAACTGTGATGGCACATATGCATAGGCCAAACATCCAAATACTTTGCAATGGTCTAGTGTAGGTTTCTTACCCCACCATGCCTCATAAGGTGTCATTCCCTGCAAAGCTTTACATGGTAACCTATTGACCAAATAAGTAGCTGTATTTACAGCCTCAGCCCACAAATAATTAGGGCAATTTTTCTCCTTCATCATGGACCTTGCAAACTCAACAAGAGTTCTATTTCTCCTTTCTGCTACACCATTTTGTTGAGGAGAGTACCTGCAAGTAACTTCCCTTTTTATACCTGCATCCCACAAGTAATTACTGAATTCATTAGAGAAATACTCTCCCCCTCCATCTAACCTTAGTCTTTTCAACTTATGTCCTGCAATTCTTTCTGCATATGCATGATAGTGTTTAAATGTATTAAACACTTCTGACTTATCTTTGATCACATAAATAGTGATCCATCTAGTAGCATCATCAACATAAATCACATAATATCTTGACCCATTTATACTGAAATCCTTTGATGGTCCCCACACATCTGTATGTACCAACTCAAGCTTCTCTGAGTACATAAAACCATGCTTGGAGTAGGAATGCTTATGAGCCTTACCTAATTGACATGCCTCACATCTGTATGTCATATGTTGACCTACAACATTAGGCAAACCAAGCACTGAACCATTGTTAATCATGTCTTTAATACCTCTTTCATTGAAATGTCCAAGCCTCTTGTGCCAAAGATCTAACTCAGAGATCTTATGTCCTCCATATGTGAACATGGCATGACCAATATTACCTTGAATCTTCAATGTGAACAATCTTCCTTCTTTCTTCCCTAAAACAATTTGTTTATACCCATTGCTAGGGTCTTCCACAAACACTCCTTCATTAGTGAACCTTACTTCATAACCTTTTTCCACAATTTTTCCTACACTTATCAAATTCTTAGGAATTGTAGGAACATACAAGACCTTACTCAATAAGGTGCTTCCATCCTTGGCCTTCACTGATCCAATTGACTTCACATTGTGCTTTGTGTTGTCACCTGTTTGAACAACATGATTAGATACCTTATTCTCCAAATCAGTCATCAAGGCTATATTACCACTCAGGTGATTGCTACACCCTGAATCAATGTAGAAGACTCTTTGATCTTCATTCTGCCTTTCACAAGCTGCATTCATTATCAATGTTGAATCTTCCTTTTGATCTGAAGCATAATTGTAGTAGGTGTTGTTATATTGTTGACTTTGGAAACCTCTACCTGCATTTCTTCCAAAGTAACCCCTACTACCTCTGCCTCTAAAATTACCTCTTTTATTTCTGCCACCTCTTCCTCTTGTATTATAGTTCTGATTAT
>CM035429.1:21511937-21514437 GCA_020310875.1 Ceratopteris richardii
TCCATGCTCTTGGAGCTTGCTTCAATCCATACAATGCTCTTCTCAACCTGCAAACAAAATTTGGATACCTGGAATCTATAAACCCTTGAGGTTGTTCCATGTATACCTCATCTGATATGTATCCATTCAATAATGCATTCTTTATATCCAATTGACTTAGGGTCCGTCCTTTTGAAGCTGCAATAGCAATGATTGTCCTTATAGTGGACATCTTAGCTACAAGACTGAATGTCTCATCGTAATCTATGCCATAGGTTTGGGCATAGCCTTTCACCACCAATCTAGCTTTGTATCTGGCTATACTTCCATGTGCAAGCTTCTTCACTTTATAAACCCATTTATTTCCAATTACTTTCTTACCATTTGGTTTAGGAACAAGTTCCCATGTCTTGTTCTCCTCCAATGCATTGAACTCTTCCTTCATTGCTTCTTCCCATTGCTTCTTACCTTTAGCTTCATCATAGTTCTGAGGTTCTTCCTCATCTTTGACCATATATGCATAGTTCTTCTGAGTTATGTAAGAAGTATCATAAGAATACCTTTCTGGTTGTCTCCTTGTCCTACTTGACCTCCTTGGTTCACATTCTTCATATGTGTCTGGATACACCTCTTCATCAAATATAGGAGCCTCTTCATTCCTTCTTCTTAATCCACTTCTCGATGTACTTGCTTGCATATAGTCTTCATCTCTATTTACCTGCACAATTGATTTTCCTTTCTCACATCTTCTTACCTCTTCTTCAAATTCTTCAGTTGTATGACTTTGATCTGCATACCAACTTTTCTGTTCATCAAATGTAACATCTCTTGAAACAAGAAATTGTTTGGTTAAAGGATTCCACAACCTATAACCCATCTCCTTTTCATCATAACCAATGAACACATATTTTTTTGCCTTTGGTTCAAGTTTAAGCCTAAGCTGTGATGGCACATAAGCATATGCAGTTGATCCAAACACTCTACAATGATCTAGTGTTGGTTTCTTACCCCACCAAGCTTCATATGGAGTCATTCCATTTAGAGCTGACATGGTAATCCATTCACAAGATATGTAGCTGTATTTACAGCCTTAGCCCAAAGATAATTTGGACAATTCTTCTCCTTTAGCATAGCTCTAGCAAACTCAAACAAAGTCCTGTTCCTTCTTTCTGCTACACCATTTTGTTGTGGTGTATACCTGCAGGTTATTTCCCTCTTAATACCTGCATTCCAAAGATAATCATTGAACTCTTGGGAGAAGTATTCTCCCCCTCCATCAGACCTCAGTCTCTTAAGCTTTTGACCTGTGACTCTCTCTACATATGCATGAAAATGCTTGAAAGCTCCAAACACTTCTGATCTTTCCTTCAAAACATATAATGTTATCCATCTTGTAGCATCATCAATGAAAAGAACATAATACCTTGAGCCACTGATAGATCCTTCTTTTGTTGGTCCCCATACATCTGTATGGATGAGCTCTAGTAGTCCATCATGTTTGAATCCTTTCTTTTGAAATGGTAACCTGTGTGCTTTACCCATTTGACATGCTTCACATTTATAAACCATATGTTGACTCTGCACATTTGGTAATCCTAGTACAAATTGATTTGCAACCATAGCTTTAATTCCTCTTTCATTGAAATGACCTAATCTCTTATGCCAGAGATCAAGTTCTGTAATCACTGCTTCACCATGTGTGAGCAAAGCTTGACCAATGTTCCCTTGTACTCTTAAAGTAAAGAGTCTACCTTCTTTCTTACCAGAGACAATCTGATTATATCCATTCTCTGGATCTTCAACAAATACTCCTTCATTTGTAAACCTGACTTGAAAACCTTTTTCAACTATCTGTCCCACACTAATCAAATTTTTAGGTATTGTAGGAACACACAAAACATTGGTTAGCAAATCTGCTCCACTCTTGCATTTCACTTTTCCAATTGAATGTACACTATGTCTTGTATTATCACCTCTTTGAACTATGTGACTAGAAATGCCTTTTTCCAATTCTGACATCAATTCTATGTTTCCTGACAAATGATTAGAACATCCAGAGTCAATGTAAAATACCTTTAGATCTTCTTTATCTGATCCTTGTTGGTTGTGCCAACAATCATGAGCCAAATGATTACTCAATCCACAGATCTAGCAAGCCTTCTTGTTGTTATTCTGATTACCTCTACCTCTTCCAAAAGCTCTTGGTCTTCCTCTGCTAGTGCCTTTACCTCTTGCATAATAAACTTGAGAACTCGACTCCTCTTCATCCTTTGCTTTACCTTTATCTCCTTTCTTCTTGTTCTTCATGTACATTGCAGAACTTTGTCCTTTGTCTCCATCTCCTTTCAAATCTTGCTCATATGTGAGCATCAAACCATAGAATTGATTCAAATCAGGAACATAATGATTTAATGAAAGTTCTATTGATAAGACAAAAGGTTTCCACCTTTCATCTCCTCTCAAACCTGCAAGTAGTTGAGCAATCAATCTGTGATCTTCAACATCTTCATCTATGGATCCA
>CM035429.1:21524437-21534437 GCA_020310875.1 Ceratopteris richardii
AGCTTGCACACATGATCTGGATACCTTTTATCTCTGAACCCTTGAGGTTGCTCCATGAATACATCATCTAAAATATAACCATTCAAAAAAGCATTTTTTACATCAAGTTGACATAACTTCCAACCTTTACATGCAGCAATTGCTATAAGTGTCCTAATGGTTGTCATCTTTGCCACAGGACTATAAGTCTCATCATAGTCAACACCATATGTCTGAGCAAACCCTTTGACAACAAGTCTAGCTTTGTACCTAGACACACTTCCATCTGCAAATCTTTTTGTCTTATAAACCCACTTACATCCAATGATCTTCTGACTATTTGGTTTTGGAACCAAATCCCATGTTTGATTCTCCAACAATGCATCATATTCTTCCTGCATAGCTTTCTCCCAATTTTCTTTACCTTTTGCCTCTTCATATGTAGAAGGGTCTTCATCTGCTTTAATCATGTAAGCATAATCTTTGGTAGCCAAAAAAGAAGTATCATAGCTATACCTTGTAGGTTGCCATTTGTTTCTTGTAGACCTCCTAAGTTCTCCACTTCTTGAGGTTTCTGGTTCTTCATATTCAGGATCAAATCTTGGTGTTTCTTCCACTTCAACCTGCACTTCATTATTCTCTTCTTCATCAATTATTTGAACCTTTGACTTACCTTTCCTTTGGCTCACAACCTCTTCATTATCTGTATTAATATTGATAGTACTTGCATACCAAGTACCTTGCTCATCAAATGTAACATCTTTTGATACAAGAAAATGTTTTGTGGATGGATTCCACAACCTGTATCCCATCTGCTTATCATCATAACCAATAAACACATATTTTTCAGCTTTAGGTTCCAATTTGTGCCTTAATTGTGATGGCACATATGCATAGGCCAAACATCCAAATACTTTGCAATGGTCTATGTTGGTGCATATCAAGCCTCAACACTTGGCTTGGACCCTTGAAGGATGATTTTACATAAAGCTTGGAACATGGAGTTTCAACTTGGATTTATTTTATTTGAAGAAAGAACCATAGGAACTAAAGTCCATGAGTTTTTAACTCTTCACTCATTGTAAAAGTCAATATGACTTGGCATGATTTGTGTAATCAAACCGACTTGTAAAAGTCGTGGAAATTGATTGATAAATTTGATTGAGAGGTGGAGAGAATATCTCCCCATATGTAGAGGAGGTGAATGATTGAAGGAATATCTCAATCAACAATCTTTTAGGTACATGATTGTAGGAAAGTGGCAGCCAATCATCAATCAATCTTTACAAAGAAAAGAAAAAACTCGCGGGTCACTTCTTATTCAGCCCACCACCTTTTTGACAAAACTCCCGAGGCAGAAAATCCTTTGTAATTCTATGTGTGTTTGAGCTAAGCCATAGCCAACACCTTATCATCTCAATTAGCCCTGCTTATCAAGCTAATGAGATTGTAAAATCATTCATATCAATAGAACATATACATTTTGTACTTCTGTTTTTTCTCTGTATCATCATCTCCAAGTCAGTCAACTTCAGAAAGGCATATCTCAAGATTCACTGAACCAAATTTAATGATTCAAAGCTTGTTGGAATCAGCTCAAGGTCTTCTACAACACTACAAAGTTTGAAGAACTTTCATTCAGCCAATTGTGAGAAAAGTCAATCGAAGCAGTCACTGGTATTTCTGTGTGTAGCTCCTAAAATGTCGGGATCATCTCTGATTTTGCTAAAGATAATTCTCAATGCATAGTTTGTCAATTGAAGTGATTTAACTTGCAATCAATAGCTTGTTAAGTTAATTTAATACCCTCAAAAGGAATTTGGCCAATTGTAAGTGTGCTGGACACACTGAGCATTAGACTGAGCAGGTGTCAAGACAAATTTAGCAAGTTTTTTCAGATTTTTGAAGTCTCAACCATCTGTTTTGATTTGATCATTGCTCAAAGAGTTTACAAAGTACATATGTAATTTCTTTGCATCATTTGGGATCTAAACAAGTCTACAACACATATCTGAAGCAAAGGGTAGCTGGAGTCAAGCAGGTTTAGCAGCTCCAACTCCATCTTCTGAGTGTCTCCTATCATCACCTCTTACAGTGGTATCAGAGCTAAACAAGGTAATCATGGGTGATGGTTTCCCTTCTTTTATTGACAAATTAGACAGGAACAATTACCAAGCATGGTCTCTGAGAATGAAGACCTATCTACAAGGAAGAAGTCTGTTTGGATTCATATCAGGAGATGAAGAGCTACCTACATTCAAAGCTAGAGGACTACCCACCAAGGATGAGCAAGAGAGACTCAATCAATGGTGTGCAAAAGATGCCTTGGCAAGGTCATATCTTCTAAACTCTATCTCTGATTTCCTTTTACCACATATAAGGAATTGTAAGACTTCCCAAGAGACTTGGGAAACCTTGTCCAATTATTTCTCTTCCAACACAAGGGCTAGGAAGAATCAACTCTGGATAGAGTTTACAACCATAAGGAAGCAGCCCAAACAATCAGTCTCAGAGTATGTGACAAAGATCAAAGATGTGGCAGACCAACTAGCAAGCATTGGAGAAGAAATTGAAGAGGAGCAAATAGTCAGGCAAGTGACAAATGGACTCAAAGCAGATGACAAGTGGGAGAGTTTCACCACTGCAATGGACTTATACATGGATATGCATACCCCTGATCTTACAACTCTTATGGGTCAACTCTTCACACATGAAGCCAAGTTTACAAAATCAGGAGAATCAAAAGGTAACAATTCCTCTGCTCTTTATACTGATAAGAAGTCTAAGGATAAGGGTAAAGGTAAAAAGCTTGATGAAGAAGGATCTACCTCTCAAGCAAACTTTACAGGGAGAGGTAGATCTTCAAGAGGAAGAGGCAGAGGAGGTAAGTCAGGTAGGGGGAGACCCTACAACTCATCACTTTGCAATATATGTGGTTTGTCTAACCATACTACAGATGAGTGCTACAAAAACTACAAGAACCAAAGAGGAAGAGGTTACCAAAGAGGAGGCTACTCCCAAGGAAGAGGCAGATTCAATCAACATCACCAAGGCTACAATGGATACAACAACCAATACAACAACAACTACAATCACAACAACAATGGTGGATACAGAAATAGAAGGGATTACAATAATTACACAGAGGAGCAAGATGACTCCTTACTGATTATGAACATGACCTCCAAGGAAAGTACAAATGATGACAACTTATTTTATATTGATTCAGGTTGCTCTAACCATGTAGCTGGAAATGTTGCATTGCTCTCTGATTTGGAAGAACCTAAAGGAAAGCATCAGGTACAAACAGGTGATGACACTAAACACTCTGTTATAAAAGTTGGTAATGTGAAGACATGTGATGGCAAACAGAATCTTCTGAGTAGAGTACTCTATGTACCTACAATCACCAAAAATCTTATGAGTGTTGGTCAGATTGTAGAGAAGGGATTGCAGGTCAGATTCACACAACATGGAGTTTATGTGGAGGACCCAAAAAACAGTTTCAAGAGGATAGCCAAGGGAGAAAAATCAGGTAGGTTATTTACCTTTGAGCTTGAAGATACAAAAAATATTGCTTTGTTCAACTACAAGGATCAAACCTTATCAGAATTAGAGATTTGGCACAAAAGACTTGGACACATAGGTGAGAGAACCATCAAGCAAATGTGCAGGGATCAATGTGTGCTTGGGATACCTAATGTATCCAAGCAACACATGATATATAAGTGTGAAGCATGTCAATTTGGTAAGTCACATAGGTTGCCTTATTCAAAGAGAGGATTCATGCACCAAGACTATCTAGACTTGGTACACACAGATGTTTGGGGACCTAGCAAGGACCCTTCAATATCAGGATCAAGGTACTATGTATCTTTTATTGATGACTATAGCAGGTGGACAATTTTATACTTTATGAAGGGTAAAGATGAAGTATTTAATTGTTTCAAAAAGTATCTTGCACTTGTTGAAAACCAGACAGGTAGAAGACTAAAGAAGTTAAGGTCAGATGGTGGAGGAGAGTATTTCTCCAATGACTTTGAAGAATTCTTGCAGGAAAAAGGCATCAAAAGGGAGATTACAACCAGATACTCACCTGAACAAAATGGTGTGGCAGAAAGAAGAAATAGACTTATTGTGGAAACAGCTAGGGCTATGCTCAATGAGAAGAAGCTACCAAATTATTTATGGGCAGAAGGAGTTTCTACTGCAACCTATCTCATAAACAGATTGCCATCCAAAACACTTAATGGTATGACACCCTATGAGGCTTGGCATGGTAAGAGACCATCTCTGGATCATTGTAAAATTTTTGGTTGCATAGCATATGTGCATATACCCTCACAGGTAAGAGGGAAATTAGACCCTAAAGCTGAAAAGTGTATCTTCATTGGTTATGATTTGAACCAGAAAGGGTACAGATTCTACAACCCCACAAACAAAGGCTTCAAGGTAAGCAGAGATGTCATCTTTGATGAGAATGATTCATGGTATGAAAATGAGTGCAGGAAGGTAAGTCTACCATATGATAAGGATGAAGACTTTCCAAAGCTAATCAAGCAGGAATCAATCAAAGAAGAAGATTCAGAATCAGATGATGAAGACTCCATCAATCTTGAGGAGTTCAAAGCTTGGAAATCCAAAGGAAAGCTAAAGATGAAGGATATTCCAGAATCTTCAACTCAGGCTATGAGGAGGTCTCAAAGAGAAAGTAAGAAGCCAATTAGGTATGGTTATGATACTTCTCTTGTTACAAAGCATTCAGTATATCTTGCAAAGGATCTCTTGAGTGAAGAACCAGGTACCTATGAGGAAGCAATCAAAAAACCAGAATGGAAGGAAGCAATGGATGAAGAAATGGAAGCTCTTGAGGAGAGTGATACTTGGGACTTAGTACCCAAGAAAGAATCCATGAAGGTGATAGGATCCAGATGGATCTACAAGGTAAAGAGAAATTCAGATGGAACCATAAACAGGTATAAAGCCAGGTTGGTAGCCAAGGGTTTTGCACAAACCCAAGGCATAGATTATGAGGAAACATTTTCTCCTGTGGCCAAGATGCCAACTATCAGAGTTATGGTGAGTGTAGCTGCATCCAAGAATTGGAACATGTACCAATTGGATGTGAAGAATGCATTTCTGAATGGATGGATTTCAGAGGAAGTCTACATGTCACAACCACCTGGATATGAAGACCCAATTAAGGTAAATCATGTTTGCAAATTGAAGAAAGCTCTATATGGTTTGAAGCAGGCACCTAGAGCATGGAATTACAGATTGACCACCTACCTACAAGACCAAGGATTTGTAATGAGTAAAGCAGATACATCTTTGTTCATCAAAAAGACAAATTCAGAGGTAATCTATTTGTGTGTCTATGTTGATGACATCATTGTTACAGGAAATGATGTTCAAGGAATCAGACATATCAAGGCACAAATGATGAAGGAATTCAAGATCAATGATCTTGGATTATTAAAATATTTCTTAGGACTTGAGTTGATTTATACAGATACAGGTATATATATCACTCAAAAGAAGTATATACAGGATATGGTCAAGAAATTTGGTTTGCAGGAAGCTAAAGTATCAAACATTCCAATGGAAGTCAATCACAAGCTCAGTACACATGAAGGAGAAGAAATCAAGGACATTACAGGTTACCAAAGCATGGTAGGAAGTCTCAACTATGCTACCTTGACAAGACTTGATATATCTTATGGTGTTAGTGTACTTAGCCAATACATGCACAAACCCAGGGCACCTCATCTTGAGGCAGCTAAAAAAATCATTAAATATCTCAAGGGAACTCTGAACCATGGTTTGTATTATCCATATACATCAGATATTGACCTTAAGGTTTACTCAGATGCAGATTGGGCAGGTTGCAAGGATGACAGGAGAAGCACCTCAGGGTATATTTGTTTTGCAGGTGATAAAGCCATTTCTTGGTCATCCAAGAAACAGCCTACAGTAGCCTTATCATCTACTGAGGCAGAGTACAGAGGTTTGGCAATTGCTACCCAAGAAGCAATTTGGTTGAAGCTACTATACTCAGAGCTAGGACTATTCACAAGGTCACCAACCATATTTGGTGACAACACAAGTTCTTTACACCTTGCAGCTAATCCTGTTTATCATGCTAGGACAAAACACATAGAAGTTCATTACCACTATGTGAGGGAAAAATTGATTAGCAAAGAGATTGAATTAAGTTATGTTTCTACTCATTTTCAATGTGCAGATTTGCTTACAAAAGCATTGGATGGAAGTAAACTATGCAGGTTTAAATCCATGATTGGATTACAGGACATCATTGAAGACCAAAGATGAAGACTCAAGCAAGTGTTTGGCTTGAGGGGGAGCTGTTGGTGCATATCAAGCCTCAACACTTGGCTTGGACCCTTGAAGGATGATTTTACATAAAGCTTGGAACATGGAGTTTCAACTTGGATTTATTTTATTTGAAGAAAGAACCATAGGAACTAAAGTCCATGAGTTTTTAACTCTTCACTCATTGTAAAAGTCAATATGACTTGGCATGATTTGTGTAATCAAACCGACTTGTAAAAGTCGTGGAAATTGATTGATAAATTTGATTGAGAGGTGGAGAGAATATCTCCCCATATGTAGAGGAGGTGAATGATTGAAGGAATATCTCAATCAACAATCTTTTAGGTACATGATTGTAGGAAAGTGGCAGCCAATCATCAATCAATCTTTACAAAGAAAAGAAAAAACTCGCGGGTCACTTCTTATTCAGTCCACCACCTTTTTGACAAAACTCCCGAGGCAGAAAATCCTTTGTAATTCTATGTGTGTTTGAGCTAAGCCATAGCCAACACCTTATCATCTCAATTAGCCCTGCTTATCAAGCTAATGAGATTGTAAAATCATTCATATCAATAGAACATATACATTTTGTACTTCTGTTTTTTCTCTGTATCATCATCTCCAAGTCAGTCAACTTCAGAAAGGCATATCTCAAGATTCACTGAACCAAATTTAATGATTCAAAGCTTGTTGGAATCAGCTCAAGGTCTTCTACAACACTACAAAGTTTGAAGAACTTTCATTCAGCCAATTGTGAGAAAAGTCAATCGAAGCAGTCACTGGTATTTCTGTGTGTAGCTCCTAAAATGTCGGGATCATCTCTGATTTTGCTAAAGATAATTCTCAATGCATAGTTTGTCAATTGAAGTGATTTAACTTGCAATCAATAGCTTGTTAAGTTAATTTAATACCCTCAAAAGGAATTTGGCCAATTGTAAGTGTGCTGGACACACTGAGCATTAGACTGAGCAGGTGTCAAGACAAATTTAGCAAGTTTTTTCAGATTTTTGAAGTCTCAACCATCTGTTTTGATTTGATCATTGCTCAAAGAGTTTACAAAGTACATATGTAATTTCTTTGCATCATTTGGGATCTAAACAAGTCTACAACACATATCTGAAGCAAAGGGTAGCTGGAGTCAAGCAGGTTTAGCAGCTCCAACTCCATCTTCTGAGTGTCTCCTATCATCACCTCTTACAGTCTAGTGTAGGTCTCTTACCCCACCATGCCTCGTAAGGTGTCATTCCCTGCAAAGCTCTACATGGTAACCTATTGACCAAATAAGTAGTTGTATTTACAGCCTCAGCCCACAAGTAATTAGGGCAATTTTTCTCCTTCATCATGGACCTTGCAAACTCAACAACAGTTCTATTTCTCCTTTCTGCTACACCATTTTGTTGAGGAGAGTACCTGCAAGTAACTTCCCTTTTTATACCTGCATCCCACAAGTAATTACTGAATTCATTAGAGAAATACTCTCCCCCTCCATCTGACCTTAGTCTTTTCAACTTATATCCTGTAATTCTTTCTGCATATGCATGATAGTGTTTAAATGTATTAAACACTTCTGACTTATCTTTTATCACATAAATAGTGATCCATCTAGTAGCATCATCAACATAAATCATATAATATCTTGACCCATTTATACTGAAATCCTTTGATGGTCCCCACACATCTGTATGTACCAAATCAAGCTTCTCTGAGTACATAAAACCATGCTTGGAGTAGGGTTGCTTATGAGCCTTACCTAATTGACATGCCTCACATCTGTATGTCATATGTTGACCTGCAACATTAGGCAAACCAAGCATTGAACCATTGTTAATCATGTCTTTAATACCTCTTTCATTGAAATGTTCAAGCCTCTTCTGCCAAAGATCTAACTCAGAGATCTTATGTCCTCCATATGTGAACATGGCATGACCAATATTACCTTAAATATTCAATGTGAACAATCTTCCTTCTTTCTTCCCTGAAACAATTTGTTTATACCCATTGCTAGGGTCTTCCACAAACACTCCTTCATTAGTGAACCTTACTTCATAACCTTTTTCCACAATTTGTCCTACACTTATCAAATTCTTAGGAATTGTAGGAACATACAAGACCTTACTCAATAAGGTGCTTCCATCCTTGGCCTTCACTGATCCAATTGACTTCACATTCTGCTTTGTGTTGTCACCTATTTGAACAACATGATTAGATACCTTATTCTCCAAATCAGTCATCAAGGCTATATTACCACTCAGGTGATTGCTACACCCTGAATCAATGTAGAAGACTCTTTGATCTTCATTCTGCCTTTCACAAGTTGCATTCATTATCAATGTTGAATCTTCCTTTTGATCTGAAGCATAATTGTAGTAGGTGTTGTTATATTGTTGACTTTGGAAACCTCTACCTGCATTTCTTCCAAAGTAACCCCTACTACCTCTGCCTCTGAAATTACCTCTTTGATTTCTGCCACCTCTTCCTCTTGTATTATAGTTCTGATTATATCCACCATTACTCTGATTATTATGCCAACAATCATTAGCTAAATGATTTGTCTTACCACAAATCCAACAAGCTTTGCCTCCATCTTTGTTGTTTCAGCCTCTTCCTCTACCTTTGCCACCTCCTCTACCTCTTAGGAAGTTGGCTTGACTAGATGTACCTTCATCTTCACCTGCTTGTTGCTTTCCTTTGTTAGCTTTCTTCTTGTCCTTTGAGTACATTGCATGACCTGTACTTTTGTCACCATCTCCTTTAACATCCTGCTCAAATGTTAGCATATGACCTAGCAACTGATTTAAATCAGGAGTGAAATGATCAAGTGATAATTATGTAGACAAAATGAATGGCTTCCATTTGTCATCACCTCTTAAACCTGTAAGAATTTGCCTTACCAATTTATCCTCCTCAATGTCTTCATCAACAACTCCTAAAGCATTTGCAATATCTTTCATTCTTGTCACATAGTCTGAAATGGATTGAGAAGCCTTCTTCTTAAAGGTGGTAAACTCTGCCCATAAGGATGCCTTCCTTGACTTAGTAGTATTCTGAAAATGCTCCTCCAAAGCATTCCAAATATCAGTTGCACTTTCAAGACGTCGAATATGAGGTAACAAGTAATCATTTACTGCCATATATATAATGCTCCTAGCTTGAGCATCTTTCTTCATCCAATTTTTCAAATATGCTAACACTTCCCTAGTTGGAACACTAGGATCTCTGAACTGTGGCTTCTCTTCTTCTCCTGTGATGTAAGCTATTAAATCTTTGCTCATAAGATGAGCTTCCATCCTCATTGACCATGCAGGATAGTTTTCCCTATCCAATTTCTCTATCTGTAGAGAATCTCCCATCTTGTGTCCACCTGTGTATTGAAATCTTCAAGCTTTATGAATAATATATGTACCTTTACTTCAAATTAGAGTGCTTTTGTCTTTCTTGATGTCGTATGGTCTCCTCCTCAAGCTTTGCCTTCAAGCTTTCACCTTTTAGTTCTTCAGTTGTTGAATTTCTTGAATCTGCAGCAGTCGGGATCCTCCTTTCCTTGATTTTGATGTTTCCTGCTCTGATACCACTGATGGAGAGTGTTAATCTCCAAAAGAACAACCTACTCTTGAATTTAGAACACCTCTATATCAAGAGTAAGTCAAAACCTTCACCAATTTAAGCTATCAATGACCAAATATCAATT
>CM035429.1:21541937-21551937 GCA_020310875.1 Ceratopteris richardii
GAAGTTATGATGAATCAATACTCACACACACACACACACACACACATATATATATATATATATATATATATATATATATATATATATATATATATATATATATATATATATATATATATATATACATGTAGATGGTCGTATTAGATAAGTGAGATGAAGTATAGATGAGATAGAGAATAATATATCATGAGTGTTGTGTGTATCATCTATCTGTGTTTGATTATATCAGAAATCATTTTGTAGACATCTAAATCCATACCTAATCTATCTACGGTAACGTTTAAGAGCCTAATTGCAAACATGCTAAGAGAATTTTGTGTAGAAACATCTATATGTGAGAAAGTGTTGAGTTTCTTCTGAAATAGTTGCAATGTCGATGATCAAAGAATTGATCAGTTCTTAGTGCACAGTGTAAAGTTTTACACGAATGAGGATAAAAAATGTAAGTTGGAAGGTAATCCATCCATGGCTAAAAGCAGTCGCTTAAACGGGTTCTACTTTGGGAGAACTATGTGTTAGAAGTTGTAGGTGTCAAAGTCAACTCTACAAGAAGGCAATTTTAGACATAGGTAGATTGTTTGGATCATTTCTCATAATCTACTTAAGATTTTGAAGTGTTTTAACTTGGAGGAGATGTGCAAACTTTAGAAAAAACACATTCTACAAAGTTTCATCAGAAACTTTACACAATTGATTAGTTAATGAGTGAGTAATGTGTAGCAGACTTTCCTGTGAAGTGACTCTCTTCACAGTTAACTAAAGTCTTGACAGTTTGGTACTTGTCTTCTAAAATTGGTTGGAGTTTAAAGTTATTCTTGATATACAGGTGGTCTAACATCAAGGATAGCTTGTTCTTTTGGAGATTAATGCTCTCCTTCAGTGCTATCAGAGCCGGATTCATCAGATTGAGGAAAAGGAAGACCCCGACTGTGCAGATATACAAATTTCAAATCTTGAAGATTCAAAAGGATAAAGTGTGAAAGAATTATTGAAGGGAGACACACAAAGGCAACCAAAAGGATCAGAAGGAGCAAAATTTGAAGCTAAGGTACATTCATTCCTTATAAGGATTAAAGATTTGATAGTACAGGTGAAGAACGAATGGGAGATAGTCTCCAAATTGAGAAGTTGGATAGAGAGAACTATCCAGCTTGGTCTATGAGAATGGAAGCTCATCTTATGAGCAAAGATATGATGGGATACATCATAGGAGAGGAAGAAAAGCCAGAGTTCAAAGATCCTAGTGTTCCAACTAGGGAGGAGCTTGCAGATATAAAGTTTTGGATGAAGAAAGATGCTCAAGCAAGGAGCATAATCTACATGGCAGTGAATGATTATTTGCTTCCTCATATCAGAGGACTTGAAAGTGCAACTGACATATGGAATGCTTTGGAAGAGCATTTTCAGAATACAACCAAATCAAGGAAAGCTTGATTATATTGCTGATTCTTTAGGTGCAGTTGATGAAGATATTGAAGAAGATATGTTGGTAAGACAAGTCCTCACAGGGCTAAGAGGAGAAGAGAAGTGGAAGCCTTTTATATTTTCTATAGAACTTTCATTAGATCATTTCACTCCTAAGTTGAATCAATTGTTAGGACATATGCTAACTTTTGAGAATGATATCAAAGGAGATGTTGATAAGAGTGTAGGTCATGCAATGTATTCTAAAGATAAGAAGAAAGCTAGCAAAGGAAAGCAACAATCAGTTGAAGATGAAGGTACTCCAAGTCAAGCAAATTTCCTAAGAGGAAGAGGAAATGGCAGAAATAGACGAAGAGGCAGAAATAACAAAGATAATGTTAGAGCTTGTTGGATATGTAGTAAGATCAATCATCTATCTCATGATTGTTGGCATAATAATCAAAGTAATGGTAATTTTAATCAAAACTTTAATCAAAGAGGAAGAGGTAGCAGATATCAGAGAGGAAACTTCAAAGGTAGAGGTGGTAGGAATTCTTTTGTAAAATGTGGAGGAAGAAATTTCCAAAATCAATCCTATAATAACACCTACTACAATTATGCATCAGATCAGAAAGAAGATTCAACTCTTATTATGAATGCAACATGTGAAGCCTCACATGAAGACATGAGAGTATTTTATATTGACTCTGGATGTAGCAATCATCTGAGTGGAAACATTGCTTTGATGGCTGATCTAGATCATAAGGCAATCAATCACACAGTTCAAACAAGTGACAATACAAAGCACAAATTGAAGTCAATTGATTCAATTAAAGCCAAAGATGGAAGTAGTCTTTTGAGTAAGGGTTTGTATGTTCCTACAATTCCAAAGAATTTGACTAGTGTAGGACAAATTGTGGAAAAAGGATATAAGGTAAGGTTCACTAATGATGGAGTTTATGTTGAATACCCTAGTCAAGGGTATAAACAAATTGTTACAGAAAAGAAGGAAGGAAGGCTTTTCACATTAAAGATACAATGTAATATTGGACATGCTATGTTCACATATGGAGAGCAAAAGGTGTTTGAATTGGATCTTTGGCATAAAAGACTTGGACACTTTAATGAAAGAGGTATCAAAGATATGGTTAACAATGGTTCAGTACTTGGATTGCCTAATGTTGGAGGTCAATATATGACATACAGATGTGAGGCATGTCAACTAGGTAAGGCTCACAAGCAATCTTATTCTAAGCATGGTTTTATGTATTCACAAAGACTTGAATTGGTACATACAGATGTGTGGTTTCCTTCAAAGGACTTCAGTATAAATGGTTCAAGATATTATTGTTGGTGTATGAAACACCACAAAAACTAAGCTAAAGTGATATTAGAACACCTCCATAATCATCATTAGCTCAGCAACACTCTCAATTTGAAAACTTTACCACTAAGCTTAGTGAAATCCAAAAATTCACTTTCCAGAAATCTACACCTTTTCTTCCAGCTTCAAATCTGATCTGTATTAGCTTGATCCGTACAAATTCGTTTGGACATTTGCTAATAGAAGTTCTTGCTAATGTTAAGCAACACATACCAAGTAAAACTTTCAAGTAATAACTTCAAAATCTTCTGAATTCACTTCAACATTTGCACTATGTCTGAAATCTGAAAAATGACTTCATCAATTTGACATACCTTCACTGTTAGACTCATTTCTTTGAATACACGTCCCATTTTGCAAAGATCTTTTAACCAATTGTAGTTGAAGGTAGTAGCTTTAAAATGAGCTATCACTCATAAAAAACTTTACACTATACTATGAGATCTGACCTTAAGAAGATCAGGGAAAAATGCGCCAAAAAACTCGTAATTGTAAACTAACTTACACACGGATATGAAATTACTTAGAAATTAATACACAAGAGGAATTAGACCAAATCCTTGTACACAAACATGTGTTATCTATCAAAGAAGATGTATATAAACTAGCCTAGCCTCATTCTGCTCATAGCCATGGAAAACTTTCTTACACTGAGTAGTTTCTCCTCAACATCTCTCTGAGAAAAAACCGGACTTTTTCTCTACTCACTATGATCTTAAAAATTGAGTTCACTATATGTTTTTCAACTCAAATTAACTTATATACATATGGTCTATATACTCCTAGACTCAAACTCGTAAGTTTTGAAGTTCTATGTCAAGACTAAACTTTGATTTTGCACTAAATTACAAGAGTGAATTTGTCCCTTCACTTAGGCTTAGTTTTCTGAGTGTTTTGCCTTCACTTCTCTTTGTCTTTCTTCTTCCTTCATATATCTTCATATATTCATGTCTAATTAGTGAGTAAAGCCCCAACAGATCCCCCTCAATCACTAATTAGCATTCTCTGTCTTCTTCATACATCTTTCTTCTCGTTTATTCCTGCCATTTCTTTGAATGTACTTGTCTTCACTCCATCCAAGCTGTTTGTCATAATATCTGCAATCTGATCTTTTGTAGAAGTGTATACCACTTCAAGCTCCTTCTCCATTACCTTTTCTCTCAAGAAATGATATTGTATCTCTATGTGCTTTGTTCTTGCATGAAATACAGGATTTGTTGCAAGATACAATGAACTCATATTATCTCCATGTATGATAGGTATACCTTGATCAATATCCAAACTTTTGAACAAGGTCTGCATCCATATCACTTCTTTTGTTGCTTCCACAAGTCCTTTGTACTCAGCTTTAGTTGATGATAAGGCCATTGTATGTTGCTTCTTTGAACACTAGCTCACAATCTTATCTCCTATGTATATCATATACCCATGTGTTGACCTTCTATCATCTTGACTTCCTGCCCAATCTGAGTCACTATATGCTTTCAATCTTATATCTGATGTAAATGGATAATATAATCCTTCCTTCAAAGTTCTTTTGATGTATCTAAGAACTCTTTGACCTGCAATCCAATGTGGGTCCTTTGGACAATGCATAAACTGAGAAATAACTCCCACTGCATAACTAATATCAAGTCTTGTTAGTGTAGCATAAATCAAGCTTCCCACTAAAGATTGATACTTCTTCATATCTTTGAACTCTGCACCATCATATTTGTTGAGTTTATGATTGACCTCTACTGGTGTTGATGCCTCTCTACAATTCTCCATGTTAAACTTCTTTAGAAGATTCAAAAGATACCTTTCTTGTGATACATATATACCATGTTTTGCATAAGTGATTTCCATTCCAAGAAAATATGACAATTTTCCTAGATCACTTATCTTGAATTCCTTCTCAAGTAATCTCTTCACTTCCTTGATTCCTTCATTTGAAGTACCTGTGATTATAATATCATCTACATAAATACAAATGTAGATCATACCTTCATCTATTCTCTTGATAAGTAAACTTGCATCTGCCTTTGAACTTTGATATCCAAGATCATTAAGATACTTCACAAGTCTATAATTCCAAGCTCTTGGAGCTTGCTTCAATCCATAAAGTGCTCTTCTCAATCTGCACACATAATTTGGAAACTTGTAATCTGCAAACCCTTGAGGTTGCTCCATGTAGACTTCATCTGATATATATCCATTTAAAAATGCATTCTTTATATCCAATTGACTCAATGTCCATCCTTTTGATGCTGCAATAGCAATGATTGTCCTTATGGTTGACATCTTTGCTACAAGACTGAATGTCTCATCATAATCTATGCCATGAGTTTGAGCATAGCCTTTAACCACCAATCTAGCTTTGTATCTAGCTATTCTTCCATCTGCATGCTTCTTTATTTTGTAAACCCATTTATTTCCAATCACTTTCTTACCATTAGGTTTTGGAACAAGTTCCCAAGTTTTGTTTTCTTCAAGTGCATTAAACTCTTCCTTCATTGCTTCCCATTGCCTCTTACCTTTTGCTTCATCATAGCTTTGAGGTTCTTCATCTTCCTTAATCATGTAAGCATAGTTTTTCTGAGTCAAATAGGAAGTATCATAAGAATACCTTGTAGGTTGTTTCCTCATTCTAGTTGATCTTCTTGGTTCACACTCTTCATGTGTATCTGAGTATACTTCTTCATGAAATCTTGGTACATCTTCATCTCTTCTATATGATCCAACTCTAGATGTGCTAGCTTGCATATGATCTTCATCTCCATCTACCTGCATATGTGATTTGCCTCTTTCACTTCTTCTTACCTCTTCTTCAAATGTTTCAAGGTTTCAATCTTTATCTGCATACCAACTCTTCTGTTCATCAAATGTCACATCTTTGGAAACAATAAATTGTTTAGTTAAAGGACTCCATAGCCTATAACCCAACTACTTTTCATCATACCCAATAAATACATATTTTTCAGCCTTTGGTTCAAGCTTTTGTGAGTTGTGATGGTACATAAGAATAGGCAATTGATCACAATGATCAAGTGTTGGTTTCTTACCCCAGCATGCTTCAGAAGGGGTCATTCCATTTAGAACTGCACATGGTAACCTATTCACAAGATATGTAGCTATATTTATAGCCTCAGCCCAAAGATAATTAGGGCAATTCTTTTCTTTGAACATTGCTCTTGCAAACTCAACCAATGTTCTATTCCTCCTTTCTGCCACCCCATTGTGTTGAGGTGTATACCTACAAGTTATTTCTCTCTTGATACCTGCATTCCAAAGATAATCATTGAATTCTTAGGAGAAGTATTCTCCCCCTCCATCAGACCTTAACCTCTTGAGCTTTTGACCTGTAACTCTTTGTGCATATGCATGAAAATGTTTTAAAGCTCCAAATACTTCTTATCTTTCCTTTAAAACATAAATGATTATCCACCTTGTAGCATCATAAATGAAAAGAACATAATACCTAGACCCATTGATTGATCCTTCTTTTGTTGGTCCCCATACATCTGTATGTATGAGCTCTAGCAAACCATCATGTTTGAATCCTTTCTTCTGAAATGATAACATGTGTGCCTTTCCCATCAGACATGCTTCACACTTGTAGATCATATGTTAACCTTTTACATTTGGTAACCCTATTACATATTGATTCTCCACCATAGTTTTAATTCCTTTTTCATTAAAGTGTCCTAACCTCTTATGCCACAAATCTAACTCTGTAACTACTTCATCACCATGTGTGATCAGGGCTTGACCAACATTCCCTTGCACTTGAGAGTAAAAAGTCTACCTTTTTTCTTACCATAGACAATTTGATTGTATCTATCCTCTCGATCTTCAATGAATACTCCTTCATTTGTAAATCTAACTTTAAAACCTTTCTTTACTATTTGTCTCACACTAATCAGATTCTTTGGTATTGTTGGGACATACAAAACATTTGTTAACAAATCAGCTCCAACACTGCACTTCACTTTTCCAACTGAATGCACATTATGTTTTGTATTGTCACTTGTTTGTACTGTGTGACTTGAAATACCTTCTTCCAATTCAGATAACAATTCTATATTACCTGACAAATGATTTGAACAACTAGAGTCAATATAGAATACCTTGAGATCCTCCTTCTCTAATGTACTTATTGAATTCATCATCAATGTTGTATGGTTTTCATTCTCTCTATCATTTGGATAGTTGTAATAGGTAGTGTTATAAGACTGATTCTGATTCCAATTTCTTCCACCACCTCTACCAAAACTTCCTCTTGAATTATGTCTTCCTCTTTGAAATTGATTCTAAAACCTTTTATCTCTTCCTCTACCATTATTACTTTGATTTTGAATTGATCCTTGTTGGTTATGCCAACAATCATAGGCTAGATGATTGCTCAATCCACAAATCCAGCATGTCTTCTTGTTATTGTTCTGAGTACCTCTACCTCTTCCATTTCCTCGACCTTTACCTCTACCAATACCTCTTCCTCTTGCATAATTTGCTTGAGTAGTCAGCTCTTCTTCATCCTTTGCTTTACCTTTCTCACTTTTCTTCTTATTCTTTGCATACATAGTAGAGCTATATCCTTTATCTCCATCTGACTTCAAATCTTGCTCAAATGTGAGCATCAATCCAAGCAATTGATTTAATTCTGGCACATAATGATTTAATGAAAGTTCAGTTGAGAGTACAAAACGTTTCCACCTCTCATCTCCTCTCAATCCTGCAAGCAATTGTGCTATCAACCTATGATCTTCAATATCCTCATCAATAGATCCAAGGCTATCTGCCAAGTCCTTCATCTTAGTGCCATAATCACTAATGCTCTGACTTTGATTTTTCTTGAATGTGGTGAAGTCTGACCATAAGCTAGCCTTCCTAGCTTTAGAAGTGTTTTGGAAGTGATCTTCCAAAGCATTCCATATGTCTTCAGCTGTTTCTAATCCTCTGATATGTGGTAACAAATGATCTGTAATAGTGTTATATATATAAGCCCTTGCACTTGCATCTCTCTTCTGCCATAGCTTCAAAGCTTCTAGTTCTTCTTTCCTTGGTTGACTCTCATCTTCGAAGTTAGGCTTTTCTTCTTCAACTGTCACATATATCATTAGATCCTTACTCATAAGTAAGGCTTCCATTCTCATTACCCAAGCAGGATAATTATCTTTGTCCAATTTGTCAATTGATACATGATCTGCCATAATCTTCTTGCTTCTGCTACAACATATGAGTATAAGGTTAAAGTATGGTACCTTTTGTAGATCTTTACCCCTCAGAATAACTTCGAAGCACTCCTCTAATGTCTTTTGTTGTTGAACACCTCAGCTTTCACCTCTTTAATGAGGAACTCTTCAATTCCTCTTGTATCTTCTCCTCTTTCACTCTTGAGGACCTTTGTGCTCTAATACCACTTGTTCGTGTATGAAACACCACAAGAACTAAGCTAAAGTGATATTAGAACACCTCCATAATCATCATTATCTCAGCAACACTCTCAATTTGAAAACTTTACCACTAAACTTAGTGAAATCCAAAAATTCACTTTCTAAAAATCTGCACCTTTTCTTCCAGCTTCAAATCTGATCTGTATTAGCTTGATTTGTACAAATTATTTTGATAATTTTAGTAGAAGTTCTTGGTAATGTTAAGCAACACATACCAAGTAAAACTTTCAAGTAATAACTTCAAAATCTTCTGAATTCACTTCAACATTTGCACTATGTTTGAAATCTGAAAAATGACTTCATCGATTTGACATACCTTCACTGTTAGACTCATTTCTCTGAATACACGTCCCGTTTTGTAAAGATATTTTGATCAATTGTAGTTGAAGGTAGTAGCTTTAAAATGAGCTATCAATCATAAAAAACTTTACACTGTACTATGAGATCTGACCTTAAGAAGATGAGGGAAAAATGCGCTAGAAAACTCGTAACTGTCAACTAACTTACACACTGATATGAAATTACTTAGAAATTAACACACAAGAGGAATTAGACCAAATCCTTCTACACAAACATGTGTTATCTATCAGAGAGGATGAGTATAAACTGACTTGGCCTCATTCTGCTCATAGCCATGGAAAACTTTCTTACACACAGTAGTTTCTCCTCAACATCTCTCTCAGAAAAAACCCGACTTTTTCTCTACTCACTATGATCTTAAAAATTGAGTTCACTATATGTTTTTCAACTCAAATTAACTTATATACATATGGTCTATATACTTCTAGACTCAAACTCGTAAGTTTTGAAGTTCTATGTCAAGACTAGACTTTGATTTTGCACTAAATTACAAGAGTGAATTTGTCCCTTCACGTAGGCTTAGTTTTCTGAGTGTTCTTCCTTCACTTCTCTTTGTCTTTCTTCTTCCTTCATATATCTTCATGTATTCATGTCTAATTATTGAGTGAAGCCCCAACAATTATGTCATATATGTTAATGATTCTACCAGGTGGACCACAATCTATGTGATCAAAGACAAGTCACAAGTGTTTAATACATTCAAACACTATCATGCATATGCAGAAAGGATTAAAGGACAACAATTGAAGAGCTTAAGATCAGATGGAGGGGGAGAGTATTTCTGAAATGAATTTAGTGATTATTTGTGGAATGCATGTATAAAGAGAGGGGTTACTTGCAGGTACTCTCCTCAAAAAAATGGGGTAGCAGAGAGAAGAAACAGAACTCTTGTTGAGTTTGCAAGATCAATGATGAGGGAGAAAAATTTTCCTAATTATTTGTGGGCTGAGGCTGTAAACAGAGCCACATATTTGGTCAATAGGTTACCATGTAAAGCCTTGCAGGGTATGGCACCATATGAAGCTTGGTGGGGTAAGAGACCTACATTGGATCATTGTAAAATATTTGGATGTTTGGCATGTGCATATGTGCCATCTCAATTGAGACATAAACTGAAACCTAAAGCAGAGAAGTATGTATTCATTGGCTATGATGACAAGCAGATGGGTTATAGGTTTTGGAGCCCATCCACAAAGCAATTCCTTGTGTCTAAGGATGTTACACGTGATGAGCAAGGTAGTTGGGTGAAGGTACACTTAATGTTCATGCAGGTGATGAACATATTTTAAATCAGAAGAAGGTAAAACAAGGGTTCAAATATGTGATGAAGAAGAGAGTAATGAAGGACAAGTTGAAGTAGAAGAAAGGCCAATGTTTGATCGAGAATATGATGAAGCAGAAACTTCAAGAAGTGGAG
>CM035429.1:21564437-21576937 GCA_020310875.1 Ceratopteris richardii
GCAAGGTGAAGAGAGCTAGTGTTATCTCCAAATATGATTGGTGGCCTTGTATATAGACCTAACTCTGTATATAGAAGCTTCAACCAGATAGCTTCTTGAGTGGCATTGGCAAGCCCTCTATACTCTGCTTCAGTGGATGACAATGCCACTGTAGGTTGCTTCTTGGCTGACCAAGAAATAGGCTTATCTCCTGCAAAACAAATGTATCCTGAGGTGCTTCTCCTATCATCCTTGCATCCTGCCCAATCTGCATCTGAGTAAACTTTAATGTCAATATCTGATGTATAAGGAAAGTACAAACCATGACTTTGAGTTCGCTTCAGATACTTCAAGATCTTCTTTGCTGCCTCTAGGTGAGGTACCCTTGGTTTGTGCATGAATTGACTAAGCACACTAACTCCATATGCTATGTCAATTCTTGTCAAGGTAGCATAGTGCAAACTACCTACCATACTTTGGTATCCTGTGATGTCTTGGACTTCTTCTCCTTCATGAGCACTTAGCTTTAGGTTGACCTCCATTGGAGTAGTAGATACTTTAGCATCCTGCAAGCCAAACTTCTTGACCATATCCTACACATACTTCTTTTGAGTGATATATATACCTGAGTTGGTGTAGACTAACTCAAGACCTAAGAAGTACTTCAATAATCCAAGATCACTAATCTTGAATTCTTTCATCATCTGTCCTTTGATGTGTCTAATCCCATTGACATCATTACCTGTAATGATGATGTCATCAACATAAACACATAAGTAGATTACCTCTGTACTACTTGTCTTTATGAATAGGGAAGTGTCTGCTTTACTCATCACAAATCCTTGGTCTTGGAGATAGGTTGTCAACCTGTAATTCCATGCTCTAGGTGCTTGCTTTAAACCATACAGAGCCTTCTTCAATTTACAAACATAATGTACCTTTTTTGGATCTTCATAGCCAGGTGGTTGTGACATGTAGACTTCTTCAGATATCCATCCATTTAAGAAAGCATTCTTGACATCTAATTGGTACATATTCCAATTCTTGGATGCAGCTACACTCACCATTATTCTGATAGTTGGCATCTTGGCCACAGGAGAAAATGTCTCCTCATAATCAATGCCTTGGGTTTGTGCAAAACCCTTGGCTACCAACCTAGCTTTGTACCTGTTTATTGTTCCATCTGAATTCTTCTTTAGTTTGTAGATCCATCTGGATCCTATTACTTTCATAGAGTCTTTCTTGGGTACCAAGTCCCAAGTATCACTTTCCTTAAGAGCTTCCATCTCTTCATCCATGGCTTCTTTCCATTCTGGTTTGGTAATTGCTTCTTCATAAGTACCTGGTTCTTCATTCAACAAGTCCTTTGCAAGATATACAGAATGTTTAGTTACAAGTGATGTGTCATACCCAAATCTGATAGGCTTCTTCTTTTCTCTTTGAGATCTCCTCATTGCTTGGGTTGAGGATTCTGGTTTATCTTCTAGTTGCTTCATCTTCATCTTCCCTTTGGATTTCCAAGCCTTGAACTCTTCAAGATTTATTGTATCATCATCATCTGAGCTTGAATCTTCTTTCTGAATTGATTCCTCCTTGGTGAGCTTTGGGAAATCCTCTTCCATGTCATAGGGTAGACTAATCTTCCTGCATTCATTCTCATACCATGAGTCATTCTCATCAAAGATGACATCTCTGCTTACCTTGAAACCTTTGTTTGTTGGGTTGTAGAATTTGTATCCCTTTTGGTTCAAATCATAACCAATGAAGATACATTTTTCAGCCTTGGGGTCTAGCTTTCCCCTTACCTGTGAGGGAATATGCACATATGCTATACAACCAAAGATTTTGCAATGGTCCAGAGAGGGTCTCTTACCATGCCAAGCTTCATATGGTGTCATGCCATCAAGTGATTTGGATGGCAACCTATTGATGAGATAGGTGGCAGTGGATACACTCTCTGCCCAAAGATAATTTGGCAACTTCTTTTCATTAAGCATAGACCTAGCTGTTTCTACAATGAGTCTATTCCTTCTTTCAGCTACCCCATTTTGTTCAGGTGAGTACCTTGTAGTAATCTCCCTTTTGATGCCTCTTTCCTGCAAGAAATCTTCAAACTCATTGGAGAAGTACTCTCCCCCACCATCTGACCTTAGCCTCTTCAAGCTTCTTCCTGTTTGATTTTCAACAAGTGCAAGATACCTCTTGAAACAATTGAACACTTCATCTTTATGCTTCATAAAGTATAAAATGGTCCACCTGCTATAATCATCAATGAAGGACACATAATACCTTGAACCTGAAATAGAAGGGTCCTTGCTAGGTCCCCAAACATCTGTGTGTACCAAGTCTAGGTAGTCTTCATGCATGAAACCTTTCCTTGAATAGGGTAACCTGTGAGACTTACCAAATTGACATGATCCACACTTGTAAATCATGTGTTGCTTGGACACATTAGGTATCCCAAGCACACATTGATCCCTGCACATTTGCTTTAGGGTTCTTTCACCTATGTGCCCTAATCTCTTGTGCCATATTTCTAACTCTGAAAGTGTCTGATCCTTGTAATTATACAAAGCAATGTTCTTGGTGTCTTCTAGCTCAAAAGTAAACAATCTACCTGATTTCTCCCCTTTGGCTATCCTTCTGAATCCATGTCTTGGGTCCTCCACATATGCTCCATGTTGTGTGAATCTGACCTGCAAACCTTTCTCCACAATCTGACCAGCACTCATTAGATTCTTGGTGATGGTTGGTACATAGAGTACCCTGCTTAATAGATTCTGGTTTCCATCACATGTCTTCACATTTCCAATCTTAACAACAGAATGTTTAGTGTCATCACCTGTTTGTACCTGATGTTTGCCCTTGGGCTCTTCCAAATCAGAAAGTAGTGCCACATTGCCAGCAACATGGTTAGAACATCTTGAGTCAATATAAAATAAATGATCATCATTTGTACCTGCCTTCGAGGTCATATTCATGATCAATAGGGAGTCATCTTGCTCCTCTGTGTAGTTGTTGTAGTCTCTTCTATTTCTGAATCCACCTTGGTAATCACCATTGTGGTTGTTGTTGTAATTGTTGTTGTATTGATTGTTGTATCCATTGTAGCTTTGGTGCTGATTGAATCTGCCTCTCCCTTGAGAGTATCCACCTCTTGAGTAGCCTCTTCCTCTCTGATTCTTGTAGTTCTTGTAGCATTCATCTGTGGTATGGTTTGACAATCCACAAATGTTGCATGGTGATGAGTTGTAGGGTCTCCCCCTACCTGACTTACCTCCTCTGCCTCTTCCTCTAGATGACCTACCTCTCCCTGCATAATTAGCTTGAGAGGTAGAGCCTTCTTCATCCTGTTTCTTCCCTTTACCTTTATCTTTAACTTTCTTATCAGTATAGAGAGCAGAGGGGTTGTTACCTTTTGATTGATCTCCTGCCTTTGTAAACTTTGCTTCATGTGTGAATAGTTGGCCCATAAGTGTTGTGAGATCTAGGGTATGCATGTCCATATAGAGGTCCACTGCAGTGGTGAAACTTTCCCACTTATCATCTGCCTTGAGTCCATTTGTTACTTGCCTGACTATTTGCTCCTCTTCAATCTCCTCTCCAATGCTTGCTAGTTGGTCTGCCACATCTTTAATCTTAGTCACATACTCTGAGACTGGTTGCTTGGGCTGCTTCCTAAGGGTTGTGAATTCAATCCACAGTTGATTCTTCCTAGCCCTTGTGTTGGAAGAAAAGTAGGTTGACAAGGTTTCCCAAGTCTCTTGGGAAGTCTTACAACTCCTTACATGAGGTAAAAGAAAATCAGATATAGAGTTTAAGAGATAAGACCTTGCCAAAGCATCTTTTGCACACCATTGGTTGAGTCTTTCATGCTCATCCTTTGTGGGTAGTCCTCTAGTCTTGAATGAGGGCAATTCCTCATCTCCTGATATGTATCCAAATAAACTTCTGCCTTGTAGATAGGTCTTCATTCTCAATGACCAAGCTTGGTAGTTGTTCCTGTCCAATTTGTCAATGAATGAAGGGAATCCATCACCCATGTTTACCTTATTTGCTCTGATACCACTGTTGAGAGTGATGGTTGGATGCACTCAAGAAATGAGTTGGTGCTGCTACACCTGCTTCACACCAGCCCTCCTTTGATTCCAGAAATGCTTAGTAGACTCCTTGAGCTTTCAAATGATACCAAGAAAGCATATATGTGCTTTGCAAATGATTTGTGTAATGACCAAATCAAAACAGATAACTTTGCACTTCACAAATTTTAGAAAACTTGCTATTTCTGTAATGATACCTGCTTAGTGTTATGCTCAGTGTGACCAGCACACTTGAAATTGAAACAATTCCTTTTGAGGGTATTAAAGTACCTTAATAAGCTACCATTTGCAAGTGGAATGAGCAGAAATGATAAACCACATCCAGAGAAATTGATTTAGCAAAATTATGATTACCCCCGACTTTTTAGGAGTTGTGTAGAACAATACCAGTGACTACTTCAAGAGCGATTTCTCCCAAATGGCTGAATGAAATCTTCTGAAATCTTGTATGCTTGTAGAAGACCTTGGGCTGGTTCCAACAAGCTCTTAAGCTCTTGATTTGGTTCAGTAGATTCTGAGATATGCTCCTCTGAAGTTGGCAGACTTGGAGTAGAAGACTCAGACAAAACAGAGATGATGAGTATAAGTATTTGTATTATATCATATGAATATACATTCCCATTGGCATGATAACCATAGCACAATGGTACTCAGAGGTGTAGGCTATGGAGTAGACCTCACACACTCAATAGATAGTACAGAATAGCCTCGGGATTGATGATGGACACCCGCGACTTTTTGCTTGCATATTTTATAGAGAAAGAGTTGAGATTTGAATTTGAATTCAAATTCAAATCTCCTATATTCTCTACTCTAGAGGTAAGGAGATATTCTCTCCAATCATACCATCCAATTTCCACGACTAATCAAGTAGGTATGTGTTACAAGTAAATGCCAAGTCATGTAGACTTTTACAAAGAGTGAAAGGTAATAACATATAAGTATGGGTTCATATGCCTTATCCTTTAAGTGAAGCCTTGATGACATTTGGCCAAGCTTATCTTCTAAGGTTCCAAAGTTCCAAGCCAATGTGTGAAGGCTTGAAATGCACCAACAAAATCTAGATGATAAGACATTGACATGTCTAAAATCTATATAGTGAATGTAAAACTGAATAATTCTTATACAAAACTAACATTTTAGACATATATTCAATGGGTGGATATCTGATTGTTATTCAAAATTGCTACAAAACATGGTTTCATTAACCAAACTACTTCGAGGCATTTACATAAGCACTAAAAATGTTAGAGAGTTTCAATGCAACTCACAACTATGTCGATCTATGTCTACATCCTCATCATCTGATGCACTTGATTCAGTCTCATACTATTGAGAGCTCTCTTCTTCTTCTTCTATATCCACAAGAGCTCTATCTTCATCCACGTACATACCAAATTCTGGAGGATCATGCACAAATCTTCTTGTCTGCCTATGATTTCCTGTACCACATACATTTGGAAGCTTTTGTTTTATCATATTGATGGTTGCTTTCCTCAAGTGACCTGTTTTTGTCAAGGAAAAATCATAAACAAGAATATCTACATCATCCATTTTAAGAGTGGATGTGATTGGAATACTCTTTTTCTTTTTTGAACCTGTTCTTTTAGTATCACACACCATTTCTAAGTTATATTTACCTGTGAATGCATTACTACTTTTAGTGTAATACCAAAGCACCATCAAAGCCTCTATTCTTGTCTGACCAATATCTTTAGTTATCTTTAAAACCTTTGCAATCCAAAATGGTCTGGTAGCCTCATCACCATCAACAAGTACTGCAATAAGTGTTCCAACATTTATCTCTATTAAATTTCCTTGCCATCTTGCTTCTGCCTTTCTTGTCATCCTTGGGCCTACATAAATATTTCTTTCTGGTGGATGTATAAAACTTTGAAGTGCATCTGCATTACATGCTAGGGCCACATTCACGGATCTTTGTGTACAAAAATCGCATGTGAATGGAACATCAACTGGCCAATGACCTACAATTGTATATTGTATAGTCTCTTCTTGATGATTGAAAAAGTCCTCCCACCAAGATACATCTTGATCTCCAGCATATTTTTTTGCACACTCAATATGTCTCTTCTTTTCAATGAGTGCATGCATCTAGCTTTTACTTTGATCAACCACATTTCCACATCTTTCGGCATTGATTCTATCTTCATATGGTGATTGTTCTGCACCATACACTCTAGACAAATTATCCACTTGCAATAAGAATCTGCATCCCTCTTTAGGCTCCCACCCACGAGAAGATGAATACTGCTTTGCAAATAAAAGGGTTATTTCATCAACCCTCCTCATCAAGAATACATGTTTGAAACTAATATTGTGCAATGGATCCAAAACCTTGGCACTATTATCAAGGCCCATTGAGCAAAAGTGCTTAAAGTTATAAATCTGTGTGAGGTGTTGAACTTCCGGTTTTGGAGTATATGCTTCTCAGCTCAGATAAAATACGAAGAGTAAAAGCATTGTTACTTGCCAATGTTTTAGAGAAAGTACTGAACATTTGATCAATGTGATCATGAGTGTGGCCAACCAGAAAGAAATTTACCTTAACCTTCTGAAATACCTATTTTTCAACAAGCATGCTTAAATATCCAAAGACTGTAGAATTTTTTTTCTCTCTTGCAATATTATCAAGTTGCAAATATAGAGTTGGTGGCAAAAGACCCTTCCATGATTGCAAAACCCGATGAATGACAGTAACTGTAAGGTTTGGAGCATTATGCACATTCGGATATGTGAAGAAAACCTTCGACATTACAGTTCCATTGTATACCAAAGCACCAACCAAATGCATTTGCACAAGGACTTCATCTCCAATGTCCTTAGGGATGCGATAAAAATGTGGCAAACAAGTTTTTTTTTTATCCATACCATCAATCAACAAACACATATAACGCTCCGGATTTCTGAGTGCTTTACTTCGATGATGAATTGCTTTCTTTCTCTCTAAAGCTTGACTCTCACGATGGTTGTTAAGAAGGTTTTTAAAATTATCCTTTTCCTATGGTGTTGTAGCCCCCTTTGCCATGTTTTTCAAAGTGGTGCAAACTGAACATTCACCCATTCTAACTTCACGAGGAATAGACACATTGTTAAACTCTTCCTTCCATAATCGAGTAAAGTGTCGATACAACACATACTTCTCATTTCTTTTTCCATGTCTTCTCTATATATTTGAAATACCTCTCGACGAGTAAAGTTATCTGACAAGTGCAACCTTCCAGTTGTAGGCATAACCTCACAATGCAAGCTAAAATAGTTCATCATCCAATTCATTGCATGAACTCCAATAGATCCTTTGGTCCCAACATGGACCATATCCAAAATGAGATCCCCATTCATAAGCCCTTGTTGAACCCTATGTATTCTAAAATTTCCCACACCCATTGCAATTTTAAATGCAGCCCTACAACATGGCATCCCTTGACTAAAGAAATATTCAAAAGCAACACATGTTACCGACATGTTATCCTCAATCATTTGCATGCGAGAAACAAGGTATATATCCTGCCTTTCACTATCCAAATGGAGGAATTTCTCTCTTAGGTGCTTTAGTTTCTCCATTCCTAAATTGTACAAATATTTCAAACCACAACAATGCTTCACAATATCCAATGCAATCTATCTATCTGAAGTAAGAAATTTAAATCTTTTTTGACTTACTTCAAGAGGCCTTCTTTTAAAACGTAGATTGAGCTTACTTTGCTTTTCCATTGCTCCACATGCACTTGAGTCAGAAGGGAGATCAATGGTTGGATCAGATGGGAGATCAAGAGGTGCATTTGGTTGAGCAGCATTGCATTGTGAATTGGATAACTTAAATGACTCAACAAAAAACATAGAATCATCACCATGTTCTAAACTATAGGGATCATCACTTATGAGGAAATGGTCAACTGAGAACAATGAATCCGAAACTGTATCATTATGAGCAGAGGAAGTTGATGCCCAAGCATCCACTGAAAAGATTGAGCTCATCTTCACTCAGTTCAAAGAAGACTAAAGATGAATTACCTTTCTAAATAAGTAGACATTTGAGATCAAGTGAAGATGTCACATCAAGTGTCACATCAAGTAGATATGAAATCAAAAGTTCATTAAGGTACATTAAACTGCATTAAACTAAACATCAAATTACATTAAAGCCTAATATTAAAGTACTTAGTTACTCAGACATACACTAATAAGGGAACCAAAGATTTGATTCACTTTTGAAAGATGAAATACACAGTTGATTTCAAACTAGATATGATTCATTGAGTCTTAGCATTATGATTGAATCAAAATATATCCAAGTTGAGTAGTGCCATTGAAGACTTTACAAGAAGAAATTTTACCTTTGGTAACTAAGATTTCAAGGATTAGAATTTATTGTGGTCTTGGCTAGATCTCAAAGAGGTATATGAAAGTATATTCAGAAAGAATTATGTGTAAAAGAGGTACACGGAAAAGTATATGTAAGAATTATGTGTAGAGCTATATCTGTCGCAAACCGCTTGTTACAAAAGATTTTCAAATGAACTTTGAATCTAAGATTTACCTGAAGGTTGGAGCTATAACATAACTTCATTTGATTTTCTCTTTTTTGCAAAGACAATGAGTGACGTTTGAACTTACCAAACTATTTTGTTGAAATTACCAACCTACTTTGTTGTTCAAGAAGTTTGAACCCCAAAGTTCTTTGTTGAACGTTTATTCATACATTGAATATGAACTGAAGTGAGAAGGATAAGACTATAAAGATGGATAGACTATAAAGATGTCATTAATCTCCCATATTTAACACAACTTAGACTTGATTTTCCCCCAAGCAAGAGATTCTAAGAAACAATTTATACATGAGATTAGCCTTCCTCATGTACATACCATATTCTTGCCATTGAAGTGTAAATTTCATGCAAATGTATATAAATAGTTGCAAGGTTCTATAAATATTTCACTAAAGTCGAGGTAAAACAGCCTATTTGTGTGAGTGGTATTTCCTGGTTAGATAAGTTAAAAGATCTAGTTAGCAACTGGATTCATTCAGTTAGATCCAGTTAGTCTCTGGTTCAAGTTACCCAATTTCCTATAAATAGCAGAGGAGGAGATCATTCTCATTTCCAAAATCCACAAGCAAGAGAGAGCAACAGCGCACAGACAGCAATGGAGCATAGAGCTCAACAAACTAGCAAGGTAACTCTCATGGAGAAGAAGAATGTTGGCAAGAGTACCAAGAGGTAGACAAAATCATACCACAAAAAAAGATTCCTGAAAAATTCCTTTTGTATGTTTGAGTAAATAGTATGCTTTCTAGGTTTTTATTTTTCTTAGCTCATGAAATATAGATCCAATGAGGGTACAAATCGATTCTAGGCATCAACTTAATGGTGTAAATCGATGCCAAGCATCGACTTTTAGGTGCAAGTCGATGCCACGCATCGACTTTGGGGTCCAACTCGATGTTGGGCATCGACTTGCTCCCTCAAGTCGATGCCTGGCATCGACTTGCTCCCTCAAGTCGATGCCTGGCATCGACTTTCACTTAAATTTGATGCCTCGCATCGAATTGCACCGTGAAGTTGATGCCTGGCATCAACTTAAACCCTCAAGTCGATGCGTGGCATCGAGTTAAACCCTCAAGTTAATTCCTGGCATCGACCTGGAAGGTCGATGCCTAGCATCGAATGTGGCCTAAAAGTCGATGCCAGGCATCGACTTTAGGATGCAAAGTCGATGCCAGGCATCGACTTTGGGGTCTAACTCGATGCCAGGCATCGACTTTGTGTGGAAGTCAATGCCATACATTGAATTGAGGGTGCAAGTCGATGTCTGGCATCGACTTGGACCCTTGAAAAACACATTAATGTATGAGCTCATATTTCCAAGCCCTTTCAGGGATGCTGAGTCCAAAAGTGAGAGGCCCTTCAAGAAGGTGAAAGTGACAATGAGCTTTGTGGATCAGCAACATGACAGAGGCATTGGTCACCAAGAAAAACAGAAGAAAAACATTGCATCCTTATCCTCTGAGAAGGCCAACAATCCGGTTGGAATGTCTTCTAGTGGACAGAGTAGCATCAAAATATTTGAGGATGATGCAACTAGGAAAGAAAGGTCGAGGGACGTAGAGGTCTTAAGGACAGATCCTCCACTCCGGGACATGAAAAACCTAGAGTGGTGCCTTCAATATGTGGAAGAAAAGAATAGAGTCCTACTTCTGTGCATAGGGGCGTACAGGAGAGGAAAGATCACAACAACACAGGGTTTTCAGTATGGCCTTGTGTTCAAACTGGATTATGAAGATGAGGATTCTGACAACCTCCTTGTCCTGGTAGAGACATCGAAAGGTTTAAGAAATGTTATATGCAAGATGGATTTCTTGTGCCCAAAGTGCTGTGTTCCAGAGAGGCTTGTAGAGATATGTAGGGACTCATTGAATCTTATCAAGGACTTGATGCCATGGATCCACGGCAACATCATGCCAACACAACAGAAGATGACAACCCCTGTAAAGGCAAAGGTTAAGCAATGCGTGCAGAAAAAGTTCCTGAAGAAAAAGAAGAGAATTGCTGATGAGGAGTCTTCTAACTCAAGCTCTAGCTTTGAGGATATAATAGTTGCACCTGGTGGGGAGCTTGCCTCGGGTGTTCTTGGTATTGAGCAAAACAAGATGAGGGAGGACATAGCTAGAAGAAAAGTTGTGAGGAAGGGGCAGTTGTTCCACCCGCCAATCAATATCATCCATAGGCCACCGATGGATCCAGTCATAGGGAGGAGGCCCCTTGAGATTAGGGAGCCACACAACTTGCACGTGCAGAATCTTAAGAAGAAAATGAACATAAATCCTCATGCTACTGTTGTGCCTTTCCTTGTCATGGTGGATCGGAATGAGTGCAGCTTTGTGGAGGAGTTCAATGAGGGTCTGTTTGAGGATTATACATACTATGTGATTGGTGGTTCACACCCTACAGAGGCCCGCAAATAGCTAGTGAAGGAGCACCCCACCTCATTCTTCTTTAGGTATGTAGAGTGCAAAATATATGTTGGTCTTACAAATGAGGAAGCCAAGCTTCTTGCTTGGGATCACAACAATGACAATGACTATAGGCAAAAAATGTCCTCCATAGAGAGAATTCGGTTCTTCCACCATGAATGTGAAGATTTCCTCGTGAAGGAAGCTGGAAGAATACATCCCAATCTACAAAAGCAATGCCTTATTGAGGTTGGCATTGCACTGGATGAGAATAGAAAGTCTGATGCTTTGAGAAAATATGATCCGTGGTTTCAACTGGCATTCAAAACAGCTGAGATCCGGGATCTGTAGGATAAAATTTTCACAATGTGGTAGAACAAGGAGGTCAAGGGCCAGAAGCAACGGAAGTCGAGGCCAGAACCATAGGTTGATTTGAAGGGAAAGGGAAGGAAAGTTGACCTCTCAATTGAAGAGGCTCCTGAGGACATGAAGCTGACACCATGGAGGGCCCTTCAAGGAATCAAAGATGATACATTGATTATCTCAACTTTGTCAAGGGTAATCTCCAAGGAGTTAAGCCTGGAGGAGATGGTGACTGAGCTCAATAAGTATGTATGTTATTGTGAGATCCCTTTTCCCCACCCCATGTTTTTGGTCTAACCTAGCCTCTTTTTCATTTCTGTGACTGTAGTCATAAAGTATACATGAAGATTCAGGAGGTGATGATGAAGAGGCTGGGTTGCTTTTCTTGGAGAGAGGTCCAAGCGGACTATCCAACCACATCATCCTACAAAGCTTTATCACAATATTTATCTTGTTTCGTGATTGGGTAGGTTCTGTTTCAAAGAGCATGCCTGGTTTGCTATTAGACTAGATGCCTTGATTCACCTAACCAATTCGATGCCAGGCTTTTAGTAGTAACTTGATGCCTGGCATCGACATACTGCTGAATGTCGATGCCTGGCATCGACCTGGTGCCATAAGTCGATGCTTGGCATCGACCTCATGGCATAAGTTGATGCCTGTCATTGACTTGGGGGCATAAGTCGATGCCTGGCATGGACCTGGTGGCAAAAGTCGATGCTAGTCATCAACTTATGCCCCCAAGTCGATGCCAGGCATTGACTTTCAGTAGAAAGTCGATGCCTGGCATCGACCCACAAACGAAATGGATACCATGCATCGATTCCCTATGTTTCGTTTGGTATATTGAAGAACTCATTTAATTGTCTTTCCACTTTATTCTGTAGAAACCAAAGAAAAGTAAGTCTAGAGAGCTAGTAAATGATTGCCCCCCTGCATTCCTGGCTCACATTCAAAGAGCAAGGCATGAGAAATCCATACTGAAAGCCAAGGAGATTGATTTAGATGATGAACCTGATCTGAAATGTTTCTCCAAACCCCTAGAGCCCCTTAGGCGTATATATTACAATGTACTTTGTAGTGATGTA
>CM035429.1:21581937-21594437 GCA_020310875.1 Ceratopteris richardii
CTATCTATCTATCTATCTATCTATCTATCTATCTATCTATCTACCTGTCTGTCTGTCTATCTATCTATCTATCTATCTATCTATCTATCTATCTATCTATCTATCTATCTATCTATCTATCTATCTATCTATCTTTCTATCTATCTATCTCTCTCTCTCACTATATATATATATATATGGATTCCTCTAACGTATCTATCTATCTATCTTGTTGGAGAGACAATCACTAATTGGCCATATATTTGAAGGTCAAATCTGAGGAAGAAAACCCCAGGCCTATGTGAAGGGACAAATTCACAAGTGTATCATATTTGTAAAGTTAGTTCACTTTAGTTCTAGAAGTTTTTTATAAAGTCACGAGAATGGAAAATCTATATAAGTTAGTTTGTATCAACTGACGTGTAGTGAGAAGGAGTTCATTTTTATATGATTGAGTATAGTCGGGCTTCTCTGAGCGAGAAAGCACTTGTAAGCTTCTGAGTTTTCATAGTTATGACAAGAACTAGTTAAAGTTCTGTGTATAAGTCGTCTTCCTCCATCTGGAGTGTTTGTCTTCTCTGTAATGATTTGAAAGGTTGAAGTTTTCCAAGCAAGTGGATGCCTGGTATCGAATGTATGTTGAAAGGTTGAGTTTTATGCGAGAAGTCGATGCCTGGCATCGAATCCTAGCTAATAAGTCCTTATCTTCATATCTGACTTTTATCTACTGATGAAGGTTCTTAAAATCATGAGCTTTGTGGAGCAACTCGATGCCTGGCATCGAGTTTCAGCATAAAGTCGATGCCTAGTATCGACTTCCCACATAAAGTGGTCTTATTCATGTGTGTGTAAAAGAGGCTATTTCTGGTGCAGAAAAAGAGGCTAAAGAGGCCAGAAAAGCTCAAAGTGGATGCCCGGCATCGACTTCTGTTGATATTCGATGCTAGGCATCGAATTTTTATTTTTAGACACCCAGAATTACTAAAATAGGCAAAATTTCCACTTTTGGAAGTCATACAGGGTGATCTTGTGAAGGCCATAACTTGAGTTCTAGAGGTCCGTTTCAAACATATGATAGCGTTTTGGAAAGCTCTGCTCTTCTAGTTTCATCCACTAAAGTTTCATGGAGAAATAATACTTGAGCTAAGAGAAATTAGCAAAATACTGAAGGTATGTCATTTTAGTGACTAGAAAAATCTGAAGAAGTAAAGTTCTCACTTTAGGCTATCATTTCTCAAAGTTTGGAGTGGCAATGAGTTAATGGTGACCATAGAGGTGTTCTAGTGTCACATTAATTCATTTATTGTGGTGTTTCATACATCAACAAGTGGTATCAGAGCAGAAAGATTCTTGAGAGCAGAAGACGACAAAGGTACGAGAAGTTTTGGAAAGTTTTCCAGTTAAGTTTGAAAGGTGAAGCATTTGAAGGCACAAGGCATCAAAAGATTACTTCAAAAGTATATTCATACACAAAGAAATCCAAAAGGTATTATCCTTTATCTTTAAGCTCACAGGTTGCAGCAGAAGGAAAGGAGTATGGCAGATCATATCTCCATTGACAAACTGGACAGAGATAATTACCCCGCATGGGTAATGAGAATGGAAGCCTTACTTATGAGTAAGGATCTAATGGTATGTGTAACAGGTGAAGAAGAGAAGCCAATATTTGAAGATGAAAGCCGACCAAAGAAAGAAGAACTTGATGCTTTAAAGCATTGGCAGAAGAAGGATGCAAGTGCAAAAGCCTACATCTACAATACAATCTCTGATCATTTGCTACCACACATCAGAGGATTGGAATCATCTGAAGATATATGGAATGCATTGGAGTATCATTTCCAAAGCACTACTAAAGCACGGAAAGCAAGTCTATGGTCAGAGTTTACAACATTCAAGAAGAAGCCAAGTCAAACCATTAGTGATTATGTCACTAAGATGAAGGATCTTGCAGATAGTCTTGGATCCATAGATGAAGATGTTGAAGATCACAGATTGATTGCTCAGCTACTTGCAGGTTTGAGAGGGGATGAAAGGTGGAAACCTTTTGTCTTATCAACAGAACTTTCATTAAATCATTATGTTCCAGATTTGAACCAGTTGCTTGGTTTGATGCTCACATATGAGCAAGACTTGAAGGGAGATGGAGATAAAGGACAAAGTTCTGCAATGTACATGAAGAACAAGAAGAAAGGAGATAAAGGTAAAGCAAAGGATGAAGAGGAGTCTAGTTCTCAAGCTTATTATGCAAGAGGTAAAGCACTGGCAGAGGAAGACCAAGAGGTTTTGGAAGAGGAAGAGGTAATCAAAATAACAACAAGAAGGCTTGCTGGATCTGTGGATTGAGTAATCATTTGGCTCATGACTGTTGGCACAATCAACAAGGATCAAACCAGAATCAAAACAACAATAGTAGAGGCCGAGGTGGAAGATATCAAAGTAATTTTCAAAGAGGTAGACAAAGTCAAAGAGGAGGCTATGATAGAGGTGGAGGAAGAAGTTGGGGACAAAATCAATCCTACAACACCACCTATTACAACTATGCAAATGACACACAGAATGAAAGTCATACATCATTGATGATGAATTCAATCAGCACATCAGACAAAGAAGATCTAAAGGTATTTTACATTGACTCTGGATGTTCTAATCATTTGTCAAGAAACATAGAATTGGTGTCAGAATTGGAAAAAGGCATTTCTAGTCATACAGTTCAAATAGGTGATAATACAAGACATAGTGTACATTCAATTGGAAAAGTGAAATGCAAGAGTGGAGCAGATTTGCTAACCAATGTTTTGTATGTTCCTACAATACCTAAAAACTTGATTAGTGTGGGACAGATAGTTGAAAAAGGTTTTCAAGTCAGGTTTACAAATGAAGGAGTATTTGTGGAAGATCAAGAGAATGGATATAATCTGATTGTCTCTGAAAGAAGGTAGACTCTTTACTTTAAGAGTGCAAGGGAACATTGGTCAAGCTTTGCTCACACATGGTGAAGCAGTGATTACAGAACTTGATCTCTGGCATAAGAGATTAGGTTATTTCAATGAAAGAGGAATTAAAGCTATAGTTGCTAATCAATCTGTACTAGGATTACCAAATGTGCAAAGTCAACATATGGTTTATAAATGTGAAGCATGTCAAATGGGAAAAGCACACAAGTTACCATTTCAAAAGAAAGGATTCAAACATGATGGAGTACTTGAGCTCATTCATACAGATGTATGGGGACCAACAAAAGAAGGATCTATCAGTGGCTCAAGGTATTATGTTCTTTTCATTGATGATGCTACAATATGGATAACATTATATGTTTTGAAGGAAAGATCATAAGTGTTTGGAGCTTTCAAGCATTTTCATGCATATGCAGAGAGAGTCGCAGGTCAAAAGCTTAAAAGACTGAGGTCTGATGGAGGGGGAGAATACTTCTCCCAAGAGTTCAATGATTATCTTTGGAATGCAGGTATTAAGAGAGAAATAACCTACAGGTATACACCACAACAAAATGGTGTAGCAGAAAGAAGGAACAGGACTTTGGTTGAGTTTGCTAGAGCTATGCTAAAGGAGAAGAACTGATCCAAATTATCTTTGGGCTGAGGCTGTAAATACAGCCACATATCTTGTGAATAGATTACCATGTGCAGCTCTGAATGGAATGACTCCATATGAAGCTTGGTGGGGTAAGAAACCAACACTAGATCATTGTAGAGTGTTTGGATCAATTGCATATGCTTATCTGCCATCACAACTTAGGCATAAACTTGAACCAAAGGCAGAAAAATATGTGTTCATTGGTTATGATGAAAAGCAGATGGGTTACAGGTTGTGGAATCCTCTAACAAAACAATTTCTTGTTTCTAGAGATGTTACATTTGATAAACATAAAAGTTGGTATGCAGATCAAAGTCATACAACTGAAGAATTTGAAGAAGAGGTAAGAAGATGTGAGAAAGGAAAATCAATTGTGCAGGTAAATAGAGATGAAGACTATATGCAAGCAAGTACATCCAGAAGTGGATTAACAAGAAGGAACGAAGAAGCTCCTATGTTTAATGAAGAAGTGTATCCAGACACTTATGAAGAATGTGAACCAAGAAGGTCAAGCAGGACTAGAAGACAACCAGAAAGGTATTCTTATGATACTTCTTACATAACTCAGAAGAACTATGCATATATGGTCAAAGATGATGAAGAACCTCAGAACTATGATGAAGCTAAAGGTAAGAAACAATGGGAAGAAGCAATGAAGGAAGAGTTCAATGCACTAGAGGAGAACAAGACATGGGAACTTGTTCCCAAACCAAATGGTAAGAAAGTAATTGGAAATAAATGGGTTTATAAAGTGAAGAAGCTTGCAAATGGAAGTATAGCCAGATACAAAGCTAGATTGGTGGTGAAAGGCGATGCCCAAACCTATGGCATAGATTATGATGAGACATTCAGTCCCGTAGCTAAGATGTCAACTATAAGGACAATCATTGCTATTGCAGCTTCAAAAGGATGGACTCTAAGTCAATTGGATATAAAGAATGCATTCTTGAATGGATACATATCAGATGAGGTATACATGGACCAACCTCAAGGGTTTATAGATTCAAGATATCCAAATTTTGTTTGCAGGTTGAGAAGAGCATTGTCTGGATTGAAGCAGGCTCCAAGAGCATGGAACTATAGACTACTTAAGTATCTCAATGATCTTGGATATCAAAGTTCAAAAGCAGATCCAAGTCTACTTATCAAAAGAGCAGAGGAAGGTACAATCTGTAGGAAGTGATGGTTGGATGCACTCAAGAAATAAGTTGGTGCTGCAAGACCTGCTTCACACCTGCCCTCCTGTAACTCCAGATATGCTTAGTAGACTCCTTGAGCTTCCAAATGATACCAAGAAACCATATATGTGCTTTGCAAATGTTATAAGTAATGATCAAATCAAGACAGGCTACTTGTGACTTCAAAATCCTGAAAAACTTGCTATTTTGGTAGTGACACCAGCTCAGTCTTTCACTCAGTATGACCAGCACACTTAAAATTGATCTAATTCCTTCTGGACATATTCAATTAGCTTAACAAGCTTCCATCTGCAAGTGGAATGAGAGGAAATGAAAAACTACACTCTGAGAAATCAATTTAGCAAAATAAGGTGCACCCCCGACTTTTTAGGAAACTTACAGTTACAGACCAGTGAGCACCTCGATTAAGATTTCTCTGTAATGGTTGATCCAATGACCTTGAAATTTTGTAGGTATGTAGTAGACTTTGAGCTAAATCCAATGCACTTTGAATCATCCAATTTGGCTAAGTAAATCTTGAGATATGCCTTGTTGAAGTTGACAGAGTTGAAGATGGTCACTCAAAGAAACCAGAGATTATGAATGGAAGTATATGTATTAGATCTATTGATTGTACATTCCCATTGGCATAGTATGTGATGCTCAATGGTACTCAGATGTGTAGGTTATAGTGTAGCACTCACACACTCAGAGATAGATGGATTAGCCTCGGAATATGAACAGACATTTCCGCGACTTTTTTACTAGCCATTTTATAAGAGTTAAGTAAGAGTTTGAATTTTGAATTCAAGTTTTGGCTCCCTTCAATCTAGCATCTAAAAATGAGGAGATATTCCCTCAATCATATCATCTATTTTTTCCACGACTTAAACAAGTAGGTATGATTACATGATTGGTAAAGTCATATAGACTTTTACAAGAAATAAAAAGTAATAACCAATAAGCATTGGTTCCTATGATCCTTGTTTCATGTAGATATATCCTTCAAAGGTTCCAAGCTAAACTTTCAAAGTCCAAGCTTTATGTGAAGTCTTCAATGTTGATATCCAAGCCAAGTGTTAAGGCTTGAATTACACCAACAGCTCCCCCTCAAGCCAAACACTTTGGCTCAAGTCTTCATCTCTAGTCTTCAATTACTTCCTGTAATCCAATCATGGATTTAAATCTGCATAGCTTGCTTCCATCCAGAGCTTTAGTAAGTAAATCTGCACATTGCATATTAGTAGACACATATGACTATTGAATATCTTTGCTAAGTAATTTCTCCCTCACATAGTGGTAATGAACCTCTATGTGTTTTGTCCTAGCATGATAAATTGGATTAGCTGCAAGGTGAAGAGAACTTGTGTTATCACCAAAGATAATTGGTGGCCTTGTGTATAGGCCCAATTCTGAATATAAAAGCTTCAACCAGATAGCTTCTTGAGTGGCATTTGCTAGCCCTCTATACTCTGCCTCAGTAGATGACAAAGCTACTGTAGGTTGTTTCTTGGATGACCAAGAAATTGGTTTATCACCTGCAAAACAAATGTACCCTCATGTGCTCCTCCTGTCATCCTTACAACCTGCCCAATCTGCATCTGAATATACCTTAATGTCAATGTCTGATGAATAGGGAAAGTACAAACCATGATGTTGTGTTCCCTTTAGGTACTTTACTATCTTCTTTGCTGCCTCTAAATGAGGTACTCTTGGTTTGTGCGTAAATTGGCTAAGTACACTAACACCATATGATATATTAATCCTGGTTAAGGTAGCATAATTTAGACTACCTACCATACTTTGGTAACCTGTAATATCTTGGAGTTCTTCTCCTTCATGAGCACTGAGTTTATGGTTGACCTCCATAGGAGTGCTTGAGACTTTAGCTTCCTGCAAATTAAACTTCTTGACCATATCCTGAATGTACTTCTTCTGGGTAATAAAGATACCTGAATTTGTATAGACCAATTCAAGTCCTAGGAAGTACTTCAGTAATCCAAGATCATGAATCTTGAATTCCTTCATCATCTGTCCTTTGATGTGTCTAATTCCCTGAACATCATTTCCTGTAATAATGATGTCATCAACATAGACACACAAGTATATTACCTCTGAATTGTTCCTTTTGATAAACAATGAAGTATCTGCTTTACTCATTATGAATCCTTGGTCTAGGAGGTATGTTGTCAACCTGTAATTCCATGCTCTAGGTGTCTGCTTCAATCCATACAGAGCCTTCTTCAATTTACACACATGATTTACCTTCTTGGGATCTTCATAGCCAGGTGGTTGTGACATGTAGACTTCTTCAGATATCCATCCATTCAAGAATGCATTCTTCACATCCAATTGGTACATGTTCCAATTCTTGGATGCAGCTACACTCACCATAACTCTGATAGTTGGCATCTTGGCCACAGGAGAAAATGTCTCCTCATAATCAATGCCTTGGGTTTGTGCAAAACCCTTGGCTACCAACCTAGCTTTGTACCTGTTTATTGTACCATCTGAGTTCCTCTTAAGTTTGTAGATCCATCTAGATCCTATCACCTTCATAGAGTCCTTCTTGGGTACCAAGTCCCAAGTATCACTTTCCTTGAGAGCTTCCATCTCTTCATCCATGGCTTCTTTCCATTCTGGTTTGATAATTGCTTCTTCATAGGTACATGGTTCTTCATTCAACAAGTCCTTTGCAAGATATACAGAATGTTTAGTTACAAGAGAAGTATCATACCCATATCTAATAGGCTTCTTACTTTCTCTCTGAGATCTCCTCATAGCTTGAGTTGAGGATTCTGGTATATCCTCTAGCTTCTTCATCTTCATTTTCCCTTTGGATTTCCAAGCCTTGAACTCTTCAATATTGATGGTGTCTTCATCATCTGAGCTTGTGTCCTCTTTCTGAATTCGTTCTTCCTTGATAAGCTTGGGAAAGTCTTCTTCCATGTCATAAGGTAGACTAACCTTCCTGCATTCATTTTCATACCATGAATCATTCTCATCAAAGATGACATCTCTGCTTACCTTGAAGCCTTTGTTTGTTGGGTTGTAGAATCTGTATCCCTTTTGGTTCAAATCATAACCAATGAAGATACATTTTTCAGCCTTGGGGTCTAGCTTTCCCCTTACCTGTGAGGGAATATGCACATATGCAACACAACCAAAGATTTTGCAATGATCCAGAGATGGTCTCTTACCATGCCAAGCCTCATAGGGTGTCATTCCATCAAGTGATTTTGATGGCAACCTGTTAATTAAATATGTGGCAGTAGATACACTCTCTGCCCATAGGTAATTTGGCAATTTCTTTTCATTTAGCATAGACCTAGCTGTCTCTACAATGAGTCTATTCCTTCTTTCAGCTACTCCATTTTGTTCAGGTGAGTACCTTGTAGTAATCTCCCTCTTGATGCCTCTTTCCTGCAAGAAATCTTCAAAGTCATTGGAGAAGTATTCTCCACCACCATTCATCCACTAAAGTTTCATGGAGAAATAATACTTGAGCTAAGAGAAATTAGCAAAATACTGAAGGTATGTCATTTCAGTGACTAGAAAAATCTGAAGAAGTAAAGTTCTCACTTTAGGCTATCATTTCTCAAAGTTTGGAGTGGCAATGAGTTAATGGTGACCATAGAGGTGTTCTAGTGTCACATTAATTCATTTCTTGTGGTGTTTCATACATCAACATATCTATCCATCTATCTATCTATCTATCTATCTATCTATCTATCTATCTAGCTATGTATCTATCTATCTATCTATCTATCTATCTATCTATCTATCTATCTATCTATCTATCTATCTATCTATCTATCTATCTATCTATCTATCTATCTATCAATCAATCAATCAATCAATCATTCAATCAATCAATCTATCTATCGTTCTATCATTCTATTTATCTATCTATCTATCTATCTATTTATCTATCTATCTATCTATCTACCTATCTATCTATCTATCTATCTATCTATCTATCTATCTATCTATCTATCTATCTATCTATCTATCTATCTATCTATCTATCTATCTATCTATCTATCTATCTATCTATCTATCTATCTATCTATCTATCTATCTATTTATCTATCTATCTTTCATCCTATCTATCGTTGGGTGCAAGAGAATCCAAGCCTACATGTTTGGATAATTAGCATGTATTTCATATATTTACATATGATCATTCCCTAGTAGAATCAATTATTTTTACCCATGTGAAATTGCATATGTTAGATGCATTAATTCCACGAGGAGTTAGATGGAATCAAATCTCAAATTACTTATTGAGAGAATAAATCCTATAGTTTAGGACTTAATTTTAGGTGAGAATTTGAATTTGAACTCAAAGCCTAGCCTTAACTTCAACTATAAAAGAGCATTAAAAAAAGTTGCAAAAAGAAGAGAGAGCAGAAGATTAGAAGAGCCCGATTTCGAGATCATTTTAAGAGGGACTTAAGTGATTAGTGTGCTATCCTCATAGCCACTTTACTACCCCACATTGTGCAATTGAATATTGCCAATGAATTTGTATTACTATGTGATTTATTACATACATATTGATCATATCTCTACTTCACTTCTCACCTATGAACATCTCAAAAGACTGAAGTTCTCAGAGCTTGTTCTTAGTGCATGGTTTATCATTTGATGTAATTTAAAGTGCTATAGAATCTCAATACTCTCTACTTCAGAGCTAAAAGAATTTCTTTAGCATTGGTTGTTTTAATTATGAGATATATCTATATGATTACTCTAGTCTGTAGTCTAAAGCACACCAAAAATGTAAGGCAAGTCTAGTAACTTTCCAATCATGATTTTGAGTGTATAGTCCATCTTTTTTATTGAAATAACTCATGATTGGTAGCTATCTAAGTCAAATAGATACTCCCAAAAGGAATTGTGCTAATTGCTAGCAGGTTGAGAGCACTATTCATTCTACTGAACATGTGTAATGACTAAAATAGCAAGTCTATGACCTTGGATCAACTTCCTACTCATTTGTTTTGATCCATTGATAAACGGATCATGTTCCAAAGCAGTTAAGTGATTATTTGTGATCATTAGGAAGCTAAAGGGATCTAATACACTCTAAACCACTCGTTCTTGCTTGGTGTGAAGTAGGAATTTGCAGCACCCCTTCATCTTTGAAGACTATCCACCATCTCCTCCGACAGCGGTAGCAAAGCAACTACAAGAAAGATGGGAGATGGATTTCCATCATTCATTGACAAATTGGACAGAAGCAACTATCCAACATGGTCACTAAGGATTCAAACCTACCTCCAAGGTAGATGATTATATGGATATATTCCAAGAGGTGAAGAAATACCAACATTCAGGAGCAAACATGAACCCATGAGGGAAGAACAAGAAAGGCTGGCTACATGGTGTGCAAAGGATGGTGTTGATAGGTCTTACCTACTTAACTCAACAATAGGAATTGCAAGACCTCCAAAGAGACTTGGAAATTACTTTCTTTATACTTCTCATCAAATACAAGAGCTAGGAAGAACCAATCATGGATGGAGTTTGCAACCCTAAAAAAACAACCAAAGCAAAGTGTAGCCGACTATGTGACCAAGATGAAGGATGTAGCTGACCAACTTGCAAGCATTGGAGAGGAGATAGAAGAAGAACACATAGTAGGGCAAATCATAAATGGCATGAAAGCTAATGATAAGTGGGAGTCCTTGACCAAAGCAATGGACCTTTATATGGATATGTAGATACCTAACCTAAACACCTTGATGGGGCAACTCATCACACATGAGACAAAGCTCTACAAGAATGGAGAAAACTCTAGAGGTAATCAATGTTCTGCCTTTATACACATAGAATTAAAAGTAAGGATAAAGGTAAAGGCAAAAAGAATGAAGAAGAGGCTAGTGCCTCTCAAGTGAACTTCTTAGGTAGAGGAAGAGGTACTAGAGGAAGGGGTAGAGGAGGAAAGCAAGGGAGGAGGAGATCTTACAACACTTCACCTTGCAATATTTGTGGTCCAACCAATCACACCATAGAAGAATTCTTCAAGAACAGAAGGAATGAGAGGGGAAGATGCTTCCATAGAGGAAGCTATGGACAATCCAGAGGCAGGTTCAACAATGGAGGAAGTAACTACTATCACAACTACAATCAAGGCTACAACAACAACTACCAAGGAGGCTTGAGAGCTAGAAGAGATTATAACAACTACACAAGAAACCAAGAGGATTCATTATTGGTCATGAACATGACATCCAAGCAAGGTAAAGATGATGAACACATTTTCTATATTGATTCTGGTTGTTCCAATCGTGTGGCTAGAAATGTAGCATTGCTATCTAATCTTGAAGAACCTAAAGGGCAGCAAAGTGCAGACAAATGATGACACTAGAAACTCTCTTAAGAAAATTGGAAATGTCAAGGCTTCTGATGGTAACATGAACCTTGTAAGTAAGGTTTTATATGTACCAACCATGACAAAAAACCTAATCAATGTTGGCCAGATTGTTGAGAAAGGCTTACATGTCATATTCATAAGGTATGGAGTTGTTGATGAGACAACATATAATTCTTGGATCCACTCTTTCCCATAATTATTTGTACCGTTTTCTACCTGTCATTTAATTGAATAAGCACTCTTGTATAGGTGTGTGTGAGTGCCACACTAGCGAATAAGTGGGATTCATTCTCCTTTGAGTTGGAAAATCCCACATAGCATGGTTTTTTGCCATTTTGTATATAAAGAGGTCTCCACCTCTTCTTCTGGGGGTTTTTTGGAGAAGCAATGAGATAATGCTAGTTTTTAGTTAGACTCTTGTTCTCTTGTCATCATGATGTGCATGCATACTTGTTCTCTTCTTGTCTAATGCTTGTGACATGTTGATGTGTGATTATGTCGTGATTATGCTTGTGATTGCAATTATGTGCATCATTAGCGATGCTTATGTCGTGTCTCCTTGTTAATAACATTGTTAATCGTGCATTGACAAAGCGCCATCATGTCTGTCAAATGCTTCCATGCAACATTTGGGTCTTGGATGATGCTTCTTAGTTTGACAAATATGAGTTGTGATGCTACAATGCCAATAACTTTTGGTGCCATTGTCGGGGAGCGTTCTCTTGTCACTTACGTGATGGTTTTTGGCATGAAAGAGACGTGTGTGCAAGCTTTTCATGAAGATTTTTTGAGTTCTTTATTTCATTACGCTCTTGTGAGCATTTGCGGTTTGCAAGATTTACAATTACTTGTTGAGATAAGCCATTTTTGATATGATCATGATCCCCTTTTTGGGTGATTAGTCTACCATATGTGGTGATTCTTCAAATCACGAGTAGAATAGAAATACCTTTTAGTTTATCATGTTCATATTTTTCATTAATTATGTTGTTATTTCTTTAATCATGTGTGAATAATTTTTTTTGGGGGGTTCACCAATAGATGGTGAATAAACTTGAAATGATGAAGCTCGTGTGCAAAACGAAGCATTTACTAGCAGTCGTAGTCCACTCAGTGATAGTGAAAGGAAGATGTATACCGACACAAAGTGCATAGGAGATGTATCTGTATGGCTTGCTTAGAGAGATCTCACAACACAGTGGTTTCCTCACTCCTTCGGTAAGTGACTATGCTTGTGACTATTCCTCGACATCAATAAATCAGCTTCTATAGAAGATCTCAATTGTCTGCAAAAGTCTCTTCTCATATGTTGCCCATAGTTGTCATTGCGAATCAAGCGGTCTCTATAGTATGAAACTCTAGCCTTAATA
>CM035429.1:21599437-21674437 GCA_020310875.1 Ceratopteris richardii
AATACTTATAGGAGCGGTACCTTCATTATCAAATCCATAAACAAGACGATGAGACCATAATCACACTTGATTAGCTCAATGACATTGATAGACTTTGAGAATACACAACATGAGATGATGATACAATTTGAAGTATATGTATGAATAAGTGAAACAGAATTTACACTCAAATATGACTAAAAGTACTAATGATATCACATGACTAAATAAGTAGTGTATACGTGCATTTTTTGAAAGTGATTAGTTGGTTTTGGAGATAAATAGAATTTACACTCAAATATGACTAAAAGTACTAGTGATATCACATGACAAAACAAGCAGTGTACATGTACATTTTTTGAAAGTGATTATTTGATAGGACTTCACCTAATATTCTTTCTACTTTTCACGATTCAATCGAATTTGATTCAAATGGAAGACACGGGTATTGGATCTAATTGCATCCACAAGATTATCTCTTCACAAAACCTTTTACAAACGGACAAACATGCCATATCTACTAACCTTGGTAGAAATCAAGAAATATATGTGTATACATATGACTAAGCTCAATAGTGCAATAAAGTCAAGGAATATGATCAAGCATTTAGGCTTGCCATATGAACCAACAAAAACCAAATGGTAGGAGCTTTAATAGCACAAAGCTTTCATTTGATAAGATTTCACCCAATTACATTGGTGATCACATATTTTAATTAATAACTTGTACAATCCTTTTCAGACTAAATATATCTTATATATATGGAGAATTTGTAAAGAACGTCCATGAAAGCCATAAACCATTTGTATCTCTTAAATTGACAACAGCATATCAATAAACGAAAACAAGTTTCTTAAAATTCATATTTTTTGACCATGAAGGGTATGCAATAAGAGTTTCATTACTTGAGTAGATGAGAAATATCTTCGAGAATGAAACACCTATAAGCCTCAATATACTTGAATGCACACAAAATATTGAAATATCTTCAGAATTGTACAAGGTTTAAACATGCATAATCTGTATTGCTAGATATTGAGCAAATGTATGCCATAGTTGCTCGCCTCTCATTCCAATGAGAAAAACATTTGGATTATTAACATAACGTATGGTGTGACGAGTATTATGTCATGATTCTAAAAGACCACGACTCAAGAAATTTTCTTCACACCCATTTAAATACATTTAACATTTATATGGGATGTGATTTAGCTCGAGAAATGTAGTACGATTGATCTTTCTATGACCATGTGAGCTAGCTATCATCTAGTATTGGAAAAGACGTATATGCCAACAAAAGGAGAAGTCTTAACAACGACAAATGCAGTCAAAAGATTTTCAAACTACTCTTTCAAACGTGTTCATTTTTCGTGGCCAAGCGTCAATCTCTTTTGTAGTTCGTATTAAAGTCTACAATACTTGGTGATTCTCCTTTAGGGTGACGTTCTATCCAGAATAACTAGCAGAGAGTCATTTTTTGGGAGTTAAAATGAGTTATTTGATTCCTAATTTGTTCGAATTCAGCATTACACTGTGTGAAAGTGGTTGTGGCTTGTGTAGTTATCTCTAGAAGAGTTCGAATAGACAGGTGATATGTTGTTGGTCATGTTAATGAATGTGTCGTGTCCTTACAAGCATCTTTTGTAGCACATTTCTGTCTTCTGGAGGCACACATAAATGGCTGTGTTTTTTGGGATGTTCTGTAGATGAAGCGTCTATGTATACAGATCTGTCTGTGGTTTTTCCAAACATAAGGATCTACCCTGGTTATGACGGTACAACACCATGAGATTTCAACCCTGGTTATGACGTCTATGGTAACTCCCTGATTTAAAGTGAGCTGAGGACTGAAAGGAAAACTAGTAGCTTGTTTCCATAGAATTAAACCATGCATTCGGTACTGTTGGGGCTCTGCCCATCATCCTTAACAATGCTTTCTCTTTCAAAGAAACGAAGAGAATGCGGTATATTCATAAAGCTTGCGATGATAAACTCAAATAGAAGTTTGATATTGTTGCGCTGATACATGAATAGGAGTTTGATATCACAGTACCTAGCGCATGTACTGATGATACGATTTGAATCAAAGAAACTAATATTTTGCGAGCTTCTTTAGCGAGAAAAACTGTCCTGAACGACACTCTTCACGAGGGAGGAGAGCAACCCAAACAATGTTCTCTGCACCCTCCGAGGGCGAAAGGTTGCCCATGCCCAATGTAATATCTGTTCTGACAGGCCCAGGATCCACACAATTCACAAAAAACTTCTTATCAGGAAACTCATTTTCCAATTGCGTGGCTAGCAGCCTTGTATATGTATGAAGTGCAATCTTGCTCATTTTGTAGCACGAAAACTTCAACGGCCAAGACTTGTCCTCCCAGGTATGCTGCTTCACATCATTGAGATACTTGTCCAGCATTCCCTCTATGACAGCCTCTGAGAGACATTCCAAGCGAGTCAGTTCTTGTTGAAGCTTTGCGTTCCTTAGATTCTGCGTTGTAAAATATCCTCATGATCAGCAGACCCTATGTAGTACTTGAAATCAGAGCAATGTATGGGATAGAATTCATAAAGAGAAAATAAAAAAAAGGTTACGGTTAGTAGTCCCATCACAGATCCAACGTTGATAATGCGAGCTCCTTGATCAGAGTGCCGAACTAAAGGCAATAGAGCTTGAGTGGTATACTTCGCCCCATAGTAATTTGTCTCAATACATGCCTTGGCTGATCCATACCCGAAAATAAAACCCTTGGAGCCATGGTCCTGCTTCCACTGAAAAAGATCATCATCGTCAGCACCATTCGCCCAATGTATCGAATAAAAGAAAATAATTTTGATCTGATTGAACTAATACACACCAGGAAGTCTTTCAGGTTGATGTTGTTTTCCTTCAAATATGCCTCGTCAACAGCCAAACCACTGATTGCTGCATTGTTCACCTACGAAACAGGTGTTAGCTATATCGGAATCTTATACGTTTTGGCAGCCTGCGTACAAACATACATATCTTTTTCGTCATCTTCATAGAAGTGTATCATCTTATATTGCAAATGGAGAGCTCGGGACTGCCTGATTAAACACAACAGCCATGGATAGCAGAATATGAGGATTAAATAATAGCGGACATATCTGCTGAACGAACCTCTCCTCCTCAGTCCCCGCAAGTAAGCAAAACGAAATAGAAAAGACCTTCTTGATGAAGATCTGAAGAAAAACATCTATATGTGATCCTTTCCTACGGTGAATCCCTTCCGAATGCATCGCAGCACAAGAGAAAGAAAAAGATGGATTCCAGAAACATGCTCAGCAATGATATCACATGCACCATAACTGATCCACAAATGAACAGACAAGGTTAGGAAATCACGTTAAGCAAATACACAAGCTTCAGCGTCGATGGACGGACTTGGAATGATGTTAAATCCTCGCAAGTCCTCTGAAAAGCATCAGTATATGAACTCACAAGGATGTCAAATCCTCCATGTTCTCGTAAAAGCCACGACGCAAAAGAGGTACGGGAAACTGCATCTGTAACATCCAACTGATGAAAGCTAACATTGTGAAAACCTTCATGCTTCAATTTCTGGTGGGGTTCGTGTCGTGACCTTATATCTATTGTTATTCTCAGAATACGTGAAAAGTTCACGTATTCTGAATTGTTCCGAATCGTCCGATGACGATGGACACGTATGTTGAAGTAAGCATATGTAAATGTCTGAAAGTCAACGCTCTCCGTACTCATCACGTTATATAAATAATTGTTTTGTCCGTACAAGGATGAAAATTTCATTATATTCGCAATTGATGTCAAGCCTCAAAATTGATGCCCATATGGGAGTCAATTTGCAATTTGGGCATCCTTTGATCCCCATCTAGAGGATGTGGTCATCCTTTGATCCCCGATGGCCATTAAGCTAGAAGGTTTATTATATAGGATGCATATGGAGCAGATATTGTGAACATGCATATGGAGCACACATAGGATGCATATGGAGCACATATGCTGATGACTAGTGCTTGAAAGTCACCATTGGATAGTCTGCATAAATTATAATCCATTGCTAAATTTTGTGGTATGTGAATACTAATCTATTTGCAACATACTAGCTTATGTTTCCAGATTCGGGGCAATTATCATGGACAAATAAAAAATTGTAAACACATTTGAGCCTCCGTCCAATGTGCCTTCCCTTTTGTGTTAAACCAAAATGCAGAACATGTGGAAAGCAATGGAGCAAATCAGAAACCTTCATATGATTATAACGAGTCAAGGAGAGGCAAAAGCTTCGACATTCAACACTCTCTAGAAAAGTCACTAAATGAAGATTCAACATGCATGACTCTCTCGAAAATCATTTAGGAAAGTTTTATTCAACCAATGTATACGGGATAGTGAATGTGTAACATGAGACATTAGCATAGAGAGCTTTAATCTACCTCCAACCCTCAAGTCTTTAGAAAAACATAGTGCCGCTCAACCCATATGCTCTCAGCCTTCAAGGTTGGTGCTTCAAAGCTTGGGAAGCCCGCTTACTGGCTCCGCAAGAATTCAAGGGTGACTACTTGCTTGTGAGCTCATCCTTTTCATCATAAGCCCTCGTTTTTGTAGGTAGACACATTAGAAAGCAAGCATTCAGCCCAACATCAAAGATATTTTACTGTTTTCGTTGTAGGTTTTCATGTATGTGAGAGAGATGGAAAACTACAACCAAAAAAATATGTCGAGGTTTGCTTAATCGTTTTTACAAAAATTTTTTTGGTTGTTGGTTGAGGAAGATTTTACCTATGACATTTCGTTATGGAGCTATAAAGTAGCGACCAATATACTGTGCAATCACTTGTTAATGCTACTTCAAAAGGTTTAACAACATGGTTACTGACTCATGTTTGAGTAGGTATATATCTTAAGTGGTTAATAGTAACTTTGACATTGTGAATACACATGTACATGGTGATCCAAAATGTGCAATGATATGGTTCGTTATTGATGTATGAGCACGTATATAGTGTAAGAGGGTAGTAGTGGCTATTAGATTGTTCAAGCACCTATACATGTTGATCCTTGCTTGCTCAATATACCATGAGATGGTGCATATTCCATGCACCGAAAATAAGTTTGCAACCAACCCTTCAAAGCTTACAAAGGACATTCAGGTTCGCTTCAACACTTCAAAAGTAACTACAAGCTTGTCAGCTCATCATTTTCATGTGCAAACTTTGTTTTGATAGATGTACCCATTGGGAAGCAACCCCAACCTCGAAGGTACTTCATTGTTTTGTTTATGTATCCGTGTACGTGTGCGAGTGCTAGTCAAGGAGAGCTATTATGTTGAGGATTGCTAGGTCAATTTATAAGATGTTTTTGAGGTTTGATAGATAAAACCATCTCTTACCATGTTTTTCAATGCGTCTAGTTAGTACTGATTATTTCACTCTCTCGAGATCTATACGTGATACTCCAAAAGGTTTTATGAGATGGGTTTTACTTATGTACGAATAGGTATATAATCTAAAAGTTACTAGTAATTATTACATTGTGTACGTCATGGGTACTAATGTTGTAACCTTGATGTCCTCTTGATCTTGCAGACATGGATTTTATAGTAATCATGCCAAGTATTCATAACCCATAATGGATGATGGGTAAGTGTGTTAGTGCATGGGTTGAAGAAACTATGTGCCTTGTGCACAACTTTGTAATGTGGCCCTATGCATGTGCACTCGAGGAATGCATGGTAACAAGTATGGTGCAAAAAATTGGGTCTTGTGCTAAGTGCTCAAGGGTATACTGACGAAGAGGTTTCCTAATCTATCATTGTTATCATGTGGCGAAAGTAGGGAATTCTTACTAGTGTGAAAGTTCAATTTCTCTCTTCGTGTTGTACTCCCATGAGGGTGGTTGACCATGGGCTTATCTCGCATTGTTGACAGATGTCCTTGTTGATGGTTCATTGATGAGATGCTTTGAGCACATGGACTTGTCCCTATTTCTTTCCTTTTTTTTCTTTTTTTTTCTTCTTTTTCTCTCTTTTTTTATAATATTACAAAACAAGAAGAAAGATGTTAGTATCAATAAAATAATTTACACATGTCCAATGTGTCTCATGTGCCTAGGATTCTCAATTATGTCAATGCATGGCCATGTAACATGGCCCTATATTAATGCATACTTTGGAAATACATGAGTTGAATGGTGCAAAAGATAGGGTTGTGCAAGGAGCACATGGTTTTCGCATGCCGAGGCTTTCGATTTGACTTGTAGAAGTTGATTCACTCAATCAACCATTGGCTGACAAAAAATCATTCCTTCTCATCGGGATCCATTTGCGAAACCGTGTTGGGCTGCGTACAAATCACTTGTGGCCTCTTCCACATTGGATGATTTCTTAAATCTTGTATCCCTTGTGGTTGGCTCTTTGGTTCTATGGGGATGACTGGTTTTTTTGGCATCCAAATCCATACCCTTGATGCTTGTCTGATTGCTATTGCCGAGGACGTGAGGTGATCTCCTTTTGATCTATATGCTTGGTGTTAGTATATGATCAATGTCTACCCCTCATGATTCTATGCACATTTTGTAAGGCCCCCTTTATGAGGAGAAGCCAAGCGTGCATTACCCAATTGATGGGAATCCCAACTTGCATGTTGGATGAAGGTCATATTGGACCATGTAAGGTATTATAAGGAAAGGGAGTTACTAGGGTCCCCAATTGTGGAATATTCCTTGTCGGAGTCAAAAATCATTTATATTTGTTAGGTCGGTTCAACCAGTCTAAGCCGTGTATGGCAATTACGCGGGCGGTGGCCGCCCAGGCCCTACCGCCCATGTATAGCCGTCCATGGCAGGCCACCCATGATCCTATATATACATGACTTCTGCACTACCCAAGACACTGAGTTGAGCCAGCATACCTCTACCTTGTATCTCCCTATCTAGAGTTGTCTAGATCACCATTTAAGCTCTACCTTGAGAGCGCACGGGTGGACAACGCCATCATCTTTGTACTTGCTGCTAGTAGAAAAATGTTGAGATTCTCCTATATCTGTTAACTTCTCTGCTATTGCTCCTGTGTTATATTGCGTAACTTTTGTCTTACATGGTATCAGAGCTGTAAGGTTCGAATAGCTTGAGAAGTATCATTATTTTAGCCTACTAGTAGACTAGAATATCAGTAGATTATTCGAGTGATTACATGATGGCTTCATCGTCGAACACTAGTCTTGGTGCTTCAGCTAATGTTAATGCTGCACCTATTCGAATTCGTCCACCTGCATTCACTGAAGGGAAGCTGGATGGAACCAACTATACACTTTGGAAGTTCAAAATTTCTGCAATTTTGGACTCCTATGAATTACTTGGCACTGTCATGGGACCGATGGGATTGGATCTAGAGCCTATACCAGTTGAAGATCCAGCAAATTCAAGATTGATGATTCAGCCAGATCCAGATCTTCTACGCGCTTGGAAGAGGCAGAATGCTGATGCATTATGTGCGATTGTCACTAGTGTAAGTGATTCTGTGCTTACTTTAGTTCAACATACTACTAAAGCACATGAGGCTTGGGGCATATTGGCTCGACAATATGAGACCAAGAACCACACTAGGATACAGAATTTAGAAAATCAATTGGCAAATGAAAAGCATTTTGATTCTGAAAAGGCTGAAGATTTTATCAAACGGATAAAGCATCTTCAAGATCAATTGGCTGCAGTTGGTGTTGTTATAACACCAGAAGAGCTGGCTCGAAGATCTGTACGTGTTCTTCCAGCAAAGTATGATGGATTAGTAACAGCCCTTAACACTCAGGTAAGGCCAACTCCTCTTACATTTGAAGAGTTTTGTGCGATGCTTTTAGAAGAAGAGATGCGGCTAAAGAATCGGCAAAGTACAACTGATGCTGCATTCTCAGCAAATGCAAAAGGTAAAGGCTCTTCAGAGGGATCAAAGAAGAAGCCAAAGAAGAAAAAGTTAACAGGAAGTTGCTTCTATTGTGAAAAGAAAGGCCATGCCATCAAGGATTGCAGAAAGAAGCAAGCTGATGAACGGAATGGGACTGTAAAATCATCATGGAAGAACAAAGAGTCTGCAAACAACACAGAGCTGGAACTTTGGGTAGCTATTGAAGAGGTAAGTTCATCTGCTCAAGCTCGTGTTGATGAGCCATGGATTTTAGATAGTGGAGCTTCTCGCCATATGACTAGTAAAAAGGATTGGTATAGTTCCCTAGTGCCTCTACGGGAATCCATCAATGTAGTGGTGGGAAATGACTCCAAGTGTCCAGCTGAAGGAACTGGAACCATCTCTTTTATCACTTCTCCAGGTGTTGAGAAAAATTTATCCGATGTTCTCTATGTACCTACACTCAAAAGAAATTTGTTGTCAGTTTCTGCAATAACAGATCCTGGACTCGAAGTTCACTTCAATAAGAGTGGTGCGAAAATCATGGATTCATCAGGTAATGTCGTAGGTAAAGGCATACGACGGGATAACTTGTATGAGTTAAGTGCTTAAACTGCTACAGAAGATAAAGATGTAAGCAGGTTATGGCACCAACGATTTGGGCATCTCGGATTTGCAGTTTTGAAGCAGATGCAACGAACAGGGATGGTTGCTCATTTGCCTGCATTTTCAGAGCTGCAGGAACCTTGTGAAGCTTGTATGATGGGCAAGCAACAACGAAAGGCGTTTCCAAGAGAGACCAGCAATCGATCTCAAGCTCCTCTAGAGTTGGTACATGCTGATCTCTGCGGTAAAATGTCTACACCTGCTTTAGGAGGATCTTTCTACTTCTTGCTGTTAGTCGACGATCATAGCAGAAAGATGTGGGTTTATTTCATTCGAGAGAAGGCTAATGCTTTTGAAAAATTTAAAGCGTGGCATAAGTATGTAGAAAATGAATCAGGAAGGAAACTGAAGAAATTTAGAACAGATAGAGGAGGTGAATTCTTGTCAACAGAATTCAACAATTACTGTAAGGAGCATGGTGTGAAAAGGCAACTTACCACAGCTCATACACCTCAACAAAATGGCGTTGTTGAGCGCAAGAACAGGACAGTAGTTGAAATGGCTCGTTGTATGTTAAAGGCTCAAGACATGCCTGATTCATTCTGGGCAGAAGTAGTCAATACAGCAGTCTACATCCTCAATCGAAGCTACACAAAAGCTCTGAAGGGGATGACTCCTCAAGAAGCATATTCTTGTAAAAAGCCTTCAGTCTTGCATTTCAGAATTTTTGGTTGTTTCTGTTATGCACATATTCCTGATTCAACAAGATCAAAGTTGGATTCAAAAAGCAAAAAGTGTGTCTTCCTAGGATATAGTGAAGAGTCTAAAGCATACAGGTTATGGGATCCTGAGGCAAGGAAGATTTTTGTCAGTCGAGATGTGGTGTTTGATGAACGACCACACTTAGTAGAAGATAAAGGTAAATCTACTATCTCATCAAACGGAGAAATATCTCACCTTGTGCCTATCAAAAGACAGGTTAAAGTTGAGGAGGAGGAAACATCTGATGGAGAAATTTCCTCAATAAAAAGCCAACCAGTTGTAGCTGCACAGCGTAAGCCACTACCGAAGTGGGCACAACAGCTCTTTGATGATCACAATCCACATGTAGATGTACCAGAATCATCATCCGATGGATTACGAAGATCAAAGAGAATAGAGGAGCAAAGAAGAGCCTCAGAACACATTGTTAACATGGCTCTAATGGCAGATATCATGGGTTCGATAAAGGAACCTACCACCATTGAAGAAGCCATTGATGATCCAGGTTGGAGAGCGGCAATGCAGTCTGAGTATGATAGTATACTCAAAAATGATACATGGGATCTAGTCGACTTGCCGCCAAAGAAGAAGGTAATAGGTACTAAATGGATTTGGAAAGCTAAGTATAAAGCTGATGGAACATTAGAAAAGTATAAGGCACGATTAGTTGCACAGGGTTTTTCACAGATTGAAGGATTTGATGTTCAAGAAACTTTTACACCAACAGCACGCATGACAACTATTCGGACGGTACTTGCAGTAGCTGCACAAAAGTCCTGGCCTATTTTCCAGATGGATGTCAAATCTGCATTTTTGAATGGTCACCTCAAGGAGGAGGTATATGTATCTCAACCACCAGGTTTTGAGGTGCCCAATTCAGAAAATAAAGTTTGCAGGTTGAAGAAAGCTTTGTATGGACTTAAGCAAGCTCCACGAGCTTGGTACCAACGAATAGATCATTTTTTCAAAAATATGGGTGTTGAAAGAAGTACTTCCGATGCTAACTTGTATGTAACAAAAAGGGATAGCAAGCTAGTTGTCGTCATTGTATATGTAGATGATTTGATCATTACAGGAGATCATCAGGAACTCATCAATCAAACTCGGATCACCTTGGGAACTGAGTTTGAAATGACAGACTTAGGTCTACTCCATTTTTGTCTGGGAATTGAAGTATGGCAAAGGAAGGATGGCATTTTCATCTCACAACAAAAATATTCCAAAGAAATTCTCAAGGCATTTGGAATGATGGACTGCAAACCAACTAGCACACCTATGGAGGTAAATCATAAGCTATCGATGGATGATAACATGCTTGATGTAGAGGAAGCTCGTTGGAAGTCTTATTTTTCTGTGCAACACTAGACCAGACATTTGCTATGCTGTTGGAGTGTTAAGCAGGTTTTCCAACAAACCTAAGGAGAGTCACTGGAATGCTGGAATGCGAATTCTAAGGTACATTGCAGGAACCTTGGATTTTGGTATTTTGTATACCACAGGTGATACACTCCAAGGATATTGTGATTCAGATTGGGCTGGAGATTGTGATTCTAGAAAATCGGTTTCTGGATATTGTTTCTCACTTGGTTCAGGAATATTTTCTTGGGTAAGTAGGAAGCAACCAACTCTCGCACTCTCCTCCACTGAAGCAGAGTACAAAGCAGCTTGTTTTGCTTCTTGTGAGGCAGTTTGGTTAAGGAGAATTCTTGCAGATCTAGGCTTTCCATCAAATATGCCAACTGTACTCAAGTGTGATAATCAAAGTTGTATGGCTATTGCAAAGAACCCAGTATTTCATGCTCGCACCAAGCACATAGAAGTACAGTACCATTACATTCGTGAGCTAATTGAAGATGAAATTGTGGAGCTAGATTATTGCCCAACAGAGGCAAATTGTGCTGACATATTCACTAAAGCACTTGGAAGAGAGCAGCTCAACAAGCATCTTCAATAGATGGGCATAGGACCGAGACCTACTTGATTTATCATCGGTAAACATTGAGGGGGGGTGTTAGTATATGATCAATGTCTACCCCTCATGATTGTATGCACATTTTGTAAGGCCCCCTTTATGAGGAGAAGCCAAGCGTGCATTACCCAATTGATGGGAATCCCAACTTGCATGTTGGATGAAGGTCATATTGGACCATGTAAGGTATTATAAGGAAAGGGAGTTACCAGGGTCCCCAATTGTGGGGTCCGGGGCAGCGGTGAGCAGCCCCGGCTGGGGGGTCCAAGGGGGCCAGCGGGCCCCCTGGTGGGGGTCCGGGGGCAGCGCCCCCAGCGCGACGGTAAAGGGAATATTCCATGGAATATTCCTTGTCGGAGTCAAAAATCATTTATATTTGTTAGGTCGGTTCAACCAGTCTAAGCCGTGTATGGCAATTACGCGGGCGGTGGCCGCCCACGCCCTACCGCCCATGTATAGCCGTCCATGGCAGGCCACCCATGATCCTATATATACATGACTTCTGCACTACCCAAGACACTGAGTTGAGCCAGCATACCTCTACCTTGTATCTCCCTATCTAGAGTTGTCTAGATCACCATTTAAGCTCTACCTTGAGAGTGCACGGGTGGACAACGCCATCATCTTTGTACTTGCTGCTAGTAGAAAATTGTTGAGATTCTCCTATATCTGTTATCTTCTCTGCTATTGCTCCTGTGTTATATTGCGTAACTTTTGTCTTACACTTGGTTCTAACCCATGTCTCTCCTTGGATTCGTTGTTGGAACCTTTCTTGTGATTGAGGGCCTAGGGTTTTGTGTATGTAATAGTTCCTTGGACACCCACATTTATAATTGCCCTTGTTGAGATGTAACTAATTCCCTAGGCACCCAAATTTGTTAGATACCTTGTGGTTGAGCTTGTCCTAGCTGCTTGGTTCTTCTTTTAGCATGGTTGGCTTGCCTGGATGGGAACTGTGGGGGCAAGGCTGATGGTTGTCCTCGTTTTCATACCCAGATCTGTTTCATGCTCAAAACTGCGTTATTCTTGAATGGTGTCTTTCTATTTGGTATAGCAGTTGTCATGAACTGTTGTGCTTGCCTTTGTGGTGGAACTATTGTGTCTGCATTATTCTTTGAAAAAGGAGAGAGATCCACTCGCCTTTGATCATGTTCTTCCATAATTGACACATTCTGCATCATAGAGCTATTAACACTTATAACGTCTTCTTTTCTAATATTAGTCTTAGAAGAACTAAGAGAATGTTTGATACTTGGATTTGTGATCATGCGATTCTCTAATTCTAATGTAATCCAGTGTTCATGTACCCAAACTTGAAGAAGCTGACTTCTTAGTTTTAAGTTGACTGCATGGTCATAGATCCACTCTTGACCCAAGACAAGTGGTTTTGTGAGGTCCTCATCTTGACATACTACCATTTTGATTGTCATTGGGACATCTTGAAGGTAGATTGGAAGCTCCACCTTGCCCAAACAAGGGGTTTCCACACCTCCCACTCCTATGAGATAGGCTTCTATGGACTTGATGTTCAATTGTAGATTTTTGAAGTATGAGAATCCAACTACACTAGTTGCTTCACCTGAGTCAATCAATGCTCTCAAAGTCCTTACATTCTGCCCTTGTCCTACCTCTATGGTCACAAAGGGATGCCAATCAATTATTCGAGGACCAATCACAACCCATGTTTGGTACATGACCATGTGATATCTTGGAGCTTTGGGATTGACATCTAGGCCTTGTCGCCTTAACTTATTTCTCCTAATGGGCTCTCTAGCCTCTAACTGTGCTTCTTCTCTAACCCTTAACTCTTCTGCTTTTTGTTTCTTAGTAGTGTTAAGCCTCATTAGCATATCCTATGTAAGAGGTTCTTGATATAGCTTGACTCTGCATCCACTAATATAGTTTGGCAATATTTCACCTTCTAGGGTGGCCAATTGAACCGCACCACTAGTGGAAATTCTATTGATGATCATGGGTCCATATCCCCATTTTTCCAATGTACGGCCATGCTACTGTAGTTTATAAACAAACACAAGGTCTCCTTATTTCAATCCTTTATCGTTGATGTGAGCATCAAAAATATATGCCTTTTGTCTTTTCTTTGCAACATAGATGCCCCCTACTACTTGTATCCTCATCTCACCTAAGCATTCTAGACCAAAGATCCTCGAGGACAATTCACGTCCATTCCACTCGTGCTCTTGTATGAGAATTAAAGTTGAGATCAAGAAGTCTAATAGTAACACAACATTCTGTCAAAAGACCATCTGAAATGGGGTGGCATTGAGTGCCGTTTTATAGGAAACTTGGTAAGCCCAAACAACATGGTGAAGTTGTTTATCCCAATCAAAGCATTTTTTATTTACCAGTTCTATCAATATGTTACATAGGATCTTAGCTTGTCCATTAGCTTGTGGATGTTTGGGGGTAGACTTGTTATGTATCACCAAGAAATCTTGGAGAAGGTTTTCAATGACCTCATTCAAGAAGTGCGTACCTCTATATTCACTTACTAACTCTATTGGCAACCCGTATCTGTGAACACATTCTCGAATAAGAACTTAACTATCATTTGAGCATCATTCTTTGTTGTGGCTTTACTTCTACCCACATTGTAAGGTAATCTATGGCTACAATAATGTACTCTACATGGGAGTTTCTAGCTAGGGGGTTGATAGGACCTACAAAGTCTATACCCCACTTTGAAAATGCACATCCTCGCATGATTGGTGTCAAAGGCATCTCATCTTTTCTTATCGGGCAATATTGCAAACATTGGCGTGTATCACATCTCTTCACATAGGTATGTGCGTCCATATGAAGAGTGGGCCACCAAAGTTCTGAGAATAGAATGGTCTTTACTACCCAATCAGGCCCAAAGTGTCCATGTGCAACACCACTATGTGCAGTTTCTAAGACTTTCAAATAGTTTGATTCATGAACGCACAATATTAAGTAACCATCTTTCCCTCTTTGGTATAGGTTATCTTCAACTAAGGCATAGTCTTGAGCCTCTTGCTCCAGGCTTCCTCTTCTTGCTAGATTAGGCTCACTCAGTAGTGTTCTTGATCTCATAAATTCTACCAATGGAGAACTCCATTCTAGAATTAATGAAACGTGACAAAGGGTAGCATACTCCACTAGGAGCCTCTCTTGGCACATTGGACAGTTCTTAATCCACTCATGTACTTCTTTTTCCATACTAGGACAATACACTCCAAAACATTTCAAATTTTGCAATGTGCATTGTTTATAATAGTTTTTTCCTAGCAATCCTTCATGAGAATGTTGCAACCAACTACTATGTTCATTTTCCTCCACATAACAAGCTAGTACACCCTCTCTATGTTGTTTGTACATGCTTCCTACCAATATCTGATAGTTTTGGGATTTTACAATTTCTTCTTTATTCCTTCTCACATTCTTTTTTGCGAGTGTGAAGGTTAGAACATGTACAAACGTATTTGCCCATTTAGGGACAACTTCTAAATTGAATAGATAAGCATTAGGTAGTTCATTAGACACTCCTTGCGGTGAATCTCTATAAGTGATGCAAGAAAGGTGATCAGCCCTAAGGTGGGTTCTACCTTTCCTAACAACCGCATCAAATTTGTATTCCATTAGTAAGAGGAACCATCTTACTAAGCATCCTATAATGCAAGGTTTATTAACCAAATATAATAAAGCTTGATGATCAGTTAAGAACTTGAACTTCTTGCCTAGTAAATAGTATCTAAACTTCTTCACAGTGTATACCATGCATAAGCCTTCTTTTTGAGTTGTATAATTTCGTTCAACCGCATTGAGCTATCTGCTAGTATATGCTATAGGAAAATCTAGATTTCCCTCACCTATAGGTTGTGCTAGCACACATCCTATTGCATAATTGGATGCATCTACATGGACATGAAATGGTTTATTCCAATCAAGAGTGGTCAGTATTGGTACTGTGCACAAATGTCTCTTCAATTCATTGAAGGAATTTTTGCATTCATTGTTCCACTCAAATTTTGTCAACAAAGCATAAAGAGGTTTAGCTATGATGGCATACATGTAAATAGACTTGTAGTAATATCCACAATGGCCCATAAATGCTTGTACCTCTTTAACATTCCTTAGCCTTGGAGACTCTGCTATGGCTTTGACTCTCACCTCATCTGTTGATATTGTGTTCTTAGAAACAATATGACCTAAGATCTTAGCTTGACGTACCATGAATACACACGTTTTTGGGTTTACACAAACTCCATATTATCTACACTTGTTGATGATCTCTTTGAGTTCTAGAATGTGGTGTCTTCTTTCTTGGGAATGGGCATATAAATCATCCACATATACTTCTAAGATCTTTCATAAGAACTCTTTGAAGACATGACACATGAGTCTTTGGAATGTTGCAGGTGCATTGGTGAGCCCAAATGGCATCCCATGAAATTCAAGGCCTCCCCACTCTATGGCAAAAGCAATCTTGTGTTGATCTTCTAGGGCAATGGCTACTTTCTTGTAACCTAAAACTCTATCAAGGAATCTATAAAATTCCTTGCTTGCAACACACACCAATAAATGTTGAGTGATAGGAAGTGGATAAAAGGAGCATGAAAGACTCAACAAATGGTGTGCCAAGGATGCATTAGCAAGGTCTTACTTACTTAACTCAATCTCTGATTTTCTTCTTCCACGTATTAGAAACTATAAGACATTAGAAGAGACTTGGGAAACATTGTCTTCCTATTTCTCTTCCAACAAAAGGGCTAGGAAGAACCAATTTTGGATTGCATTTACCACTCAAAGAAAGAAACCCAAGCAAGGCATCTTAGATTATGTAACCAAAGTCAAAGATGTAGCAGATCAATTGGCAAGCATATGAGAAGAAATTGAAGAGGAGCAAATTGTGAGACAAGTATCAATGGTATTAAAGCTAGTGACAAATGGGAGAGCTTCACAATTGCCATGGACTTGTACATGGACATGGAGATTCCAGACCTTACCACTCTCATGGGAAAACTCTTTACGCATAAATCCAAGCTCAACAAGAATGGAGATTCATCAAGAGATAATAGCTCTTCTGCCCTATACACTGATAAAAGTAAGATTAAAGAGGAAGGGAAGAACAAGAAGATTGAGGATGAAGGAGCTACCTCCCAAGCGAACTATGCAAGGAGAGGTAGAGCCTCAAGAGGAAGGGGTAGAGGAGGCAAGCAAGGTAGGGGGAGATCTTATAGCCCCTCACCATGTAATATTTGTGGATTGCCAAATCATACTATAGATGAGTGTTAGAGGAACTTCAAGAATCAGAGAGGTAGAGGATATCAATGAGGTGGATATTCACAATCAAGAAGAAGATTCAATGGCCATCAAGGATACAATAACAACTACAACAACAACTACAATAGCAACTACCAAGGAGGCTACAAATCAAGGAAATATTACAACAAGTATAGAGAGCAGTAAGAGGATTCTCTTCTGATTATGAATATGACTTCAAAACGAGGTATAAATGATGACCATCTATTCTACATTGACTCAGGATGCTCAAATCATGTGGTAGGCAATGTAGCTCTTCTCTGACCTTGAGGAACCAAAGGGTAAGCATCAGGTACAAACAGGTGATGACACCAAGCAGTCAGTGATTAAAGTAGGAAACATTAAGACCTCTGATGGAAATAAGAATTTGCTGAGCAAGGTTCTATATGTACCTACAATTACCAAGAATTTGGTGAGTGTTGGATAGATTGTGGAAAAAGGTTTGTAGGTTAGGTTTAACTAATATGGAGCATTTGTGGAGGATCCCGAACATGGATTCAAGAGAATTGCCAAATGAGAAAAGACAGGTAGATTATTCACTTTTGAACCTGAGGATACAAGGAATATTGCACTTTGTAGCTACAAAGATCAAACACTATTAGAGCTTGAAATTTGGCATAAGAGATTAGGGCATGTTGGTGAAGGAACTTTAAAACAATTATTTAGAGATCAATGTGTGCTTGGGATACGTAATGTATCCAAGCAACACATGATTTATAAATGTGGTGCTTGTGAGTTTGGAAAATCTTACAGGTTACCCTTCTCAAGGAAAGGCTACATGCATAAGGACTACCTAGAGCTTGTCCATACAGATGTATGGAGACCAAGTAAGGATCCCTCAATTTTTGGATCAAGGTATTATGTATCTTTCATTGATGATTTCAGTAGATGGACTGTCTTATATTTTATGAAGCACAAAGATGAAGTATTTAGTTGCTTTAAAAAGTATATTGCACTTGTTGAGAACCAAACAGGAAGAAGTCTAAAGAGACTAAGGTTAGATGGAGGAGGTGAGTACTTCTCAAATGAGTTTGATGCATTCTTGTAGGAGAGAGGAATCAAGAGAGAAATTACAACAAGGTATACCCCTAAGCAAAATGGGGTGGCATAGAGAAGAAATAGATTAATTGTTGAAACAACTAGGTCAATGTTAAATGAGAAAAAAATACCTAATTACTTGTGGGCAAAGAGTGTATCTACATCTACTTATCTTGTAAACAAGCTGCCATCCAAATCTCTTGATGGGATGACCCCATATGAAGCATGACATGGACAAAGACCTTCACTTGATCATTGCGGGATCTTTGGATGTGTTGCTTATGTGCATATCCTTCTAACTTAAGAGGTAGACTAGACCCTAAGGCAGAGAAGTGAATCATCATAGGATATGACTTAAATCAGAAAGGATAGAGGTTCTGCAATCCTTCCAATAAAGGATTCATGGTCAGTAGAGGCATTGTATTTGATGAGAATGACTCTTGGTTTGAAAATGAATGCAGGAAAGTAAAGCTATCATATGACTTTGAAGAGGAGTTTCCAAGCCTCACTAAGGAGGAACCCAAGCAGATTGAACACATCAACTCAGATGATGAGGACATCATCAACTTAGAAGATTTTAAAGCATGCAAGTCCAAAGGCAAAGTCAAGATGAAGAAGCTAGAAGATATACCTGAATCCTCCAACCAAGAAATGAGGAGATTACAGAGGGAGAGCAAGAAGCCAATTAGATATGGGTAATGAAACTTCCCTAGTTACTAAGCACTCTGTTTATCTTGCAAAAGACTTGTCATTTGAAGAGCCATCATCATATGAAGAGGCAAAGACCAAGGCAGAATAGAAAGAAGCTATGGATGAGGAAGTTGAAGCACTCAAGGAGAGTGATACTTGGGAGGTAGTACCAAGGAAGGATTCTATGAAGGTAATTGGTTCTAGATGGATCTATAAGATCCAATGGAATTTTGATGCATCAATAAGCAAGTACAAAGGGTTTTGCACAAACCCAAGGAGTAAATTATGAAGAAACCTTCTCATTTGTGGCAAAAATGCCAACCATTAGGGTATTGGTAAGTGTGGCTGCATCGAAAATTGGAACATGTATCAATTGGAGGTAAAAAATGCATTTCTAAATGGTTGGATTTTAGAGGAGGTGTACATGTCTCAACCTCCTGTCTATGAGGACCCAAGAAAGGTAACACATGTATGTAAATTGAACAAAGTTCTTTATGGATTGAAGCAGGCACCTAGGGCATGGAACCATAGGTTGACTACATACCTTCAAGATCAAGGATTCATCATGAGTAAAGCAGATACTTCTCTATTTGTTAAGAGGAGAAATTCAGTGGTAATATACCTATGTGTATATGTTGACGATATCATACTCACAGGTAATGATGCTAATGGCATCAAGCAGATCAAGAATCAGATGATGCCGGAGTTCAAAATTAGTGACCTTGGATCAGTGAAATATTCTCTTGGACTTGAGTTAGTCTATACTAACTTTGGAATTTATATTACTCAGAGAAATTATAAACATGACATGTTGAAGAAGTTTCATTTGCAGGATGCCAAAGTAGCAAGTACTCCAATGGAGGTAAACCAAAAGATAAGTGCTCATCAAGGTGATGTGCTTGAGAATATTGCAGGTTACCAAAACCTAGTGGGAAGCTTGAACTATGCTACATTGACAAGGATTGACATTGCTTATGGAGTAATTGTTTTAAGTCAATTTATGCACAAACCTAGGGCACCTCATTTGGAAGTTGTAAAGAGGATTTTGAAGTACCTTAAGGGCACTCAAAATCAAGGGTTATACTTTCCTTATACTTCAAATTTGAACATCAAGATATATTCAGATGTAGATTGGGCAAGTTGCAAAGATGATAGAAGGAGTACCTCATGCTACCTATCATTTGCAGGTGACAAACCTATATCATGGTCTTCAAAGAAGCAACCTATTGTTGCTTTATCTTCTATAGAGGCAGAGTATAGAGGACTGGCCAATGCTACTCAAGAGGCCATATGGATTAGACTGTTATATATAGATTTGGGTTTGCATACTACATCTCCAATGATTTTTGGAGATAATACAAGCTCACTACATCTTGCAACAAATCCTATTTATCATGCTAGGACCAAGCATATAGAGGTCCATTATCATTATGTGAGATAGAAGCTATTGAGCAAAGAAATTCAGTTCGCTTATGTATCAATTAATATGCAATGTGCAAACTTATTGACTAAAGCATTAGATGGTACAAAACTTTGCAGGTTTAAGTCAATGATTGGATTGCAGGACATTCAAGAAGATTGAAGAAGAAGACCAAGCCAAAATGTTTGGCTTGAGGGGGAGTTGTTGGTGCAAATACCAAGCCTACACATTTGGCTAGAGTTTGTGTACAACTGAAGCTCCATGGAAACCATTGCTAGGAAGTTTTTATCTTTGCCATTTGAAAAGGTCATTCTTTTTTACTTGAAAGAATATTTGTTATCACTACCAAACTCATGGGATTCGCTAATTGGGAAAATCATGACTCTACTTGAGGGAATATCTCCTTGAATAGAGGATCACTTTTTAGTGAGAGACAATGAGGATTCAAATTCGAATTCAAATATCCTATCTATAAAAGATGACAAAAAACTCGTGGGATAAGTGACTCCATTCCTGAGTTCTCCTTGACCACTTTGTAAGAGATTAAGGAATACATCATAGCCTATATTACTCACAATCATTAGGCATTGTTTATCATGCTAATGATCTTGTACAAAATTGTGTTCTAATACAATTGTTAAATTGTTAAACTACTGTTTAAATTATTATCAAATCTGGGTTCTTGGGATGGTTAGGGGTCTATAAAATAGAGGCCCTGTTTTGTATTTTCCCATTTCTTACAGATTCAATGTACACTACTGCACCAACTTAATGATCCGAATTATCTATCCTTCAAATACATATCTGTTCTGCACATTACAATGTTCTTCACCGCAATACGCCTAACGAGCACTTTGCCACTTACCGAATGATCGCTTAACTTAATACTTCATCAGACTTAATACATTACTGAACTTAACCCACAGAGAGACAAAATACTCTGAGTTTCAACAATGCGCTACACTCCACTTCAGGCATTCGCCCAGACTCACACTCCGATGACATACCCTAAGTCTCACACATGCTTCTTTGTATTAATCAAAAAGTTACAACTATTGCGCTATGCTCTTTCGGTATGTGTGCGACTTTTTAGGATTACAATTACATTCCGGCAGCTCACACTGGCACGCACGGTGGACTCAAACTCAAAAAGGAAAAATACAAAGTTTAAGATTCATTTATAATGCCCTGGATGTACATGGAGCGGGCTAACTTAAAGGTTTGGGCAATCTTCTACTTCAAGGAATCTAACATATTCTTCAAAATCTAAGGCTCAACTAACTGTGCATCAGTTCTAACCAAACTGGCAGTTATCACCTGACTTATTAAAGATTCAGAGTGAGTCTACAAAAATGCTTCTTGTAAATAAAAGTCATTTGCGAGAGCGACATCTCTGCACAAGTTCATTTTTGCAATGTCAGCATCGATTCTGGATAATCGATCAGCTTGAATGCCTAATTGCTTTTCCCTACGTTCGAGTTCTTGAGATTGAAATTGCATTGTTTTGTAAAAATCTTCCCTCTCCTTTTTAATGGCTTCAATCTCCTTCTTGAATTTGATATTTAGGCCAATCTCTTCTTCCAATGCGCGACTTTTATGAAAAAGCTCGTCGGTAACTTGTTTGAGTTCTTTTTCAGCGTTTAGTACATTCATAGCTAGTGTCTGAGAAGCTTCTTCTAAGACACTGAGCTTATCCCTTGTATCATGAAGCTTGTTGCCTAACATAGTTATGGCATCCTGTTTATCTGCAACCTCTTGCTTTAGTCCCTTAATTTTGGTGTTATGGTTGCCAATAATAAGATCTTTCTCTGTCAACTGCTGTTGCAATCGCTGACTTTGGATTTGTAGGGAGTGAATATCTGTTTTTGCCTCTAGTAGTTTTTCTTGGAGGGGCGCTATATCTGCTTCCAGAATGTCTACTTTAGTTTGCAGCTCCTAACGAATAGTCTGTGTTGCCATCTGCAATTGAAGGGGTAAGTGCTCGGATAATTGTATTAAAAAGTGGCACATGGATGCCAATTCGGTGAACATAACCGGGGTGGGAAGAGAAGGTGTAGGTTACGATGGTTGGGAAGAAAGGAGGTGTGTAGACGAAGGTGGAGAGTAGTCGCGAGAAGAAGGAACTTTGGGCACGACTTCACGAATTACCGCTGAAAATGAGGAGGGAGAAGCAACAACAACGGCAAGAAGTGTAATTGGAGGGGAAGAGGAAGAAGGGGTGTCTGTACTAGGACAATGCTGGTTTCGTGTTGGAGCGAAGACGAAACAACGGCAATTTCAGTGATGGACTCTTCAACACCTTGCGGTTGCTTTGCCGTCTCTGCTTGATCATCTCCTACTGGTGAGGAGGATGGATGACAAACCATGAGAGTGCTCTAAGCCTCTGTATCCTTCACAGCCATATCATCCAGGGATTGGGCTTCATCCCGTCGGGAAGGTTCAGCCACGTCTTCCATGGTAATATCAGGATCCTGATGTTTAATTGTAGAAGAGTGGGCAGATGCTACCTGTAATGAAGTGGCTGTTTCCTGAAAAATTTCAACCTCTTGGACAACGGTTGATTCCTGCACTTGACTTTGGGATGGGCTGATGCGAGTGCGTTTGCGTCGAAAGAAGTGGAGAAGATCTTGATCATCATCATCCTCCAGCATCTGTGTAGACTCCTCATGTGATAGCAGAGTGTTCACAAGGGGTGGTTGTTGTGCTTGAATCACCGAAAGGAGAAAGGTGAGCAGGTGCGGCAATCGAGTCCGAGGGATCTCATTCTTGGCTCGTTGTTTAGAAACAGCTTGGCATTCACCGTGAATGGGTCAAAAAAAGAATGAAATGAAGTTGAAGACCTCTCGTGATGCAGTCTGGATCATGGAGTAAAATGGGCGAGAGATGCTGTAAGTGCATTTTTGGAGGTTTAGGGCAACTACTAGGAACTGGAGTGCTGTGCGCTCCAGTTCAGGTTGACATAAAATGGCAAACTCGTTAGACGAGTGCCGTGGAATGAGTTCGTTCATTGTCGCCATAGGAAGGAGAGGGCCATCGACCAACCCCTTGTGAGGGAGATGGAATCCCTCAGCGATTGTACTGAGTGTAACAACAACGCATGGGTTCAATCATGCGAGTGGCCAGCAAGGTTTTGTAGTGGGCATGGTGGCTATGGCAGAGAATCTGCACACAGAAGGGATGACACTCCATTGAATGCCAAGGCAATTCAGCAAAGGCCAAAAGACCTGGAGCACACAAGTACTCGCTCACGTCTGGAGCGAGACGAGCACGAAAGGTGAAAATATTTTCCAGGGCTTCCATAGCACAAAAAAAAACACACAAGAGCATAGGTCACAAAGGGGTCACAAGCACACAAGGATGCAATAGCGAATAACACAGTGAAGAACAAGATTAAGTAGAAACACTAGAAGAATCATATGAAAAGAAACCTAATCATCATGCAGTGTTGGAAATATACAGTTATAATGGCGACATGAACGCATTAACAGAATCGGAGACACAGATGGTGGCTGCTAATCATAGTTAGATAAGAAAACTAAAAGATTACAGTCAATCGATCAACCAAAATTACACAGAAAGGACAGGAACATTCAGGTAGAACAGTGAGAAAAAAGGAGTAAAAATATTGATCACGCGTCATGAGGATGAAGGTGGTGGATAATAGGGACGAAGCTTCGATCCATTGATCGCTTTAGGAAGAAGGGTACCGGTTAAGGTGGATAACCGAAAAGTTGCTGCTCCCACTTGTTTGGCAATGCGGTATGGACCGAACCAATGCAATTTAAACTTTTCGGCAGATCAGTTAGATTTAGCATTATAAAAGAGCACTAATTGGTTGATGGTAAACTCGGGGGTTTTAAGGAAACGATCATGAGTTCTTGCTTGTCTAAGCTGAACTTCTTGCAACACTAGAAAACTCTCAAGGCGATGTTCATCTAGAGACCATAAAGCCTCCAATCAGAAAGGGAAAGATTCTTCGCGGTAGTAATTTCTGCTCTAATGCCACTCGTAGACTAAGAACCACCAGTTCCATAGGAGCAATCGCCTCCAACCCATAAGCCAACTTGCAGGGAGTTGTTCCGGTCGCCACTTTATATGTTGTATGGCAAGCCCATAATATGGCAGGTAGGAATTGGTCCCATCTCTCCGGGCAAGCTAATACCAGTTTCTTTAAGATGTTCAATAGAGATTTGTTGGAACTCTCATCGAGTCCATTCGCTTGTGGATAGTAGGGAGAACTGAACTTATGCACAATCTAGAAGATATGAGTAAGCACTTGCATTAATGTGTTTGCAAAGTGTGTACCTTGATCAGTGACAATCTCCAAAGGTGAACCATAGCGTGGAAAAATATCTTTCATCAAGCATTTAGTGACCGCAACCGCTGTGGCGAAGAATAGAGCCCAAGCTTTGGCCCACCGAGTCGCATAATCTGTACAGGTAAGAGTATATCTGTTACTAGTAAGTGTAGCAAGACGTGTTATTGGTCCGATAAAATCCAAGCCCCATTTCTGAAAGGGTTCGAAAGGCAAAACTGCCTGGAGCGAAAAGTAATGTCTCTGTAAAGATTGACACAAACGTTGATACTCATCACACTGTCGCACATATTTAGTCTCATCATGGTACATAGTAGGCCACCATAAAGTAGTCTGTAGAATCTTCCGGTGGGTCAAGTCCACCACAAAATGACCTCCAGTTGGGACAAAATGAGCCATTGTGATTACTGAAGCAATTTCGTGTGGTGGAACACATCCTAGCCACACTCCCGAGTGATCCATGTAATATAACTACCCGACAAGTAGCCAGAATCCTCGACTATACATGGCAAGTTTCCGGTGAGCAGCAGGAGAGGTCGTGCCAACAGGACATCCACTAGTCAAGAAAAGCATCAAAGTGTCATAATAGGAGGATTTTACTGGCAATTCTTGTTGATCATCCTGTACAGTCTCAATTGCATAGATAGCAGGTGTGGTATCATCAACTCCTTCCGGAAGTTCACCAGAATCCAACCGAGATAGAAAACCAGCAAGTGCGTGTGTGGACCCTAGTCGATGTACTACTAAATAATCAAACTCTTGGAGAAACAAGACCCATCTTGCTAGTCTTGCTCCCAAATGTTGTTGGCGAACAAGGTATACCAAAGCTGCATGATCGACATGGAAGGTGAAGAGGCATCCCAGTAAATAATGCCAGAATTTCTTCACCGAATATACTAATCCGAGACATTCACGTTCAGTGATTGAATGATTATGCTCCATCAGAGCTAATCTGTGACTCACATTATACACTAGATGGAGCCATTTTTTCATTTGCTGCATCAACATGCTGCCAATCGCAATGTCGGATGCATCCACAAAGACATGAAATGGCATTTCCCAATTTGGCGCTTGTAAAATAGGAGCTTGCGTTAACAGTGACTTCAACCGATCAAAAGAGAGTTGACATGCCTCGGTCCATTCAAACTGATGAGGAGTACCGACTATCATGCGATTGAGTGGCGTGGCCAAATGAGCAAGGCACCGTAAATGTCGTCCATGCCACTGGATTTGTCCCAAGAAGAGCATCACTTCTTTGGGTATCTTGGGGCCAGGTGCCTCTAGTACAGCCTTCACCTTATCGGGGTTGAATTGAGTCCCTTGTTTGGAGATAATGTGCCCTAGAAACTTGCAGCAAGATACAGAGAATACAGATTTATTTGGGTTTAATCACAAACGGTATTCTCGACATTTTAAAAAACAGCAGCCTAAATGGTACAGATGCACGGAAGTATCACCGGATAAGGAGAAGTCATCCAAGTAAAATCTCATGAATGTGGTTAGATAAGGAGAGAAAACTTCCTGCATACAGTGCCAAAACGTACTTGGAGCATTTCGCAGACCAAACCACCTCACTATACACGCATAAATGCCCCAATTTGTTATAAATGTTGTCTTTGGAATGTCCTGCTCTACCATTCGTACTTGGTTATAACCACTATATCCATCCAAAAAGGAGTACATTGACCTACCACATCATCTAACATTGTGTCCAGAAACGATAGAGGGAATGGATCAGGTACTGTTGCTCCATTTAATTTTTGATAGTCCACACAAATCCGTAATTGCTTGTTCTTCTTAGGAGCTATGACAATGGGGGAAACCCACTTTGAATGCTCATTAGGGAAAATAAACCCAACCTTTAGCAATCGATCCAATTCTACTTTAACGTGGGCCGCATAGTGAGGATTCATCCTATAGTTGGGTTGTTTAATAGGCCGAGCATCAGGTTTCAGCGTAATCGTGTGTTGATAGATGTGCTGATCCAAACCCTTCATATCACGGTAATCCCATGCGAATACATCAGAGAATTCACGTAGTATCTGTAATAAGTTATCTTGGAAGGTCTTTGATAGCCCTACCTTGATCTTCACTGGCCGCGGATTGGTTTCATCAACTAAGTTGCAGGTAGCCAATTGGTCTTTTGGTACGTAGAACTGCTGGGGCATGGTCAAATCATCAACTGGCTAAAGCAATTGTTGGAGCGTCATATCATCCAAGGTCTGTGCTACACATTGTTCTAGTTCATCGGTCAGTGGTACTACCGTACAAGCCGCCAGACTCCAGTTATCTGCAATTGTTTGTAAGTCCACAGTTTCGAGAGACATCAGATCCTTGTTGGCTTTAAGAAAATATTCCTCTTCATCATCCAAAAGACCATCCAACATGTGTACAGGTTCGGCTACATATGGTCGTGCATGCAATTCACAAGGCTTGATGTCGTCTGGAACGACATATTTTCGGTGGTTATTCTTAAAAATCAATTCATGTGTAGACCAATCCTGAACTACCTTAGCTTGGGTAGTCCAAAGAGCAGGTTATATTCAAGGCTGGATTCAGAACAACAAAGGTCATCTTTAATAGAGCTCCTTGAAGAGTAATAGGAATATTTTGCACCAACCCAATCGGATGAACTCGGGACAGGTTCGATTTGTGTCCATCCCATCAATATATATAGTGCTGCCATGAGAGCATGGAACAGGAGAACTTTGATAGTTGTTCTCATTTCATATAATTGGATTCATACAAGTTGTATAAATTCCAATTTATTGTGAGTCAATATTTGATTCAAGATGCATGAGCTGATATTTGATGAAAGCCGCAGCCTTCACAACTCTAGTTCCGTTGATTTACTAAATAGTTTCTCAATTCTCAACTCAAGATGAGTTGATATTAAAGATAGTTATGAGTGATAGAGTCATAGGAATGACTCTGTTCTTTCGATCGAGGGAAGGAAACGCTTCAGGAACACTTCATGATTTCATTACATTATTCATGGTTGTGAGTACACTTCATGATTTCATTACATTATTTATGGTTTTGAGTACACACCGAATTATTCTTATCATTTTTAAGAGAAGTGTTTGACTTTAATCTCATACACGCATCTATGTGGACTATAAAGTTGGTGGTATGGGACATCAAACTTTGTATTCTACCTAGGTGTAGGACAGATGGTATGGGAGAGAAGTCTCTGAGCTTGTATTTTTTTATATGATTTGGAGTTCATTTATATGATCTTCTGGTATCATTTTGTTATTAGACAACAGAGGGGCAGTTGAGACAGTCACTCTTTATGTGATCGCAAACAAGGCAAGTCCGCAGGCAAGTGGCCTAGAAGCGGAAAGGCAAGGTTTGTACATAAGAACTATGAATAGGAAATTGCATTAAGAAGAAATTCAAAGAGTACGTACTACTTTATTTGATATGCTTGAGAATAGGCCATGGTTCATACATACTGTGTATGAGGTGAGCTAGATGCTTAGCATAGTGGGCTATAGTGTGCACACATCTACTTAACATTTTTCAGTATGTCTAGTGGACTCATATTATGGTCCTCATTTGTTGGTGCAAGGAAATCAACAATTGAAGTTTTGATGAAGGTTTGAAGTCAAGGACTGAACAAAAGATCAAGATATGAAGCATGAAGGAAGTACATGTTCAGAGAATGAAGATGTCTATATATATGTACATTAATTTAGAGTTAGCTCATTTATACTTTTGTATGGTTATGAGCTTGTAAATATTTTCCTATATATACAAGGAAAAAATGTCGGGGCAAATATGAGAGGGTGTGAGAGAACAAGAATTGAAGAGAATTAGAAGTCATTAGACACTTTTAAAGTGAGTAAGATAGCTCTCTCATCCAGATGTAAAACTTTTCCGTAATGAAGAAAAGTTGCACCTGATTTTCCTATGTGTTCTCCTTTTGTGCTTGATCATTTCAAGAATCCTTTTGTAGGTATCTAATACCATAGTTAATGAGTCTATGGTTAAAGTTTGAGAGCCTAATTGTAAACAGGCTGTGAGAATTATGAGTAGGAACATTCATATGTGAGGAAGTGTTGAGTGTCTTCTGAAACAGGCGCAATCCCGACGATCAAAGAAATGGTTCGTTCTCAGTGCACAATGTAAAGTTTTGCACAAATGAGGAATCAAAATCTAAGAGAGTTAAGCCATATATGGCTAAAAGCATTTGCTTAAGTGGGTTCTAGTTTGGGAGAACCAAGCTTCAGAAGTTGCAGGTGTCAAAGTCCATTGTAAAGAACTATAGTTTTAGACATAGGTGACTTGTTAAGATCATTTCTTAAGTTCTACTAAGTCTTTTGGAATGATTTAACTTGGACAAGGTGCGCAAACTATAGGTGACACCTTGTGCAAAGTTTTATCAAAAAAATTATACATTTGATAAGTCGATGAGTGAGTTATGTGCAAGAGACTTCCTGTGTAGTCACCTTCTGTTCAAGATTTTGGAAATTAAGTATTGATCCTCCAAATTGGTGAAGGTTTTAAGTTATACTTGATATAGAGGTGGTCTAATTTCAAGGATAACTTGTTCTTTTGGAGATTAATACTCTCCATCAGTGGTATCAGAGCAGGAAGCATCAAAATTGAAGAAAGGAGGACCCCAACTGGTGCAATTATAAAGAATTCAACATTTGACGATACAAAAGGTGAAAGCTTGAAAGAAAATCTTGAAAAGGAGGCCAAAAGATATCAAGGAAGACAAAATGAACTTCATTCAAAGCAAAGGTAATCTTATTCGTCATAAAGCTTGAAGGATTTAATACACAAGTGAAGAAAGGATGGGAGATTCTCTTCAGATAGAGAAACTGGATAGAGAGAACTATCCAACATGGTCAATGAGGATGGAAGCTCATATTATGAGCAAAGACTTGATAGGTTATATTAGAGGTGAAGAGGAAAAGCCTCAGTTCAGAGATCCTAGTGTTCCAAATAGGGACGAATTGTCAGAATTGAAGACTTGGATGAAGAAAGATGCTCAAGCTAGGAGCATTATCTATATGGGAGTTAATGACTACTTGCTATCTCATATTAGAGGTCTTGAAAGTGCAAGTGATATATGGAATGCTTTGGATGAGCATTTCCAAAACACCAAAAATTCAAGGAAGGCATCCTTGTGGGCATAGTTTACCACATTCAAGAAGAAGGCCTCTCAATCCATTTCAGATTATGTAACAAGGATGAAAGACATTGCAGATGCATTAGGAGCAGTTGATGAAGATATTGAGGAGGATAAATTGGTAAGGCATATCCTCATAGGTTTGAGAGGTGATGAAAAATGGAAGCCATTCATTTTATCTACTAATTTATCACTAGATCATTTTACTCCTGACTTAAATCAGTTGCTAGGAAACATGCTAACTTTTGAGTAGGATGTCAAAGGTGAAAGTGATAAAAGTGCAAGTAAAGCACTGTATTTAAAGGATAAGAAGAAGAATAGCAAAGGGAAGCAACAAGCAAATGAAGATGAAGGTACAACTAGCCAAGCTAACTTCCTAAGAGGAAGAGGAGGTGGCAAAGGTAGAGGAAGAGGCAGAAGTAATAAAGATGGAGTCAAAGCTTGCTAGATTTGTGATAAGACAAATCACTTAGCTCATGATTGTTGGCATAATGCTCAGAATAATGGTGGATATAAATAGAACTTTAATTCAAGAGGAAGAGGTGGTAGAAATCAAAGAGGTAATTTTAGAGATAGAGGTAGTAGAGGTTATTCTGGAAGAAATGCAGGTAGAGGATTCGAAAGTCAACAATACAACAATACTTACTACAATTATGCTTCAGATCAAAAGGAGGATTCAACATTGATTATGAATGCAACTTGTGAAAGGCAAAGTGAGAGTCTTCTACATTGACTCATGGTGTAGCAATCATCTGAGTGGCAACATAGCATTAATGACTGATTTGGAAAATAAGGTAACTAATCATGTAGTTCAAACAGGTGACAATACAAAGCATTATGTGAAGTCATTTGGATCAGTAAAGGCCAAGGATGGAAGTACTCTCTTGATTAAGGTTTTGTATGTTCCTACAATTCCAACGAATGTGATAAGTGTAGGACAAATTGTTGAAAAAGGTTATGAAGTTAGGTTCACTAATGAGGGAGTTTTTATGGAAGACCCTACCAATGGGTATAAAAAAATTATTTCAGGAAAGAAAGAAGGAAGATTGTTCACATTGAAGATTCAGGGTAATGTTGGTCATGCGTTGTTCACCTATGGAGGACATAAGATCTCTTAGCTAGATCTTTGGCACAAAAGGCTTGGACATTTTAATGAAAGAGGTATTAAAGATATGGTTAACAATGGTTCAGTGCTTGGATTGCCTAATGTTGCAGGTCAATATATGACATACAAATGTGAGGCATGTCAATTAGGTAAGCCTCATAAGAAATCTTATTCCAAGCATGGTTTTATGTATTCAGAGAAGCTGAAATTGGTACACACAGATGTGTGGGGACCATCAAAGGATTTCAGCATCAATGGTTCAAGGTATTATGTGATTTATGTTAATGATGCTACCACATGGATCACTATCTATGTGATCAAAGATAAGTCAGAGGTATTCAATACATTCAAACATTATCATGTGTATGCAAAGAGAATTACAGGTCAGAAATTGAAGAGACTAAGGTCAGATGGAGGGGGAGAGTATTTCTCTAATGACTTCAATCATTACTTGTAGAATGCAGGTATAAAAAGGGAAATGACTTGCAGGTACTCTCCTCAACAAAATGGTGTAGGAGAAAGGAGGAATAGAACTCTTATTGAGTTTGCAAGATCCATGATCAAGGAGAAAAATTGCCCAAATTATTTGTGGGCTGAAGCTATAAATACAACCACATATTTGGTCAATAGATTACCATGTAAAGCTTTGCAGGGTATGACACCATATGAGGCATGGTGGGGTAAGAGGCCTACTCTAGATCATTGCAAAGTATTCGGATGTTTGGCATATGCATATGTGCCATCTCAATTAAGGCACAAATTGGAACCTAAAGCTGAAAAGTATGTGTTCATTGGATATGATGATAAGCAGATGGGATATAGGTTGTGGAGTCCATCCACAAAACAATTCCTTGTATCAAAGGATGTTACATTTGATGAGCAAGGTAATTGCTATGCAGGAACAGTCAATATTTATGCAGGTGATGAAGTTGTGAATCAAAAGAAAGGTAAATCAAAGGTTCGGATATTCGATGAAGAGGAGAACAATGAAGTACATGTTGATGTTGAAGAAGTGCCAAGGTTTGATCCAGAATGTGATGAACCAAAAACCTCAAGAAGTGGAGAACTCAGAAGGTCATCAAGACACAAATGGCAACCTACAAGGTATAGCTATGACACTTTTTTTGGCTACCAAAGATTATGCTTATATGGTAAAGGCAGATGAAGACCCTTCTACATATGAAGAGGAAAAAGGTGAGGAAAATTGGGAGAAAGCTATGCAAGAAGAGTATGATTCATTGAAGGAGAATGGCACATGCGATTTGGTTCCTAAACCAAATATTCATAAGATCATTGGATGAAAATGGGTCTACAAGACAGAGGTTTGCAGATGGAAGTGTGTCTAGGTATATAGCTAGAGTTTTTGTGAAAGGTTTTGCTCAGACATGTGGTATAGATTATGATGAGACCTATAGTCTTGTGGCAAAGATGACAACCATTAGGACACTCATAGCTATTGCTGCATTTAAAGGTTGGAAATTATGTGAATTAGATGTGAAGAATGCTTTTCTAAATGGTTACATTTCAGATGATGTTTTCATGGAGCAACCACAAGGATTGAGAAATGAAAGGTTTCCAGATCATGTATGTAAGCTCAAGAGAGCTTTTTATGGATTGAAGTAGATAGTAGCTTGCTTGGTAAAGCAAGTGATGATGGGTTCATTTACATGTGCATATATGTTGATGATATAATTCTTACATGTACAGATGAGAAAGGCATTCAAAGCCTAAAGAAGCAAATGGAGAAAGAGTTCAAGATCAGTGACTTGGGAGACTTGTCATACTTCTTGGGCATGGAGATCTCATACACTCAATATGGAGTGTATGTAACTCAAGAAAGGTATTTGAAAAGCTTGTTGATCAAGTTTAAAATGGATGATTGCAGGGTAGCACCTACTCCTATGGAGGTGAGTAAAAAATTGAGCAGATATGGAGGAGAAGAATTCAAGGACATGAAGCTATATCAAAGTTTGGTTGGTAGTCTGATCTATGCTACATTAACTAGGCCTGACTTGTCATATGCAGTTGGAGTATTATCTCAATTCATGCATTGTCCTAGGAAAGAACATTGGGTTGCAAGACAAAGAGTGTTGAGATACATTAAGGGTACACTCAAAGAAGGTTTGTATTATGGTTTTACATCAGATACAAACATCAATACATATAGTGATACAGATTGGGCAGGTAATCTTGATGATAGGAGATCAACATATGGATACTTGTGTTATGTGGGAGATAAGTTAATTTCTTGGTGTTCTAAGAAGCTACACACAGTTGCTTTATCATCCATAGAGGCTGAGTACAAAGGTATGGTGGAAGCTGCAAAGGAAGTGATATGGTTTAAGACTCTTGTGAAGACTTTTGACATCATCCAGAGTACACCCACTATTCATGGAGATAACATGAGTTCATTGTACTTAGCTGCTAATCCTGTTTTTCATGCCAAGACTAAACACATTGAGATTCAGTATCACTTTCTAAGAGAGAAGGTGATGGATAAAGAGATTGAAGTTATACATACTTCAACAAAAGATCAGATAGTTGATATGCTAACCAAAAGCTTGGATGGACCAAAGCAACAAAGATTCAAAGACATGGCAGGTATAAAGAAGATAGAGAAAACCTCAATTGATGATTGAGGGGGAGCTGTTGGTGCAAGGCAATCAACAATTGAAGTTTTGATGAAGGTTTGAATTCAAGGAATGAAGAAAAGATCAAGATATGAAGCATGAAGAAAGTACATGTTCAGAGAATGAAGATGTCGATATATATGTACATTAATTTAGAGTTAGCTCATTTATACTTTTGTATGGTTATGAGCTTGTAAATATTTTCCTATATATACAAGGAAAAAATATCGGGGAAAATATGAGAGAGTGTGAGAGAACAAGGATTGAAAAGAATTAGAAGTCATTAGACACTTGTAAAGTGAGTAAGGTAGCTCTCTCATCCAGATGTAAAACTTTTCAGTAATGAAGAAAAGTTGCTCCCGATTTTTCTGTGTGCTCTCCTTCTATGCTTGATCATTTCAAGAGTCCTTTTGTAGGTATCTAATTCCATAGTTAATGAGTCTATGGTTAAAGTTTGAGAGCCTAATGTAAACAGGCTATGAAAATTATGAGTAGGAACATTCATATGTGAGGAAGTGTTGAGTGTCTTCTGAAACAGGCGCAATCCCGATGATCAAAGAAATGGTTACTTCTCAGTGCACAATGTAACGTTTTGCACAAATGAGGAGTCAAAATCTAAGTTGAGAGGTAAGCCATCTATGGCTAAAAGCATTTGCTTAAGCGTGTTTTAATTTGGGAGAATCAAGCTTTAGAAGTTGCACGTGTCAAAGTCGACTGTAAAGAACTAGTGTTTTAGACATAGGTGACTTGTTAAGATCATTTCTCAAGATCTACTGAGTCTTTTGGAATGATTTAACTTGGAGGAGGTGCAAAACTATAGGCAACACCTTGTGCAAAGTTTTATAAAAGAATTTACACATTTGACAAGTCGATGAGTGATTTATGTGCAGCAGACTTTCTATGTAGTCACCTTCTTCACAGTTTGTTCAAGATTTTGGAAATTAAGTATTGATCCTCCAAATTGGTGAAGGTTTTAAGTTATTCGTGATATAGAGGTGCTCCAATTTCAAGGATAACTTGTTCTTTTGGAGATTAACACTCTCCATCATCATTATATCTAGGAGTGCCAGATTATGATAATAATTTTCTTGACACACCTCATTCCTAGCTAGGAATGATTTTATCATAGTGATGATCAGATGGTGGTTAGACATAAAGCAAGTTTCATCCACTTGGAACATCTTGCATGTTATTATTGAGAAGGTGGTGGTAGTTCCACTAGTTGCTATACATTCTTAGCACGTCTTCACTTGGCATGATGGATTTGATTCCAAAGAGTGGATTAGGATTTACTTTGTATGGGAAATATTTTGATCCATAGTTTGGATTATCATAATAGATCATGATTTTGATCCATAGTTTGTATATTATATATGACAGATTGAACTTTGGATCCATAGTTCCGATGTGATTGATTGACATCTTAGTCCATGTTTGGATGTGACTAATTGAGATCTTAGTCCATAGTATGGATATGAGAGATTGATATTTTGGTCCATAGTTTGGATCATTGACATATTGAAATCTTGGTCCATAGTTGATACATTGACATATTGATATCTTGGTCTATAGTCTGGATTGTTAATAGATTATCATCTTGGATTCATAGTTTGGATCATGATGAGAATTTCTTTAGTTTTATTTCATTACGGTGAGTAAATCAAGCAGATTTACTTGAGTTTAGAGATAAAACACTACTTGGAAAAGATTTTCATTTCTTGTTAGTATTCTTGCACAGAGAGTTGGACATAGTCACATTGTTTTGATATTTGCATTACTCTAGTGGAGTAAGTGATTTTGCACAATTATACCATATGACAAGCTATCAATGGGTATTCTAGGGAGACAAGGGCACGTTGCCAAGGTCTCTACAGGTGACAAGCCTTCACAAGTTAGTGGTCAAGGTCTAGGCATAGGGAGTCCGAGGATATTCCGAGTACTTACACTGCACACATATGGAATCATTGGGCCTCAGAGGGATTACTACAGTATGCCCAAGGCAAGGACTACTTTTTGTTGGTGGAAATGCTAGATATAAAGCACAGAGATCAGTTGTCTACTTTTTGAGCATCTAGTATTTTAGACACCGACCACACTCTACTTTTATTATTTGGAATCATAGATTTTGATTCCCAGGTTTATAGCTCCTTCTTTATCATTGAGGACAATGATCTTTTGAAGGGGGAGAGAGTGTTATATTCTAGAGATGTACATGCTTGGAGGAACGAGAAGTTCCTTGCTCGGGGGATAGCTAAGGCCAAAAGATAGAGAGTTCATACGAGGACCTATTCATGATGGCGAGATGAGTAGAGGAACCTTAGAGAGAACTCTAGATGGTGACTAGGCAAGGGCTATAAATAGGTTGGGAGGAGAGTCCCAAGCATGTCATTCTCCACTTCTCACATAATTGCTTTCCCGAGTGTGTTTGTACCGTTGTTGTTTGAGTGTCAATTGCTGAAATTTATAGCATGTTCACCATCGAGTGTTGTCTTTCCTTTTTCGTTTTATCGTACTCAGCCACATCTTTACAGTACCTACGGATATGCCCTATTTCACTGCAAAAATGGCATTTAGGTGGTGGAGGAGATGCACCTTCACTTGATCGACCTGCATTCCACCGAGTTTGTCCAAAGCTAGTTGACCATGCTCCTCTATAATTCTTGTATCCTTGGTAAAGAGTATTCCTCATTTATGGTGGTACATAATGACTGGCAAGTTGCCCTTGTTCTTGAATGATAGCATTGACAGCCGCTCTGCTCTGTACCTTTGCATTATAAGAACAAGTCTTCGTAGTGTGGTCCGCTCTATGGCAAATGGTGCAGTACATCTGATTCAGAGTGCATGCTAAGCTGTTGCGTCCTGTATTTTTACATTTAGTACATAAAATTTGTTTTAGAGGATCCTCGTTTGAATGCTTGGATGCCTTCAACCACTCTAGATCTTCACTGAATCCACCCACTTTATTTTCTAACTTTAAGACCATTGCGATTACGACATCCAAGGTCATTCCACCCACACATCGTATGATCATGATTTGTTTCAATTGGGGATTTAATCTATTTATGAACCACTAAGTGATGACATCATCTGGTAAGTTGGCATGTGCTGGCAATAGCTGCCGTAAATGAGTTCGGAATAGAGTGGCATAGTCTTGTACATTCTGGTGTGGCTTCTACCTATTATTCTGCAGGTAATCAAAAATTTCAGCTGGGTTTTCTTTAATCGAAATCATTGCAGAAATGCATCCTTCACGTCATCATACTACCGCAACTGATTCAAGTCATACTCGGTTAACCAGCAAGCAGCTTCATTAACCGAAGTTGACTGGAACACAATGGCTTTATAGACAGGGTCTGTTGGGTAATTCAAAACTGCATAATTAATTTTAAATGTCTGCACATGCACATCGGGATCATCTCCCAGAAAACCTCCAAATTTTGTGTACGTGACTCCAACTAGCACCGGGCGCAATGGAATAATCTGTTGTTGTTGTTCTTGTTGGTGCTGTTGTTGTTGTGAACTACTCATATTGCCTAAACTTTGGGGATAGATTTCCTGATGTCCTTGGACCTTATGGTCACTTTGCTAATTTTTCGGTCCAAAAATATCTTCAAACCGATTACTTAGCTCAAAATCTAACAGCCCTTTCTCAACCCTAGTGTCGAAATTGGCTAAACTTGCACCTAAAAATGGTGAATGTAGTAAATTCCTACCAAACAATAATGCACTATCACAGAAAATCACTGAATTGTCACTGGAGAGCACCGAATTGTCATGGGACAATACCGAATTTTCATCAAAGATCACCGAATTATTACTAGAGAATACCGAACTGTCACTGAAGATCATTGAATTGTCACCGAATAGCGCTGAACTGTCATCGGACAACATTGTAATACCTTTAGAAACTAACATAATGTCTTCATGCTTCTGCACAGCACCGAACTGCCACCAGAATTGCAACTAGCTTGTTGGACTAATCCTTCTGCAACTAAACTTGATTTTTCTTCACTTCTACCACCAGATGGTATTCCTAACAAATTTGGAACTACCGAGGGATGTGAATCACTTTGATATTTGGGATACGATTCACCAGAACGTGTTACTAGCATATATCAAAGGACTCTTCTTCGCTCCTTAACCTTTTCTTCAACTGGCTACACCATTTCCCACAGACAGCACGAGTGTTAATCTATTAAACTACTGTTTCAACTGTTATCAAATCTGGGTTCTTGGTATGGTTAGGGGTGTGCAAAACAGAGGCCCATTTTTTTTATTTTCCCAATTCTTACAAATTGAATGTACACTACTGCACCAACTTAATGATCCAGATTATCTATCCTTCAAATACATATCTATTCTGCACATTACAATGTTCTTCACCGCAATACGCCTAACGCACACTTCGTCACTTACTATATGATCACTTAACTTAATACTTCATCAAACTTAATACAGTACTCAACTTAACTCACAGAGAGATAAAATACTTAGAGTTTCAACCATGCGCTACACTCCACTTCGGGCATTCACCCAGACTCACACTCGGGCAACATACCCTACGTCTCACACATGCTTCTTTGTATTAAACAAAAAGTTACAATTGTTGTGCTATGCCCTTTTGGTATGCGTTGTCGGAAAGAATTTATTGCTCTTAAAATATTACTAAAATTAAAAGATTAATTGATTGGAATAAGTTTGAATAAATTATGAAAAGTTTGACTAATGTTTGATTTTATTTTTTGCAGGACAAGAAGTTTGATGACTAATACAAAGATATGAAGTATTTACCAAGGTGTTTTCTAATGAAGTTGTGGGTATAGCTTAAAAAGCAAGGGTTAGTCAAGGGTTTATCTAAGTTTTGAAAGCAAATACAAGGGTATTTAAGGATCAAATGTAGGTTTTGATCATGTTTTGCAGGGTTCAAACGTAATTTCAAGGTTAATTAATAAATCTTGATGGTTATGGAAGGTTAGAAGATTAGTTTATGGTTTAGTTGGGGTTAAAAATCATGGTTTGAAGTTAGTTGAAGGGTAAACATATGGTTAAAAGGTTAATTAAGTAGGTTTTATTCTATAAATGAGTTAATAAATAGGGTAAAGTATAATAAATAGAACCTTGGCAAAATATTTCAAAGTAAAAATATGTTAATTACTCATTTTCATTATTTTCACTAAGGTTATGGTAACAATTAAATTTATTTATGGGTTTAATTTCATTTTTTCTAAAGGTTTGTAATTATTCTAAAGTAATTAAATAAATAAAAAGGACTTGAAAGGTTGTTTTAAATTCTAAATGGATGGTCAAGAGAATATTTATTTTTGTAAAGGGTGTGTATTTCTCGAAATTCAAATAGAGAAAAAATCCCAGGCCTAAATTCTTGTTGAGTGTTGTTGAGTTAAAGAGGAGTAAATGTAGGGGCATGGATCAGTTATCTTAGGGAAAAAGTGGGCTATGGTGGGCTACTCTCATCTATATAAAGAGGGGAGTCGTATTCACAAGCTCATGTGATTTTTCAGGTACTCTATTTTTCCTTTGCTCTAGACTATAGTCATTTGTGCACACATTTCCATGACTATCCTCTGGCAAGAAGAGAGAGAAGTCCATCTCTCTTGCTTTTGTCATTCATTCATTGTAGAGCAATTTTTTTTACTTTGAAAAATATTCGACGCAGAGATGAGGAGTGTTTTTGCTTTTCTTTATTTCTTCCTTTCCATTTTTCCTTTTCTTCTCTTTATTTAATGTTCTTTATTTCTCTTCCCTCTCTTCTCTGTTGGCGGTGCAGCAACGCTACGTGCATAGCACACAGGGAGAGAGAGGAGAATAGGACATAGTTTTTTTATTATATATAATTGTTTTGTTCTATTATTTCTTATTTAATGCTTTCTCTTTCCCACCCTCCTGCAGCCAGTCGGCGGCGCAGCGGCTATAGGAGGGAGAGAGAGAGAGAGAGAGAGAGAGAGAGAGAGAGAGAGAGAGAGAGAGTTGAGAGTTTTATTTTTTTATTTTTTATTTAGATTAATTTTTGAATCTCCTTCCCTTCCCCTCAATGCAGCCATCCGACGACGACCAGCGCAGTAGAGAGAGAGAGAGAGAGAGAGAAAGAGAGAGAGAGAGAGACTGAGAGAGTTTTTTTCCTTCTTTTTTATTATTATTGTTTTTTATTTTATTTCTTTTCTTTTTGTTTATGTTTTAAATATTATATGATTTAGATTACATATATATTTTATGTGTTTATTTTTTGTTTTCTTTTATTAATTATATATACTAGAACAATTTAGGTATAATATGTTTCTGTATAAATAAATATGTGTTATGTATGTGTGAATATATATATGTGTGTGAATGTATATGTATGTATGTATGTGTGTATGTTTTAAGTAGTTTATTTTATGTTCTAAATGTTAATGTATTTCCATTTAATTTATGAGATGCATATGTATTAAGTATGAGATGAATGACATGGATGGTTAATGATTTTATTATGTATAAAAGATGTATGTATGTGTTTATTTATCTAAATTATTTACATGTTTATGATTTGAATTCTTAACCTTCTTTTATGAGTTTCAGGTTACTAAAAGGAGGGTCCATTTATCCATTAACCCATATCCTTCTCAAAAGATTTCATCATTTTTCTAACCTTCTCCTTATCCATTCACTTATCCTTTTCTTTCCTTACCCTTTGACCAATCTTCTTCAACCCTTAGCTTGATAAAAACTTATTGGAAAGGCATTACATTTAGTAAATGGTTGTATCTGTGTTAGATGTTAGTGCATGAACCTATGTTAGATGTTAGTGCATGTACCCTTGTTGAATGTTAGACATGTTAGTTAAAGTATGCATATTAGAAGTTAGGTAATGCATGTTAGATGTTTGAAGTTAGGTAGTGCATGTTAGATTTTAGGAAATGCATGAAAATGTTAGGAAGAGTATGTAAAGGTTAGGAATGTTATTGCAAATTAGATGTTAGAAGTTATGTTAATGCATGTTAGAAGTGTATGCATGTTAGTTACTGCATGTCAATTAATGTATGCATATTAGATGTTATGAGTATATCATGTATGCATGCATGTTGATTTATGTTATGCATGTATGTTATGCTTGCATGTTGTGTGTTTGTGCATGAATGGTCATCCATGTGTGCTAGTGCATGTGCATGTATGCATATGTGTATGTTAGTGCATGCTTGCTTATATATGTATGCTAGTACATGTAAGTTCATGATAGGAATGGTATGTATGTATGTTAGTGTAGTTATGTATGCATGTTCATTTATGCATGTGCATGTATGCATGTTCATGTATGCATGTATATGTATGTTTATGCATATGTGTGTTAGTGTAAGTTATTTATGCATGTGTGTATGTCATGTATGTATGCATGTTCATTTATGCATGTGCATGTATGCATGAGAGTTATGTTAGTGCATGTATGCATGTTCATTTATGCATATGCATGTTCATTTATGCATATGCATGTATGAATGTATGCATGTTCATTTATGCATGTTCATTTATGCATGTGCATGTATGCGTGTGAGTTATGTTAGTGCATGTATGCATGTGAGTTATGTTAGTGCATGTATGTTATGTATGCATGTGTATGTATGTTCATGCATATGTGTGTTAGTGTAAGTTATGTATGCATGTGTATGTATGTTCATGTATATGTATGTTATGTATGCATGTTCATTTATGCATGTGCATGTATGCATGTTGTTTTGTTTTGGACTCCAAGTTGTCCTCTCCAATCATGAAGTAACAAAGAATCAACAAATCATCTTTATTTTGTCAATCCTAGGAATATCCACAAGACCACAGCCCCTTCAAGATAACAGATTCAAGGAAATAAGAGATTGATGGCTGGATTGCTGAGAGAAATTGAAGATGAAGAGAAAATCTTGAGATTACCATAACTAAGGCAAATCTCCATCATTTTCTATGTTCTTTATGTCAAAACCATGCCATTTCATTAGCAGAATACAAATATGAACTCAAAACTGAAAAATATCACCTGTATCACCAAGACGAGACAATCGCGATTCTGTACCAACAGACGATTTTCACAATTTTGAAACTTCCTGCAGTCCTTTCCACTCATTTACAGCAATAGGTCTCTCCCTTCATACAACTTACTCAGTAATACACAATTAAGACTCACAAATCTCCATGATTAAGCAAGAGACAAGCTCACACATCAAAAGAAATACACACAACAAGAGAAAACACGATTTTGCAGAAACTCTTTCTTCTCTATTGATAGCTTGAGCAAATGGCTAACCAACCTCTCCAAAATAGAGAAAATTGACTTATATACATTTTCAAGTGTCCCTTTTCACACTTGAAATTAGGTCTTTTTCTCTAATTTTCTAAAAAATGCTATCTAAGAGTTTCTAAAAATTCTACAAAAATTACAGAAGATCCTCAACCACATAAGGAAGACTCTTCCTTATTTTTACAATCATTGCATAAATATTTTACAATTTTTTTGACTTTTTACTAATTTTTTCATCAAAAATGCTCCTTCAAAATCACTCCTTCCAACATCCTTCCCCTCCTAAACCTTTCGGCTCCTGACGAAAGATTTTCTTTATGTGAGCTCAGCTTTATTTCTTCTTCCTTTGATACACTTGTGACACCAAATCATGGCTCTTCCTTTCAGTGACATTCAAATTATTGACCATTTCAAATAAAGCTTTCCTCCATTGTACTGCAGCTTCAGGCTTGTCTATAACGTCCTTCTTCAAATATTCTGTGTAGGCAACTTCATAGGCAGTAAGTCTTGCTTTTGTAACAACTGATAGGTTTCCAAAAATCTCTGATTCCCTCTCAAAAAATCCATAATCGAAAGCATCCTCAAAAATCTGTAAGTAATGGCTACCCAAAAATATAATTCTGCTGTAGTAGGCCATTAAGCAGATCCTATCTGGTGTCTCACTTAAATCAAACAAAAGAGCATCGGTTGGTGAATTAAAACCTATGTAGTTCAAAATTCTGATATCTGTATCAGTGTAGGTCTCTATACAAGCTAGAATCAATCTCATTATTCTGACAAGTAATATACAGGCTGGATCATTAACATCTTTATATGTCGTTAAAATTGACTCAGCAGCATTCACCATGTAATTTTTTGTAGGCCAAGTACCTGCCTTTGGACCTGCTATTTTTGGAAAATTCAGCCATTTTGCTGGAATCTGCCCTGTTTTCCTCCTTTCCCAAAAAACAGTCCATTCTCTTCTTCTGGCAACTGGACAATAGGCTGGGTTTATCTTTAAATTCAAAGGTGCCTCTTTCCAGATTTTCCTGCATTCCTTATTGGCATCCAACCACTTATTCCTCCATTTAGGATTTGCTCTTTCAAATAACTCCTTCGTGACATTAATATCTTCTTCATATTCAAGGTATTTGTTCGGAGATAGCCCTACTCTGGCTAATTGATAATTCTTTATACTCTCCAAAATCATGCAGAAAGGTATTCCCAATCCATCTGCAGCCCAATGATGCTGATCTGGATTAATGCCTTTATTCAGAGCAAACTTAACTATTTGATCTTCATACTCATCATGCATTTTTCTGATAAAATCCATTCTTGACTCTCTATTGGTCAATAATTTCTGTACAAACTCTTCAGAATATTCTTCCTCTGTTTCTTTGGCTGCTGACTCCTTGTTCTCTTGTTCCCTGTCAAAATCCCCTGTTTCATATTCTCTGTTGTCTGTATCTTCTGCCTGTACTTGATCTTGAATTTCTTCTGGAACTTTTGATTTCTCCAACTGTTTCTGTAGTTCTTCTATAGTCATCATTGAACTTTTGTTCTGAGCTTCCCATAACTCCTTTTCCTTCCTCCACTCATTTCTTTCTTCCTCCATCTTTGCTTGCCATTCACTTCTTTCCTTCTCTACCTCCAAATGTAATTGATGATATCCTCTCATTGATGTGGCAGCATGAGTGTTTGCCTGTTTCTCCATTTCTTTGGCCTCTTTTAATTCTGTTTGAAGTCTTTGAATTTCTTTATGCAGCTCTTCCTTTTCTTCCTCTGTCAATTGAACAGATTTGCTTCCACCTTGTAGTTGACCTTCTTCTAACAACACTTTATTAATCTCTTCATGTGCTCTAGTCAGAATTTGATAAGATGTTTGTAAAGTTCTGTATCTTCCTCCAATGGTTTTTAATTCCATATCCATTTTGGCATTCTGCTCTGATAACTTTACACTCTTTTCTTCCAAATATTGTATCCTATTCTGCTTCTGAACCTCAGCTTCTTCCAAAGCAATGATTCTATTGAGATATTCCTCATTCCTTTCCTTTATCAACCTTAATTGCTCTGTCATCTGCTCTTTTTCTTTCTTATGTTCTTTGATAATTAAACTGCCTTTTTCAAATTCTGATTCAGCCACCATTCCTGATATGATCATATTTCTGCTAGATGGTCTGAATTGTTCAATGTTGCTCATAATCATTTGACAAGCTGATCTTATATTTTTGGGTATTCTCTCCAACCCTACTTCTATTTATGTCTGTCTTACTTCAATTTGCTTATCTTCTTTCTCCACATCATCTTCTTCTGCTGCTGTTTCATCTTCTATGTCCTGCATATCTTGTTCTTCATCACTGTGATCATAGTTTTCTGTATCCTGATTGTTATCATCCTCTTCATAAACTAATGCTCTGTCATTTGCACTCTTCTGCTCTGAAAAATCTGAAGCTTCCTTCTCTTTTAATGGCTTCTTTTCTGCCACTACTTGTTGCTTCTCTGTGAAGAGCTTGACTTCCTTAATTAGTATCTCCTTCTCTTGTGTTAGGGTTTCCTGACTATCATTTGAGTCCTTTTCAACAAGAATTTGTTGAACTTTCTTGAGTTGGTCTTCCTGTTCCTGCTTTTCCTGAACTTCAACTGATTCAATTTCTTTTGTACCAGCAACCTGGTCATCACTTTTCTCTTTTATGCATTCCTGATCTTGCTCCTCAATATCCATAAAATCTGCTTCCACTTCCTGTTCTTGATCATTCTTAGATGTAAATTCCTCACTGCTTTTTATATCCTGCAGCACATCCTTTATACTTTGAACAATGCCTACCTCTATTACTTGTCCAAAGACCTCCTGAGCATTCTTTTCTGATTCTAACTCCTTACTTTCCTGTTCTTTGAATGCATCCTTCTGCTGATTATTTGAGCTAAGTACACTGCCGAATACTTTCTTTGCTAGTTCCTCCAAACTTGCAGTCAATTTTGCATTTAATTTGAACTGTGTCTGTGATGGGTTGGTCCATATTGAATTTTCGTTAACGTTCATTATTCCAGAATTATCTTCATTTCTCTTCTGGTCTTCCTCTTCTGTCATCTTTGCCTTTCCTTTTAACTGCCTCCTTTTTTCTTCAGCACTCACCTGTGGAACTATTTCCTCCTGTGTCTGCTTCTCTTGAGGTTTCTTACTTGAATCCTCAGGTGTCTTCACTTTTTCCACAGCCTGTACAGCTATATTGGGAGTGTTGGGTATTGACAGATTTAAACTTTTTAGCAAAAAACTCTCAATGTCGCTGTCTGAATCAGATGAGAATCGTGAAGATCCTCCCACTTCTTGTTCTATAGGCTTTGACACTTCCATCTCTGAGGTTAGCTTTTGTGTTTCTTTGGTAGTTACCTGTCTCATTTCTTTTATCACAGGTTCATCTGCCATCTTTCCTTTCCCTTTCTTTATCATCTTCTTCTTTTGAACAGGTTTCCTTGGCATCTTCTTTTTCACTATTACTGTAGTTCTGGCCTCTGGAGGTCCTTGCAACTCCTTGAAGTATGCCAGCAATTCTACCTCCTTCTTTACAAATATCTCTTCAGTTTCTGCTGCCATCATTTCTTCATGCAATGCTTCATAGTGCTCCACCTCTTCTTGGATCCAATCGGTAGCTTTACATGAAAAATCTTCCAGCATTTTTTGATATTGTGCCTCGTATATGGCTCTTTTGCTGTTTCCTTGAGTGAGATAAGTGTAAAGTTGTTCTTTGCTTGTCTGCGGAGGATGAGGTTCACTGGAGGATTGCACCTTTTTCTGTGCTGCCACCTGTTCCTCTCTTGTTTCTTCCGCCTGTTCTAACTCTACTTTTCTGGGGTCCAACTTTCTTTTCTTTACTGGAACCACGTCCTCAGATATTATTTTTCTCTTCATTCCTGCTCCTCTCATGCGAGTTTGTCCTTCTGATTCTCTTCCAAGTGCTTTCTTTGGGGGACTTTTGATTCCTGACATCAAATTTCTGAAGTACTGGGCTTCTGGAGCTAATTTCAATTGTTCTTCCATACCCAAGATATGATAAATAATTCTTGTCAAAAACTCTGCTCCATTCATGAATTTCTTCTGCTCCCAGTGCTTTGCTGCTTCCTTCAGCTGTTCATGGATGTAAGGTGAGACATCCATCACTCCGAATGGTTTGGTTTTGTCTTTATTGTTGAACATCAGCAGAGTTACTGATTTGTGAGGCATGGTGTATCTAGGCAGTTTGGGAAAACAAAAATATTGCAGGAACATTCTAATTGCATATTCTTCATTTTCTTTTCCCTTGAAATCAGTGAACTTTACATACCCCGTGTAAGTCTCCTTATTTTTCTTGACAAAACTTTGGTCCAGTTTAGTGCCCATGGAATAGAACTGTAAGGCGGCTCTGATATGTTCTGCTTTGATGACTATCCCTGCCTCCTGATTGTCTTTATTCTTCACTTTACATCTGAAGTAAGCATCATTCTTTGTTCCAACTTCTTCCAAACTGTTCATTACCTGTGCTACCCTTTCAAAGTCAATGAAGAAGATTGGTTCCTCCAATAGTTTATGCAATCCCACAGCTTTCCATCTTTTCAAGTTGACAGTAGTTCTTTGAAACCTATAGAATTCCTGACACAACATGGTGTATTTATAACCTCCTACTGCTACTGTGAAGATGTGCTGACCTATTACTCCCAGAATTTCCTTCAGTTCTTTTACTACTTTTCCTGCTTCTGGAATTTCCGTATCTTCATCTGATTCCAGGTCCACCTGCTCCACTGTGCTCTCACTGTCCAAGAACCAATGTCCTCTTGACAAAGTCACTGAATCAGCTTTGAAGTCGTGAATTGCCAACTCCTTTGTATTCACCATCCTGTATTTATATATGACAGAAAAGAAAATACTCCACCCACATGAGTCACAAGATTTCATAAGAAAATACTATATTATTCTGGAATGTTCTGACATATAAAAAATAAGAAAAACAAGTTCCCAGCAATTTTTGCTTTTTTTTTTTTTTTTTTTTTTTTTTTTTTTTTTTCAAGACTCAATTTTAAGTGAGCAACACAGGTGTAGCAAGACATCTATTGTGCTCTCTCCCATTGTCACTTCTTTACTCAAAAAAAACAATTCCTGAATTAAAAGGATGATGCTAGAAAAGATGATTAATGAAGAAACTTGAAAAAGTAATGGTAAAAAAGAAAAATGATCACAAAAAATTAAAAATCACTAAAACAAAACAACTTTTTTCCATAATAAATTACTCTTTCCCTCCCTATATCTTGCTTTGTGTTCTTTTATTTTTAGAAAGAAAATCAAGAAAATAAAATATATTTTTCTGGGGGTTTTTTCTTCTTCTTTTTTTTTTTTTTTTTTTTTTTTTTTTTTTTTTTTTTTTTACCTTCTTTCCTTCCCCTCCTAATTTTCTTCTAAGGGGAAAGAAGGAAATATTTTTTTGTCCTTTCCAAAATTCCAAGAATAGGTCCATTGTGGATTATCTCTCTTCCATTGACCTAATTCTGATTTTTTTACCCAGTAATGTTCTATTCCATCTGTCCTTCTGTTATGGAAATAACCATGCTCTGTGGATGAACATTTTTTGACATTTTTTGGCTTCCATATCCATTTTGTTTTTATTTCCTGTTTTGGTAAGCCATAATTGTGCATGACCTGTTTCCATATTCTTTTTGTTCTGTTTTGTTGATATTGCAACTTTGGCAATAATAGTTTTCTCTGTTTTGTCTCCTCCTCAACCTTCACCTCTTCAGTCTTTTGCTGATCTTGAGTGTATGAAGCTTGATCACTTTGTATTGTCATAATGTTCCTGTCCTTCATTGAGAAAGCAAATCCTTCGAGATGTGGGTCATGAACATCCATATGATCTACCTGCTCTTCATTACTCAGAAAGAACATTAAAAACTTTTTGTCCTTGATGGTCAAATTAAGCTTCATTTTTTCAAAATTTAAGATGACTTTACCTTGTTTGAGCCATGGTTGTCCTAAAATCAGCTTTTCAGTCATTAAATGGTCTGGCCACTCTTCGCAATCTATCTTCATGTATTCATTATTAAATTTAATTTTAACAGAAAGTGAAGATATGCTTTGAATGCTTTTCCCTCCCAGGGTTTTGATCAGAATTCTGCTTTCAGCTCTCTTAAGATTAAACTTATTGATCAAGGCTGAGCTAATTAGATTCACTTGAGCTCCCGAGTCTATCAAAACCCTTATGTTTTCATTCTGGTAATTCATCATAATCACAGGCAAATGTTCTTTTTGCTTTAGAGTGTTTTCACATAAGCACACTTGTTTCAATTTTCTAATTCTTTCTTTGGCTTCCAGTTTAGCCTCCTTTCTAATACTTTCCTCTTCTTTTTTCCTATTTTGGGCCTTTTGCAACCTTCTCCATTCCTCAGTAGTTAATGGGCACTCATACCTCTTCACTCTACATCCACTTATGAAATTTGGCATGATTTCCCCATCAATATTGGCTAACTGAATAGCTCCACTTTTGCTTATCTGATGTATGATATATGGCCCATGACCTTTTTTCTGAAACTTTTTCTGATGTTCTTTGATTGTGTAAGCTAAGACCAGGTCTCCTTCTTGTAGATCTTTGTCTTTTATGTGAACATCATGATAAGCTTTTTGTCTTTTCTTGTTTGTGTATATACTCATCACTGCTTGGAGTCTCGATGCTCCCAGTTTTTCTAAGTCTATGACTCTCTCAGATAATTCATGTCCTGTCCAATTGTATTGGCTACCCACCTTCAGTGTTGGAATAAGAAATTCCATGGGTAAAACTGCATTCTGGCCATACACCAAATTAAATGGTGTAGTCCCTAAGGCTGTTTTGTATGCCACTCTATAAGCCCAAAGAACATGATTCAATTGATAATCCCAGTCATTTCTGTTTGTGTTGACTAATTTGGACAATACATTGCAAAGTACTTTATTAGTGCTTTCTGCTAACCCATTGGCTTGTGGGTGATATGGGGCTGACTTATTGTGACTAATCATGAAATAATTAGTCATGTTTTCTATGATTTGATTCAGAAAATGAGTCCCCCTATCACTTACCAATTCAATTGGTAGTCCAAATCTAGTGATAATGTTTTCATACAAAAATCTAGCAGTGGTGTGAGCATCATTTCTTTTAGTAGCTTTGGCCTCAGCCCATTTTGTCAAATAATCTGTAGCTACTAGTATGTATTCTGCATGAGATTGTCTGGCTGGAGGATGTATTGGTCCAATAAAGTCCAATCCCCATTTACTAAAAGCTCTGGCTGAAATTAAAGGAATTAATGGCATGTTATCTCTTTTGTTTGGTTGGCTTACCCTTTGACAGACATCACATCTTTTTACATAAGTTCTAGCATCGGGAAATAGGGTTGGCCACCAAAAGCCAGAATATAAGATGAGTTTGGCTGTTCTATCACTTGAGAAATGTCCTCCAGCTACTCCTGAGTGTGCCATTTCCAACATTTCTAAATACCTTTCTTCTGGAACACAAATTCTCAGGTATCCATCCATTCCTCTCTTGTATAATTGTTCTCCTATGAGTTGATATTCTTCTGAGATTACTTGTAGATTTCTTGAATCAGCACCAGCTATTACTTGTTCCCCTTTCTCCTTTCTCTTCAACTTCTCAACAATATTTGCACTCCATTCAGGGTTTTTCTGAAACCAATATAGAGTTATTAATTCTGCTTTCTGCCATGTTTGACATTTTTGACAATTATCAATATATCTCTCCACATCTTGAATCTTATTTGGCCAATGTACTCCCATCCTATTAAGGTTACTAAGAGTAACAATTGTAGAAGCATGAGTACATGGATTCCAGCAATGAGCTTTTCTTACATATTCATGTTGCTCTTCTTCTGGAGTACAATATTCCAGTATACCTGACTGATTGAGGTGATACAAATGTCCAGCTAACAACATGAAATTCCTGCTTTGTAACACCAGATGTGTATTATTTGCTAATGACCTACAAGGTCCCATGGTTAGCAAAGGAATTAATGACATCGACCATTCAGGAACACTTTCCACCTTGAATAAGTATGTATCTGGCAAATCATCATCTATAGGTGAACTAGGTTCTTTCGACTGAATTCTTGATAAATGATCTGCTCTCAAGTGTGTTTTTCCTTGTCTAACCACCACCTCAAACTCAAATTCCATTAGTAAAAGAAACCATCTTACTATTCTTCCTGTATGACATGGTTTATTCACTAAATAGAGTAGAGCTTGGTGATCCACAAAGAATTTAAACTTGTTGGCCAATAGATAATGTCTGTATTTTTTGACAGCAAAGATCATTCCCAACCCTTCTCTCTCAGTAGTTGTGTAGTTTTTTTCTGCAATGTTTAATTGTCTACTTGCATATGCTACTGGGAAATCTAATTTGCTTCCTTCTATAGGTTGTGCCAACACACATCCCAGAGCATAATTTGAAGCATCAACATGTACATGAAAGATTTTATCCCACTGAGGTGTTTTCAAGATTGGTGCTGTCACCAAACAAGTTTTTAATGTTTCAAATGCTTGGTCACATTCTTCAGTCCACTCAAACTTTGTGATGAGGGCATATAAGGGTTTGGCTATATCAGCAAATTTGTATACAAATTTTCTGTAGTACCCACAATGTCCCATAAAAGTTTGGAGTTCCTTCACATTTGTTGGTCTAGGAAGCTCTATTATGGCTTTTATTTTCTTCTCATCAGTAGAAATTCCATTTTTTGACACTATGTGACCCAACATTCTTCCTTGTCTGACATAGAATACACACTTTTCTGGGTTTATGCATACTCTATATGTCCTGCACTTCCTGAATATTCTTTCCAAATCTTGTAAATGATCTTGTCTTTTTAAAGAAAAAGTGCATAAGTCATCTACATAGATTTCCATCACATTTCTCAGGAATTCTTTGAAAATATGACACATCAACCTTTGAAAAGTTGCTGGGGCATTGGTCAATCCAAAGGGCATAACCCTAAAAGCATAAACCCCCCATTCTGTAGAAAAGGCAGTCTTATGTTGGTCCTCTAAAGCTATTGGTACTTGATTGTATCCAGAGAAGCCATCTAGAAAACTATAGACTTCCTTTCCTGCCACTCTCTCAAGAAGATGATCTGTTATTGGCAGTGGATAACTATCCCTTATAGTTGCTGCATTTACTTTCTTCAAGTTAATGCATACCCTAAGTTTCCCATTCTTTTTTGGCACCACAACTATAGGTGATATCCATTCAGTGTATTCTATTTCATAAATGAAATTAGCAGCCAACAACTTGTCAATTTCTTCCTTTATTTTGGCAGAGTATTTGTCATTAAATGTATAATGTCTCTGTTTGCTTGGTTTTGCCTCAGGTGTCATAGGGATCTTATGCTCACAAATTTTTGGATCAATTCCTTTCAAATCTTTATAACTGTAAGCAAATACATCCCTATAGTTCTTTGCTAGGTTCCTTAATGCTTCTTCTTCTTGTGCTGTCATGTCATCAGCTATTACTATTTGTCTCTCTTCTCCTTCTTCCTGTGTAATTACAATTTTCTTTGTTTGTTCTTCGTTATCATATGCTTCCCCTTTTTTCTTCTCTCTTTTTGGTTTCATTCTCAGAAGTAGTCTGTCTTCTACTTCATAAGTTTTAAAGTTTGCTGGTACATCAAAGTATTGATCTCTGTTTATCTCTTTCTCTTTCTTTTCCTTTTCCTGGTCTCTTTCTATTTCTTTGTGTTTATGTTCCTTGTATTTGCCTGAGATTTTATCTTTGATTGCATCCTCAGCTTTTACTGTTTCCAAATATTGTGATTTTCCTTGTGTTAATATCATTTCTTGATTTTGATCCTCTTCTCTTTGTGATACTACTATCATATGTATGCCAATGTGGAAGATGTCAAATCCTTCCTCATTTTGAAATTCCATTCCCACATATTCCTCACTGGCCAAATCCATGGTAGCTAAGATTTGATTCCATCCATAAGGCTCAAACTCTTCATCTTTGAATTGTTGAGGCACATAATTTTCATCCTGTATTTCTCTTTCTTCCACACAATCTTCTCTCCTTAACTTCCTTTTCCTATTTGTGATATTTCTTAATATGTTACACTTCCAAACTGCTGATTCTCCTTCTTCCTGATCCTCCCTCTCTGATTCTTCACTTTCTTGTTGATTTTGATGTATTTTATACCATTCTCTAGGAGATATGTCACAATAGTGGCCATTTCTTAAGTTTACTCTTGTTATTCTCCCCTGGTTCTGAAGATATAAACAATCATTACCCCAATCTTGTACAATTTGCATTTGTCTCATGAAGGGTCTTCCTAGGATAATTTCATAAGATGTGGATTGTGGAAATTCTACTATAGCAAAAGTATGCTCTACTTCTATGCCACATATGTCCACAATCACTTTTTCCCAAATTCCTAGGGGCTTTTCTATATGTCCATCTGCAAGTTGTAATCTCATTTTAGTGGGTAATAATTCCTTTCTTCCCCATTTCTCCCAGGTTTGTTTAGTCATTATAGCCACTCCTGATCCACTATCCAAAATGGCTTTTGCTGAATGTTTTTCATATTGTAATTTCAAGGTTGAATTCCCTTCTTCTCCTTCACAATATCCTCCTATTTTGTCAATAGGAATATACCATAGTTCCTCTAATTCTTGTGTTGGTGAATGAAGGTTTCCAGATATTGTTTCTTCCTTGTTCATCTTGTTTTGTGGATGAGGATTCTGTTTCAGCAGATTTTCCCATGTTGTCTGACATGTAATACTACAATGTTCACCTAAACTCATTTGGAATGTTATGTGTGGATTGCCTTCTTTATCATTTTCCTTGGTTTTTGTTTTCTCATGCTGATCAAATGTTCTCCGAGAGCTGTCTTCTTCCCCTAACCTGAGTTGTGTTTCCTGGATAATTTGTTTGCATTTTAGCATCCTTTCATGCTCTAAATCTGGTATGGGATAAGCCATTGCATGATCTGCAGGGCTTGGTCCCTCTTGAATCCTTCCTTTGTAGGCTTTGATTAGGGTATCTAGGCTCTGAGAATTTCCTAATTCAGATGGATTCTGGGTATTTTGATGAGAAGTATGTTTTGAATTTGTTTGTTCCTGACTGTCTTCTTCCAGACTTTTGCCCACTTTCCCTTTCTTTTCCCATTTCCCTCTTTGTCTATTTTTCTTCCCTTTTGATGTGGAACCCTCATTTTGTTCTTTAATTATTCCTTGTTGTTTGGCTTGTGCCCTTGTTATAACATTAAGTTCAATTTGATCATTGTCACTCAATTCCTCTTGTTCCATAATTTTGACTGTTTTTAAAGGTATGTTATTAGGTGTGTTCTGTTGTTTTTGGGGATTTTTTGGACAGTCCTTGATCAGATGTTCTCTACCACAATCCTTACAATATGCTCCCTCTATCCTGAATGTTGGAGGTTGTGGACAATCTCTAATGAAATGTTCTCCCCCACACCTATAACATGTTATCTTTGGTCCCCCTTTGAATTGAGGTTTTTGATTGGACATGTAGTTGTTAGTAATGTACATGAATGTTGCTGTGTCCATTTCAATTTTTCCATTTCCCAGATCTAGGGCTTTAAGCTCAGGTTCCCTTATTTCATAATCTTCCCATTCTTCTTGATGTCCCTCACTCCATTGATACTCTTCCTTATAAGGTGATCTGAATCTTGAATTTCCTTCATCAATGGGTGTATATTTGACTGGTACCACATTGGTTGGAATGGGAGGTTGTTGTCCCAATACAGTTCTTGGTTGCTCAGTATAACCTGATTCCCTTTGAGTCATATAGTCTCTTTCCTTGACAGGTTGTTTGTTATAGAAGCATTCCTCCCTGGTATGGTTTGTCCATTTTCTCTCTAGTGTACAATACTTGAGTGTCTTCCTATCTTGTAAGTGTTGTGGTTTCTGATAAGGGCATTGTTGTGCCAGATGATTTTCTCCACAAATATAACATTTCTTGTTTGTGTTCATCCTAGAGTTTATTAGATTAGTTTTAGTGCTTACCTCTAGGGCTTTAGCAATAGCCTGAGCCAACTCTTCTGCTGGAGGAATTTTGTCTTCATAAGATCTGGGTTGATCAAATGCTAACAAATCTTGACCTCTGTTGTCCTCCAAATCTATTGCTTCCTTAACACAGGCTGCTAAATCAGGACATCTCCTATAGTACACTAGGGTCCTTAATTGGGCACTTCTCAATCCCTCAATGAATAAGGATACTTGTTTTGCCATGGAAGGTACTTCTTCTCTTGGGCATCTATCAATGTACTGCTTAAACCTTCTGGCTGCTTCCCTAACATTTTCCTCCTTTTGTTGTTTGAAGCTGTGTATCAATGTGGCTGTACTATGTTTGATTCCAGTCTTAGAGAATTCACCAATGAAAGCTTCTAAGAAAGATTCAATGTCTAGGTACATTTCTTTTCTCAAAGGAATGAACCATGATAATGCTGGCCCTGTTAGGGTTAGACCAAATGCTTCAAATTGTACCTTGTAATCTTCTACTTCCTCTGCTCTAATTAGTTGTCTAAATTCTGCAGCATGAGCATGAGGATCTGAATACCCTTCATATTGGTTTTTCATGCATTTGGCTACTTGATATGGTCTAAGCATCCTACCCTGAGGTTGCCAATGAGGTCTTCTTCTGAGTGGGAAGTCATTGTTTCCTTCTGGTTCTCTGTCAAAGGGATTTGGTGAAGCATGTGTCCTTCTCCCATAATTTTGCTCATTATAAGTGTAGTTTTCATTTGGTCTAGGTATGTCTGGTTGTCCCATGTTATGTTCCCAAGGTCCTTTGTCAGCACATTGCCCTAGATCATTTGAATTTTCTGGGTCTTGAGAGAAGATGTATACACATCCTTGCCTGTCTTCATATCTTCCATCTTTGAATTGGGCTACTGGAGTTATATTCAGGGGAATTTCTAAATTTCTCAGTCTAATGAGGAATTTATGCATTCCATCCTGGTATACATAGGTTCCAAACCTATTTGTATACATGTACTTAAGGATGTTTCTAAAATCCCCAGTTTCTATTGACTCATTTGTTTCATTTAGGTTTTCCATGTTATTTTCTTGGCTTAAACTTCTTCCTGATCTTTTATCACTTCCTGGCTCTTTTTCCTTTCTTGTTAGGTCTTGTTTAGGAATTGAATTTATTTTATTTCCAGATCTTAGTATCATTCAACTATTCTTGACAAATTTCTAATACTCAAAGGAGTGTTTGTCACAGTTTCCTAACCAATGTATTGGTTTTCCACAATTTTCTGTTCAAAATTGTGTGTGTTTTAATTTTCTTTCTATGTTTTGTGCTTTTCACCACTTTCTAATGAAATTAGGGTTTTTCACGATTTTCTACTGCCAGTAGTGTTTTTTTCACGATTTTCAGATGAAAATCGTGTTTTTCACAATTTTATGATGCATTTGGACTTTTTCACGATTTCTTGTTGGATTTAGGTTTTTTCACGATTTTGTGCCTACCTGTGAGTTTTTTACAATTTTCTGTTGAAAATCGTGTTTTTCACGATTTTCTACTTACTTGTGAGTTTTTCACGATTTTCTGTTCAAAATCGAGTTTTCCACGATTTTGAGTGAAAATCGCGTTTTTCACGATTTTGTTCACAGAATCGTGTTTTTTGCGATTTTGTGTCAAAATCGTGTTTTTCCACGATTTTCTGTTGAAAATCGTGTTTTTCACGATTTTCTACCTACTTGTGAGTTTTTCACGATTTTCTGTTGAAAATCGTGTTTTTCACGATTTTGTGTTCAAAATCGAGTTTTCCACGATTTTGAGTGAAAATCGCGTTTTTCACGATTTTGTTCACAGAATCGTGTTTTTTGCGATTTTGTTCACAGAATCGTGTTTTTCACGATTTTGTGTCAAAATCGTGTTTTTTTCACGATTTTGTGTCAAAATCGTGTTTTTCACGATTTTGTTCACAGAATCGTATTTTTCACGATTTTGTGTCAAAATCGTGTTTTTTCACGATCTTGTTCACAGTATCGTATTTTTCACGATTTTGTGTCAAAATCGTGTTTTTTCACGATCTTGTTCACAGAATCGTATTTTTCACGATTTTGTGTCAAAATCGTGTTTTTTCACGATCTTGTTCACAGAATCGTGTTTTTCACGATTTTGTGTCAAAATCGTGTTTTTTCACGATTTTGTGTCAAAATCGTGTTTTTCACGATTTTGTTCCCAGACAATCGTGATTGCTCACAGATTGTTAAAAACACGATTTTCTTATGAAAATCGCGTTCTGGGAATCGCGATGTTGTTGGCACTTTTTCACCGAATCGCGATTTTGAGTAAAACTCAGAATCGCGATTTTGTCCAATTTTTGGCAGAATTTCAACTTATGATTTTTTTCAATATTTTTTCACTTAGAGAATCGCTTTATCAAAATTTTAACATGCAATGAAGAGATTTTTTGAAAAACATTTTTTTCTTACTGAAAAACAATAAAAAACAGGAAATCGTGATTTCGTGATTTTACTATTTTCCTATTTTCTTGTGTTATTTTCTCACTTTTATGCTAAAAATATGTACTAGACTTTTTACCTTGCTTGCCAAGTTGAAAAAAATCCAAAAACTTGCTTGTAGCTGAAAGTCGCGATTTTGTTGCTTCTGCACACTCTCTCTCTCCCTCACTCTCACTCTCAAATGAATTTTTCCTTCAATTATCTGTTTATATAGTGCTCAAAAAATCACGATTTTGTACTCAGAAAGTCGCGATTTTGATCAAATTTCAGTTTTTCACACTCTTTCACTTCTTTGACTTCACTTACTCAATCTTTATGACTCCTTCTACACTTTCTTGTGTCAAATACCCAAATATACCATATTTTCCAAAAAATTTTCTTTACAGAAAATCGCGATTTTGTGTAGAGAATCGTGTTTTTTCTGTAGATCTTTTCTTGTGCAAATTTTGAGTATTCTATGTCCTTGCCTTCTCTCAATATTCTTCACACTTCATTTCATGAGTCACCTGAAAAGTTATTTCAAAACAACATTTTTTTCAGAAAATCGCGATTCTGTTCAGAGAATCGTGTTTTCTAATTTTCTGGTTTTTTTTTGATAATTTTTTGTTTTTTTAAGCTTTCTTTCTCTTTGTTTTGCTTCAATTTCTTCTTTTCTTTGTAATTGACTTTACTCCTGAATTTTTTGCACCAAAATCACAATCTCCCTCAGAAAATCGCGACTTTGTGCAGAAAATCGTGTTTTTCTCTATTTTTGAATTTATGCCACTTTGAGTAGCTTTTTCTTCTTGATTACCTTCAAAACCCTTCAACAACTTCAATTCAACCTTCACTTACAATGATATTTCAAAATCAATTACTTTTTCCAGAAAGTCGCGATTCTGTGCAGAGAATCGTGTTTTTCAGTTTTCTGGTTTTTTGATCATTTTTTGCTTTCTTTTCCAGTTTTTCACAATCACTCCTATCCACCACACCTCACTTCAACTTCTTATCAAGAAAAGAAATTTGTTTGATTGTTTTTTATGAGTTTTGTGAATTTGTTTGGTATTTTTGCCCTAAAAATAAAGGTGAACACTTTACTTAGGGTTTCTGGTTTTGGAAATCAACTGATCCTATGGTTCTTGATTGGTTATGAGTTTCTATGTCCTTAGCTATCACTAAAGTACCAAAGAAAGGTTCTCCAATGAAAAAGTGTTATGAAAGGCAATCAATTTTTGTAAAGATAAACTCAATCATATGATTTTTTTTCAAAATGCAGCACAACTCAAGATTTAATGCTCAGACTTGGTCAACAACTGAATCCCTCATTCCCACATCTAGCTACTTTAACTGTCCTTTCCTTAGTATCACCATGTTATCTTCCCAAGATCACCCATGGTGTCTAGTACTTGGGCAAAAAGAAATCTAGAAATGCAAGAATAGATTCAAGTTACCTCCATCTTCAGCTTCTTGGCTCAAATCCTCCACACACCTGCACTTTTACTTCACCAAAATGATGAGCAACTATCAATCTACAAAAATTTCAGCACTTCCACTTCTACAAGACATCCATTGCTTTCTTCTTCCCTAAAGACAAACAATGATATCTACCTATTCATGTGCACTTTTCCTTATTGATGAGCTTTACCTTGTTTACCATCATCAACTGAAGATCCAGCAAAGGTCCAACTTCAAAGAAGTTCTTGGAATGTTCCCCGGCAACGGCGCCAAAAAATGTTTTGTTTTGGACTCCAAGTTGTCCTCTCCAATCATGAAGTAACAAAGAATCAACAAATCATCTTTATTTTGTCAATCCTAGGAATATCCACAAGACCACAGCCCCTTCAAGATAACAGATTCAAGGAAATAAGAGATTGATGGCTGGATTGCTGAGAGAAATTGAAGATGAAGAGAAAATCTTGAGATTACCATAACTAAGGCAAATCTCCATCATTTTCTATGTTCTTTATGTCAAAACCATGCCATTTCATTAGCAGAATACAAATATGAACTCAAAACTGAAAAATATCACTTGTATCACCAAGACGAGACAATCGCGATTCTGTACCAACAGACGATTTTCACAATTTTGAAACTTCCTGCAGTCCTTTCCACTCATTTACAGCAATAGGTCTCTCCCTTCATACAACTTACTCAGTAATACACAATTAAGACTCACAAATCTCCATGATTAAGCAAGAGACAAGCTCACACATCAAAAGAAATACACACAACAAGAGAAAACACGATTTTGCAGAAACTCTTTCTTCTCTATTGATAGCTTGAGCAAATGGCTAACCAACCTCTCCAAAATAGAGAAAATTGACTTATATACATTTTCAAGTGTCCCTTTTCACACTTGAAATTAGGTCTTTTTCTCTAATTTTCTAAAAAATGCTATCTAAGAGTTTCTAAAAATTCTACAAAAATTACAGAAGATCCTCAACCACATAAGGAAGACTCTTCCTTATTTTTACAATCATTGCATAAATATTTTACAATTTTTTTGACTTTTTACTAATTTTTTCATCAAAAATGCTCCTTCAAAATCACTCCTTCCAACACATGTTCATTTATGTTAATGCACGTATGTTATGTATGCATGTTCATTTATGTAAATGCATGTATGTTAGTATGCATGTATGCATTTGAAGTATGTTAGCATATCTAAAATATATGAATATGTATAAGTGTATGAAGCCATGTATATATATGAACTTTATGATGTATACTTAAAGTAATGTATGAAAGTAATATTTTATTGCAATGTGTATGTTAAAATAAATGTATGTACTAATATATATATGTTTTAGAAAAGTTAATTATCTTATATTAAACTAAGTTTTTTTTTTAAATATGTTAAGTTTTAAATGAGTGTTAATCTTTTATAAAAGTATACTTATATTTATCTTGTGATTTTTCAGATGATATGCGGCCCTGTTGAAGACAAACTGAAGATTTGAAGTGTGGAAAGAAATTATTTAGCTGAAATCTATTGTTTAGTCTATATAGGATATCATTTTTATGAACCAGTATCTTATAGCTTTTTCTATAGGAAATCTATCATTTATCTATTTACATTTCATCTTTTGTGTCTAAAGAGGCTTCATCTAGTAGTACCTTTTTAGCTCCATCTACTTTTGAAATATTTTTTCCTAGTCTAGTTGAAAAAATTGAAAAACTAGTTAAAGATAAGATTGTAGATGAAGCTTTGAATACAAGAGAATTTGATCGGAGATTATCTAGAACTTTACCATTAATTTCCATTAATCCGCTTAGTACTGAAAATAATGAAGATCTTTTTCCTCCATCCATAGCTAGAAACATTGATAATTCTCAAGAAGATTTAAACGAAATAGAAATCATTAAGTATCAAGTAGTTAGTGAGGAATTAATCTTACCATCCTATTTAGATGCATAAGAAAGATATAGAAACGCTTTGCCCTACGGACCTTAGGCAAAAATACTTGTTCTATATAGTCACCCTATGTGTGCCGTTAGCGAGACGATTGAATTGATCCACGAGTCGTCAAAATTCGCTCGCATAGCATGCGACTTTTTAGGATTACATATTACATTCTGACGGCTCACACAATATATCAATACCTCTCATCTGTGGTCTCTCTATCATAGTCACTCATAATAGTCAACTTGTATTGCTCATATCTCAGTCATTTCCTCACCATTTTCAATGTTCTATAGCTTGTTGGAATCAGCTCCAAGTACTCTACATGCTGAAAATTTTTGAAGATAATTCATTCAGCCAATTTGGAGGAAACAATGTCAAAGCACTCACTGGTCACACTCTACAAAGATCCTAAAAAATCGGGGGTAATGATTTGTTTGCTAAATTGATTGCTTTCTGTATAGTGCATCATTTTAAGTGATTGCACTTGGAATCATTAGCACATTAAGCTAACTTGATACCTCTAAGAGGAATTTTTTCTAATTCCTACTGTACTGGAAGCACTCAACATAATAAGAAGCAGGTGTGTGAACAAAAATAGAAGGTTTTCATTAATCCTTCAACTTGGAAGTAGTCTATTTTGGTTCAATATTTTCTCACATCACTTCCAAAGTACATAGGCACTCGATAGTGTCAATGGAAAGCTAATTAGGCCTATAACGCAACTCTAAAGCAAGAAAGGGCTAGTACAAAGTAGGATCTGGCAGTACCTACTCATTTCTTGAAGTTTCCATCCATCTTTCCCAACACATGAACACAGAGATATCATAACCCTCTTCATCACGATGAGCTATCCACTATTCTTCATTGATGGCAATGTCCATGTTCGCTAAGATTTCTGCGCATCCATGCGGCTCAAATTCCTAATCTGGAAAGATCATATACGTGAAGGTTGGGTCTATAACCAGTCTATCTCCTTGAAAAGTTCCTTCTTCTCTTGCTTGTAAGCATCTTTCCTCTTCCTCTACGACTTGGAACATCTACAAATGAGTATCTTCATGCATCGAGGATGGATCAAGAGCACTATCAAAATGCTTAGAGACTAAATCTTCTTCGCCCTTGTGGATATGATTCCACTATAGGGGTGATATATCTCTAAATGTATAATCCTTCAAAGTCACCTTGTTTGTGACCTATAAGTGCTATAAGTACAAGGAGTTGGCTCCCCAATCTTGTACTATCTGCATTTGCCATAGGAAGGGTCTTCCTAGGATCATCTCATAGACATTATTCTTACCAAAGTCACATATCGCAAAGGTGTGCTCAAACTCTACACCACAAGTGGTTAGAGTTATCCATTCTAGCAATCCTAGAGGTCTTTCAATATGGCTATGAGCCATTGGAAGCTTCATTCTAGTTGGTCTTAATGCAGGTCTTCCCTAGTGCTTTCTCAAGGAGATGGTTGCAGTTGCAACACCAACACCTGAATCTAAGATAGCTTTGGCTGTGTAAACTTGGTAGGTTATTGGAAGATAAGTATTACCTTCACCTTCACTCATATCTCCTGTTTTGTCTAGAGGTATCTTTTGGACTTTCTACTTTGAGCCTACTTTTGACAAATTGGAACCAAGTTTCGGAACTTGATTCTCCACATGTTTCCATAGCTCAGGTTTTACTTTGAGCAGCTCTTCTAAGATGAGGTGACGTTGTACCATAGTGCTCTTCATGACTTCAGTGTTTCTTGGAACCACTGAGTCTTCATTCCTTATCAATATTGTGGGAGCTCTGATCTGAAGAGATTCAGATTCCCATGGGCCTATGAATTGAGGGAACTCCTATAAAGAATTAGATTTAAAATATAATCTTTCATCTTCTTGTTGCTCTACTTGATCACCTTAAATAGATGGAATGTCTTGGGGAAATTTGATGGAGGGTGTTAAGAACAAGCTATCCTTGATGTTAGAGCACCTCTATATCAAGAACAACTCAAAACGTCAACCAATTTTGGAAGACTAATGCCAGATTACCAATCTTTGCACTAATTGTGAAGAGAGTGATTATTCTGAAAAGTGTGTTGCACTTAATTCACTCATTGAGTGATCAAATGTGTAAAGTTTTCAATGCAACTTTGTATGAGATTTTTGCTAGTGTTTGCACACATTTTCCAAGTTAAAATTTCTCAAATTATTTAGTAAATCGCGAGATTTATGCCAATCAATTTACCTATGTCTAAACTATACTTCTGTATAGTCGAGTTTGACACCTACAACTTCTAATGCATAGTTCTCTTCAAATTGAATCCATTTATTTAAATGCTTTTAACCATCGATAGTTTACCTCCCAACTTAAAGAATAAGAGCTTGCTTGCCAAAAATGTTACACTGTGGAAGGAAAACTGACCAAAACATTATCATCAAATTTTCACCTCCTGTAGTCTTCTCTTCTTCACATTTCCACATGTAAATGTTCCTACTCTCAATTCTCTCAGCTTGATCACAATTAGGATTTGAAAATTTGTATAGAGATCACTCAACTATAGACTTAGACCTTGTATAAAAGCATTTCACAAAATGATAAACAGAGAAGGAGCATTAAGCAAAATATCAGGTGTATTTTTTTCTTCTATTGAAGAAAACATTGCATCTGATTGATGAGCTATATTCTCATGACTTTTAAAGTGTCTAATGACTCTTATAACGCGTCTTTCATCATCTCTCTTACATGCCTCAACTTTCTAGTTATATATATAAGCATAAATGTATAAATTCCTGACCATTACAAATGTATAAGTGAGTTAATTACAAGTTCTAGTGTATATATATATACAAGTCTTCATTCTCTGATCATGCACTAACTTCAAGCTTCATATATTGGTCTTTGCTTCATCCTTTGACTTCAAAACCTTTGTCCAAATCATCAATTGATGATTTTCGTGCACCAAGAGCTCCCACTCAATCATCAATTGTGATTTTCTCCATATTCTTTATACCTATCATGTATTTGAATCTATGTAGCTTTGGTCCATCCAAGCTTTTGGTTATCATATATGCAATCTGATCTTTTGTTGAAGTATGCATGAATTCAGTCTCCTTATCAATCACCTTCTCTCTCAAGAAATGATACAGTATCTCAATGTGTTTAGTACTGGCATGAAAAACAGGGTTAGTAGCTAGATATACTAAACTCATATCATCTCCATGCATAGTGGGTGTACTCTAAATGATGTCAAAACTCTTTATGAGAGTCTTTAACCATATGACCTGCTTTGCGGCTTCAACCATACCTTTATACTCTGCTTCTGTAGATGACAGACCAACTATATGTTGCTTCTTAGAACACCAAGAGATTAACTTATCTCCCACATAACATAAGTACCCATAGGTTGATCTCCTATCAGTACGATCACGTGCCCAATCTGCATCACTATATATCTTGATGTTTGTATCTGATGTGAAACCATAATACAAACCTTCTTTGAGTGTACCCTTAATGTATCTTAACACTCTTTGTCCTATAACCCAATGTTCTTTCCTAGGACAATGCATGAATTGAGACAACACTCCAACTACATATGAAAAATCACACCTAGTTAATGTAGCATATATTAGACTACCAACCAAACTTTGATATAGCTTCATGTCCTTGAATTCTTCTTCTCCATGTCTACCCAATTTGTGATTCACCTCCATTGGAGTAGATGCTACCCTTCAATATTCCATTTCAAACTTGATTAACAACTTCCTTAAATACCTTTCTTGAGTCACATATACTCCATGTTGAGTATATGAGACCTTCATGCCCAAGAAATATGACAAGTCTCCCAAGTCACTAATCTTGAACTCTTTCTCTATTTTCTTCTTGAGACTTTGTATGCCCTTCCCATATGTACATGTAAGAAGTATGTCATCAACATATATGCACATATAAATGAATCCATCATCACTTGCTTTAACAAGCAAGCTACTATCTACTTTAGACACTTGGAAGCTAAGTTCCCTCAAGAACTTCACAAGTTAGTAATTCCATGCCCTTGGGACCTGCTTCAAACCATACAAAGCTCTCTTGAGCTTATATACATACTTTGTATACCTTTTATGTTTGAACCCTTCTGGTTAAAACATCATCTAAAATGTAACCATTTAGAAAAGCATTCTTCACATCTAATTGACATAGTTTCCAACCTTTACATGAAGCAATAGCTATGAGTGTTCTTATAGTATTCATCTTTGCCACTGGACTATGATTTTCATCATAATCTGTACCATATATGTGAGCATACCCTTTCACAACAAGTCTAGCTTTATACCTAGACACACTTCCATCTGCATACCTCTTTGTCTTGTAGACCCATTTGCATCCAATGATCTTTTGAGTATTTGGTTTAGGAACCAAATCCCAGGTCTCATTCTCCATCAATGCATCATACCATTCCTGCATAGCTTTCTCCCAATTTTCCTTACCTTTTGCCTCTTCATATGTAGAAGGGTATTCCTCTTCTTTGACCATATAAGCATAATCTTTACTGGTAAAAAATGAAGTATCACAACTTTACCTAGTAGGTTTCCATTTGTGCCTTGATGAGCTTCTGAGTTCTCCACTTCTTGAAGTTTTTGGTTCATCACATTCTGGATCAAACCTTGGCACTTCTTCAACTTCAACTTGTGCTTCGTTATTCTCTTCTTCATCAAATATTTGAGCCTTTGATTTACCTTTCTTCTGATTCAAAAATTCTTCATCACCTGCATGAATATTAATTGTACCTGCATAACAAGCACTTTGCTCATCAAATGTAACATCCTTTGACACAAGGAATTGCTTTGTGGATGGACTCCACAACCTATAACCCATCTCCTTATTGTCATAGCCAATGAGCACATAATTTTCAGCTTTAGGTTCCACTAAGATGGTACATATGCATAAGCCAAACATCCAAATACTTTGCCATGATCCATGGTAGGTCTCTTATCCCACCAAGCTTCATATGGTGTCATATCTGCAAAGATCTACATGGTGGCCTATTAACCAAGTATGTAGTTGTATTTACAGCCTCATCCCACAAATAATTGGGGAAATTCTTTTCTTTGATCATGGACCTTGCAAACTCAACAAGAGTTCTATTTCTCCTTTCTCCTACACCATTTTGTTGAGGAGAGTACCTGTAAGAAACTTTCCTTTTTATACCTACATTCTGTAAGTAATCACTGAACTCATTAGAGAAATACTCTCCCCCTCCTGTTGGTGCAATTCAAGCCTTCACAATTTGGCTTGGATTACTTCATGAAGACACCACTTGAAGGAAGGACCATAGGAACTTATGCTTATAAGTTCTTACCATTTTACTCCTTGTAAAAGTCTAAAAGACTTGGCATTTCTTATGTACACACCTACTTGATTAGAATCATGAAAAAGTTGTTGGTTGATTGAGAGAATATCTCATTACCTTTTAGGTGAAAGATTCTAGGAGTTTGAATTTGAATTCAAACTTGAAGATTCAACTCAACTCTATAAAAGATGCAAGTCAAAAGTCGCGGGTAGCTTAGTTCATTCTAGCTCACTTTCTGAGACATCTATCATTGTATCTGAGTGTGTATGAGTGCTATATCTTAGCCCACACCTCATTACCTCATCTAGCTATGATTATCATGCTAATGAGATTGTACAATTATGTCAATTAATAGATATTTTCACATTCATCAACTCTGTGTTCTCTGAGTGTACCACTTCAAGTCTGCCAACTTCAGAGAGGCATATCTCAGTGCCTACTTCACCAAATCAAGTGATTCAAAGCTTAGTGGATTGAGATCAAAGCATAATACAAGCATACAAAGTTTGAAGCAACTTGGGTCAGTCAATCTCAACAAATCGCCATCGAAGTGCTTACTCGTATTTGTTTGCATACTTCCTAAAAAGTCGGGGGTGTCCATAAATTTGCTAAAGTTGTTTCTCCTAGCATAGTTTATCATTTTGAATGATTCCACTTTCAAATGGTAGCTTACTAAGCTAATAGAATACCTCTAGAAGGAAGTTTGCCAATTGTAAGTATACTGGTCATACTAAGTGAAAGACTGAGCAGGTATCAACACCAAAATAGAAAGTTTTCTAGCTTTGTGATTCACAAACTCATCTGTTTTGATCAAGTCATTACTCAAACCTTTTCCAAAGTACATATAGCATTTCTTGGTATCATTTGGAAGCTAAGGGTGTCTACTAATCATATCTGGAGTCACTAAGGGCTGGTGCAAAGCAGGATTAGTAGCACCTACTTAATCTTCTGAAGGATCCATACATCTTTCCCAACAGTGGTATCAGAGCTAATAAGGTAACATGGGAGATGGTTTTCCTTCATTCATTGATAAATTGGACAAGAGCAATTATCAAGCTTGGTCTCTGAGGATGAAGGCCTATCTACAAGGAAGAAGTCTATTTGGATTCATCTTAGGAGATGAGGAATTGCCCTCATTCAAAGCAAGGGGTCTACCCACCAAGGAAGAACAAGAAAGGCTTAATACATGGTGTGCAAAAGATGCATTGGCAAGGTCTTATCTTCTTAACTCTATATCTGATTTCCTTTTACCTCACATCAGGAACTGTAAGACTTCCCAAGAAACTTGGGAAACCTTGTCATCATACTTTTCATCTAATACAAGGGCTAGGAAGAATCAATTGTGGATTGAATTCACAACCCTTAGGAAGCAACCAAAACAATCAGTCTCAGAATTTGTGACCAAGATCAAGGATGTGGCAGACCAATTAGCAAGCATAGGAGAGGAGATTGAAGAGGAACAAATAGTAAGGCAAGTAACCAATGGACTAAAGGCAGATGATAAGTGGGAAAGCTTCACCACTGCAATGGATCTCTACATGGACATGCATACCCCAGATCTCACAACTCTGATGGGCCAACTATTCACACATGAAGCAAAGTTCACAAAGGTTGGAGATACATCTAAAGGTTACACTCCTTCTACCCTATATACTGATAAAAAGATTAAAGACAAAGGTAAAGGTAAAAAGCAAGAGGATGAAGGTTCTACCTCCCAAGCCAACTATGCAGGGAGAGGTAGATCTTCAAGAGGCAGAGGCAGAGGAAGTAAGAAAGGTAGGGGGAGACTCTACAATTCACCACCATGCAATATTTGTGGACTGTCTAATCACACCACAGATGAGTGCTACAGAAACTACAAAAAGTAGAGAGGAAGAGGCTATCAAAGAGGTGGATACTCTCAAGGCAGAGGAAGGTTCAACCAACACCAAGGCTACAATGGCTACAACTATAACTACAACAACAATCACAACAACAACCATAATGGTAACTACCAAGGAGGATTCAGAAATAGGAAAGACTACAACAACTACACAGAGGAGCAAGATGACTCCCTATTGATCATGAATATGAATTCCAAGTCAGGTACCAATGATGATCAGCTGTTTTATATTGATTCAGGGTGTTCTAATCATGTAGCTGGCAATGTGGCACTACTCTGTGATCTTGAGGAACCCAAGGGCAAACATCAAGTACAGACAGGTGATGATACTAAGCATTCTGTAGTAAAGATTGGAAATGTAAAAACTTGTGATGGTAACCAGAACCTATTGAGCAGGGTACTTTATGTACAAACCATTACCAAAAACTTAATGAGTGTTGGTCAGATTGTGGAGAAAGGTTTGCAGGTCAGGTTCAATCAACATGGAGCATATGTGGAGGACCCAAGACATGGATTCAAAAGGATAGCCAAGGGAGAAAAATCAGGTAGATTATTTACTTTTGAACTAGAAGACACCAAAAACATTGCTTTATACAATTACAAGGATCAAACACTTTCAGAATTAGAAATATGGCACAAGAGGTTAGGTCACATAGGTGAAAGGACCTTAAAGCAAATATGCAGGGATAAATGTGTGATGGGATACCTAATGTATCCAAGCAACACATGATTTACAAGTGTGGTGCTTGTGAGTTTGGTAAGTCTCACAGGTTGCCCTACTCAAGGAAAGGTTTTATGCATGAAGACTACCTAGACTTGGTGCACACAGATGTTTGGGGACCTAGCAAGAATCCCTCCATTTCAGGATCAAGGTACTATGTGTCCTTCATTGATGATTATAGCAAATGGACTGTGTTATACTTTATGAAGCACAAGGATGAAGTGTTTAATTGTTTCAAAAGATATCTTGCACTAGTTGAAAATCAAACAGGAAGGAGCTTGAAGAAGCTAAGGTCAGATGGAGGAGGTGAATACTTCTCAAATGAGTTTGAGGACTTCTTGCAGGAAAGAGACACCAAAAGGGAGATAACCACAAGGTACTCACCTGAACAAAATGGGGTAGCTGAAAGAAGAAATAGGCTTATTGTTGAAACAACTAGGTCTATGCTTAATGAAAAGAAGTTGCCAAATTATCTTTGGGCAGAGAGTGTATCTACTGCCACCTATCTCATAAATAGGTTGCCATCAAAGTCACTTGATGGAATGACACCTTATGAAGCTTGGCATGGTAAGAGACCATCATTGGATCATTGCAAAATCTTTGGTTGTGTAGCATATGTGCATATTCCCTCACAGGTAAGGGGAAAGCTAGACCCTAAAGCAAAAAAATGTATTTTCATTGGTTATGACTTGAATCAAAAAGGGTACAGATTCTACAACCCAACCAATAAAGGGTTAAAGGTAAGTAGAGATGTCATCTTTGATGAAAATGACTCATGGTATGAGAATGAATGCACGAAGGTTAGTCTACCCTATGATTTGGAAGAGGAGTTTCCAAAACTCTCAAGGAAGGAACCAATCCAGAAAGAAGACTCAAGTTCAGATGATGATGACACAATCAATCTTGAAGAATTCAAGGCATGGAAGTCCAAAGGAAAGATGAAGATGAAGCAGCTAGAGGATATTCAAGAATCTTCAACTCAAGCAATAAGGAGATCTCAAAGAGAAAGTAAGAAGCCTATCAGATATGGGTATGATACATCTCTTGTTACTAAGCATTCAATTTATCTTGCAAAGGACTTGTTAAGTGAAGAACCAGGTTTACATGAAGAGGCAATCACCAAACCAGAATGGAAAGGAGCTATGGATGAAGAAATAGAAGCTCTCAAGGAGAGTGACACATGGGACTTGGTACCCAAGAAGGACTCTATGAAGGTGATAGGATCCAGATGGGTCTACAAACTAAAGAGGAACTTTGATGGTACAATCAACAGGTACAAAGCTAGGTTGGTAGCCAAGGGTTTTGCACAAACCCAAGGCATTGATTATGAGGAGACATTTTCTCCTGTGGCTAAGATGCCAACAATCAGATTATTGGTGAGTGTAGCTGCATCCAAAAATTGGAACATGTACCAATTAGATGTCAAGAATGCTTTCTTGAATGGATGGATATCTGAAGAAGTCTACATGTCACAACCACCTGGCTATGAAGATCCCAAGAAGGTAAATTATGTTTGTAAATTGAAGAAGGCTCTATATGGATTGAAGCAGGCACCTAGAGCATGGAACTACAGGTTGACTACATACCTCCAAGACCAAGGATTTGTGATGAGCAAAGCAGACAATTCTCTATTCATAAAGAGGAGTAGTACAGAGGTAATCTACTTGTGTGTTTATGTTGATGACATCATCATTATAGGTAATGATATCAATGGAATCAAAAATATCAAAGCACAGATGATGAAAGAATTCAAGATAAATGATCTTGGATTATTAAAGTACTTCTTAGGTCTTGAATTGGTTTATACTAATTCAGGTATATATATCACTCAGAAGAAGTATGTACAAGACATGTTGAAGAAGTTTAACCTACAGGATGCTAAAGTCTCAAGTACTCCAATGGAGGTCAACCTAAAGCTAAGTGCTCATGAAGGGGATGAAGTCCAAGACATTACAGGATATCAAAGTATGGTAGGTAGTTTGAATTATGCTACCTTGACCAGAATTGACATAGCATATGGAGTTAGTGTGCTAAGTCAATTCATGCACAAACCTAGGGTACCTCACCTAAAGGTTGCAAAGAAGATCTTCAAGTATCTAAAAGGAACTCAGAACCATGGTTTGTACTTTCCTTATACATCAGATATTGACATTAAAGTGTATTCAGATGCAGATTGGGCAGGATGCAAGGATGATAGGAGGAGCACATCAGGATACTTATCTTTTGCAGGTGATAAACCTATTTCTTGGTCAGCCAAGAAACAACCAATAGTGGCATTGTCATCCATTGAAGCAGAGTATAGAGGGCTAACCAATGCCACTCAAGAAGCTATTTGGTTAAAGCTTTTGTATACAGAGCTAGGCCTATACACTAGGCCCCCAATTATGTTTGGAGACAACACAAGCTCTCTCCACCTTGCAGCTAATCCAATATATCATGCTAGGACAAAACACATAGAGGTTCATTATCACTATGTGAGAGAGAAGTTGCTAAGCAAGGACATTCAGTTGACCTATGTGTCTACTAATATGCAATGTGCAGATTTACTCACTAAAGCTTTGGATGGAAACAAATTATGCAGATTCAAATCCATGATTGGATTGCAAGAAGTGATTGAAGATTGAAGATGAAGACTTAAGCCAAAGTGTTTGGCTTGAGGGGGAGCTGTTGGTGCAATTCAAGCCTTCACAATTTGGCTTGGATTACTTCATGAAGACACCACTTGAAGGAAGGACCATAGGAACTTATGCTTATAAGTTCTTACCATTTTACTCCTTGTAAAAGTCTAAAAGACTTGGCATTTCTTATGTACACACCTACTTGATTAGAATCATGAAAAAGTTGTTGGTTGATTGAGAGAATATCTCATTACCTTTTAGGTGAAAGATTCTAGGAGTTTGAATTTGAATTCAAACTTGAAGATTCAACTCAACTCTATAAAAGATGCAAGTCAAAAGTCGCGGGTAGCTTAGTTCATTCTAGCTCACTTTCTGAGACATCTATCATTGTATCTGAGTGTGTATGAGTGCTATATCTTAGCCCACACCTCATTACCTCATCTAGCTATGATTATCATGCTAATGAGATTGTACAATTATGTCAATTAATAGATATATTCACATTCATCAACTCTGTGTTCTCTGAGTGTACCACTTCAAGTCTGCCAACTTCACAGAGGCATATCTCAGTGCCTACTTCACCAAATCAAGTGATTCAAAGCTTGGTGGATTGAGATCAAAGCATACTACAAGCATAAAAAGTTTCTAAGAAACTTGGTTCAGTCAATCTCAAGAAATCGCCGTCGAAGTGCTTACTGGTATTTGTCTGCATACTTCCTAAAAAGTCGGGGGTGTCCATAAATTTGCTAAAGTTATTTGTCCTAGCATAGTTTATCATTTTGAATGATTCCACTTGCAAATGGTAGCTTACTAAGCTAATAGAATACCTCTAGAAGGAATTTTGCCAATTGTAAGTATACTGGTCATACTGAGTGAAAGACTGAGCAGGTATCAACACCAAAATAGAAAGTTTTCTAGCTTTGTGATTCACAAACTCATCTGTTTTGATCAAGTCATTACTCAAACCTTTTCCAAAGTACATATAGCATTTCTTGGTATCATTTGGAAGCTAAGGGTGTCTACTAATCATATCTGGAGTCACTGAGGGCTTGTGCAAAGCAGGATTAGCAGCACCTACTTAATCTTCTGAAGGATCCATACATCTTTCCCAACACCTCCATCTCACCTTAATCTCTTCAATTTTCGCCCTGTGTTTCTCTCTGCATACACATGATAATGTTTAAATGTATTGAATTTCTGTGATTTATCTTTGATCACATATATGGTGATCCACTTGGTAGCATCATCAACATAAATCACATAATATCTTGAACCATTAATGGTAAAGTCCTTTAATGGTCCCCACACATCTCTGTGTAGCAATTCAAGCCTCTATGAATACATGAAACCATGCTTATTATATGATTGCTTATGAGCCTTACCTAATTGACATGCCTCATATCTATATGTCATATGTTGACCTGCAACATTAGGTAACCCAAGCAATGAACCATTGTCAATCATATCCTTTATACCTCTTTCATTGAAATGTCCAAGCCTTTTATGCTAAAAATATAATTTAGAGATCTTATGTCCTCCATAAGTGAACAAGGCATGACCAACATTGCCTTGAATCTTCAATGTCAAGAGCCTTCCTTCGTCCTTCCATGAAACAATTTGTTTATACCCATTGCTAGGGCCTTCCACAAAAACTCCATCATTAGTGAACCTTACTCCATAACCTTTCTCAACAATTTGCCCTATAGTTATTAAATTCTTTGGAATTGTAGGAATATACAAAACCTTACTCAGAAAAGTGCTCCCATGCATAGCCTTCACTAGTCCAATCGATTTCACATTGTGCTTTGTGTTATAATCTGTTTGAACTACATGATTACTTACTTTATTCTCCAAATCAGTCATCAAAGCTATGTTACCACTCAGGTGATTGCTACACCCTGAGTCAATATAGAAGAGTCTTTGATATTAACTTTGTCTTTTACAAGTTGCATTCATGACTAAAGTTGAATCCTCCTTCTGATATGAAGCATACTTGTAGTAGGTATTATTGTAGGATTAACTTTGGAAGCCTCTACCTGCATTTCTTCCAAAGAAACCTCTACTACTTCTCCCTCTAAAATTACCTCTCTAATTTCTATTACCTCTTCCTCTTGATTTAAAGTTCTGATCATATCCTCCATTACTCTGATTATTATGTCAACACTCATGAGCTAAATGATTAGTCTTACCACAAATCCAACACGCCTTGACTCCATCTTTATTGCTTCTACCTCTACCTCTTCCTTTGCCACCTCCCCTTCCTCTTAGGAAGTTTACTTGACTAGTAGTGCCTTCATCTTCATTCAAATGTTGCTTGCCTTTGTTAATCTCTTGTCCTTTGAATACATTGCTTGACCTATACTTTTATCAACATCACCTTGGACATCTTGCTCAAAGGTTAGCATATGTCCTACCAATCAAGACTGAAATGATCAAGTGACAATTTAGTAGACAAAATGAATGTCTTTCATTTCTCATCTCCTCTCAAACTTGTGAGAATTTGCCTTACCAATTTCTCCTCTTCTATATCTTCATCAACTGCTCCAATATCTGCAATGTCCTTCATCCTTGTTACATAATCAGAAATGGATTGAGAAGCCTTCTTATTGAATGTGGTAAACTCTGCCCACAAAGATTCCTTCCTTGACTTTGTGGTGTTTTGGAAATTCTCCTCCAAAGCATTCCATATCTCACTTGCACTTTCAAATCCTCTAATGTTTGAGGTAGAAAGTAATCATTGTCTCCCATGTAGATAATGCTCCTTGCTTGAGCATCCTTCTTCATCCATGTGTTCAAATCTGTGAGCTCCTCCCTAGTTGGAACACTAGGATCTTTAAATTCTGGTTTTTTTTCCTTCACGTGTAATGTATCCTATCATCTTTGCTCATAAGATGCGCTTCCATCCTCGCAGACCAAGAAAGATAGTTTTTCTATCCAATTTCTCTATCTACAGAAAATATCCCATCCTTTCTTCACTTGTGTATTAAATTCTTCAAGATTTGAGAGGATAAATGTACCTTTACTTGAAATGGAGTTCCTTTTGATCTTCTTGATAGCTTCAGGCTTCCTTCTCTAGCTTTCACTTAAAACTTTCACCTTTTGAATCCTCAAAGGTTGATTTTTATCTATCTCTAAGTCTACTCTAGGGTAACCCTTGTCTAGGTTTGCAGCTCTTGGCCCTTCTTGAAGTCGAGCCTGGTAGGCCTTGAACATCATGTCCAAGCCTCTTGGGGTTGGATCTGTGAGAATAGACCCTCATTGTTGTCTATTTACAATGGGTGGTGGGGTGGGATGAAGTGAAGTGGATGGGTGTTCGGCATGCGAGGGGTTTTGAGATGAAATGTCTTCAATCTTTGTTTCTTCATTTCTCGGCGTTTCTTCTAGTTTTGATAACTTTTTGGTACACTTACAATTGGCTTTTCCCTGGTATCCTTCCATGTTCTTGTTTTCCTCTTAATAGGCTCTCCTTATTCACTTGATTCTGATTGTTTAGTTGATTTCACTTGTTGTAAGGCTTCTGCCCTAGTAACGCCATGTATAGGAGCCATGTTAAGAGTACTTGAACTTGAATCCTCCACCAAGCCTACCACATTAATGGGTGTAACCTTGGGTGCAATAGAGGGGTTCTTTGGACAATCTCTGGGTAGATGGTCTTTGCCGCACTCATGACAAAAACCTTGTATTCTGATGTTTTGTGCTTGTCCTGGACCAGGTGGCTGGGCACATTCACGAATGAAATGGTCGCCTTGTCATCTAAAACATGGTCCTCTAGGGGCTTTTGGTCTTACTTGTCTCTCTTATGGCATGGGTTTAGGATTTGTGTACATTACATTGGCATATTCTGGCTCCCAATTCCATTCCATAGGTAGTGCCTTGTATTGATATGGATAAGTCTCATTATGCTCACGTGACTCTGTGTAATAAGCTTGTGGACTATCTTCATAGGAGTAGTCAAAACTCTGAGCATGAGGGTCATTTTTTGAGACCAAAGGGGTCATTGGCACCAATGCTTTATTAGGGTTTTCCTTTGCCACTGCATGCGTAACTGGAATCATGTTGGTAGGAGGCAGTGGTTGGCTTAATAGGATTTTGTGGCCTTTATGGTTCATGGTATTGTTGTTGGTATTGATGTTGATATTGTTGTTGTGGGCTTTAATATGGTTGTTAGTATTGGTTTTGATACCTACCCTATTAATAAGGTTGTTGATAAGCTTGTCTCATAGCCTGCCTATTGTACAGATAATCTTGAGCTATGTGGTTCGTGTATTTCCTCTCAATAGTGCAATATGGAGCCTTCATTTCTCTCATGTTCTCATTTTGGAATGGGCATACATTTTCCATGTGACACCTCCTCAAGTATAACATCGCTTCAACGAGGTGACTCCAAGTGTTTGTATATTTTGAACTCCTAGCTTCTTAGCAACCTGCTCAATTAGCTCATCTATCTCAGTGGAGGGTCTAGAAGTATGAGTACAAGAGTTGTCAAAATTATTATAGAGTTTGGACAATCCTAAATCCTCACCCAAATCTTCTTCTATGTATGTGCACATGCACACACACTCTTCTATGGATCGTAGGATCTTTCAAGTACACATATGATCCCAACTTGGTGCTTAGTAAGCCATATAAAAACAAGGCCACTTGTTTAGTTGGTGTGGGTAACTCTGGAACAGGGCATCTTTCTAAATAGTGCCAAATCATCTTCCTAGAACTTGCACTATTTCTTGGGGTGTCTGCTTGAAGCTATGGATCAAGGATGATGTGTTATGTCTGATTTCACTCTTGGAGAATTCTACAATGAATTCTTCTAGTAGTTGACCTATGTTTTGATAATTGCAACTGTTCAAGGGCTGAAACCAAGCTAAGGCAATGCCCTTGAGGGTCAAACCAAATGCCTCAAATTGGGTGAACAAGTCCTCAACCTATTCATCTCTTAGAACTTGTTTGAACTCAGCCACATGATCATAAGGATCTCCTAACCCATCAAAGTAGTTTCTCATTTTCTTGAGCACTTGAGAGGGTCTAAGGCTTTTTGGGTACTCTCGAGGTCTAGGCAATGGAAAATCATGATCATCTCTTTGATGCCTATGTGCTCTATGTCTCTTATTTAGGTATTTCATTTTCAAATCCTCATCTATCTCTGACCACTGTGTGTGCAAAACTTACCTCAGGTCTCTCTCTAGCTCTTTCCCTTTGGGTTTCATGACTCTCGGATCATCCTACACCTTGGAGGCCATGTGAAACATTAGATCGCCATGAAGGGAAAATCAATTCACCGTGCCAAGTGTATACATTCATATCATGCTCTGTTACCAAGAACATTCTCTTCGATGTGTTATTTAGATAGACAACTTTGTCTGGTATCTCATGACCTTTGAACTCGTAGATGGTAACTCCATTTATTTTGCTAAGTTGAACTAGCTTGTATCTCCAAAATGCCTCCTCTGTTTCTCTATTAAAAAATAGTTC
>CM035429.1:21696937-21716937 GCA_020310875.1 Ceratopteris richardii
TCATGAGAAAGGCCAAAAGGTGGAATACGAAATTGGAGAAATCAGAAGTGACAAAGATTAAACTTTATAAGGTTTGAGCATGGAAATGCGTACGACTAGAAGGGGCTCGTTCTATAGAGTCACAATCTCGATTGCTCCCTAAATTATTAGCTTGACCGCATTCAGCTTCAAGGCCACGGGGATGCCTATTAAGTCTCTGCACTCGTGTGAAAATATCTTTAAAATTCCAAAAAAAGTGATTACTTTTCTTGAAGAGGATTTCTACCACAACCAAGATGCTAGCTAAACAAGTGCTACTTCGTTTTGCTCTCCCAAAAGCATTTCCTCCACTAGTGGAGTTAACTCTATATTTGTGGTATCCTTGCTACTCTGGCTTGTATCTTCCAACATTTCTTTAGAATAAGCAGAAGTCTATTTGATCCCAGTATCCTAAGTTCTATTTTGCAGCCAACATGGGGTTTCTCTTCCATGAGTTATGGATAGGAATCCTTACGCCTCATTATTTGCCCTTCTTTAGTATTGCCCCTATGCTCCTCATGTGTTGGATCCTTCTTTCTTCTTTTTTGTTGTACATGGACTCTTCTAAGCACAAGAATGCCATTCTAGAGTCCCCCACGTCATCATCTCATGAATCTTTGCTACAAATTGCACTATAACATGGGGTGAATCGACACCCTTCTAGCTCACTAGATCCTCATCCTCAATGATGCCATTTAACCCTCAAGAGGCTTGGTCTATCTCTTCCAACTCTACCTGTGACATGGAATTTCCCATCCATGCATGGTTGGGCCCTTCCCTAAGTTGCATTACTCATTATTCAACAATTCATTTATTCATGAATAATTACAGAATTTTATGAAAAACCCCAATTAATGGATCGAATTATTTAGTGCCACATGAGCTTATTCGGACATGAGTGAATACTTTTTGCAGGATAAATTGACAATATTTGATCGAACACGCTTTCGATTTAAAACATTTTCGATAAAAAATTTTATAGGTCAAAATTTGTTCGATCAAATATGTTTTCGATAAAAAAAAATTTGATCAAATAATGTTTTATAAAAGAATACAATTAGACTCATGTTCATAAGAGTTACTTTGTTTTTCATGCACTTACAGTGTCGTAGAAAGAACAAGGTATAAAATCTTGCTATAAATATTAAGTACTTTAGTTTTAAAATAAAAAGAAAAATTGTTTGCAAACTAAAAACTATTGTGATTGTTTTACTCAACATTGATTCTTACTACCCCTACTCTGTTTGACTCAACATTGATTCTATAAAATCTACCCCTGCTCTATGGGATTTGGGGCGTCTTGTGGCTGCTAGTCCCATTCACTTGTACTTTTCTTTCCCTTTTAATTAGAAACAAGTCTGGGAGAGTAGGCTAAGGCAAAAATTCCTTTATATAAAAGAAACATTGATTATTATTTCACAATAGTATATGTATGTGTGTGTATGATTGTGAGTAAACATGTATTATGATTGTTTGAATCAATATAATTCTTACTTCACAATATTATATGTATGTGTATTTGAGTGTATAATTGTGAATGAAATCTATTGTGATTGTTTGATTCAACATTGATTCTTATTTCACAATAGTATATGTATGTATGTGTATGATTGTGAATAAAACTGTATTGTGATTGTTTGAATCAGTATTGATTGTTACTTCACAATAGTATGTGTATGAGTATGTGTATGTGCATGTATGTTATATGATTGTAAGTGAAAATCTAATATGACTATGTATGTGTATGTATATGTGTGTTTTTAAAATGTGAATTAAAAACTATTGTAATTGTTGGAAAATGTTTTTATATTTTTTTGATAATTCAAGGGTTGAGAAGGTACTAATAAGTGAAGATGAAAGGCATCCTAGATTGCATATCAGCTAACAAAAGGTTCTTGTTGTATCGATTCAATACAACTTCATAGATCTACAGATCTTCTTTAGGAAGTTGTATTGTATTGATACAACAAGAACCTTCTCTTAGCTGGGATGTTGGCATCAAGACAATAGCATTAACAGGGACTTGTTGGGAGGAAAGAAATCGACTTTCTGAGACAATAGCATCAAGAGGGACAACAAAGTTCTGATAGAAATCGACTTATGCACCTAATCCTTAGATACTTACAACAAAAAGATGCAAATAGGTAAAAAACGATTTTACTTTTTATGATGTAGCTTAGTATTTTTCAAGCATATAATAATGAATTTTTATTTCTTTAAATCTTTTTAGCTTATTTTGAAGTTTGATTGATTTCAAGATGTGTAGTGGTGGGAGAACTAGATGCAATGTGTAAACACTTCAATCATACAACAAACGCATATGGGGAGGCACATAAGAGTCCTAACCTGCATATGTGTATGGATGCATATGTATGTATGTATGTATGCATATGCATGTGTGTGCATATGTGTGTATATATGCATGTGAGTGTATGTGTGCGTGTCTATGTGTGTGTATGTATATGTGCAAGTATCTATATGTATATGTGCATGTGCATATGTGTATATGTGCAAGTATCTCTATGTGTATGTGCATGTATGCATATGTGTGCATTTGTAAATGTATCTGTATTCATATCATATATGTGTGCATTTGTGTATGCTTTCATATGTGTGTATGTATGTGTGTATATGTGCGTATGTGTGTGTATGTATGTGCATGTGTGTGTATGCATGTATCTATGTATGTATGCATATGCATGTGTATGCATATGGATGTGTATGCATATGCATGTGTGTATGTATGAATGTGTGTGTATATGTGTGTCTATGTATATGTGCAAGTTTCTACATGTGTATGCGTATGTGTATATGTCTATGTGTGAGTATATGTGCATATGTATGTGTGTGTATATGTGCAAGTATCTATATGTGTATGTATATGTGCAAGTATCTATATGTGTATGTGTATGTGTACGTGTATATGTCTACGTGTGTGTATGATTTTGTGTGTATATGTATGTGTGTGTATATGTATGTGTGTGTATATGTGCAACTATCTATATGTGTATGTATAAATGTGTGTATGTATATGTGCAAGTATCTATATGTGTTTGTGTGTGTATATGTCTATGTGTGTGTATGATTTTGTATGCATATGTGTATATGTTTGTGTGTGTGTGTGTATATGTGTATGTGTGCATGAGCATATGCATGTGTGTATGTATGTGCATGTGTGTATGCATATGTGTGTATGTATGTGCATGTGTGACACATGCACATACATACACACATATGCATACACGTACCTTCAAATTTGCAAAACAAAAACACTAAGTTTACCTCTAAAGAAAAGTCTCTATGGTAGGATTAGAGCTTTATAGACTCTCAAATAAGCATGTGTGGAATGACATTTTTGATCAAATGTAAAATATTTAATTTTTTGATTACCTGTTTTGGATCAAAAGAACTTTCAATCGAAAAGTTTTTTGATCGACTTTTTTTTTTGCTCAAAATTGATTTCGATTGAAAGTTTATCCTTGTCCATTTTTTTCGGTGTTTATTCAGACGACCATGAATAAAACCAACATATTCCGTATTTTTTAATTATTTGATCGAATAAATGCAACCTAGGCCCTACCTCCATGTGCAGTTGCTTAAGCATATCCTTGTTGTGCATGCACATCAAATTACTCCCTTAATCATGGAGCACCTTAGCATATCAAAGCCAAGGGCACCCAAGCAATGGAGAGAAACCCCTTGGTGAGTGAGGAAGCTGGAGGACTACGAAGTCTAGTATGAAATCGGATCCCTACACAGTTAGCGCAACTCTTTCAACTATTTTGAAATGCTTATCTTACCCTAGTTGGATTGATCACCATGAAATATGCATATTTTGATGGTAGAGGCCCTAATCTCTATGTCGTGGCCTCAAGCATGAGGTCTATAACTAACCCACCATCAATGATAACTCCCTATATCTATTAGCAAATAATGTTTAGAGCTACTTGTGGGCTAAAATAGTCAATCAAGAAAGCTTGGGCCACTAAATAGGTACCATGAACTTCACTTCTCGATGTTGGTGCACTTAGGGAGGTTATCAAATTCAACATCTCACTCAAGAATCAAGCATCCATTCTCAATAAATCCTAGAGTTTCACTTGGTGATCATTGTTTTTCAATATGTTATTGATGGATAGAGGGATCGTGAGTATGCTTAATGCTAGATTTGGAGCACTATGTTATATGTGTTATTGGGTTATCTTGAAAGAATAATCTATACTCTGATTTGGACATTGCACCTTGTCCTTGCCTTTCCGTAGGTTAGCAACTTCGTTAGAACTCTTTGCTAGAGATCACTAACATGTTCCTTCCTTTGGAATTTCCTCCTATTGACTAGATATTGAAACTCTTAATCCTTCTTCCTCCCATAGTAGGGTTTCTCTAGCCTCCACTACTCTGCTTTCTTCCTCTAGCACTTTTTGGGCTCTGGTGCACACCCTTATCAATGATATTTCCTTAAGTTGTACAACATGAGCATTGGGTCATCCAAGTGGTGCATATCCTACAAGAATCCACTCAACAAAGACATGGAAGGAATTCGTTTCTTGGCTCAAGGAAGCTTCTTCCAAATAGTCCTTGGTATAATGATCATGTAGGTCAAGAGCTTTTTCATATGGTGGCACATTCCTTATAGATAGATTCTACTTTGGAAGTGTCCATACTCACCACAATTATAGCACATGGTCGGATGCCTCGGTTGGTTCCTCATTCCTCCAATCTAATGAGCAGGCTTGTTTTCTATGCTAGAGTTTGACTCAAAAGAGTAAAATAGTGGTGCTCTTAGAGAGTTCTTGAGGATAAAGCTTTGTGTAGTAACAATCAGTTCTACCATCAGGATGGAGCTCTAGGAGGTTGGTTGTCCCCAATATGGGGCCAGCTACGGTTCTGCCATCCCCTTTAAGTAGTAGCATCCTCTATCTTCATGCCCCATCTTTCTGCAAAACTACCAAATAGTTTTCTTTGAACATTCCATATGCAAAGCCCCTGCTAAGGACATATCATGCACCAAAGGGTAGATTTTTGTTCTCTTTCCTAGAGCCCTTCAAGATCTTGCTAGATCCTACAAGCTCTATCTTCCTCAGCACTCGTGATCTTCTATTACACTCAAAAGTCATCCATCACTTTTTTGGGTTGTACTAGCTGGTCATTCCATTGTCCTACCGAGAAAGGAACCTCATTGAAGTGAATTTGGTCATGTTAGATGCCGGTTTTCATGGCCACAAACTCTTCCAACAAAGCATTTGGCACTATAAGATCTCATACTTTATGTTTGGTACTACTGGAGATTTTCTTCTCTAACCAATTCTTAATGCAAAATTCACTAACTCCTTTTGGAAACCTGGCCAATAGGGCCTTTTTTTGGGTCATCAACTCAAGGAAGGATTCCACCTTCTTCTAGCATAGGTTCTTTAACTCATGAAGAACATCTTTGATGGAGTTGATAGGTCAAAATGCTACTAAAAAGTCTTACTTCATGGCTTTCAAAGTAATGAAATTATCCGCTTTGTTTAGGAGAGATCATATATCAGCCAATTCATTTATAGTCACTAGAAGAAGAGCCATGCATGCTCTCTTCGGTCTTCTAGGTTGCACCTTTTGCACAGTGCTAAAAAATAGCGTGGAATCTAGAAGAGAATTATTGGGTAGAGAAGGTTGTGACTACTTTTGTTTACTACTACAGGCTATATTCTTACTATGATTAGCGGTACCACAAGTGGTGGTTATGCAAAGAGTGCAGATAGGACTAAGATAAGTATGATTGAACCAAGTCTTGCTCAGAGAATGAATAAGTACCCCCAACGAATAGAATCCTTGAGCCCTTAGTCCCATCGTGTGTACCAAAATTGTACATGGTATGTTGGGTTCTTTTGTAGTTGGTTATTAGGGATAGTGACAACTGTTCTAGGTGGTCAGCAATCACATAACTTAAAAGATGAATAGTGAGATGACGCTCTATGATGCTACTTCATGCGTAGGAAATAAGGGGCAAATAACAAGAATCCGATTCAGAACTAAAGAACATAGAATACGGGAATAGTTGCAACACAAGAGTTATGTACAAAAGAGATAAAGGAAATGTGAAAGGACGGCTGATATATTACAGTGAATTCAAGATACAACAAATGTCACACAGAATAGCATTAGCACCAACGTGCAATGCACGGACTATTCTATATTTTCTACACAAAACTTCTAGACAAAAAGAATAAAAGGATAATCTTAATAGCTAGGATATTCTTGACAGAAGAAGGGTTTGGAGTAAAAGCTCTTGAAAAGAAGGGATAAGAACAAACATGCAAGGTTGGTCAGTCAAAGATCTCACAACTCTTAGTGGTGCTCTTAAAAATCACCACGTCAATTGATTCTTCCACAACTCCACCTTCTCTTTTCCAATTATCAGATCCTCAGCAACTCTTTGGCATCACTCTGATGTCATTGCTTGTAGATCAACAAACTCAGCAACTGAACTCACTCTATGATGGACCTCGTGCACCTCACTCTGCATTCACTGTGCCCCTTATTCTTGATATGCACCTCACTCTGCATTTCCCTGTGTCCGTTTGATCACTATGCACGTGTATCACAATCCCTGTTTTTCTCTGTCTATATCTCTGCTCTATCTGTGCATGTCTATGCCAATCTATCTACCTCTATATATCAAACTCGACTTCTACTCTCTTTATCTTCTATGGATACAATCCACAACCATCAACCTTATGTTGCACAATTCCCACGTCATCCCCAATGATTTCTCTTCCTTCGTCTTATAAAATGTCCAAGATCCTCACGTGCCGACCACCTTTAAGATTCTCTTCCTTTCACCTCCATGGTGTTCCATGATTATTCAAGTTGTAGCTATAAGGAATGGAAAATTTCAATGAGCAAGATCATGCAAAAATCTCTATCGAGATTGGCATGTCCACCTAACAAGGCATGGCAAGTGGCGAAAAGGATTGTTGGCGGCTATAACGATGGAATGTAGTTAAGATGATGGATTTTTCTAAACATAGAGGGATCTTGGGAAACTACCAAAGATTAAAAAAAAAGAGGTCATAAATGGAAGACATAACTTTACCAAAACCTTACGTCTCAAGAGTACCAAAATAGTAGAGTCTTGAACACAAAGGAACATTGGAAGACTCCAAAATCATCCAGCCACTGAGATTCGTTGAAACAAACCAAATTCTTCAAGACACCAGACCTAATGAACCCTGAAACATCAATAATTGCCCATATTTGTTTGCCTCAAATTTGAGTTTCTGTAGCCTTATGGATCAAAGTCCTTTTGCACCAAGTGATACCTCAAGGGTTGTATATGTATATATCTATATATCGACACACACATCCACACACATTTATACATACATATATACATACATTTATATGTATACACACACACATATATATATATATATATATATATATATATATATATATATATATATATATATATGTGTATGCATACACACACGCGCGCACACACACACACACACATATATATATATATATATATATATATATATATATATATATATATATATATATATATATATATATATATATATATATATGTGTGTGTGTGTGTGTGTGCGCGCGCGTGTGTGTATGCATGTGTGTGTGTATCTCTATATGTATGTATGTACACACACATATATATATATATATATATATATATATATATATATATATATATATATATATGTCTGTGTGTGTGTATGTATATACATACATAAATACATACATAGATACAAACAGACTTTCTAGAAACACATTTCTACAAGTAAAACATTGTTTGGTTATGAACAAAAGTTGAAACTCCTCTCATTCTAGTAAGGCAAATATACTTTTGAAATTTTCAAAAGGAGCTTTACAATAATCTAAGAATTGTTGAAATCCATCACTTAAACGTGGAATTTAAACATTGTTTCTTTAACTTTGAGGCTGTTATGTTGTCCACTTATATTGTGTAGTGGGCGAGGCTTAAACATAGTTTGAGAATCTTGTGTAAAGATAGACATGCAACTTAAGCTAGACTCTTTTGTTTAGTAGAGATGCTCAAACTTAAATTCTAGCAATTTGTGCAACAAAAGAGGCTCAAACTTAAGTTGGAACCTCTTTTGGAAGGAGAGAGATTGAGCTTTATTTTGAGCATCTTCTATAGTAACAGAGGCTAGAACTAAAGCTCAAGCCTCTAGTTTGTTAGAACAAAAAAGGCTTGCACTTAAGTTCAAGTCTTTTGCTTTTTATGGAAGAGGTGAAGCCTCAACATAAGTTCAAGCCTCTTATGCAGATTAAGTCCTTTGTGGATTGATTGAGGCTTGTACTTAAGTTTGAGCCTTTAGCCTCTTCAAAAGAATCATAGTTTGATTCCTAGTTTAAGAGTTGATATTAAATTGGAGCCTTGAGGCTAATTTTGTGCATCTTGTGGATCAGAGGTTGCAACTTAAGTTTCAGCCTATCCTTGCTTATGGAGGGATAGAGGCTTGAGCTTATGTTTGATCCTTTTTCTTCTTATGTAGGGTAAGAGACTAGAACTTATGTTTGAACATTTCTTAGAAAGATATTGAATTTACTTAAGTTCTACTCTACTCTTGATAGAGGTTTGTTCTCATGTTTGAGTCTCTAGCTTAAATTGGAGCTTCAAGTCTAGTTTCAATCCCTTGTTAAGTTGATTCTGTTTCGTAGCCTAAGAGTCTCATAGTTAAGTTCAAATATATAGCCTTTTATGAGAAAGCAAAGGCTCAATCATAAATTCCTATTTATTCTAGAACGAAGGAGAATTTAACTTAAGTTTGAGAGTCTTGTAAAGTTGAAGAGGATTTAACTTAAGTTTGAGCCATGGTACATGCTCAAACTTAAGTTTGAGCCTTTAACCTCTTATTGGATGGTAGGGGTTCAAACTTAAGATCAAACCCTCTTATAGAAAGAGAGAATTTCAAAATTAAGTTTGAGCCTCTTATGAAGTAAAAGAGTCCCAAACTTAAGGTTTCCCTTATTGCTTAAGTTTAAGTCTCTCTTGAACTTGACTTTGAGCCATTAGAGAGTCCACAAAGACTTTAACTTTCTCATCTTTCAAAATAGGGTTGATCTTAAATTTGAACCTCTTGCATATTAGAAGAAGGTTGACTAAAGGCTTGTTTGGAAGATGCTTGATCTTAAGTTTGAGCCTCATGTGGAAAGAGAGAGGTTCAAATTCAAGTTGGAGTCTCTTTTGGAGTTCAAGAATCTTCAACTTTAGTGTTTTATGGAGCAATAGAGGTTTAAACTTAACTTCTCATCTCTACCATTTTTACGCTTGATCCTTGACCCCTAATGGAAGAAGAGAGGCTCAAACTAAAGCTCAAGCCCGCTTGTAGAAATATAGAGATTTGGATATTTTTGAGCATCTTATTGAGAAAAAGAGACTATAAATTAAGTTTGAGTATCTTTCTTGAGTTAGAATCTCTCTCATGATTTAGTTAAAACCACAATAGAGTCTACAAAGGACTTGAAATCTCTTATGTTCCACAAGGAGCCTATAATTTGTTATGTATGGGAGAGGCTTAAATTTAATTTTGAACCTCTTGTCTAAAGACAGATGCTAGAACTTAAATTCATAGTTTTTAACTGGGAAAAATTTGAACTCAAGTTTGATCCTTTTGTGGAGCAAAAAAAAAACTCAAAACTTAAATACAAACCTCTCATGGAAAGAAAGAAATTCCACCTTAAGGTTGAGAATTTTTTCTAGTGAAACTGGCTCAAATTCTAGATCGAGTTTGTAGTTTATAAGATTTGAACATGTTTGAAATTTAACTTCAAGACTTCATCCTATTATGGAGCAAGAGATACTCCAACTTAAGTTCAAGCCTATTATAGAATGAGAGAGGTTTCAACTTAAGTTTAAGAATCTTCTCAAGAAAGAGAAGCTCTAAATTAGATTCGAGGATTTAGTCTCTTATGGAGGGGAAGGGCCTTCAACTTTAGTTTGAGACTTTAGCCTTTTATGGAGTGTAAGAGATTCGAACTCAATTTTGAGCTTTTCTTATAAAGATATAGAATCTAACTCAATTGTTTTAGCCCTCAATAAATTCAATCTTAAGTTTAAGCCTTGAGCTTAAATTTTAACAAAACGCTTATGTTCGAACCTATTCTAGAATCAAAATGTCCAAAATCAATTTTGAGATGTTTGTTAGCATAAGAGGATCAAATTTAGGCTAAAACTTAAATTTGGGCATTTTTAGAAAATAAAGGGTTTCTAACTCACGTTTGAGCTCGTTCTAGAGTGGAAATGGATCTAAGTATGAGCCTTTTGCATATTTTGGATTGGTAAAATATCATATTTAAGTTCAAGCCTTTAATCTATAAAGGAATAGCAAGGGTTTTCAATTAATTTAAAGCCTTCTTGTAGAAAAATAGATATTCAAACCTAGTTTTCTACATGACACAATTGGAATTGCTTGTCTTTCACCTCTTAAGGGAGAGATCTTGGTTTCCACCCCTCCTTTGAGCTACTAAAAATTTGTATGGTCCTTAGGCCAAAGTAATCTTAGTTGTTCCACATTTGGACCACTAAAACAAGATGGATCTGGGTAGTTATTTCCAAGTGTGGCTTTGATAGTATTAACCCCTACTTTGTGGGATAAAAAGGGTCCCATGGGTACTATTCCCTTCATCTTTATAATTCTTCTGTAAATCTAATGAAGGAAAGGGGGATTAGGCTTCAACCAAGTTTCCTGTAAAAAAAACAACATTTGAGGCTGGTATTGAGTAAAAAAAAGTTTCAAACTTAAGCTTGAGCCTATTGCTTAAGTTTTAATCTCTCTTGAACTTCAATTTGAGCCATAAGAGAATCCAAAAGAGACTTCAAATTACTCTTGCTCCACAAGAGGCTCAAACTTAAGTTCGACTCTATATTTTTTTATATAATCGGAATGATTTGGATCTATGTTTGAGCCTATTTTGTAAAGCAAGCGGCTCAAACTTCAGGTCAAGTTTTTTTTGTTAAGAAAAAGAGGCTTGAACTAAACTTTGAATCTTTTATGGAGTGATAAGGGCTTGAAGTTAAGGTTGAAACGCTTGCAAAAAGATAGATATTTGAACTTAATATCAAGCCTCTTGTGTGACAAAAGATGCGCCACCTTTGATCCCAAGGCATTACATTATTATAGAGTAGGAGATGGAGAGACTCAAGTTTAAGTTCAAGAGTTTTATGGAAAAAGAGGAGTTCCAACTTAAGTTTGAGCCTCTTTAAGGGTGAAAGTGGCTTGAATGTAAGTTTGATCCTTTAGCATTTGATGGAGTGGTAGAGCCTCGAGCTTAAGTTCGAGCCTTTAAATGATTAAGGAATGGTAGAGGTTGAAACTTAATTTCAAGTTCTAATGTGGAAAATTAGAGATTTGAACTTAAGTTGTAGCATTTTTTAGAGTGAATAAGGCTCCAACTTACGTTTGAGTCCCTTGCTTAACGTTTGATATCTTCTAAGTTCAATTCGAGTCATAAAACAAATTCACAACAAACTTGAAATCCTTTAAATCATTATGGAATGCTAGAGGGTGAAACTTAAGTTCAAGATCTAATGTAGAAAGACAGAGATTCAAACTTGAGTTGTAGCATTTTTTAGAGTGAATAAGGCTCCAACTTACGTTTGAGTCTCTTGCTGAACTTTTGATATCTCTTAAGTTCAATTCGAGTCATAAACAAATTCACAACAAACTTGAAATCTCTGCTATTCCAAAAGAACCTTGAACTTAAGTTCAAACTCCTTGTGTAAAGAAAGAAATTATAATGCTGGTTCATGTCTCTCCTGTAGTCAAAGAGTTTGAACTTAATCTGCAGCCTTTAATTTATTTTGGAACGAGAAAGGTTCGAACTTAAGTTTCAACCTTTAATTTTAAGCCTCTTATGCAAACAAAGAGATTTGAACTTAAGTTCATTCTGAAGAAGGAGAGGCTTGAACTTAAGTTCGATCCTATAACTCTTATGGAGGGGGATAGGTTGAAACTAAAGATAAAAAAATTAGCATTTTATGGAGATTAAGAGACTCAAACTTAATTTTGAGCCTATTATACAAGAATGTGCAATCTAACTTAAATTATCATTTATTCTTGATAGATGCTTGATTTTCAGTTTCAGCCTTGAGCTTAAATTGAACAATATGGCCTTGAGAGGTGCAAACGTAATCAAGCCTCTTGGGCAAATAGAAGGGTTTGAACGAAATTCAAGTTTGTTTTGTGGGAAACAAGTTCCAGCCTTATGATGTGGCAGAAGCTTGAACTTAACATTTTATGGAGCAAGAGGTTCAAACTTATGTTTTTTTGGAATTATGAAAAGTTTCCGACTATTAAGATTGAATCTCTTATGAAAGGAGAGAGATTCGAAATTCAGTTCAAGTCTCTTATGGAGCTGAAGAGGATCAAAATAAAGCCCAAACTTCTAGCATCTTACAAAGAATGACTTTTGACCCTCTTGTCAAGCACAGTAGGCTCGAACTTAAGTTCGAGCCTATGGCCTTTCTTGGAGAAAGATATGCTTAATTTTAAATTCAATCCATCTATAGAGAGAGAGAGAGGTTTGAGAATAAGTTTGAGTCTCTTTTGGAGTGGAGAAGGCTCTAACTTCAACATTTTATGGAGCTGGTAGTGGCTCATTCAAGCTTTTAACCTCTTATGGAATGGTAGAGAATTGAACTTATGTTCAAATAATCTTGGGGAAAGGTAAAGCACCCAACCTAAATCTAAGCCTCTGATTGAGTGAAAGAGTCGCAAGCTTCAATTTGATATAGTTTTTGCCTATATTTCATGAGCATCTTTGTCATCGTAATGAACTTGTTGTGCAATAGGTGCAATAAGAGATGCAACATCACCAAGAAGATTCATCTTCCATGCCATCTACATCACCCTCAATAACTCCATTTCAAGTGTAGTTGGATGTTTTTCAACACCCTATACAATATTCCACAATGCTTTTTGTGACAGAGATGATTAATCTCCAAGAGAACAAGTTATCCTTGATGTTAAAGCACCTCTCTATCAAGAACAACTCATAAAGACAACCAATTTTGAAAATCTATTGTCAAATTTGCAAGATTTGATTCAATTGTGAAGAAACTCATTACATAAAAAAGTCCGTTGCACTTAATTCACTCATTGACTGATCAGATGTGTAAAGTTTTCAATGAAGCTTTATACAACATGACATATAAGGTTTGCGCATGAAGGGTCTTCATCCTTTTAGTACTTCTTCTTTGAATAATACTTATGGTATTGATTCTATCTAATTTCTAGAATGATATGCTAGCCCTTTTCCAAGTTAAAGCTCTTCAAAAGAATCAGTAGATCTTGAGATTTCCTCCAAACAATGCACCTATATGTCAAACTGTTCTTCTGTGTAGTCGACTTTGACACCTGGAACTTCTAATGCATGGTTCTCCAAAACTAGAACCCTTTTATTCAAATGCTTTTAGCCACAAGGGGCTTGCCTTTCAACTTAAAGATTGAGTGCTTACTTGATAAAAAATTTACACTGTCAAGTGAGATTTGATGAGAACTTTGACCACCGCGATTGCGCCTCTTCCTATCTTCACTTCTTCACATTTACACATTTAAATGTTCTTGTTTTCAATTCTCTCAGCCTGATTATAATTAGCCTCTCAAAACTTGTATAGAGGTCAATCAACTATAGAATTATACTTTTACAGAATCATTTCTCAAGAAGATGAACACAGAAGGAGCATTGAGCAAAAAATCAAGGTGCAACTTTCGAAATTCTCTTCTATTCAGAGAAAATGTACATCTAATGGATGGATCACATTCTTCTCAATCTCTAAGGCCTGTAATGACTTCTAATTTTTGTCATTCATCATCTTTCTCATATTACATCTATATTCAAGTATATATATAGACATTTACATCCGGACTCACCATGGATACAAAGTTTTTATGGACTAATTACAAGAGTAATATACATGTATATACAAGTCTTCATCTTCTGATCATGCACTCATCTTCAAGGCTCAAATTTTGATCTTTGATTTAACTTTTAACTTCAAAACTTGTCGAAATCATCAACTGGTGATTGTCCTACACCAACATCTCCCCCTCAATCATCAATTGTTATTTTCTCCATCTTCTTTATACCTATCGTGTCTTTGAACCTCTCCAACTTAGGTCCATCCAACCTTTTGGTTAACATGTCTACAATGTGATCTTTTGTAGAAGTGTGAATGACTTAAATTTTTTTATCAATCACTTTCTCTCTCAAGAAATGAATTTCGATCTGAATGCTGTGTTTAGTCCTGGCATGAAACACAGGGTTAGCAGCTAGATACAATGAACACATATTATCTCCATTAATGATGGGTGTACTCTCATTGATGTCAAAACTCTTCATGAAAGTCCTCAACCATATAACCTCTTTTGCAGCATCAACCATACTTTTATATTCTAATTTTTTACATGATAAAGAAACTATATGTTGCTTCTTAGAACACCAACAGATCAATTTATCTCCCACATAACATAGATAACCATAGGTTGACCTCCTATCATCAGAGTTAGCTGCCCAATCTGCATCACTATATATCTTGGTTTTTGTATCTGATGTGAATTCATAATACAAACCTTCTTTGAGTGTACCCTTAATGTATCTTAGCACCTTTTATCTTGGAATCCAATGTTCTTTCCTAGGACAATGCATGAATTGAGACAACACTCCAAGTGCATATGACAAATTAGGCATACTCAATGTAGCATAGATTAGACTACCAAGCAAACTTTGATACAGCTTCATGTCCTTGAATTCTTCTCCTCCATATCGGCTCAATTTATGATTCACCTCCATTTGAGTAGGTTCTACCCTACAATCTTCCATTTTAAACTTGATTAGCAAATTCTCCAAATACCTTTTCTTGAGTCACATACACCCCATGTTGAGTATATGAAATCTCCATTCCCGAGAAATATGACAAGTATCCCAAGTCACTAATCTTGAACTCTTTCTCCATATGCTTCTTAAGACTTTGTATGCCCTTCTCATCTGTACCTATAAGAATTATGTCATCAACACATATGCAAATGTAAATAAACCCATCATCACTTGCTTTAACAAGCATGCTACTACCTGCCTTAGACACTTGGAAACCAAGCTCCTTCAAGAACTTCACAAGTCTGTAATTCCATGCTCGTGGGGGCTACTTCAAGCCATACAAAGCTCTCTTCAGCTTACATACATACTCTAGATAACATTTATTCTTGAAACCATCTAGTTGCTCCATGAAAACCTCATCTAAAATGTAACCATTTAGAAAAGCATTCTTCACATCTAATTGACATAGCTTCCAACCTTTACATGCAGCAATAGTGATGAGAGTCCTTATAGTTGTCATATTTTCCATGAGACTATAAGTCTCATCATAATCTACACCATATGTTTGAGCATACCCTTTCACAACAAGTCTAGCTTTATACCTAGACACACTTCCATCTGCATACCTCTTTGTCTTGTAGAGCCAATTGCATCCAATGATCTATTGAGTATTTGGTTTAGGAACAAAATCCTATGTCTCATTCTCCATCAATGCATCATACTCCTCCTGGATAGCTCTTCCAAATTTCCTTACCTTTTGTGTCATCATATGTAGAAGGGTCTTTTTCTGCTTTCACTATGTAAGCATATTCTTTAGTGGTAAAAAATGAAGTATCATAACTATACCTTATGGGTTGCTTTCTGTTCCTTGTTGACCTTCTAACTTCTCCACTCTTTGAAGTCTTTGGTTCTTCATATTCTGGATCAAACCTTGGCAACTCTTCATTATCAATTTGAACATCAAGAATCTCTCCATCAGGAACTTGAATCTTTGATTTCCCCTTTCTTTGCTTCATGAATTCTTCATCACCTGCATGAACATTAATTACACCTGCATACCAAGCACCTTGCTCATCAAGTGTAACATCCTTTCACACAAGGAATTGCTTTTTGGATGGACTCCACAATCTATAACCCATCTGCTTATCATCATAACCAATGAACACATACTTTTTATCTTTACGTTCCAGTGTATGCCGTAATTGAGATGGTACATATGCATAAGCCAAACATCCAAAAACTTTGCAATGATCTAAGGTAGGTCTCTTACCCCACCATGCCTCATATGGTGTCATACAATTCAAAGCCTTACATGGAAGTCTATTAACCAAATAAGTAGTTGTATTCATAGTCTCAGCCCACAAATAATTAGGGAATTTTTTCTCCTTCATCACTGATCAACAAGAGTTCTATTTCTTCTTTCTGCTACACCATTGTGTTGAGGAGAGTACCTACAAGTAACTTCCCTTTTTGTACCTACATTCCATAAGTAATCACTGAACGCATTAGAGAAACACTCTCCCCCTTCATCTGACCTTAGTCTCTTCAATTTTCACCCTATGATTCTCTCTGCATACACATGATAATGTTTAAATATATTGAACACCTCTCACTTATATTTGATCACATATATAGTGATCCACCTAGTAGCATCATCAACACACATAATATCTCCAAACATTAAAGCTAAAGTCCTTTGATGGACCCCACATATCTCTATGCGCCAATTCAAGCTTCTCTGAATACATAAACCCTTTCTTACCATATGTCTTCGGGTGACTTGTACCCAATTGACATGCTTCACACTTTTATGTCATGCGTTGACGTGCAATATTAGGCAATCCAAGCATTGAATCATTGTTCATCATATCCTTAATAGATCTTTCATTGAAATGTCTAAGCCTTTTGTGCCAAAGATCTAACTCAAAATCTTATACCTCTCTTGTGTAACATATACTCCATGTTGAGTATACACAATCTGCATTCCTAAGAAATAAGATAAGTTTCCCAAATCACTTATCTTAAACTCCTTCTCTATTTGTTTCTTAAGTTCATTGATTCCTTGAGCATCTATACCTGTGACAATAATATCATCAACGTAAATACACATGTATATGTATCCATTTTCACTTGCCTTTAATAGCAAGCTACTATCTACCTTTGATGCTTGAAATCCACGATCATTCAAGAACTTGACAAGCCTGTAATTCCGTGCTCTTGGAGCTTGCTTCAACCCATACAAAGCTCTCTTGAGCTTACACACATAATCTGATCCAATTGAATCCATGAAACCTTCTGGTTGCTCCATGTATACTTCATCTGCAATGTACCCATTCAGAAGTGTATTCTTCACATCTAATTGTGATAACTTCCATCCTTTACAAGCTGCAATAGCAATCAATGATCTAATTGTAGACATCTTAGCAACAGGACTAAAGGTTTCATCATAATCTACCCCATAAGTTTGGGCATAACCTTTGACCACAAGTCTAGCCTTGTATCTAGACACCTTTCCATCTACAAACCTTTTTGTTTTATACACCCACTTACATCCAATGACTTTCTGATTCTTTGGTCTTGGCACCAATTCCCAAGTTCCATTTCAAGTAGAGCATCATACTCTTCTTGCATTGCCTTCTCCCAATTCTGTTTACCTTTAGCTTCTTCATAAGTAATTGGATCCTCTTCTGTCTTCACAATGTAAGCATAATCTTTTGTTGTTAGAAAAGATGTATCATAACTATACCTTATAGGCTCTTTCCTTTCCCTTGAGGATCTTCTGACCTCGGCACTTCTTGAAGTCTTAGCCACATTTGATTCTGGATCAAATCTTGGCCCATCTTCTACATTATCCTGCAATTTACTTTTATAGTCAACATCATCAATATCTTCTTCATACACATTTACTTTTGCCTTCCCTTTCCTTTGTATTTCTTTGTCATCTGCATAATCATTTGTTGACCCTGTATACCATGTGTTTTGCTCATCAAATGTAACATCTTTAGTAACAAGAAATTGCTTTGTGGATGGACTCCACAACCTATAACCCATCTGTCTATCATCATACCCAATAAACACATACTTCTCTGCTTTGGGTTCTAGCTTATGTCTTAATTGTGAAGGAACATAAGCATATGATAAGCATCCAAATACCTTACAATGATCAAGAGTAGGTTTCTTACCCCACCATGCTTCATAAGGAGTTCTTCCATCCGAAGCTTTACAAGGTAACCTATTCACAAGGTATGTTGCAGTGTTGATAGCTTCTGTCCATAAGTAATTTGGACAATTCTTTTCCTTCATCAGTGCTCTTGCAAATTCTACAAGAGTTCTAGATCTTCTTTCTGCAACTCCATTCTGTTGAGGAGAGTACCTGCAAGTTACTTCTCTCTTTATACCTACATTCCACAATTAATCATGAAACTCTTTAGAGAAATACTCTCCCCCTCCATCTGATCCCAACCTCTTAAGCTTTTGTCCTGTAATCCTTTCTGCATAAGCATGATAATGTTTGAATGTTTGAAAACTTCTGATTTATCCTTGATTACATATAAAGTAATCCATCTGGTTGCATCCTCAACAAACAACACATAATATCTGGATCCATTTATGCTATAGTCCCTTGAGGGACCCCACACATCTGTATGAACCAATTCAAGCATATTTGAATACTTGTACCCTGATTTATTGTATGAATTTTTGTGTGCTTTACCTAATTGATAAGCTTCACACTTGTACACCATGTGTTGCCCTTCAATTTTTGGCAAACCAAGCACCACTTGATTCTTTGACATTTCCTTTATAGCTCTCTCATTGAAATGACCTAGCCTTTTATGCCATAGGTCTAACTCAGACATCTTTTGACTTCCATAAGTAAATAAAGCATGTCCCACATTACCTTGGACTTTGAGAGTAAACAACCTTCCTTCCTTTTCACCTACAATTATGTTTCTATATCCCTGATTTGGATCTTGCACATAGACACCATCATTTGTGAATCTGACTTCATATCCCTTCTCCACAATTTTCCCTACACTTATCAAATTTTTAGGAATAGTAGGAACATAAAGTACCTTGCTCAAGAGTGTACTTCCACTCTTTGTCTTCACTGATCCAATACTCTCCACTTTATGTTTGGTATTGTCACCTGTTTGAACTATATGTCCATTCACCTTTGCTTCCATATCAGTAATCAAGGATATATTGCCACTCAGATGATTGCTACATCCTGATTCAATATAAAACACCCTTTGATCTTCTCCTACTGATTCATGAGTTGCATTCAAGATAAGAGTCATATCATCCTTCTGATCTGATGCATAGTTATAATAATTGTTGTTGTAGGACTGAGGTTGAAAGCTTCTTCCACCTCCTCTAGCATATGATGTCCTACCACCTCTTCCTCTGAAATTGCCTCTTTGGTTTCTGCCTCCTCTAGCTCTTTGATTAAAACTCTAATTACCTCCTCTTCCTTTACCTCTTAAATTCATTTTTCCTGGTAAAGTTAGCTTGGCTTGAAGATCCTTCATCATCAGTTGACTGCTTTCCTTTGCCATTCTTTTTCTTGTCCTCAGAGTACATGGCTTGACTTGCACTCCTATCATTATCTCCCTTAGTGTCGTGCTCAAAAGTTAGCATGTGTCCTAGCAATTGATTAAGATCAGGAGTAAAATGATCAAGTGACAATTCTATGAAGAATATGAAAGGCTTCCACTTCTCATCTCCTCTTAGACCTGTAAGTATTTTCCTTACCAACTTATTTTCTTCAATGTCTTCATCTACTGCTCCCAAGCTATCTGCAATATCCTTCATCCTTGCCACATAATCAAAAATTGATTGTGAGCTCTTCTTCTTGAAAGTTGTAAATTCAGCCCATAGTGAGGACTTCCTTGACTTGGTTGTGTTTTGGACATGCTCTTCCCAAGCATTCCAAACATCTGTTGCACTTTCCAATCCTCTAATGTGAGGTAGAAGATAGTCATTTACAGCCATGTAAATGATCCTCCTAGCTTGAGCATCCTTTCTCATCCAAGTCTTAAAATCTACAAGCTCTTCCCTAGTTGGAATACTAGGATTTGCAAATTCAGGCTTTTCTTCTTCTCTTGTAATGAATGCCATCAAATATTTGCTCATGAGAT
>CM035429.1:21734437-21736937 GCA_020310875.1 Ceratopteris richardii
TGTACCTATGACAATGATATCATCAACATAAATACACATATATATGTATCCATTTTCACTTGCCTTCACTAGCAAGCTACTATCTGCCTTTGATGCTTGAAATCCACATTCATTCAAGAACTTAACAAGCTTGTAATTCCATGCTCTTGGAGCGTGCTTCAACCCATACAAAGCTCTCTTGAGCTTACACACATAATCTGATCCAATTGAATCCATGAGGCCTTCTGGTTGCTCCATATACACTTCATCTCCAATATACCCATTCAAAAATGCATTCTTCACATCTAATTGTGATAGCTTCCATCCTTTTCAAGCAGCAATAGCAATCAATGATCTAATTGTAGACATCTTAGCAACATGACTAAAGGTTTCATCGTAATCTACCCCATAAGTTTGGGCATAGCCGTTGACCACAAGTCTAGTCTTGTATCTAGACACCTTACCATCTGCAAACGTTTTTGTTTTATACACCCACTTACATCCAATGACCTTCTGATTCTTTGGTCTTGGCACTAACTCCCATGTTTCATTTTCAAGTAGAGCATCATACTCTTCTTGCATTGCCTTCTCCCAATTCTGTTTACCTTTAGCTTCTTCATATGTGATTGGATCCTCTTCTGTCTTGATAATGTAAGCATAATCTTTTGTTGTTAAGAAAGATGTGTCATAAATATACCTGATAGGCTCTTTCCTTTCTCTTGAGGATCTTCTGACCTCTACACTTCTTGAAGTCAGCCACATTTGATTCTGGATCAAGTCTTGGCCCATCTTCAACATTATTCTGCAATTTACTTTTACAATCAACATCATCAATATCTTCTTCATACATACTTACTTTTGTCTTCCCTTTCCTTTGTATTTCTTTGTCATTTGCATAATCATTTGTTGACCTTGTATACCATGTGCTTTGTTCATCAAATGTAACACCTTTGGTAACAGGAAATTGCTTTGTAGATGGACTCCACAATCTGTAACCCATCTGTCTATCATCATACCCAATAAACACATACTTCTCTGCTTTGGGTTCTAACTTATGTCTCAATTGTGAAGGAACATAAGCAGATGCTAAACATCCAAATACCTTACAATGATCAAGAGTAGGTTGCTTACCCAACCATGCTTCATAAGGAGTTCTTCCCTCCAATGCTTTACAAGGTAACCTATTCACAAGGTATGTTGCAGTGTTGATAGCTTCTGCCCATAAATAATTTGGACAATTCTTTTCCTTCATCATTGCTCTTGCAAACTCTACAAGAGTTCTAATCCTTCTTTCTGCAACTCGATTTTGTTGAGGAGAGTACCTGCAAGTTACTTCTCATTTTATACCTGCATTCCACAAATAAACATCAAACTCTTTAGAAAAATACTCTCCCCCTCCATCTGATCTCAACCTCTTGAGCTTTTGTCTTGTAATCCTTTTTGCATAAGCATGATAATGCTTGAATGTCTTGAACACTTCTGATTTGTCCTTGATTACATATAAAGTAATCCATCTGGTTGCATCATCAACAAATGGCACATAATATCTAGATCCATTTATGCTATAGTCCCTTGAGGACCCCATACATCTGTATGAACCAATTCAAGCATATTTGAATACTTGTATCCTGATTTATTGTATGTATTTTTGTGAGCTTTACCTAATTGACAAGCTTGACACTTGTACACCATGTGTTGCCCTTCAACTTTTGGCAAATCAAGCACTACATCATTCCTTGACATTTCCTTTATAGCTCTCTCATTGAAATGACCTAACATAGGTCTAATTCAGACATCTTTTGACTTCCATAAGTAAATAGAGCATGTCCCACATTACCTTGGACTTTCAGAGTAAATAGCCTTCCTTCCCTTTTACGTGCAATTATGTTTCTATATCCCTGATTTGGATCTTGCACATAAACACCATCATTTGTGAATTTGACTTCATATCCTTTCTCCACAATTTGTCCTACACTTATCAAATTTTTAGGAATAGTAGGAACATAAAGTACCTTGCTCAAAAGTTTACTTCCACTCTTTGTCTTCACTGATCCAACGCTCTCCACTTTATGCTTGGTATTGTCACCTATTTGAACTTTATGTTCATTCACCTTTGCTTCCATATCAATCATCAATGATATATTGCCACTCAGATGATTGCTACATCCTGAGTCAATATAAAACACCCTTTGATCTTCTCCTACTGATTCATGAGTTGCACTCAAGATAAGATTCATATCGTCCTTTTGATCTGATGCATAGTCATAATAACTCTTGTTGTAGGACTGAGGTTGAAAGCTTCTTCCACCTCCTCTAGCATATGATGTCCTACCACCTCTTCCTCTGAAATTTCCTCTTTGATTTCTGCCTCCTCTACCTCTTTGATTAAAACTCTGACTATTGCTTCCACCATTTTGATTGTTAAACGAACAATCAATTGCCAAATGATTTTTTCTGCCACAAATCCGACAAGCTTTAGTATTATCTTTGTTCTTAGCTCCTCTTCCTTTACCTTTGAAAT
>CM035429.1:21744437-21761937 GCA_020310875.1 Ceratopteris richardii
GTAAAGTTTTACATAAATGAGGATTCAAAATTTAAGTTGAGAGGTAAGCCATCTATGGCTAAAAACATTTGATTAAACGGGCTATAGTTTGGGAGAACCATAGCTTAGAAGTTACAGGTGTCAAAGTCATCATTACAGAGAGGCAGTTTCAGACATAGGTTAAGTGTTTGAGTCATTTCTCACATTCTACTTAAGCATCTGAAGTGATTTAACTTGGAGAAGGTGCATAACCTCTAGGCGACACATTCTACAAAGTTTTATCAATAACTTTACACAAATGATTAGTCAATGAGTGATTAATCTGCAGCAGACTTTTTTTGAGAAGTAATTTTTCACAGTTGATCAATTTCTTGATAGTTTGATAATTGTTTTTCAAAATTAAGTGGAGTCTGAAGCATAATCTACATGGCAGTGAATGATTATTTGCTTCCTCATATTAGAGGACCTGAAAGTGCAAGTGACATTTGGAATGCTTTGGAAGAGCATTTCCAGAACACAACCAAATCAAGGAAAGCTTCATTATGGGAGAGTTTACTACTTTCAAGAAGAAGGCTTCACAATCAATATCTGATTATGTGACAAAGATGAAGGACATTGCAGATTCTTTAGGTGCAGTGGATGAGGATATTGAAGAAGACAAATTGATACGACAAATTCTTACAGGGCTAAGAGGAGATGAGAAGTGGAAGCCTTTTATTTTGTCTACAGAACTTTCATTAGACCATTTCACTCCTGATTTGAATCAATTGTTAGGACATATGCTAACTTTTGAGAATGATATCAAAGGAGATGTTGACAAGAGTGCAGGTCATGCAATGTACTCTAAAGACAAGAAGAAAGCTAACAAAGGAAAGCAGCAATTAGGTGAAGATGAAGGTACTTCAAGCCAAGCATGTTGGGAGTAATGGTAGGATGCACTCAAGAGATTGAGTTGGTGCTGCTATACCTGCTTCACACCAGCCCTCCTTTGATTCCAGAAATGATTAGTAGACTCCTTGAGCTTCCAAATGATACCAAAATATGCTATATGTACTTTGGAAAAGGTTTGAGTAATGACTTGATCAAAAAAGATAAGTTTGTAAATCACAAAGCTCAAAAACTTTCTAATTTTGTCTTGATACCTGCTCAGTCTTTCACTCAGTATGACCAGTGTAGTTACAATTGGCAAAATTCCTTCTAGAGATATTCTATTAGCTTAGTAAGCTACCATCTGCAAGTGGAATGAGATAAAATGAGAGACTATACTCAGAGAAATCACTTTAGCAAAGTTAGGGACACTCCCGACTTTTTAGGAGCTCTACAGAAAAATACCAGAGACCAATTCGATGGCGATTTCTCAAAAATGGCTGAACCAATTGACTTCAAACTTTGTATGTGTATAGAAGACTTTGAGCTGAATCCAATGTGCTTTTAATCATTTGATTTGGTTCAGTAGATCCTGAGATATGCTCCTTGAAGTTGACAGACTTGGAGTAGAAGACTCAGAGACAACAGAGATAGTGAATGTGTATACTTCTATTGATTAATGTGTTTGTACAATCTCATTAGCTTGACAAGCATAGCTAAATGAGATGTGATGGTGTAGGCTATGAAGTAGCTCTATCACACACTGAATTACAACAGTAGAATGCCTCGGGGAGAGAGCTCAATTGGGCTGGCTTACCCGCGAGTTTTTTCTTCACCTTTTATAAGAATTGGAAGTTGATTTGAATTTCAAATTCAAACTAAGGCTCCCTAGAATCTCTCCTCTAAAAGTAGGGAGATATTCTCTCCACTAAACCATTCTCTTTTCCATGACTAATCAAGTAGGTAAGTGGTTACATGAGATGCCAAGTTATATAGACTTTTACAATGGGTAAAAGATAATAAGTCATAGGTATGGGTTCCTATGACCTTTCCTTCAAGTAAGGCTTTGATGAAATTTGTCCAAGCTAATCTTCCAAGGTTCCAAGCCAATGTGTGAAGGCTTGAAATGCACCAACAGCTCCCCCTCAAGCCAAACACTTTGGCTTAAGTCTTCATCTTCTTCATCTTTAGTCTTCAATTACATCTTGCAATCCAATCATGGATTTAAATCTGCATAACTTGTTTCCATCCAATGCTTTAGTGAGCAAATCTGCACATTGCATATTAGTAGACACATATGTCAATTGAATGTCTTTACTAAGCAACTTCTCTCTCACATAGTGGTAATGAACCTCTATGTGTTTGGTTCTGGCATGATATATTGGATTAGCTGCAAGGTGAAGAGAGCTAGTGTTATCTCCAAATATGATTGGTGGCCTTGTATATAGGCCTAACTCTGTATATAGAAGCTTCAACCAGATAGCTTCTTGAGTGGCATTGGCAAGCCCTCTATACTCTGCTTCAATGGATGACAAAGCCACTGTAGGTTGTTTCTTGGCTGACCAAGAAATAGGCTTATCTCCTGCAAAACATAAGTAACCTGATGTGCTTCTCCTATCATCCTTGCATCCTGCCCAATCTGCATCTGAGTATACTTTAATGTCAATATTTGATGTATAAGGAAAGTACAAACCATGGTTCTGAGTTCCTTTGAGGTACTTCAATATTTTCTTTGCTGCCTCTAGGTGAGGTACCCTTGGTTTGTGCATGAATTGGCTTAGCACACTAACTCCATATGCTATGTCAATTCTTGTCAAGGTAGCATAGTTCAAACTACCTACCATGCTTTGATATCCTGTGATGTCTTGGACTTCTTCCCCTTCATGAGCACTTAGCTTTAGGTTGACCTCCATTGGAGTAGTTGAGACTTTAGCATCCTGCAAGCCAAACTTCTTGACCATATCCTGTACATACTTCTTTTGAGTGATATATATACCTGAGTTGGTGTAGACTAACTCAAGACCTAAGAAATATTTCAATAATCCAAGATCATTGATCTTGAATTCCTTCATCATCTGTCCTTTGATGTGTCTAATCCTATTGACATCATTGCCTGTAATGATGATGTCATCAACATAAACACACAAGTAGATTACCTCTGTATTACTCCTCTTTATGAATAGAGAAGTGTCTGCTTTACTCATCGCAAATCCTTGGTCTTGGAGATAAGTTGTCAACCTGTAATTCCATGCTCTAGGTGCCTGCTTCAAACCATATAGAGCCTTCTTCAATTTACAAACATAATTTACCTTCTTGGGGTCTTCATAGCTAGGTGGTTGTGACATGTAGACTTCTTCAGATATCCATCCATTCAAGAAAGCATTCTTGACATCTAATTGGTACATGTTCCAATTCTTGGATGCAGCTACACTCACCAATATTCTGATAGTTGGCATTTTAGCCACAGGAGAAAATGTCTCCTCATAATCAATGCCTTGGGTTTGTGCAAAACCCTTGGCTACCAACCTAGCTTTGTACCTGTTTATGGTTCCATCAGAATTCCTCTTTAGCTTGTAGATCCATCTGGATCCTATCACCTTCATAGTGTCTTTCTTGGGTACCAAGTCCCAAGTATCACTCTCCTTGAGAGCTTCCATTTCTTCATCCATAGCTCCTTTCCATTCTGGTTTGGTAATTGCTTCTTCATAGGTACCTGGTTCTTCATTCAACAAATCCTTTGCAAGATATATAGAATGTTTAGTTACAAGTGATGTATCATACCCAAATCTAATTGGTCTCTTGCTTTCTCTCTGAGATCTTCTAATTGCTTGAGTTGAGGATTCTGGTATATCCTCAAGCTTCTTCATCTTCATCTTTCCTTTGGACTTCCAAGCTTTGAACTCCTCAAGATTAATTGTATCATCATCATCTGAGCTTGATTCTTCTTTCTGAATTGATTCCTCCTTGGTGAGCCTTGGGAAGTCTTCTTCCATATCATAGGGTAGACTAACCTTCCTGCATTCATTCTCATACCAAGAGTCATTCTCATCAAAGATGACATCTCTGCTTACCTTGAAGCCTTTGTTTGTTGAGTTGTAGAATCTGTATCCCTTTTGGTTCAAATCATAACCAATGAAGATACATTTTTCAGCTTTAGGGTCTAGCTTTCCCCTTACCTGTGAGGGAATATGCACATATGCTACACAACCAAAGATTTTGCAATGATCCAGAGAGGGTCTCTTACCATGCCAAGCTTCATATGGTGTCATGCCATCAAGTGATTTGGATGGAAACCTGTTTATGAGATAGGTGGCAGTGGATACACTCTCTGCCCAAAGATAATTTGGCAACTTCTTTTCATTAAGCATAGACCTAGTTGTTTCTACAATGAGTCTATTCCTTCTTTCAGCTACCCCATTTTGTTCAGGTGAGTACCTTGTAGTAATCTCCCTTTTGATACCTCTTTCCTGCAAGAAATCTTCAAACTCATTGGAGAAGTATTCTCCTCCACCATCTGACCTTAGCCTCTTCAAGCTCCTTCCTGTTTGGTTTTCAACAAGTGCAAGATACCTCTTGAAACAATTAAACACTTCATCTTTATGTTTCATAAAGTATAAGATGGTCCACCTGCTATAATCATCAATGAAGGACACATAATACCTTGAACCTGAAATGGAAGGATCCTTGCTAGGTCCCCAAACATCTGTGTGTACCAAGTCTAGGTAGTCTTCATGCATGAAACCTTTCCTTGAATATGGAAACCTGTGAGACTTACCAAACTGACATGCTCCACACTTGTAAATCATGTGTTGCTTGGACACATTAGGTATCCCAAGCACACATTGATCCCTGCACATTTGCTTTAGGGTTCTTTCACCTATGTGACCTAACCTCTTGTGCCATATCTCTAACTCTGAAAGTGTTTGATCCTTGTAATTATACAAAGCAATGTTCTTGGTGTCTTCTAGTTCAAAAGTAAACAATCTACCTGATTTTTCTCCCTTGGCTATCTTTCTGAATCCATGTCTTGGGTCCTCCACATATGCTCCATGTTGTGTGAATCTGACCTGCAAACCTTTCTCCACAATCTGGCCAACACTCATTAGATTCTTGGTGATGGTTGGTACATAGAGTACCCTGCTCAATAGGTTCTGGTTACCATCACATGTCTTCACATTTCCAATCTTTACAACAGAGTGTTTAGTATCATCACCTGTTTGTACCTGATGTTTGCCCTTGGGTTCTTCCAAATCAGAAAGTAGTGCCACATTGCCAGCTACATGGTTAGAACATCCTGAGTCAATATAAAATAAATGATCATCATTTGTACCTTCCTTGGAGGTCATATTCATGATCAATAGGGAGTCATCTTGCTCCTCTGTGTAATTGTTGTAATCTCTTCTGTTTCTGAATCCACCTTGGTAACTACCATTGTGGTTGTGGTTGTAATTGTTGTTGTATTGATTGTTGTATCCATTGTAGCTTTGGTGTTGATTGAATCTGCCTCTCCCTTGAGAGTATCCACCTCTTGAGTAGCCTCTTCCTCTCTGATTCTTGTAGTTCTTGTAGCATTCATCTGTGGTATGATTGAACAATCCACAAATGTTGCATGGTGATGAGTTGTAGGGTCTCCCCCTACCTGACTTACCTCCTCTGCCTCTTCCTCTAGATGATCTACCTCTCCCTGCATAATTAGCTTGGGAGGTAGAGCCTTCTTCATCCTGTTTCTTCCCTTTACCTTTATCCTTAACTTTCTTATGAGTATAGAGAGCAGAGGGGTTGTTACCTTTTGATTGATCTCCTGCCTTTGTAAACTTTGCTTCATGTGTGAATAGTTGGCCCATGAGTGTTGTGAGATCTGGGGTATGCATATCCATATAGAGGTCCATTGCAGTGGTGAAACTTTCCCACTTATCATCTGCCTTGAGTCCATTTGTTACTTGCCTGACTATTTGCTCCTCTTCAATCTCCTCTCCAATGCTTGCTAATTGGTCTGCCACATCTTTAATCTTTGTCACATACTCTGAGACTGATTGCTTGGGCTGCTTCCTAAGGGTTGTGAATTCAATCCACAGTTGATTCTTCCCGGCCCTTGTGTTGGAAGAAAAGTATGTTGACAAGGTTTCCCAAGTCTCTTGAGAAGTCTTACAATTCCTTACATGAGGTAAAAGAAAATCAGATATAGAGTTAAGAAGGTAAGACCTTGCCAAAGCATCCTTTGCACACCATTGGTTGAGTCTCTCTTGTTCATCCTTGGTGGGTAGTCCCCTAGCTTTGAATGAGGGCGATTCCTCATCTCCTGATATGTATCCAAATAAGCTTCTCCCTTGTAGATATGTCTTCATTCTCAATGACCAAGCTTGGTAATTGTTCCTGTCCAATTTGTCAATGAATGAAGGAAAACCATCTCCCATGTTTACCTTATTTGCTCTGATACCACTATGGCTTACCTCTCAACTTAGATTTTGAGTCCTCACTCATGCAAAACTTTAATCTGTGCACTGAGAAATGATCAAATCATTGACGATAAAAAATGCACCTGTTTCAGAAAACTGAGAACACTCTTTTACATATGAATGTTCCTACTCATAATTCTCACAGCCTGTTTACAATTAGGCCCTCAAACTTTAACCATAGGCTCATTTAATATGGACTTAGACATCTACAAAAGGATTCTTGAAATGATCAAGCACAGGAGGAGAATGCACAGAAACATCGGGTGCAACTTCTCTTCATTTCTGGAAAAGATTACATCCGAGTGATGAGAGAGTCTAGATTCACTTCTAAGATGTCTAATGACTCTTACAACTCCTAATTACTCTATTCTCATGTTCTCTCATACTTGTCCCGACATTTTCCAAGTATATATATATATAGAGACAAAAATTTACAAGCTTATGACTACTCAAAGACATAAGTGAACTATCTCTGAAATAATGTACATATGTGTACACATCTTCCGAATTCTGAATGTGTCCTTCCTTTATGCTTCACAACTTATTCTCTTCTCAAATCCTTGACTTCATTTCCATGTCAAAACATCAATTGGTGATTGTCCTGCACCAATATATATATATATATATATATATATATATATATATATATATATATATATATATATATATATATATATATATATATATATATATATATATATATATATATATATATATATATACATACATGAATATATAAACATACACATAATACACATGAATGCATACACACATATAAACATACACACACATATACACACATACACATGTTATGAGAGTAAGGTGAAATTATACATACCTGTATCGAATGAAGATGTTTTGTCCATCTAGCCTTTAGAATTGTCCACCCAACCTTTAGAATCTTCTTGACACATATGTTTCTCCTTTTTTAGTCGACCTAATACCTACGTTGCTAATTCTTTTTAATACAAATATTAAGTAGCAATTACCAAGGAAGGTATTAAGTCATATGTAAAATGGGAGGAGCAAATTTACCTTGAAGATTTTGAAGGATGGAAAAATAATTTTAAAGAATGGGTGAAAAAAAAGTTTGCATTCAATGGAGGTTTTTATTCTCACTTTAGATAAGGTAAGAACAAGAACTTGAATTGAATGGACACTTTTTGTCCGCCCATCTTTTAAAACTATGAATGCATCTTTCACGATATTCGCAAAAAATTTGATCCTCCCATTTTACATATGACTTAATACCTTCCTTGGTAACAACTACTTAATATCTGTAAACAGCTTAGCAAGATAGGTAATAGATTGACTATAAAATGGGAAACTCTGAGATGATTCAATGGTCTATATATGAAAATTTGCAAACCACAATATACAAAAAACAATTAAAAACGAAATCAAACATACACAACTACACATGCATACATACATATACATACATATATACACATTCATACATACACATACATACACACGTATATACACATACATATACATACATGCATATATATACGCATATGTATATATACATACATATACACCTATAAAACATATATACATATACATATACATATACACATACACATATGTATATGCATGAACATGCATTTTCACATCCACATACACATACACATAAGCATAAATATATATATATATATATATATATATATATATATATATATATATATATATATATATATATATATATATATATATATATATATATATATATATATATATATATATATATATATATATATATATATATATATATATATGTATATATATATGTATATTTATTTATTGACTTTTTATAATATATCTTCTTTTGATGAACTTACAGGTTATTATCTAAAAAGTTTTTACCAAGTCAGAATATTCTTTCTACCTCACATGATGAAATGAAGAAGATAATCAACAATCCTGTTATAGATTATCAATGTATACATGCATGTCCTAACGATTTTATTTTATATAGAGGTGAATATGCAGACTCTTTGACATGTCCCAAATGTCATTCTCCTCGATATAAGGGCGAAGAAGGTAAAATCCCAAAAAAGGTATTGAGAAATTTTCCATTGGCTCCACGGATTAGACATATGTTTCAAAGCCTCAAATAATCAAAGCTTTTGACATGGGGACATGATCATAAAAGTATTGATGGAATAATCATAATTCCTCATGATAGTGTTGCTTTTGAGCATATTGATTCTACATGGCCTGAATTTGCACAAAATCCATAGAATCTAAATTTAGGAGTTGCATTAGATGGAGTTAATCCATTCTTCATGAAATCTAGTAAATGATCAACATGGCTAGTGGTAGTCATAAACTACAATCTTGTGCCATATCTTAGCATTAAAAAGGAACATTTAATGCTTTCACTTTTAATCCCAGGCAAAAGACAAGTTAAAGGTATGAATATATATCTTGCTCCTCTCACTGACAATTTCCAAGAGCTATGGAGAGGGATTAATGTTATTGATGTATCGAAAAACATCAATGAAAGACATATTACGGTTCGTGGTATTGTGGCTTGAACTATTCACGATTTTCCAGGATATGGTGTTTGTTCAGTTATTGATGTAATTTTTTTATTCAATATGCATGTAAATAAATATGATTTAATGTAATTTTTTTATTCAATATGCATGTAAATAAACATGATCTAATCTACTAAGGGTTATAAAGCTTGTCCATATTGTGGTGATTGGTTGAGATCAATCTATGGTAAGAATCTCAACAAAAAATTTATATTTGACATGATGATTCTTGCCTCATGATCATCCATTAAGATCTAAAAGATAAGTGATACATTTTAATGGAAAGCTTGAAATAGGTGAGTGTCCAAAACCTATGACGCCTATGGATTGGTATAAAAAATGGACAGATGGACCTCTGATAGATCCAGAATCAGAAATCTTCAATGATGATGAAGATAATGAGTATGTGGAGAGAGGTAAAGGAAAATTGGCACTCGTAGAGAACATATCAATATGGTATTCTTTGGAGTATTGGAAAAAGTTAAAAGTATGGCATATTCTTGATCCTATGCATATATTCAAAAATATTGGTTATTCACTATGGCAGCATCTTCTTGGACTAAAAGATACCATAGCATCAAGGAATGATTTGAAAGATCAAAAATCAAAACCAAAGTTATGGCAAGTTTTTGATAGACATCGACAAGAAACAACTTATGCACCTGCTCCTTGGGTACTTACAACAAAAGAGATACAGACTATCAACAATAGATGTCAATTGATTAAGACTCCTACATGATATGGAGCATCTTTTCAAAACATGTGTACTATGGATGATAAGAGCTTATCTGGGTTAAAGACCCATGCCTAGCATAACTTTTTGAAACATATTTTACCTTTGGTTATCGATGGATGTACAACGAAAGGAGTACGATGTGATCTATCGTCTTGGATAACTTATAAGGTAATTATAATACTTTTATATTTAATATGTATGAGTATTGGATATCTTTCGTTTTTGAATTAACTTCTTTATAATTTTTTTATGATCTGTATAGGTGGATTACATCCAAAGAGATTGACAAAAAATCTATCCCACAAAAAAAACATGAATGCAAAAAGCTACTATGTTTGATGGAGAAAGAACTTCCTACTTCATTTTTTAATATTCAAGTTCATTTATTAGTCCATCTTGTAGATGAAATAGAGATTGGAGGTGTTGTCAACACTTGATGGATGTTTTGGGTCAAGCGATTTATGGGAATATTAAAAGGTTATATGCAACAAAGAGCAAAACCAAAAGGATCCATGGCAAAGGGTTGGATGCCTGAAGAGTGCATGTATTACGTTAGTGAGTACCTTGAAAGAGTTCATGAAGAAGCTCCACGTGCATGGACCAACGAGTCTTCTTCAAAAATAACAGATGAGGTATTATGAGGTAAGGGAGTTCCATTCTTATTTAGATTTCAAGAAAAAAAAGATGTTTCTATTTTTGTAGCATATAACAGTGAATGCATGCAAGCATTCCTTAGTGAGTACGAAAAGGAACTTCAAAATCTCCAAAGTAAAAGGCGAAAAAACAAAAGATATAGACATAATCTCGATAATAATAAGATTAGAGACATATCTTCTTTCATAGATTGGCTATATAGTTGTTTGCAACGTGCCAGCGCAAATAATGAAAAAATCTCAAATGATCAGAGAGAGTTAATGATAGCTTGTGAACGAAAGGTAATTTTATTTTTATAATATTTTATTTTTTCATATATGTATGTTAGTTTTATTTACTAATTGAATTTCTTCTGCAGGCTCAAATGTTCACTAATATGTGGGCTTTTGGACAGCATATTAGAATCAAAGCCATTGATTCTTTACGTAAAACAGAGGATTCTAGCATTGTTGCTTCTTTCAAGCAACTATCATGTGCTAGCTCAAAAGACACGAACCTTATAGATGGAGAACTTGGTTATGTAGGAACTATTTTTGGTATCTACAAAATTTCATTTTGTATGTTCAAACAGGTAGAAAAAAATTTATATTTTTTATGATAGAGTTAGTAACTTATTTTTTAAGCACCTAATTATGAGTTTTTGTTTTTTTATATTTTGATAGGTCATTTTGAAGGTTGACTCGTTTCGAGATGAGTATAAAGGTAGTTATTCCACATTAAGAAAGGAATTATTTGGGTTTTGGGCCATTGATTCTTCCAAGGTAATGTGATCTACTAAAGAACCATATATTCTTCCTAGGCATATTGAATAGTCTTCCTACATGTGGAGCCATAAAAGAGCCCTCCTCTGATTGCTGGGTAAGCATCTGGATCGTATAATCCAGTTCATCATCAGGAATCTCTGAGTACTCATGCATGATGACCCCTAGAGTATCAGACAGAACTTTTGCTCTCATAAGGCTTTTTATTGTTATGCAAGTCCACATCATCTCTTCAAAGTATTATTATAGGTTGAACTCTTTATTAAAGTTCATTATATTCTTAGAGTGATTTATTATGTTTTCCACATCAGCTATAGTCATGAATAAAGCATATTTGAAGTCAATGCCAAGTTAGAAAAGTGTTCCTATAATTTAAGAAAAATTTCAAGATAGCAACACACCTTTTCTGAAGGCAGCTTTGCACAGATCATATCTCGCTAATTGTGCATCCTTTTTTACTGATTTAAAAGCTTAAATGTTTTGCATAATATCATGTATCAGCTCACCAAAAATCTCTTGCAAATTCATCTCCAAACTCAAGTTATGCTGGCCGCAAGTTGGTAGGTAGAGAATTGGTAGATTGCTAAAAATGGCCAGTAGGCCAACTTTGGAAGCTTGTATCTGAAGCTACGTGCGTCATCTCAAAATGCTTTCTTCAGCAAAGTTGTTTCCCATATCATGGAAAATCTCGATATAAAACAGTTTCACCAAACTCCCACGCATTAGAGAGTTATGCCTATTTAAACAGAGGCTTTTGAGCATTTTTGGCAGACAGACAAAGGGCTGGAGTTGAGAGACAGTCGACTCTTTTTTTGTATTTGTGGAGTGCATCCTAGGGACTGAAGTGGAGTGGTGTATACCACACACTCTTGAGCATTATATATTCGCTTCATGTGTATCATTGAGCTCATTTGATAGTGTTATCAGCTTTGTTCTTTTCAAGTAGTTTGAGCTTGAGTTAACTTCTACTACTGAACTTTGTATTCTTGTTGATTAAGGGATTGCTCACTTATTTGTCTCTCATATCTCATCTCATATATTCTTTGAGAGTGTGTTTAAGCTCAGCTCCTCATTTTTCTCATGGTATCAGAGCACCTAGGTTAGAAGTGCCTAGTGTGAGCATATTTAAGTGAAGGGAAGAGTCTCGATTCAACTTGTTGCAGTTGAAGATGGCACCAAGTCTCCACAACCTACACTTAGAAGGAGTTGAGAAGCTGAACGGCAACAACTATGATACATGGAGGGTAAAGATGGAGTCCTTACTTTTCTTTCAAGATTGTTGGGATTTAATTTCGATGGACAGACCGACTGGAAGTGAAGAAGAATTGCCCAAATGGGATAAGAAGGCCATGTTTGCAGTTCATATGATAAGGTTGAGTGTCAAAGATGACATTCTAAGCCATCTCCTAGATGTGAAGACTCCCAAGAAGGCATGGGAGACATTGAAGAATATCTACGAGTCCAGGAGCACCTCGAGGCAAGTGGCATTGAGGGCTAAACTTACCAATTGTACAAGGAAGCAAGGAGAGGATGCTTCAAGCTTCATCAATAGAGTCAAGGATCTACATCAACAACTAGTGGCTATTGGATATAAGATGTCTGACAATGAGCTCTCTACAATCATCATCCATGGATTACGAGATGGATATGAAGGCTTAGTTCAAGGCCTCATCATCTTGAGGAAGAAGCCATCTCTTGAGGAGATGGAACAAATTTTCAGAGATGAAGATCAAAGGTAGGCTGAAATGAAGTCAATACATGATGGAGGAAAAGCATTAACATCAAATCACAAAGCACTCTTCTCATCAAGGGGGAGAGGAAGATTCAACACACAAAGAGGAAGAGGGTGGCATTAGCCCACTCACAACCAAGATGGACAAGATCATGAAGGTAATCAGTCTTTGCAAGAAAGAGGACATCCTTGCTCAAGAGGTAGAGGAAGAGGAGAAGATAGAGGTAGATATTACTCTATCCAATGTTACAATTGCTCTAGGTATGGCCATTTTGCTAAAGATTGCAGGAGTAATCAAGATAATGGGAGAGGAAGATCAGCCCACTACACCGATGGAGAAGGTTGAAATGAGTCCACTCATTTTGAAGAAGATTCTTCACTTGTATCATTAGAAGAGATAGCAGCCCATACACATGATCCCAAAGAGGAACCATGGTGGATCGATAGCGGAGCAAGTTCTCATATGACTTCTCATGCTCAATACTTTTCTAATATTGATGATTCTCATAATGATACTATCTTTACAGCAAATAGTACTCCTAATTCCATTATAGGGAAAGGTGACATACCCATTCGATTGGGAACGGGAGAGAAAAAGTCACTCGGCAATGTTCTCTTGGTACCATTGCTTACTAAGAATCTACTTTCAGTTCGAGCTATGACTGAGAAGGGACTCAAAATAGAGGTTGAAGGCCAGGAATGCCTCATTAAAGATCCAAAGAATTCCTACAAAGTGGTTGCTAGAGGAAGAAAGCAAGGAAAGCTTTTCAAGTTAGAAGGAGAAGTCTCAACATTTTTCAGCAATGGGAAATGACAAAGCAGCCCCCATTATGCCTACCAAGTTATGGCACAAGAGGTATGGTCACTTGAACTTCAATAGTATGTGTATGCTGAAGGAGAAAGGCATGGTCATTGGAATTCCAGCCTTACAAAGGATTGGAAAAGTGTGTGAAGCATGCTACCTTGGAAAGCATGCTAGGAGTAAGTTCTCAAAGAGCAGCTCAAGGGCACATGATATACTTGATGTGGTGCATGCTGATGTATGTGATTCAGCCCACACTCCCTCACTTGGAGGGAATATTTATTTTGTTACCTATGGTTTCTCTAGATATACTTGGGTATATTTTATGAAGTCCAAGGCTGATGTATTTCAGATTTTCAAACACTTTCATGCTATGGTGGAAAAGATGACAGGACGAAGACTAAAGACTCTATGGTCTGACAATGGAGGAGAATTCTTGTCGAAGGATTTCAGCCATTATCTACTTGAGAATTGCATTTGAAGGCAACTCACTTGCAGCTACACTCCACAACAAAATGGAGTGGTAGAGAGGAAGAATAGGACATTATTTGAAGCAGCAAGATGCATGCTCAAAGACAAAAGTCTGAGGAACATCTTTTGGGCTGAAGCAATCAACACTTCATGCTATTGGATGAATAGGTCTCCTACTGAAGTCTTGAAGGGAATTACCCCCTATGAAGCTCTTCACAACATCAAGCCTAAGGTACATCATTTAAGAGTTTTTGGTTGCCTCGCATTTTCTCACATTCCAGATGAAAACAGGAAGAAGTTGGATGACAAGTCAAGGAAATGCATCTTTGTTGGATATAGTGATGTAAGCAAAGCTTACAAAATTTATGATCCATGTAAGAAGGAGACATTCCTATCAGGGGATGTGATTTTTGATGAGAATGCAAGCTTCAGTTCAACATCAATTTCAGATTTGGATAAAATCTCTTCAACAACAGTTAAAGTTGAAGTTCCCTCTTCTACACATGAGGAAACCATTGAAGAACTAGAGGAAGAAGATGAAGATCACCGTGCAACTCTTAGAAGGTCTTCAAGGATCAGAACACAACCTCAAAGACTTACATGCATACACATATAGACATAGACACATACACACACACACACACACACATACACACACATAAACACATACACACTCATAGACACACACACATACACATAGACACACATACATACACACACACACATACACACACACATATACACGCATAGACACATACACACATACACACATAATGATGCATACACACACATACACATGCATACACACATACACACACATACATAGACAGACATACACACACACATACAAACATACACACACATATATGCATACACACACATAGAGAGACATGCACACACATACACATACATGCATACATAGTGCATATGCATATGCATACATACATACTTACATGCATATACACACATATGCATACATAATGCACATGCATACATACACATACATAATGCATATGCATACATAATGCACATGCATACATACACATACATAATGCATACACACACATATGCATACATAATGCATACATAATTCATACACACACATACACACACATATGCATACATACATGCATACACATACACACATAGAAACATACAGACATAGACACATACACACACATAATCACATACACACGCATACACAAACACACATACACATAGAGACACACACATACACACATAGACACATACACACATAATGATGCATACACATGCATACACACATACACACACATACACACACACATACACACACACATACACACACACATACACACATACACATCTATGCATACACACACACATAGAGAGCCATGCACACACATACACATACATGCATACATATGCATACATAATGCATATGCATATGCATACATAATGCATATGCATATGCATACATAATGCATATGCATATGCATACATAATGCATATGCATACATAATGCATATGCATACATAATGCATATGCATATGCATACATAATGCATATGCATATGAATACATACATACTTACATGCATACACACATATGCATACATAATGCACATGCATACATACACATACATAATGCATATGCTTACATAATGCAAATTCATACATACACATACATAATGCATACACACACATATGCATACATAATGCATACATAATGCATACACACACATATGCATACATACATGCATACACATACACACATAGATACATACACACACATAGACACATACACACACATAAACACATACACACTCATAGACACACACACATACACATAGACACACACACATATACACACACATATACACACACATACACACATAGAAACATATACACATAATGATGCATACACACACATACACATGCATACACACATACACACCCATACACACACAAACACACACATATATGCATACACACACATAGAGAGACATACACACACATACACATACATGCATACATATGCATACATAATGCATATGCATATGCATACATATATACTTACATGCATACATAATGCATATGCATACATACACATACATAATGCATACACACATATATCCATACATAATGCATACACACACATACACACACATATGCATACATACATGCATACACATACACACATAGACACATACCCATACATACACACACATACACACATAGACGCATACACACACATAAACACATACACACTCATAGACGCACACACATACATAGAGACACACACACACATACACACACACATACACACATAGACACATATACACATAATGAAGCGTACACACACATACACATGCATACACACATACACACACACATACACGCACACACATACACACACATACACACATACACACACATATATGCATACACACACATAGAGAGACATACACACACATACACATACATGCATACATAATGCATATGCATATGCATACATAATGCATATGCATATGCATACATACATACTTACATGCATATACACACATATGCATACATAATGCACATGCATACATACACATACTTAATGCATACACACACATATGCATACATAATGCATACACACACATACACACATATGCATACATAATGCACATGCATATGCACACATACATGAATACACAAACACACATAGACACATACACACACATACACACACATATGCATACATATGCATACATAATGCACATGCATACACATACACATACACACACAGAGACACATACATACACAGAGACACATGCACACACACATATACAGATAGATTTACACACACATACACATGCATACACACACATACACACATAGAGACACACACATACACACACGTACACACGCACATGCATACATACATGCTTACATGCATACACACATACAAAAAGATCCATATACACACAGATCCATATACACACATAGACACACACACACGTAGAGAAAGACACACACACATACACAAACACGTAAAGAGACATACACACACATACACATACATGCATACATATGCATACATAATGCATATGCATATGCATACATAGATACTTGCATGCATACATATACATACACACATATACACACACACATATACACACACACACATATGCATACATACATACTTACATGCATACACAGACATACAAACATATAGACACACATACACACACATGCATACATATGCATACAAATGCATAGACAGATATATACAGATACACACGTATATACACACAGACACACACACAGAGACACACACACATGGACACATACAAACATATATATATGCATAGACAAACACATAGAGACATACACACATATATATGCATACACACACATAGAGACACATTCACACACATACACATGCATGCATACATATGCATACATAATGCATGTGCATACATACATACTTACATGCATACACACACACATACACACACATGCATACATTTG
>CM035429.1:21771937-21781937 GCA_020310875.1 Ceratopteris richardii
AATCACTTCCTTTGCAGCTTCAACCATGCCTTTATATTCAGCTTCTGTAGAAGACAAAGCAATTGTATGTTGCTTCTTGGAACACCATGAGATAAGTTTATCTCCCACATAACACATGTATCCATAAGTTGACCTTCTATCATCTGGATTACCTGCCCAATCTGCATCACTATAAATTTTGATATTTGTATCTGATGTAAACCCATAATACAAACCTTCATTGAGTGTACCCTTAATGTACTTCAACACTCTTTGTCCTGCAATCCAATGTTCTTTCCTTGGGCAATGCATGAATTGAGACAAAACCCCTACTGCATATGATAAATCAGATTTAGTTAAAGTAGCATAGATAAGACTACCAACCAAACTCTGATATTGTCTCATGTCCTTGAATTCTTCACCTCCAAATTTACTCAATTTGTGATTCACCTCCATTGGTGTAGGTGCTACCCTGCAATCATCCATTTTAAACTTGATTAACAAGTTCTTCAAATACCTTTCTTGAGTCACAAATACTCCATGTTGAGTATATGTAATCTCCATGCCCAAGAAGTATGACAAGTCTTCCAAGTCACTTATTTTGAACTCCTTTTCCATTTGCTTCTTGATTCTTTGTATTCCTTCTTCATCTGTACCTGTAAGGATTATATCATCAACCTATATGCACATGTATATGAAACCATTATCACTTGCTTCAAACTACTATCTGCTTTAGACACCTGAAATCCAAGCTCTTTGAAGAACTTTACAAGTCTATAATTCCATGCCCTTGGGGCCTGCTTTAAGCCATACAAAGCTCTCTTGACCTTGCACACATGATCTGGATACCTTTTATCTCTGAACCCTTGAGGTTGCTCCATGAATACATCATCTGAAATATAACCATTCAAAAAAGCATTTTTCACATAAAGTTGACATAACTTCCAACCTTTACATGCAGTAATAGCTATAAGTGTCCTGATGGTTGTCATCTTTGCCACAGGACTATAAGTCTCATCATAGTCAACACCATATGTCTGAGCAAACCCTTTGACAACAAGTCTAGCTTTGTACCTAGATACACTTCCATCTGCAAATCTTTTTGTCTTATAAACCCACTTACATCCAATGATCTTCTGACTATTTGGTTTAGGAACCAAATCCCAAGTTCGATTTTCCAATAGTGCATCATATTCTTCCTGCATAGCTTTCTCCCATTTTTCCTTACCTTTTGCCTCTTCATATGTAGAAGGGTCTTCATCTGTTTTCATCATATAAGCATAATCTTTTGTGGCCAAAAAAGAAGTATCATAACTATACCTTGTAGGTTGCCACCTATTTCTTGATGATCTTCTGAGTTCTCCACTCCTTGAGGTTTCTGGTTCTTCACACTCAGGATCAAATCTTGGCATTTCTTCAATTTCACCCTGCACTTCATTATTCTCTTCTTCATCAATTATTTGAATCTTTGACTTACCTTTCTTTTGACTCACTTCTTCTTCATCACCTGTATTGATATTGACTGTACCTGCATACCAAGTACTTTGCTCATCAAATGTAACATCTTTAGAAACCATGAATTGTTTTGTAGATGGACTCCACAATCTATACCCATCTGCTTATCATCATAACCAATGAAAACATATTTTTCAGCTTTAGGTTCCAATTTGTGTCTTAATTGTGATGGCACATATGCATATGCCACACATCCAAAAACTCTGCAATGATCCAAGGTAGGTCTCTTACCCCACCAAGCCTCATATGGTGTCATACCCTGCAAGGATTTACATGGTAACCTATTGACCAAATAAGTGGCTGTATTTACAGCCTCAACCCACAAATAATTAGGGCAATTTTTCTCCTTCATCATGGATCTTGCAAACTCAACAAGTGTTCTATTTCTCATTTCTGCTACACCATTTTGTTGAGGAGAGTACCTGCAAGTAACTTCCCTTTTTATACCTGCATTCCACAAGTAATCACTAAATTCATTAGTGAAATACTCTCCCCCTCCATCTGACCTTAATCTCTTCATCTTATGACCTGTAATTCTTTCTGCATATGCATGATAGTGTTTAAACGTATTAAACACTTCTGACTTATCTTTGGTCACATAAATAGTGATCCATCTAGTAGCATCATCAACATAAATCACATAATACCTTGACCCATTTATACTGAAATCCTTTGATGGTCCCCACACATCTATGTGTACCAATTCAAGCTTCTCTGAGTACATAAAACCATGCTTGGAATAGGAATGCTTATGAGCTTTACCTAATTGACATGCCTCACATTTGTATGTCATATGTTGACCTGCAACATTAGGCAATCCAAGCACTGAACCATTGTTATGTCTTTAATACCTCTTTCATTGAAATGTCCAAGCCTCTTCTGCCAAAGATCTAACTCAGAGATCTTATGTCCTCCATATGTGAACATAGCATGACCAATATTGCCTTGAATCTTCAATGTAAATAATCTTCCTTCTTTCTTCCCTGAAACAATCTGTTTATACCCTTGACTAGGGTCTTCCACAAATACTCCATCATTAGTGAACCTTACTTCATATCCCTTTTCAACAATTTGTCCTACACTTATCAAATTCTTAGGAATTGTAGGAACATACAGAACCTTACTCAATAAGGTACTACCATCCTTAGCCTTCACTGATCCAATTGACTTCACATTGTGCTTTGTGTTGTCACCTGTTTGAACAACATGATTAAAAACCTTATTCTCCAAATCAGTCATCAAAGCTATATTACCACTTAGGTGATTGCTACACCCTAAGTCAATGTAGAAGACTCTTTGATCTTCACTCTGCCTTTCACAAGTTGCATTCATTATCAATGTTGAATCCTCCTTTTGATCTGAAGCATAATTGTAGTAGGTATTGTTATATTGTTGACTTTGGAATCCTCTACCTGCATTTCTTCCAAAGTAACTCCTACTACCTCTTGTTGAGAGTGATGGATGGATGCACTCAGGAAATCAGTTGGTGCTGCAAAACCTGCTTCACACCTGCCCTCTTTTCTCTTCAGATATACTTAGTACACAAGCTTAGCTTCCAAATGTCATAAAGAAACCATATATGTACTTTGGAAATGGTTTGGGTAATGATCACACCAAAACAGATAACTTTGTACTTCAAAAACAAGCAAAACTTTCTATTCCTGTAATGATACCTGCTAAGACTTTTACTCAGTGTGTCCAGCACACTTAAAATTGGAACAATTCCTTTTGGGAGTATTAATGTACCTTAGTAAGCTACCAATCACAAGTGAAATCACTTCAATTGACAAACTATGCACTGAGAAATAAGTTTAGCAAAATTATAATCACCCCCGACTTTTCAGGAACTCTACAGACAAATACCAGTGTGCACCTCGACTCGATTTTCTCCCAAATGGCTGAATGGAATCCTTTGAAATTTTGTATGCTTGTAGTAGACTTTGAGCTGGTTCCAATGAGCTATAGGTCTCTTGATTTGGTTCAGTAGATCCAGAGCAATGCTTCTTTGAAGTTGACAGACTTGGAGTGGAGCACTCAGACAGAACAGATATGATGAATGTATACTTCTATTGATAAATGTGTTTGTACAATCTCATTAGCTTGCCAAGCAGAGCTAAATGAGGTAATGTGGTGTTGGCAATAGAGTAACCTTCACACACAATGAATTACAATGATCAAAATGACTCGGGGAGTGAGCTAGAGTGAGAGTGTAACCCGCGACTTTTTCACTACATCCTTTATAGAAGTTTGATCTTCATTTGAATTTGAAATTCAAACTTAGGCTCCCTTGAATCTCTCCTCTAAAAGTAGGGAGATATTCTCTCCATCTCAACATTCAATTTTCCACGACTAATGAGGTAGGTGAATGACTTAAGTGATTACAAACAAATGACAAGTCACTTAGACTTTTACAAGGGGTAAAGAGGTAAGAACATATAGGCATATGTTCATATGAGCCTTGCTTTAAGTGAAGCCTTGATAATCCTTTATCCATGCTAATCTTCAATGAGTCCAAGGTTCCAAGCCAATGTGTGTAGGCTTGTCTTGCACCAACAGCTCCCCCTCAAGCCAAACACTTTGGCTTAAATCTTCTCTTTCATTCTTCAATCACTTCCTGCAATCCAATCATAGATTTGAATCTGCATAGCTTGTTTCCATCCAATGCCTTTGTAAGTAAATCTGCACATTGCATATTAGTAGACACATATGTCAATTGAATCTCTTTACTTAACAATTTCTCTCTCACATAGTGGTAATGAACCTCTATGTGCTTTGTTCTGGCATGATAAATTGGGTTTGCTGCAAGGTGAAGAGAGCTAGTGTTGTCTCCAAATATGATAGGTGGTCTTGTGAGTAGACCTAACTCTGTATATAGAAGCTTCAACCAGATAGCTTCTTGAGTTGCATTGGCAAGCCCTCTATGCTCTGCTTCAGTGGATGACAATGCCACTGTAGGTTGCTTCTTAGCTGACCAAGAGATAGGCTTATCTCCTGCAAAACAAATGTAACCTGAGGTGCTCCTCCTATCATCCTTGCATCCTGCCCAATCTGCATCTGAGTAAACTTTTATGTCAATATCTGATGTATAAGGAAAATAAAAACCATGATTTTCTGTTCCCTGCAAATACTTCAAGATCTTCTTTGCTGCCTCTAGGTGAGGTACCCTTGGTTTGTGCATGAATTGACTAAGCACACTTACTCCATATGCTATGTCAATTCTTGTCAAGGTAGCATAGTTCAAGCTACCCACCATACTTTGGTATCCTGTAATGTCTTTGATTTCTTCTCCTTCATGAGCACTTAGCTTTTGGTTAACCTCCATTGGAGTAGTAGATACCTTAGCATCCTGCAAACCAAACTTCTTGACCATATCCTGTACATATTTCTTTTGAGTGATGTAGATACCTGTATCTGTATAGATCAATTCAAGACCTAGGAAATATTTTAGTAATCCAAGATCACTAATCTTGAATTCTTTCATCATTTGTCCTTTGATGTGTCTAATCCAATTGACATCATTACCTGTAATGATGATATCATCAACATAAACACATAAGTAGATTACCTCTGTACTACTTCTCTTTATGAATAGAGAAGTGTCTGCTTTGCTCATCACAAATCCTTGGTCTAGAAGGTAGGTGGTCAATCTGTAATTCCATGCTCTAGGTGCCTGCTTCAAACCATACAGAGCCTTCTTCAATTTACAAACATAATGTACCTTTCTTGGATCTTCATAGCCAGGTGGTTGTGACATGTAGACTTCTTCAGATATCCATCCATTTAGAAATGCATTCTTCACATCCAATTGGTACATGTTCCAATTCTTGGATGCAGCTACACTCACCAAAACTCTGATAGTTGGCATCTTGGCCACAGGAGAAAATGTCTCCTCATAATCAATGCCTTGGGTTTGTGCAAAACCCTTGGCTACCAACCTAGCTTTGTACCTGTTAATTGTTCCATCTGAATTCTTCTTCAATTTGTAGATCCATCTGGATCCTATTACCTTCATAGACTCCTTCTTGGGTACCAAGTCCCAAGTATCACTCTCTTTGAGGGCTTCTATCTCTTCATCCATGGCTTCTCTCCATTCTGGCTTTGTAATTGCTTCTTCATAGGTACCTGGTTCTTCATTCAACAAGTCTTTTGCAAGATATACAGAATGTTTAGTTACAAGTGATGTGTCATACCCAAATCTGATAGGTTTCTTCTTCTCTCTCTGAGATCTTCTCATAGCTTGAGTAGAAGTTTCTGCCTTGTCCTCCAATTGCTTCATCTTCATCTTCCCTTTGGATTTCCAAGCCTTGAACTCTTCAAGGTTTATGGTATCATCATCTGAGCTTGAGTCTTCTTGCTGAGTTGGCTCTTCCTTGGTAAGCTTTGGAAAATCTTCCTCCATGTCATAGGGTAGACTCACTTTCCTGCATTCATTCTCATACCATGAGTCATTCTCATCAAATATGACATCTCTGCTTACCTTGAAACCTTTGTTTGTGGGGTTGTAGAATCTGTATCCCTTTTGGTTCAAATCATAACCAATGAAGATACATTTCTCTGCCTTTGGGTCTAGCTTTCCTCTTACCTGTGAGGGAATATGCACATATGCTACACAACCAAAGATTTTGCAATGATCCAGAGAGGGTCTCTTACCATGCCATGCTTCATATGGTGTCATGCCATCAAGAGATTTGGATGGCAACCTATTGATGAGATAAGTGGCAGTGGATACACTCTCTGCCCATAAGTAATTTGGCAACCTTTTCTCATTGAGCATAGACCTAGCTGTTTCCACTATAAGTCTATTCCTTCTTTCTGCTACCCCATTTTGTTCAGGTGAGTACCTTGTAGTGATCTCCCTCTTGATGCCTCTTTCCTGCAAGAAATCTTTAAACTCATTGGAGAAGTACTCTCCTCCACCATCTGACCTTAGCCTCTTCAAGCTTCTACCTGTTTGATTCTCAACAAGTGCAAGATACCTCTTGAAACAATTAAACACCTCATCTTTATGCTTCATAAAGTATAAAATGGTCCACCTGCTATAGTCATCAATGAAGGACACATAATACCTTGAACCAGAAATGGAAGGGTCCTTGCTAGGTCCCCAAACATCTGTGTGTACCAAGTCTAGGTAGTCTTCATGCATGAAACCTTTCCTTGAGTAGGGTAATCTGTGAGACTTACCAAATTGACATGATCCACATTTGTAAATCATGTGTTGCTTGGATACATTAGGTATCCCAAGCACACATTGATCCCTGCACATTTGCTTAAGAGTCCTTTCACCTATGTGCCCTAATCTTTTATGCCATATCTCTAACTCTGAAAGTGTCTGATCCTTGTAATTATACAAAGCAATGTTTTTTGTATCTTCTAGCTCAAATGTAAATAATCTACCTGATTTCTCCCCTTTGGCTATCCTTCTGAATCCTTGTTTTGGGTCCTCCACATATGCTCCATGTTGTGTGAATCTGACCTGCAAACCTTTCTCCACAATCTGACCAACACTCATTAAATTCTTAGTTATTGTTGGTACATAGAGTACTCTGCTTAATAGGTTCTGATTACCATCACATGTCTTCACATTTCCAATTTTGACAACAGAGTGTTTAGTGTCATCACCTGTTTGTACCTGATGTTTGCCCTTGGGCTCTTCCAAATCAGAAAGTAATGCCACATTGCCAGCTACATGGTTAGAACATCCTGAGTCAATGTAAAATAAATGATCATCATTTGTACCTATCTTGGAGGTCATGTTCATGATCAATAAGGAGTCATCTTGCTCCTCTGTGTAGTTGTTGTAGTCTCTTCTATTTCTGAATCCACCTTGGTAGTTTCCATTGTGGTTGTTGTTGTAATTGTTGTTGTATTGGTTGTTGTACCCATTGTAGCTTTGATGTTGGTTGAATCTGCCTCTCCCTTGAGAGTATCCACCTCTTGAGTAGCCTCTTCCTCTCTGATTTTTGTAGTTCTTGTAGCATTCATCTGTGGTATGGTTGGACAATCCACAGATGTTGCATGGTGATGAGTTGTAGGGTCTCCCCCTACCTGACTTACCTCCTCTGCCTCTTCCTCTAGATGACCTACCTCTCCCTGCATAATTGGCTTGAGAGGTAGAGCCTTCTTCATCCTGTTTTTTCTTGCCTTTATCTTTAACCTTTTTTTCAGTATAGAGAGCAGAGGGGTTGTTACCTTTCGATTGATCTCCAGCCTTGGTGAACTTTGCTTCATGTGTAAATAGTTGGCCCATGAGTGTTGTGAGATCAGGGGTATGCATGTCCATGTAGAGGTCCATTGCAGTGGTGAAACTTTCCCACTTATCATCTGCCTTGAGTCCATTTGTCACTTGCCTGACTATTTGCTCCTCTTCAATTTCCTCTCCAATGCTTGCTAGTTGGTCTGCCACATCTTTGATCTTTGTCACATACTCTGAAACTGATTGCTTGGGCTGCTTCCTAAGTGTTGTGAACTCTATCCATAATTGGTTCTTCCTAGCCCTTGTGTTGGAAGAAAAATAGTTTGACAAGGTTTCCCAAGTCTCTTGGGAAGTCTTACAGTTCCTTACATGAGGTAAAAGAAAGTCAGATATAGAGTTTAAGAGATAAGACCTTGCCAAAGCATCCTTTGCACACCATTGGTTGAGTCTTTCATGCTCATCCTTTGTAGGTAGTCCTCTAGTCTTGAATGAGGGCAACTCCTCATCTCCTGATATGTATCCAAATAGACTTCTCCCTTGTAGATAGGTCTTCATTCTCAATGACCAAGCTTGATAATTGTTTCTGTCCAATTTGTCAATGAAGGAAGGGAAACCATCACCCATGATTACCTTGTTTTGCTCTGATACCACTGTTGAGAGTGATGGATGGATGCACTCAGGAAATCAGTTGGTGCTGCAAAACCTGCTTCACACCTGCCCTCTTTTCTCTTCAGATATACTTAGTACACAAGCTTAGCTTCCAAATGTCATAAAGAAACCATATATGTACTTTGGAAATGGTTTGGGTAATGATCACACCAAAACAGATAACTTTGTACTTCAAAAACAAGCAAAACTTTCTATTCCTGTAATGATACCTGCTAAGACTTTTACTCAGTGTGTCCAGCACACTTAAAATTGGAACAATTCCTTTTGGTAGTATTAATGTACCTTAGTAAGCTACCAATCACAAGTGGAATCACTTCAATTGACAAACTATGCACTGAGAAATAAGTTTAGCAAAATTTATAATCACCCCCGACTTTTCAGGAACTCTACAGACAAATACCAGTGTGCACCTCGACTCGATTTTCTCCCAAATGGCTGAATGGAATCCTTTGAAATTTTGTATGCTTGTAGTAGACTTTGAGCTGGTTCCAATGAGCTATAGATCTCTTGATTTGGTTCAGTAGATCCAGAGCAATGCTTCTTTGAAGTTGACAGACTTGGAGTGGAGCACTCAGACAGAACAGATATGATGAATGTATACTTCTATTGATAAATGTGTTTGTACAATCTCATTAGCTTGCCAAGCAGAGCTAAATGAGGTAATGTGGTGTTGGCAATAGAGTAACCTTCACACACAATGAATTACAATGATCAAAATGACTCGGGGAGTGAGCTAGAGTGAGAGTGTAACCCGCGACTTTTTCACTACATCCTTTATAGAAGTTTGATCTTCATTTGAATTTGAAATTCAAACTTAGGCTCCCTTGAATCTCTCCTCTAAAAGTAGGGAGATATTCTCTCCATCTCAACATTCAATTTTCCACGACTAATGAGGTAGGTGAATGACTTAAGTGATTACAAACAAATGACAAGTCACTTAGACTTTTACAAGGGGTAAAGAGGTAAGAACATATAGGCATATGTTCATATGAGCCTTGCTTTAAGTGAAGCCTTGATAATCCTTTATCCATGCTAATCTTCAATGAGTCCAAGGTTCCAAGCCAATGTGTGTAGGCTTGTCTTGCACCAACACCTCTACCTCTGAAATTACCTCTTTGATTTCTGCCACCTCTTCCTCTTGCATTATAGTTTTGACTATATCCATTATTACTCTGAGTATTGTGCCAACAATCATTAGCTAAGTGATTTGTCTTACCACAAATCCAGCAAGCTTTGCCTCCATCTTTGTTGTTCCTGCCTCTTCCTCTACCTTTGCCACCTCCTCTTCCTCTTAGGAAGTTGGCTTGACTAGTTGTTCCTTCATCTTCATTTGCTTGTTGCTTTCCTTTGCTATTCTTCTTCTTGTACTTTGAGTACATTGCATGACCTGCACTCTTGTCACCATCTCCTTTAACATCCTGCTCAAATGTTAGCATATGACCTAACAACTGATTTAAATCAGGAGTGAAATGATCAAGTGATAACTCTGTAGACAAAATGAATGGCTTCCATTTGTCATCACCTCTTAAACCTCTAAGGATTTGCCTTACCAATTTATCCTCCTCAATGTCTTCATCAACAGATCCTAAAGCATCTGCAATATCTTTCATTCTTGTCACATAGTCTGAAATGGATTGAGAAGCC
>CM035429.1:21826034-21828534 GCA_020310875.1 Ceratopteris richardii
CCTCTATGTGTTTGGTCCTGGCATGAAAAATAGGATTAGCTGCATGGTGAAGAGAACTTGTATTATCCCCAAAGATTATTGGAGACCTAGTGAATAAACCCAATTCTGTATAGAAAAGCTTAATCCATATTGCTTCTTGTGTTGCATTAGCTAGTCCTCTATACTCTCCCTCTGTAGAAGACAAAGCAACAGTAGGTTGCTTCTTTGAAGACCATGAAATTGGTTTGTCACCTACAAAAGAAATATATCCAGAAGTGCTCCTCCTATCATCCTTGCATCCTGCCCAACCCTTGAGATAATTCAACCCTTGCATTCTGTGTACCCTTGAGATAATTCAAGATTCTCTTGGCAGCCTCTAAATGAGGAATCCTTGGCTTGTGCATAAATTGACTTAGCACACTAACTCCATATGCAATATCTATCCTTGTTAAGGTAGCATAGTTCAAGCTACCCACCATGCTTTGATAACCTATAATGTCATTGACTTCATCACCTTCATGGGCACTTCGCTTTAGGTTTACCTCCATTGGAGTGCTTGCTACTTTAGCATCCTGCAAGTGAAACTTCTTCAAAATATCTTGTATATACTTTTTCTAAGTAATATATATCCCTGAATTAGTGTAGACTAATTCAAGTCCCAAAAAATACTTCAATAGACCAAGATCATTGATCTTGAACTCCTTCATCATTTGACTTTTGATATATCTGATTCCATTGACATCATTACCTGTAATGGTGATATCATCAACATAAACACAAAGGTATATTACCTCTTAATTACTTCTCTTAATGAACAAAGAAGTATCTGCCTTGCTCATGACAAAACCTTGGTCTTGGAGATATGTAGTTAACCCTTAATTCCATGCCCTAGGTGCCTGCTTCAATCCATATAGAGCCTTTTTTAATTTGCAAACATATGTTACCTTCTTAGGGTCCTCATAGCCAGTAGGTTGTGACATATATACCTCCTCTGAAATCCATCCATTGAAGAAAGAATTCTTGACATCCAATTGGTACATATTCCAATTTTTTGATGCAGCCACACTTACCAATACTCTAATGGTTAGCATCTTGGCCACAGGTGAGAATGTCTCCTCATAGTCAATGCCTAGGGTTTGTGCAAAACCCTTGGCTACCAATCTGGCTTTGTACCTATTGATTGTGCCATCAGAATTCCTTTTAAGCTTGTAGATCCATCTGGATCCTATTACCTTCATTGAGTCCTTCTTAGGTACTAACTCCCATGTGTCACTTTCTTTAAGTGCATCAATGTCCTCATCCATAGCTTCTTTCCATTCTGATTTGGTTATTGCTTCTTCATATGATCCTGGTTCTTCATTTGACAAATCTTTGGCAAGATAAATAGAATGTTTAGTAACAAGAGATGTATCATACCCATATCTGATAGGTTTCTTGCTTTCTCTTTGTGATCTTCTAAATAGTTGAGTTGAAGATTCAAGTATGTCTTCAAGCTTCTTCATCTTCATTTTTCCTTTGGACTTCCATGCTTTGAATTCTTCAAAATTGATAGTGTCTTCATCATCTGAACTTGAGGCTTCATTCTGAGTAGGTTCCTCCTTTGTAAGACTTGGAAATTCCTCTTCCAAATCATAGGGTAATTTGACCTTCCTGCATTCATTCTCATACCAAGAACCATTTTCATCAAAGACAACATCTATGCTTACCATGAATCTCTTATTGATGGGATTATAAAACCTATAACCTTTTTTATTTAAATCATACCCAATAAAGATGCATTTTTCAGCCTTTGGGTCTAGCTTACCTCTTATCTGAGAAGGAATGTGTACATATGCTACACATCCAAATATTTTGCAATTGTCAAGTGAAGGTCTCTTACCATGCCATGATTCATAGGGTGTCATGCCATCAAGAGACTTAGATGGTAACCTGTTTATGAGGTAAGTGGCAGTAGAAACACTCTCTGCCCATAGATAGTTAGGTAACTTTTTCTCATTAAGCATAGATCTAGCTGTCTCAATAATTAATCTATTTCTTCTCTCAGCTACCCCATTCTCTTTAGGAGAATAACTTGTGGTTATCTCTCTTTTGATGCCTCTGTCCTGCAAGAAGTCTTCAAATTCATTGGAGAAGTACTCACCTCCTCCATCTGACCTTAGCCTCTTTAAATTCCTTCCTGTCCGATTTTCAACTAATGCAAGATATTTTTTAAAGCAATTAAATACCTCATCCTTGTGCTTCATGAAGTATAATACAGTCCACCTGTTATAATCATCAATGAAAGACACATAGTACCTTGATCCTGAGACTAAGGGGTCTTTGCTTGGTCCCCATACATCTGTGTGTACAAGCTCTAAGTAGTCTTCATGCATGTATCCTTTCTTTGAGAAGGGTAACCTGTGAGACTTCCCAAATTGACAAGCACCACACTTATAAATCATATGTTGCTTGGATACATTAGGTATCCCAAGCACGCATTGGTCCCTGCACATTTGTTTCATGGTTCTTTCGCCTATGTGCC
>CM035429.1:21841034-21868534 GCA_020310875.1 Ceratopteris richardii
ACATTGGATTGTAGGACAACGAGTGTTGAGGTACATTAAGGGTACACTCAAAGAAGGTTTGTATTATGGTTTTACATTAGATACAGACATCAAGATATATAGTGATACAGATTGGGCAGGTAATCCTAAGGATAGGAGATCAACATATGGATACTTGTGTTATGTGGGAGATAAGTTAATTTCTTGATGTTCAAAGAAGCAACACACATTTGCTTTATCATCCACAGAGGCTGAGTACAAAGGAATGGTTGAAGCTGCAAAGGAAGTGATATGGCTTAAGACTCTTATGAAGAGTTTTGACATCATACAGAGTACACCCACTATTCATGGAGATAATATGAGTTCATTGTATTTAGTTGCTAATCCTGTTTTTCATGCCAGGTCTAAACACATTGAGATTCAGTATCACTTTCTAAGAGAGAAGGTGATGGATAAAGAGATTGAAGTAATACATACTTCAACAAAAGATCAGATAGCTGATATGCTAACCAAGAGCGTGGATGGACCAAAGCTAGAGACATTCAAAGACATGGCAGGTATAAAGAAGATAGAGAAAACCTCAAGTGATGATTGAGGGGGAGCTGTTGGTGCAGGGCAATCAACAATTGAAGTTTTTATGAAGAATTGAAGTCAAGGACTAAAGAAAAGATCAAGTTATGAAGCATGAAGGAAGTGCATATCCAAAAGATGAAGATGTGTATACATATGTACATTATTTTAAAGTTAGCTCACTTATACTTTTGATTAGTTATAAGCTTGTAAATATTTGACTATATATACAAGGAAAAATGTTGGGGAAAACATGAGATAGAGTATGTGAGAACAAGAATTGAAGAGAATTAGAAGTCATTAGACACTTGTGAAGTGTGAAGAATAGCTCTCTCATCTAGATGTAAAGTTTTTCAGTGATGAAGAAGAGTTGCGCCCGATTTTTCTGTGTGTTCTCCTTTTGTGCCTGATCATTTCAAGAATCCTTTTACAGATGTCTAATTCCATAGTTAATGGGTCTATGGTTAAAGTTTGAGAGTCTAATTGTAAACAGGCTATGAGAATTATGAGTAGGAACATTGTAAAGAAGTGGTGAGTGTTCTCTGAAACAGGCACAAACTCAATGGTCAAAAAATTGATCATTTCTCAGTGCACAGTGTAAATTTTTGCACAAATGAGGAGTGAAAATCTAAGTTGGAAGGTAAGCCATCTATGTTTAAAAGAATTTGCATAAATGGGTTTTAGTTTGAGAGAACCACGTGTTAGAAGTTAAGGGTGTCTGAATCGACTTCTCAGAAGAACAGTTTTAGACATAGGTGACTTGTTGAAATCATTTCTCAAGATCTACTGAGTCTTTTGGAATGATTTAAATTGGAGGAGGTGCGCAAACTATTGGCGACACCTTGTGCAAAGTTTTATAAAAAACTTTACACATTTGATAAGTCAATGAGAGAGATATGTGCAGCAGACTTTCTGTAGAGTCATCTTCTTCACAGTTTATCCAAAATCTTTATAATTGATCATTGATCCTCCAAATTGGTGAAGGTTTTGAGTTACTCTTGATATAGAGGGGCTCTAATTTCAAGCATAGCTTGTTCTTTTGGAGATTAACACTCCATCAGACATGCATTCTACTTTGAATCCTTCTGACCTTCGAAGTCACATGAAATCACATGGCTCTCACATAGATTCTAAAAGGATTCCTTATCAGCTTGTCATACAAACTCAAAGGTTTGAGAGGCTTTCTTAAGGGTTATATACTACACCCTTAGGAAATATCAATCTTAAATGTCATAACTCATCCATGTGAGTTAATCAATCAAAATAGCTCATGATTCATAGAAATTTCAAGAAAAGGAGGGGGTTTACCCTTCTCCCTACCCATTTCTCTTCTTGTATTTTCTAGAAGAACTCTTGAGAGTATTGTTCGATTGAAAGAGGTGCTCCTTCATCCATGGAATCAGGAACATAAAATTTTGCTTATGGTGAGCTTTCTCTTTCAACAGTTGGTTGAGCAGTTTGCTTACCAACTGCTCGAATCTTTCAAGTAAGCCTTGGAAATGCAAACCTCATTTGATAGATTTTCTACGATAGATCAATTGATAGGTCTTGAGCATAGCTTGATCTAGTTCTACCATTTTCATGCAAAATTTTGTCTGTTCAATCTCCAAATCCATTCTAGAGTAACTCTTGTCTAATCCAATGGGGGTGGTTTAGTGGATGTGCCTTGTACTCCTAGGCAGATGGCAAGGGTTCAAGTCCCATCTAGGGATGGATGCTTAAAGTTCCCCAAGATGGGTGTGTCTACCTTACAAGGTCAGGTGTGTGTGTGTCTTTCCAAATTCATTGTACTCTAAAAAAAAAACTCCTATCTAGGTTTGCAGTTGTAGGCCCTTCTTGAAGTCAAGCTTGGTAGGCCTTGAACATCATGTTCGAGCCTTTTAGGATTGGACCTGTAAGAAAAAACCCTAGTTGTGGTTTATTCACAATGATTGGTAAGATGAAGTGGAGTGGATGGAGTTTTGACATCGAAGGAGTTTTGAGATGAAATATCTACTATTTTTATTTTTGCATCTTTTAGGCTTTCTTCTAGTTTGGATAACTTTCCATCCCACTTACGATTTGGCTTCTTCAAGGTTCTTGATTTCCTCATACAAAGCTCTCTTGATTAACTTGACTCTGATTATTTAAGCTGGTTTAGATTTTTTTTAAGGCTTGTGCCCTAGTGACTGCCTATATAGGAGCCACCTTAACACTATTTGAACTTGAATCCACTACTAAGCCTACCACATTAATTGGTGTAACCTTCTGGGCACTAGATGGGTTCCTTGGACAATCTCTTGGGAGATGTTCCTTGTGGGCACTAGATGGGTTCCTTGTATTGTGATGTTCTGTCCTTGTCCCAAAGGTAGTGGGTGGGAACATTCATTAATGAAATGGTTGGCATGACATCTAAAACATGGTCCTCTTCTATGTCAATACACCTTCTCAAGCATTGATCTAGTGTGATTGGATCCTTGAGATATACATATGATCTAAGTTTCCCACTTAGAAGTCCATCTAAAAATAAGGAAACTTGTTTTGCTTGTGTAAGTAATTTAGGTATGGGAGAGAAAATCTATTCACCTTGACAAGTATATACATGTCTATCATGCTATATTACCAAGAACATTCTCTCCAATGTGATATCCAAATAGATAACTTTGCATGGTATCTCAGGATCTTTGAGCTCGTAGATGGTGACTCTGCCTATTTTGCTAAGTTAATTTGGCTTAAATCTCCAAAAAGATTCCTCCGTTTCTCTATTCAAGAATAGTTCTATGCTTTTGTTTTCCTCAAGAACGCGCTCTGGGGTAATCACTTTAGTAAAGATGGATTTTTCTCTAGGATTCTTCAGTTCTTGTCCTAAGTTTCCTTACTCTAGGTCCCTTATCTTCTTCACAAGAATGACATCTCCAAAATCATCTATCTTGTCCGTTAAGCTGGTAACCATATACATGCTTTCTTACTTATCAGTATATGAGCCATCTTTGAATTTGACCATTGGGTGTTCAAGTCCAAAGGGTTGATAGGGATTTTTGAGCTGGACAATTGATCCTCTCAGACCATCCTCATAGATGCCTGCACCTAATCCGTTGGTCCTTATCTATTCCAATTTCATTTTATAGGGACCTTCTAGTGTCTCTAATAGGCAGTGCCTAAGCTACCTGTAGGGCTTTCCATGCTAAGGAACATTTCGAAATCACTTGTGTCCAAACTTAGCATGTAGGGATAACCACTAAGTTGTTCAACCCACAACCTACTTGTCTGATTGACTGTAGCTTCAGACGATCTCTTGCTTTGTCTATCTCGACCTAGGTTTCTACCTAAGCTAAGGTTCAAAAACCTTGGTTAAGAGTCCAAAATTTCTTTAGTAAAAACTCATTTCAATGTTCTTTTGAAGGAGCTACTTGTTCTTTTATAGATTTTATCTAGTATTATCTTGGCCGACAAATATCATCAATAGGAAAACTTGAGTTTTATTGCTCTTTGATATGTGATCAATCCACTTAAGTCCTTTTCTTTTAGGGTTTTTCATAGTAGTATCTTAGCTATGCTTGAAGTTGAGAGATTAGCGTTTTCTTCAACTTTTATCGTTCCAAATGTGACCCTTATAATCAATATCACTAATCATATTTAACCTAATCTAAGAATTGACTGACAGGGTTAAGAATGATTCCAACTTCAAGCCGCTTCTTCCTTGATCGCACTTGAATGTCTCCGCTACACATTCCCAAGATTGCAATGCACTCGCCACCTTGCTTTGACTCCCTTGAATGGCTCTCGATGGACCTATAAAAGTTCAAAGTTTAGATCAAGCTTAAACTCTAATCTATTTGACATATAGTTTGATTCAAGCATTTTTCAAGATCCATTTTTCCCCTTTGTAATGCTCAAAATCCTTTGGAGCTCCCTTGGTTTTCCTAATCCCACTAGAAGAATCAACTTCAAATCAGATTATCTAAAAATCAACGCTCTAGAGCTCAAAAAATGGATTTTGGATGAAAAGGTTATGTCGAATCAAGCTGCTAGGGATCAAAAGAGACAAAAATTGAGAGTCAGAGGACCAAAAAGCTGCGATTTTGTGAAAACCGAAGGCTCAAAAAGTCATGATATTTTTCCCAACAAGTATCCAAAGATTCGGGATCTATTACTCTTTTCTTCTTTCAAAAAGTCGTAATTTTCTCAATGTTGTCTTGCAAAAAGCCATGAATTTCTCGAAAACTAGATTTCAAAAAGTCACAATTTTCTCAAAAGTTGCCTTGCAAAATTCATGATTTTTTTTCAAAAATTTGAATGCACAAATTTGCGATTTTCTTAGAAGTTTGATGGCAGAAATTCATGAGTTTTTCAAACTTAGCAAACCAAAAATTCATGATTTTGTCAAAAATTTGATTGCAAAAGTGGCGATTTTCTCTCCCATAAATTATCCAAAAAGTTGCGATTTTTTTCCTTTCTAGAATCAACTCCAAAATTCACAATTTTGTCAAGCCACTCGAAAGTTGTGATTTTTTTAGATTCAAAAAACCAAAAATTTGCAATTTTCATGAGAACCAAACAACCAAAAAGTTGTAATTTTTTCACACTTATAGAACAAAAAAGTCGCGATTTTCTCACACTTAGAGAACCAAAAATTTGTGAATTTCTCAAAAATGGGAGTGTAGAAAGTCCCAATTTTTTTCACGATTGGAGGACCAAAAGGTTGCAAAGTTAGGAAAAAAAGTTATCAACATTTCACATTTAAATAACTAGAGTATTGTGATTTCATTGAGAGCTTAAAGCCAAACACTAGTGATTTTTTCGAGATTCAGAGACCCAAAAAGTCACGAATTTCTTTAGAGCCCAAAAACCAAAAGGTCACAATTTTCTAAGTGATTTTAGGTGGGAAACCAGGCAATCATGAAATTAAAAAAATTTGAATTTTCCAAAGAGTCTAAATTTTTTCCAATTATCATGATTTTCTAAGATTTTTTTTTTGTGGGAGGGGGGCTTCAAACTCAAGCATCGAGTCTTCCATGTCGTGCAAACGGTCCCCAAAAGCACAAAAACTCAAAAAAATAAACACTATCTCTCTTTCTCTCTCTCACACATCCATGAATGAAAAAATAGGTGAAAGTACTAAAGATATAGTCAAAAATAGAAAATTTCAGTGAAGATCAAGATGCGAGAAGATGGCTATGATGATGATGATGAAGATGGAGAAAAACATCAAAAAATTAACAAAAAATGACTATATTTCACCTTCCAATGTTTAAAACCTATGATCTTACCATCACAATGCTCGTCCTTGAGTAATGCTCCCCAACAATAGTGCCAAAATTTGGTGTATCCCAAGTGTGAGCACCACCTGCTTTACTTGTCAATCCATGGAGACGATAGGAGGGTATGAAGATTGTGAGAAATTGTGGTGAGCAAATGTGAGTGACAAGCACATACATGCATGCACACAAACATATGCACACAAGGCAAGATCAAAGAGAAGAACAATGGAAATTTTTGGATTACAAAATAACTCTCTCACAAAAGCTCCAATATCTCACAAGCTAACCCTCAAATAAGTACAAAAAAGCTAACCTCAAAAATGAGCTCTCTAGCTCTTTTTATAGTTTTTTTGACTACTCTTGGCCCTCTCCAGACCTAGTGTCCAGCCTCATTTAAAATTGGGTACCAAGGCTTATTTGAGGGCCCAAACAGAGTCTAAAAATTATGAAAATTAATACATTAGTACTTCTAGTACTCCTCATGCTTGAGAACTCCTCAACTTGAACAAAATAGAGTTTCAAAAATCTGAAATGATATTTACAATGGTTTCTAAACATCAAAATCACTTTTTTATAGGGTTTTCTTCTCAAGGTCTGACATATACTTCTTGGAGCTCCCTACTTCTTCTTCTTAAGTGTCCATTTTTTTGACATGTTCCAACACCTTTCAATTGACCTTGAGTGCCAAAAACTTTAGACAAAGCCATTAAGAGAGGTAAGAAGAGATACACCTAAGAGTTTTGAGGAATGTGATCAAGTAGCTCACATCTTTGAGGACCATAACCCTCATCAATATACTCCTATGGAGATGGATCAGCCCCTAAAACATCTTACTGCAACCAAATTCAAGAAGAAAGTGAGCATCGGGAAAAATGAAATCTTCATGAAGAAACAAATATCATAAGCGCCTAAGTTACCTACTGAAAAATATGAGAGGACCAAGAGGGGGAACTTTTGTTTTAGGTGCCTATCTCCTAGCCATGCACAATGGAACTATCCATTGAGGAAGGGGGAATAAATAAAGGGAAGATGGGGGAGTGGCACGAACCTTGAAAAGGTAAAAAAGGCAGTCCATCTAGTAAAGAATATTCCCATACATGATAGCTCTAACTGTAAGCGAGTGGAAGTGATACACAAGGACATTTAGCATGAATGTTGTTCGACATAGTCATTGTGGTTGTCTGATTTGGGACCACATGGCCTAGTTAAAATTCATGGTAGTGGGTACGTAATGAGGATGAAAGTCATGATAGATGACTCTACCACTAACAACTTCATAAACTATGCTCTCATCAAGAAGTTGAATTTTCACCAATACCCTAGCGCACGTGCACATAAATACATATTATCTATGATGCAAGGGGAAGACAAGAGGATATGGGATACTATGGTATCCAATTTGGAAGTCAAGATATAGGATTTCACTCACCATGTAGACATTCAAATTATGAATATGGAGAGGAGAGAAATTGTTTTAGGAATAGAGTGTCTATGGGGGTTGGGAGACACAGTTAAATGAAATTACCAAGACAATGCTCTTGATTTTATAAAGCAGGAAGTAAATTTTATAATTAGGAAGAGAGAGATGTACCTAGTCCACGTCTCATCTCATCTTTAGAGTTGTATAGTCTTTGTCACTTTGATCATGTATATGAGATCCTTTTTTTTGTATAGTCAAGATCTTGAGCATTGTATCGATACTTCATCTGAGGTATTTTTTCATGCTAGAAATGTAACTATGGACAAGAAATTAGGGGACATTGACCATGCTATTGAGTTAGTTACTAATAGTAAACCTATATGTAAGCCACCTTATAGGCCTAGTGTTTGTAAGCATGAGGAGGTAGAGAGGAAACTACAAGATTATCTAGATAAATGCTTCACTAGACCTAATAATGCACTTTGTACATTGTACATTGCCAATGCTTCTAGTTAAGAAAAAAGGGTGACTTTATGAGACTCTAAATAGATTATAGGGCACTCAACAAGCTAATTATTGTTGGAGTTCGAGGTCTTTGGAAGCACGCAAACAATAGAAGGAAGAAGAATCTTGGACCATAACACATGGTTATAAATGTATTACCAAGTGAATGTACAAAGATAAGTGATCCATTCACGTCATAGGCGTATATACGAGCCAAGGGAAAAAACCGCATAAGGAGGGAAAGAAGTGCCTCAAAAAGTCCTTAGTGTGTTTGCACACATTACAACCAAAATATATCAACAAATCCCCTCTCAGAGTGATGTAGTGAATGAGGAGCTTGCACTCATGTACAAGGAAGTGTCGAGCTATGTGGATGGAGATAGATCCTCAAAAGGAACTAAGCCCAAATATTTGCAAAAATCTTAATAATTCTCTTGAGGGAGAGCCTTTGTGAAAAGATATGCAATGTTATCGTGTGTGGCACACATAGCAAATTGGTCTCCCAAATAGAGAATCTCTTTGTAACATAATTATAATGCATCTCAATGTGATCTGTGTGAGGAGGAAACATAAGGTTCCTTGCATAAGCCAATGCACTCTAAGTGTTATTGAAGATTGTTGTGGCAAAAGACTTACCAACACCCAAATCAGCCAAAAGGTGTCTGGGCCACACACACTCAATAGTCACTACACTCAAAAGTCATTGTGAAAGTTGACCTCAACCTCAAAACTAGAAGGGTCCAAAGTAGGCTACTTCTTGCTCAAACAAGCTATGCATGAGCCACGAAGCATGAATGAAAAACCACCATTTGACAGAAGAGTGTCATAGCAGCCAACCCAATGAGGGTTAGAACAACCATACAAATCTGGTAGTAGTGATCCCCCCTTGGTATAAACAATCCAAGTAGTTAGGTACCACTTAAGTAGTGAAGGTGTTCTTAACTCCTTGTGAGTTCTTAACACCTCGGCAATGCATAAACTTGCTTGTGAGAGACAACAAAATCTTGGTGCAAATTTCCAAGCCCTCACATTGTTGGTGCAAGGAAATCAAAATCTATTACTCATAAAGTTTGAAGAATTCAATATACAGGTGAAGAAAGGATGGGAGATTCTCTTCAAATAGAGAAGTTGGATAGAGAGAACTATCCAGCATGGTCAATGAGTATGGAAACTCATCTTATGAGCAAAGACTTGATAGCTTATATTACATGTGAAGAAGAAAAGCCTCAGCTCAGAGATCCTAGTGTTCCAACTAGGGAGGAATTATCCGATTTGAAGAATTGGATGAAGAGAGATGCTCAAGCTAGGAGCATTATCTATATGGCAGTCAATGACTACTTGCTACCTCATATTAGAGGTCTTGAAAGTGCAATTGATATATGGAATGCTTTGGAGGAGCATTTCCAAAACACCACAAATTCAAGGAAGGCATCTTTGTGGGCAGAATTTACCACAGAAGAAGGCCTCTCAATCCATCTCAAACTATGTAACAAGGATGAAGGACATTGCAGATGCATTAGGAGCAGTTGATGAAGACATTGAGGAGGATAAATTGGTAAGGCAAATCCTCACAGGGTTGAGAGGTGATGACAAATGGAAGCCATTTATTTTGTCTATTGAATTATCACTTGATCATTTCACTCCTGATTTAAATCAGTTGCTAGGACATATGCTAACATTTGTGCAGGATGTCAAAGGTGAAGGTGACAAGAGTACAGGTCATGCAATGTATTCAAAGGATAAGAAGAAGAATATCAAAGGAAAGCAACAAACAAATGAGGATGAAGGTACAACTAGCCAAGCTAACTTCCTAAGAGTAAGAGGAGGTGGCAGAGGTAGAGGAAGAGGCAGGAGTAATAAAGATGGAGTCAACGCTTGCTGGATTTGTGGTAAGACAAATCATTTACCTAATGATTGTTGGCATAATACTCAGAGTAATGGTGGATACATTCAGAACTTTAATTCAAGAGGAAGAGGTGGCAGGAATCAAAGAGGTAATTTCAGAGGTAGAGGTAGTAGAGGTTACTTTGGAAGAAATGTAGGTAGAGGATTCCAAAGCCAACAAGACAACAATACCTACTACAATTATGCTTCAAATTAGAAGGAAGATTCAACATTGATAATGAATGCAACTTGTGAAAGACAAAGTGAAGATCAAAGAGTCTTCTACATTGACTCAGGATGTAGCAATCATCTGAGTGCTAACATAGCCTTGATGACTGATTTAGAAAATAAGGTAACTAATAATGTACTTCAAACATGTGACAATACAAAGCACAATGTGAAGTCAATTGGATCAGTGAAGGCCAAGGATGGTAGCACCGTCTTGAGTAAGGTCTTGTATGTTCCTACAATTCCTAAGAATCTGATAAGTGTAGGACAAATTATTGAAAAAGGTTATGAAGTTAGATTCACTAATGAAGGAGTGTTTGTGGAAGACCCTAGCAATGGGCATAAACAGATTGTTTCATGCAAGAAATAAGGAAGATTGTTCACATTAAAGATCCAAGGTAATGTTGTTCATGCCTTGTTCACTTATGGAGGATATAAGATCTCTGAGTTAGATCTTTGGCACAAAAGGCTTGGACATTTTAATGAAAGAGGTATCAAAGATATGATTAAGAATGGTTCAGTGCTTGAATTGCCTAATGTTGTAGGGCAACATATGACATACAGATGTGAGGCATGTCAATAGGTAAGGCTTATAAGCAATCTTATCCAAGCATGGTTTTATGTATTCAGAGAAGCTTGAGTTGGTACACACAGATGTGTGGGGACCATCAAAGGATTTGAGTATCAATGGTTCAAGGTATTATGTGATTTATGTTGATGATGCTACCATATGGATCACTATCTATGTGATCAAAGATAAGTCAGAGGTATTCAATACATTCAAACATTATCATGTGTATGCAGAGAGAATTACAGGTCATAAGTTGAAGAGACTAAGGTCAGATGGAGGGGGAGAGTATTTCTCTAATGAGTTCAGTGATTACTTGTGGAATGTAGGTATAAAAAGGGAAATTACTTGCAGTTACTTGTGGAATGTAGGTATAAAAAGGGAAATTACTTGCAGTTACTTGTGGAATGTAGGAGAAAGGAGGAATAGAACACTTGTTGAGTTTGCAAGATCCATGATGAAGGAGAAAAATTGCCCAAATTATTTGTGGGCTGAGGCTATGAATACATCCACATATTTGGTTAATAGATTACCATGTAAAGTTTTGCAGGGTATGACACCATATGAGGCATGGTGGGGTAAGAGACCTACTCTAGATCATTGCAAAGTATTTGGATGTTTGGCATATGCATATGTGCCATCTCAATTAAGGCACAAATTGGAACCTAAAGCTGAAAAGTATGCGTTTATTGGATATGATGATAAGAAAATGGGATATAGGTTGTGGAGTCCATCTACAAAACAACTCCTAGTGTCAAAGGATGTTACATTTGATGAGCAAGGTACTTGGTATGCAGGTACAATCAATATTAATGCAGGTGATGAAGAAGTTATGAATCAGAAGAAAGGTAAATCAAAGGTTTAGATAATTGATGAAGAGGAGAATAATGAAGTACAGGTTGAAGTTGAAGAAATTCCAAGATTTGATCCTGAGTGTGATGAACCAGAAACCTCAAGGAGTGAAGAACTCAGAAGGTCATCAAAACACAAGTGGCAACCTACAAGGTATAGTTATGACACTTCTTTTTTGGCTACCAAAGATTATGCTTATATGATAAAGGCAGATGAAGACCTTCTACATATGAAGAGGCAAAAGGTAAGGAAAATTGGGAGAAAGCTATGCAGGAAGAGTATGATGCATTGATGGAGAATGAGACTTGGGATTTGGTTCCTAAACCAAATAGTCAGAAGATCATTGGATGTAAATTGGTGTACAAGACAAAGAGCTATGGAGATGGAAGGTATCCAGATCATGTGTGCAAGCTCAAGAGAGCCTTGTATGGCTTCAAGCAGGCCCCAAGGGCATGGAACTATAGACTTGTAAAGTTCTTGAAAGAACTTGGATTCCAAGTATCTAAAGCAGATAGTAGCTTGCTTGTCAAAGCAAGTGATGATGAGTTCATATACATGTGCATATATGTTGATGATATAATTCTTAAAGGTACATATGAGAAAGGCATTCAAAGCCTAAAGAAGCAAATGGAGAAAGAGTTCAAAATCAATGGCTTGGGAGATTTGTCATATTTCTTGGGCATGGAGATTTCATACACTCAACATGGAGTGTATATAACTCAAGAAAGGTATTTGAAGAACTTGTTGATCAAGTTTAAAATGAATGATTGCAAGGTAGCACCTACTCCAATGGAGGTGAATCACAAATTGAGCAGATATGGAGGAGAAGAGTTCAAGGACATGAAGCTATATCAAAGTTTGGTTGGTAGTCTGATCTATGCTACATTAACTAGGCCTGACTTGTCATATGCAGTTGGAGTATTGTCTCAATTCATGCATTGCCCTAGGAAAGAACATTGGATTGCAGGTCAAAGAGTGTTGAGGTACATTAAGGGTACACTCAAAGAAGGTTTGTATTATGGTTTTACATCAGATATAAACATCAAGATTTATAGTGATACAGATTGGTCATGTAATCCTAATGATAGGAGATCAACACATGGGTACTTGTGTTATGTGGGAGATAAGTTAATTTCTTGGTGTTCAAAGAAGCAACACACAGTTGCTTTATCATCTACAGAGGCTGAGTACAAAGGTATGGTTGAAGCTGCAAAGGAAGTAATATGGCTTAAGACTCTGATGAAGAGTTTTGACATTATTCAGAGTACACCCACTATTCATGGAGATAACATGAGTTCATTGTATTTAGCTACTAACCCTATGTTTCATGTTAGGACTAAACACATTGAGATTCACTATCACTTTCTAAGAGAGAAGGTGATGGATAAAGAGATTGAAGTAATACATACTTCAACAAAAGATCAAATAGCTGATATGCTAACCAAAAGCTTGGATGGACCAAAGGTACAAAGATTCAAAGACATGGCAGCTATAAAGAAGATAGAGAAAACCTCAATTGATGATTTAGGGGGAGCTGTTGGTGAAGGGCAATCAACAATTGAAGTTTTAATGAAGGTTTGGAAGTCAAGGACTGAAGAAAAGTTCAAGTTATGAAGCATGAAGGAAGTGCATATTCGGAAGATGAAGATGTGTACACATATGTACATTAATTTAGAGACAGCTCATATATATCTTCTGTATGATCATAAGCTTGTACATGTATGGCTATATATATAAGTAAAAAGTCGGGGCAAGAGTTTTAGAGCATGTGAATAAAGAAATTGCTAGTTGTATGAGTCATTAGACATCTTAGAAGTGAGAAGAATCTCTCTCATAACTCAGTTGTAAAATTCCTTCAGGAATGAAAGAAAGTTGCGCCCGATGTTTCTGTGCATTCTCCTTCTGTGCTTGATCATTTCAAGAATCCTTTTGTAGATGTCTAAGTCCATAGTTAATGAGTCTATTATGGTTAAAGTTTGAGAGCCTATTTGTAAACAGGCTATGAGAATTATGAGTAGGAACATTCATATGTGAAGAAGTGTTCACTGTTTCCTTAAATAGGCACAATCTCGATGGTCAATGATTTGATCATTTCTCAGTGCACAGGTTAAAGTTTTGCATGAATAAGGATTCAAAATCTAAGTTAGAACGTAAGCCATCTATGGCTAAAAGCATTTGTATAAATGGGTTCTAGATTGAGAGAACCAAGTGTTAGAAGTTACCGGTGTCTAAATCGACTTTTCAGAAGAGGAGTTTTAGACATAGGTAACGTGTTGAGATCATTTCTCAAGATCTACTAAATCTTTTGGAGTGATTCAACTTGGAGAAGCTGGAAAAACTGTAGGCAACACCTTGTGCAAAGTTTCATAAAAAAATTTACACAATTGATAAGTTAATGAAAGAGATATGTGCAGCGCACTTTCTGTGTAGTCATCTCCTTCTTAGGTTTTTCAAAATCTTTATACTTGATCATTGATCCTCTAAAATTGGTGAAGGTTTAAGTTACTCTTGTTATAGAGGTGCTCTAACTACAAGAGGAGCTTGTTATCTTGGAGATTAACACTCTCCATCACACATTTGGCTAGGCATGGAAGAAAATACGTGCAACTACTTGATGAAGCATGTGAACCATTGCCTGTAGCTTTGAATCATTTATCAGTTGTAAAAGGCTAAATCATTGAGAATCTTTCAAGAGTCTTGTATCTCTTGGAGGTAGAAACATATTATCTACAAGCTTCAAATGAGAGAATAACTCATAATTTAGAGGAGTAAAGTTTTAGTGGGATCCAAACTTGAATTCAAATTCAAAATTCAGAAAAAGTTCTTTTATAAAAAGCTTGTAAAACTCACAGTTTCTAAGCCTCATTGATAGTCTTCTTCATCATCATTTGCAATAGCTAAGTGTATTACACCATAGCTCACTTGGACTACTATCATTGTGCATCATTTCAATGCCAGATCTTGTATAATCATGTGCTATAATACATATACTTCTTTTATCATCTCTATCTACTTCTCTGCTATGACTTCTAAGAACAATGAACTTTGTTTGATCATATCTGAATGAGTTTTCTCAACGATTTTACATGTTCTATATCTTGTTGGAGCCCCCTTGCAGTTTAGTTTATGCTATCAAAGTTTCAAAGCTTTTGGTTCATTAATTTGGGAGAACTTTCCATCAAACTACTCACTATTCATCTACTATTCAGTCCCTAAAAAGTCAGGCGTAAGCTTTGGATTACTAAATTGATTTCTCAATGCCTATTTCATCATTTTAGATGATTCCACATGTAATCACTAGCTATATAAGCTAATTGAATCCCCTCAAAATGAATTTAATCAATTGTTATTGTACTGTGAGCACTAAGCAAAAGAATCAACAGGTGTGTGGACCAAAATAGCAAGTTTTGTGAGACTAACTATTTGTAAAGTAGTGTGTTTTGGTTTAATTGTTTCAACCATCAACTCCAAAGTACATAGGTACTTTCTTGGTGTCATTTGTAAGCTAAAAGGGCCTACTATTAAACTCTAAAGTAATTTAGGGTAGCTACAAAGTTGGATTTAGTAGTACCACCTTCCTTCCTTGAGGTATCCATCCATCTCTTCCAACGGTGGTATCAAAGCAGTTTAATGTGAAATGGGAGATGGTTTCCCTTATTTCATTGATAAATTGGACAAGAACAACTATCTAGCATGGTCCTTAATGATGAGGACCTATCTACAGGGAAGGAGTCTCTATGGATACATATCAGGAGATGAGGAGATGCCCATATTAAGAAGCAAAGGATGACCTACAAGAGAAGAGCTAGAGAGACTCAACTCATGGTGTTCCAAAGATGATCTGGCAAGGTCATATCTAATTAACCCTATTTCTAACTTCCTTCTTCCTCACATTAGGAATTGTAAAACTTCCCAAGAGACTTGGGACACTTTATCTTCATATTTTTCTTCCAATACAAGAGCTAGAAAAAATCAATTGTGGATTGAGTTTACTACTCAAAGGAAGCAATCTAAGTAGAATGTTTTAGAGTATGTGACCAAAGTAAAGGATGTGGCTGATCGATTGACAAGCATAGGAGAGGAGATTGAAGAAGAGCAAATAGTGAGACAACTAATCAATGGCATCAAGGCAGATGATAAGTGGGAAGCTTTCACAACTGCTATGGAACTTTACATGGACATGGAGATTCTTCATCTTACCACACTCATGGGACAACTCTTTACCCATGAGACCAATCTCAAAAAAAATGGAGAACCATCAAGAGGTAACATTTTTTCTATGCTGTATATAGATAAAGGAAAGTCTAAAGATAAAGGAAAGAGCAAGAAAGTTGAAGATGAAGGAACTACTTCTCAAGCTCACTATGTAGGGAGAGGTAGGAATTCAAGAGGAAGTGGCAGAGGAGGTAAGCAAGATAGGGGGAGGCCTTTCAACTCTTCCCATGCAATATAGGTGGACTATATAATCACAGAATAGATGAGTGCTATAGGAACTTCAAGAACCAGAGAGGAAGAGGATTTCAGAGACGTGGCTACTCACTATCAAGAGGAAGATTCAACCATAATCAAGGTTACAACCACAGCTACAACAACAATTATCAAGGAGGATACAAATCAACAAATGACTTCAACAATTATACAAAGTATCAAGAACATTCTCTTCTTATTATAAAGTGACTTCAAAACAAGGTATGAATAATGAGCACCTCTTCTATATTGACTCATGTTGTTCAAACCATGTAGTAGGCAATGTCGCTCTCCTTTCTAATCTTGAGGAGCCCAAGGAAAGCACCAGGTGAAGATAGGTGATGACACCAAGCATTTAGTGGTCAAGGTAGGAAATGCCAAAACTTCTGATGAAATTAAAAATCTGTTGATCAGAGTTCTTTATACACCTAGTATCAAAATGAATCTGATGAGTGTTGGAGAGATACTGGAAAAGGGTTTGCAGGTGAGGTTCAATAAATATGGAGGTTTTGTGGAAGACCCCCAACATGGATTCAAGAGAATTGCCAAGGGAGAGAAAATAGGTAGATTATTTACATTTGATCTTGAGGACACTAGAAATACTGCACTTTACAACTATAAGGATCAAACATTGTCTGCGTTAGAGATATGGCACAAAAGATTAGGGCACATTGGTGAGAGAACCTTGAAGAAAATATGTAGAGATCAATGTGTACTTGGGATACCTAATGTAACTAAGCAATACATGATCTTTAAATGTGGTGCTTGTTAGTTTGGTAAATCACACAGGTTACCCTTTACAAAGAAAGGCTATATGCATGAAGAATATTTGGAAATTGTCCACAGAGATGTTTGGGAACCAAGCAAGGACCCTTCAATTTCAAGGTCAAGGTACTATGTGTCGTTCATCGATGATTTTAGTAGGTGGACTATCTTCTATTTTATGAAACATATGGATGAAGTGTTAAATTTCTTCAAGAAGTATCTTGCATAAAGAGGATAAGGTGAGATGGAGGAGGTGAGTACTTCTCAAATAAATTTGATGCATTTTTGCACGAAAAAGGTATCAAAAGGGAGATTACTACTAGGTATACTCCTGAGAAAAATGGAGTAGCAGAGAGGAGGAACATATTGATTATGGAAGCAGCTAGATCAATGCTGACTGAAAAGAAATTGCATAATTATTTGTGGGCAGAGAGTGCTTCTACTTCCACTTACCTTATTAATAGGTCACCTTCTACGTCTCTTGATAGGATGATCCCCTATGAGGCATGGCATGGTAGGAGACCATCACTTGAACATTGTAGAATATTTGGTTGTGTTGCTTATGTGCATGTTCCATCTCAAATTAGAGGTAAGTTAGACCCTAAGGTAGAGAAATGCATCTGCATAGGGTATGATATAAATAAAAAAGGGATATAGGTTTTATAATCCATCCAATAAAGGATTTATGGTTAGTAGAGATGTTGTGTTTGATGAGGATGATGTGTTTTGAATGTGAATGTAGGAAGGTCAAATTGCCATATGACTTGGAAGAACCATTTCCAAGCCTCACCAAGGAGGAGCCAAGCACAAATGAAGACATCAAATCACATGATGAGGAAATCATCAACTTGGAAGAATTAAAAGCATGGAAATCAAACGGCAAGGCCAAGATCAAGAGGTTGGAGGACATACCTAGATCATCCAACCAAGCCTTAGGAAGGTCACAAAGAGAGAGTAAGAAGCTAATTAGATATGGGTATGATACCTCATTAGTTACTAAGAATTCTATTTATCTTGCTAAGGATTTTTCACTTGAAGAACCTTCTTCATATGAAGAAGCAAGTACCAAATCAGAATGGAAAGAGGCTATGGATGAAGAAATAGAAGCACTCCAAGAGAATGAAACTTGGCAGCTAGTACCGAAGACGACATCAATGAATGTAATTGGCTCTAGATGGATTTACAAACTCAAAAGGGACTCAAATGGGTCCATAAATCGGAATAAAGATAGACTTGGGGCTAAGGGTTTTGCACAAATCCAAGGAATCGATTATGAAGAGACTTTTTCACCTGTGGCCAAGACACCAACCATCAGAGTATTGCTAAGTGTGGGTGCATCTAGAAACTGGAATATGTATCAACTAGATTTGAAAACTGCTTTTCTCAATGGCTGAATTTTAGAGGAGGTTTACATGGCTCAACCTCATGGCTATGAAGACCCAAAGCAAGGTAAATCATGTATGTAGATTTAACAAATATCTTCATGGCTTGAAGCAAGAACCTAGGGCATGGAACCAGAACCTATCTTCAAGACCAAGGATTCATGATGAGCAAGACATATTTTTCTCTGCTTGTCAAGAGGAGTAATTCACAGAAGATACACTTATGTGTATATGTTGATGACATCATTCTTATAGGTATAGATGCCAATGGCATAAAACAAATCAAGAACCAAATGATATAGGAGTTCAAACTCATTGACCTAGGGTTTATGAAGTATTTTCTTGGACTTGAGTTAGTCTACACTAACTATGGAATCTACATCACTCAAGTTCCACTTGGAGAATGCAAATGTAGCTAGCACCCCTATGAAGGTAAATCATAAATTGAGTGCTCATGAAGGTCATTTTCTTGAAGACATTGCAAGTTATCAAAACATATTTGGAAGTCTAAACTATGCAACATTGATAGGGATTGACATATGTTATGGAGTAAGTGTTCTAAACCAATTCATGCATAAACCTAGAGCACCTCACTTGGAAGCTGCTAAAAGAATTTTGAAGTATCTCAAAGGTACTCAAAACGAGGGTCTTTACTTCCCATACACATCAAATTCGGATATTAAGTTATACTCAAATGCAGATTGGGTAGGTTTTAAGAATGACAGAAGAAGTACTTCTCAAGATATACATGAGCTACCAAGCATGAAGCAAAAACCACTGGTGGACACACGAGTGTCATAGCAACCAACCCAATCTGAGTCACAAAAAGCATGCAAATCTAGAAGTAGTGATCCCCCTTGGGATAAAGCAACCCAAGTAGCCGAGTACCACTCAAGTAGCGAAAGATGCGCTTAGCCGCCTTCCAATGCGTGACTCCTGGGCAATGCATAAACCTGCTCATCTGTGAGACAGCAAATTGAATATCTGGCTCAATAATGTATTGGCAATAGGCTTACAGTCTTCAAGGCCAAAACACTGCAATAATGTGTCAATATATTTTGTTTGACACAAAGCCATTCCACCATCAACTTGCATAAACTGAATGCCCAAATAGTGATGCGAATGCCCCAAATCAGACATCTCAAATGAGGCATGCAAATCAACCTTGAAATCAGCAATATGCTTCTCAATAGGACCAGTGAGCAGCATGTCGTCAACATAGACAACAATGATCAGAAGCACATCATTAGCACGCTTAACATATAAGGTTCCTTCAGTTGGACTGTTCTCAAAACCATGTGCAACCATATAGGCATGTATCTTCTCATACAAAGCACGTGGTGCTTGCTTTGAATCATATAATGCCTTCTTTAACTTGCACACCTGGTTTTCATGCCCTTTCTCCACAAAGCCTTCTTTAACTTGCCTTTCACGCAAAGTCTGCACCACCCATTTTGGCATAGTTTTTGCCTGCTCAATATCAGCTCTCTCATCAACAAGTGCATCATGTAAATTTGCATAAAAAATGGAATGATTTGCATCATCATATGAAACCTGCAAAGGCTGAGAAGTTGCCTCATTAGGACCAGCACTAGACTGTCCACCTGTAAAATGAGGCATCAAAGTATCATACATGTCTTTGGAGCTAAAAGATGACTCCTCAGTACATGAAAGCAATGGCTGAATAGCATCTTCCACAAAGACAACATCACGGCTAACCAGAATGCGTTTAGTCTCTGAATGATATAGAAGATAGCCTTTACTTTCAGAATTGTACCCAACAAAAATACATTTTACTGCCTTATCATCCAATTTTCTGCGATGTTGTTCAGGCACTAGTGCATATGCCAAACAACCAAAAACACGCAGATGAGCAACAGATGGCTTGCGTTCATGCCAAGCCTCATATGGAGTGATAGACTGCAGCGCTTTAGTGGGACACATGTTCAGTACATATGCTGCACACATGATAGCCTCAAGCCAGAAACTATGTGGTAAAGCCTAACTTTTGACCATGCACCTCCCCATCTCCATGAGTGCCCTCTTCTTTCTTTCCGCAACTCCATTCTGTTGAGGTGTATAAGACATTGTACACTGGTGTTTTATCCCACGTTCAGCCAGAAATGCATTAAAATTAGAAGACATATATTCCCCCTCGATCAGAACGGAGGGTGCCCATTTTACATGCTAACAGATTTTCAGCCAAAACCAAAAACTGTTTAAAGCACATGAACACTTCGGACTTTGCTTTGAGTGGATATACCCATGCATGCCTGGAAAAATCATCAATGAAAGTCACGAAGTAAAGGTAATTTCCAAAAGAGGGTGTCTGCATAGGACCACAGACATCACTATGTACAAGCTGCAATTTCTGTGTAGCCCAAATTGAACCATCTTTTGGAAAGGAGGAACGCTGCATTTTGCCCAAAATACAGCCTTCACAAACATGTTTTTCAGGTGCCTCAAGTTTGGGCAAAGAGGACACCATTTTAGATTTCTGCAGGCATAGCAAACTAGCAAAATTTAGATTACCAAAGTGTGCATGCCAAAGCTTTGCATCTGACATAGCGTGAGAATCATTTGTTGCACATGCCAAATCTTTTACAAATCTTTCATAGACTATGAGCTTATACAGCCCACGACATAAAATGCCAGAAGCAATAATAACATTGCCATTTGACATATCATGAACTGTACATCTGTCATCAACAAATTTCACAACCAAGCCAATCTTGGCTAATGCAGAAACTAATAATAGATTCTTCTTGATCCCAGGCACAAATAAAGCATCTGAGAGAGTGAAAGAACTACCATCAGTAGTAGTCAAAATGATCTTACCAAATCCCATAACAGGATAAGAGGAGGTGTTGGCGCATGTAACAATAGTCTGTAGGGGCAGGCTCGAGTGAAGAGAAGAAACTGCGGTGCGAGGTAATATGTTTGGTCGCCCCATTGTCAAAGTACCAAACATCTGAGTCTACTGCAGCCATGCACTACTCATGAGAAGATGGGTCAAAACTGCAAACAGTAGTGAACGCCCATTCTTCTTCCTGCACAAGATTAGCAGACTTCGCTTTTGGTGTAGAGGCATCTGCAACAACCATTCCAACCTCTTTCTTCTTTGCCTCTTTTGCAGCCAGTTTTGGACAGTTCTTTATGATATGATCATTCCCTTTACAGTACTTACAAAACAATTTCTGCTTTTCTGATTTATTCTCATCTTTGAATGTGCAGCATTTGCAGATTTCTGCTTACTAGTAGAAGAACTCCATTTTCCTTTGACCTTCTCACTAGCAAGGAAAGCTTGATCTACAACACGCATAATGGACCTGTTCTACCTTGACTGATCTTCCTGCAACAGAACAGAGACTAACTCCTCAAATGACAAGGCATTTGGATTGCCTTTCATCATCAACCGAAGAGTAGAAGCAAAACTCTGATATGAATCAGAAAGACCATTCAGAACGGTCTGCACAAGTGAGCAATCTAGTATAACCTGATCAATAGAAATCATTTGTTCCTTCATTCATGTGCTCACTCTCCAACTGTTTTAGGAGGTAAGCAACACGCGCCTCATTCCTAGCTTGGTACAATGTGGTAAGTGTATCCCAAGCATCCTTAGCTATTCTGCAAGAGCGAATATGAGGAATAATGGCACGTTTGACAGACAAAGCTATCAATGCATGTGCTTGGGCATCTCTGCCATCCCAACAAATCTGCTCTGCAGTAGGTGCAGTAGAAACAGTAGCACAAATAGGAGTCTGCACAATATCATCCTCAACACCATCTTCATCAGCTCCAACACATGTATCCGTAGTACCTGTTGTTACAGGTGTAACAGGACATCTTTCAACACCGTGCACAATGTTCCATAATCCGTTTGCAGCTAATACATGTCACATCATATAAGCCCATAATGGGTAGTTGGTGCCATCTAACTTATCCTCAACAACCAACTACGGAATACATCACTGCTTTCAGCCATGGCGGGTGACTAAAATACCTTGATGCAGAAAATTGATTGTATCTCAAAAAGTTGAACGGAACTGCCCAGACGAGTTTTGCTAAACCTGTAGTAGACTTTGAGACGCTTATACTGGCGAACAGAAACAGGTATATACCTTTGGCACAAAAAGACAAAATAGCCTACACAAGCACTACGATAGTGCATTCGGAGGTCAAAACGAGCTCAGATCGCGATTTCGGCACCACAGATCGAAGCTCTTTTGATCTCGAAAACACTCTGAGTACCAAAATTCGTACGATTCTAAGACTACAAACGGAGGAGTGTCAATGGCGCCCTAGATGAAGCGATGACCTGCTCTGATACCAATTGTTGGAGTTAGACGTCTACGGAAGCACGCGAACAACACAAGGAAGAAGAAGAATCTTGGAGCACAACATAGAATACTGAATGTATTACTAGAGAATGTACAAAGATGCATTGCCCATTAGGGCAATAGGCATATATACAAGCGGAGGGAAAAAAAACCTCCTAAAGAGGGAAAAAAGTGCCCCGGCGGTCCTAGTGTGTTCACACACATCACTACCTAAATATATCAACATATGTGTCATCCTCGATCATCACATGTTGAGCTTGATATCTCAACACTTCCCCTCAAGCTCAACGCCATATCCTATAATCGAAGCATCTCCCTAAACTTCTTCAACTTCATAGTTCCAAAAGCTTTGGTGAAAATATCAACAACATGCTCATCTATTCTCACATAAAAAAGATCAATATCACCTGCTAATACCTTCTCTCTGATGAAGTGATAATGTATCTCGATATGCTTTGTTCTAGCATGGAAAACAGGGTTCCGTGCTAACTGTATGCTACTAAGATTATCACAATAGATAGTGATAGGCTTTTGCACTTCCACACCTAAATCTGCAAGTAACATCTCGAGCCATAATGCCTCACATGCTGCCATTGCAACACCTCTATACACAGCCTTTGTACTCGACAAAGCAATAGTGGGTTGCTTCTTACTGCTCCATGTAATAGCTGCACCTCCAAGTGAGAAAAGAAAGCCACTAGTAAATCTTCTATCTGGAGTACTACCAGGCCAATCTGCATCGGTGTATCCATGAATCTGCAAATCTACACCAACTTCATAAAACAATATATAATCCAAAGTAGCACTCACATAATGTAGAGTGCACCTTAGAGCATCCAAATGTGGCTTCTTGGGAACCCGCATAAACTTACTTTCAAGTCCAATAGTATAGCTTAAATAAGGCCTTGTAATTGTAAGATATATAAGACTTCCCACAACTTTCCTGTACATAGTAGCATTTTCCAATGCTTCATCTAATGTAGTATCCAACTTCAAATTCTGATCTAATGGCATAAAAATTGGCTTACAACCAGGCATACCATATTTTTGCAACATATTCAAGGCATATTGCCTTTGTGACATCCATATACCTGTTTCTGTATGTATAAACTCAAAGCGCAAGAAGTAGCGCAGAACACCAAGATCTTTCATGTCAAATTCTTGCATAAGAAGTTGTTTTACCTCTTTGATGCTTTCTTCATTATCGCCACCTACAATCAAATCATCAACATAAATGGCTACAATCGTGATGCCATCATCAGCCTTCCTTGCATATAGTGAATGATCTACATCACACATAGAAAACCCAATGCTGGTTAAGTAATCAGCAATTCTTGCATGCCATGCACACGGAGCCTGCTTCAACCCATACAAAGTCTTTTGCAACTTGCAAACATATTCTAGATGCTTTGAATCTTCATATCCTTGTGACTATCCATATATATTTCTTCCTTTAACTCACCATCTAGGAAAGCATTCTTCACATCCATCTAATGCAAAGTCCATCCTTTTGTTGTAGCTAATGCAACAAGTGTCCTAACAGTAGACGTTTTAGCTACAGGGCTGAATGTTTCCTCATAATCAATCTCATATGTCTATGCATATCCTTTAGCTACCAATTGTGCTTTATACCTGCTTATGCTACCATCAACATTATGCTTTACCTTGTAAACCCATTTACAGCCTATGGGTTTCTTTCCTTGCAGCAATGGAACCAGCTTCCATGTATCATTTCCATAAAGTACAACCATCTCCTAATCCATATCTTTTTCCCAATCTGCAATTCCAATTGCATCTTCAAAGCAAGAAGGTTCAACATCTTGTATTACCTTTGTCATGTAGGCATCATGACGAGCCATGTAACTATCATATGTCAATCATTGCAGTGACTTCCTCATCCTCCCATATCTTCTTGGTCCTGGGTCACTTCTCATTGTATCATCTGCATGTGCCCTTCTTACTCTTGGAGTCTTCATAGAGGGAAATCCAAGTTTCTCATCAAGACTCTTTTCTGAACCGCTTGAATCTCCATCAAGGTCTTCAAAACATGCACATGTTTTATGACCAGCAGAAAGCTTTTCTTTATCTTTCTTGGATGTATTTGATGAATTTTTTGGACTAAAATTTCCACGTAATCTTCCACTCCATGGATTTGAGTTCGAACTATTGCTTGGGGATGCATCTAGACCACTCAAAAATGAGATTCTACACTTGATTTTTCAGCATTTTCTTTGTCATTTGGTTCAAGACGCAATCCTTCTTTGGCATCTACATAGAAGCTTGACATTTCAATCAAATACCACATCTCTGCTCACCTTTACGTATGGTGGGAGTGGGTTATAACATTTGTATCCCTTTTGCTCAAGGGAGTATCCAATGAAGATACACTTTTTTGCTTTTGGATCAAGCTTTGTCCTCAATTCATTTGGGACATGTACATATGCAATACAACCAAAAACTTTCAGATGTGATAAGTTTGGCTTTTTACCTGTAAACTTCTCTTCAGGTGTAACTTGATGTACAACGGCTGTCGGAGTTTTGTTCATGATGTATACAACAGTATGCACAGCCTCTGCCCAATAACAATGAGGCATATTCTTCTCAGCCATTAAGGCTCTTGCTATTTCTACAATATGTCTATTTTTGCATTCAGCAATGCCATTTTGTTGTGGTGTGTACATGCATGAAAACTCACGCCCAATTCCATGATTTTTTTAGAAAATTTCTAAACTCATTTGACATGTATTCACCTCCTCCATCAGATCTTAATGTCTGAATGTACTTCCCTGTCTTCTTTTCCACCATAACTTTAAAATTCTGGAAGTGAGTGAACACCTCACTTTTCTCTTTTATGAAATATACCCATACTTTGCATGTATGGTTATCAATGAAAGTAACATAAAACCTACAACCACCCATAGATGTGGTCTTTTCTCGACCCCAAACATTTGTATGTACTACTTCTAGTACATTCTCACTAACATGCTTGTCATGTGGAAATGATGCTCTTGACTGTTTACCAAATTGACATGTTGCGCATACCTTTTGCATTTCTATAACTTTGAAATTTGGTAGTCCATGGACAATCTCCTTTGACTGCATCAGTTTCAGCCTTTGCAAGTTTGCATGTCCAATCTGTTTGTGCCATATCTCTCTATCTGCAATAACTCCTGCACGTTTTGCAAACATGGTTGCATTCATTTCAGGAATCTTCACATTTAAGGTGAACATCCTACCCAGTTTGTTTCCTTTGGCAACCAATCGTCCATCTTGCTTGTACTCTTCTACATATAATCCATCAACATTGAACCTGACTTGTAATCCCTGTTCAACCATTTGTCGAACAAAAACTAGATTCTAAGCTATATTTGGAACATGCAACACATCAGCAAGATGTTTTACCTTCCCATCCTCCATAGAAAATGCTATGTTTCTTGTATGCTCAATAGGATGCAATGTATCATCACCTGTTTCAACATATCCAAGAACTCGTATTTTTTGCAAACTATTAAACCATTCTGCATAACTGGTCATGTGATTTGAAGCACCTCAATCAACATACCAGACATTATCATTCAATTTTGAAACACCGGCAGACATCCTATTCATCATGTGATGTTGAATCATAAAGAACTTCTCAGAATCATCTGCACTTGTGGATGCATAATTGTTTTGCTGCCCTCTATTAGTTTTATTCTTCAACCTGCAATCACGTTCAAAGTGTCCAGGTTTACCACAATTCCAACATCCTTTACTATCATTACCTGAATCATTTCTTTGGAAATTTTTGCGACCTCTTAGATCCCCCTTCCTTGAAATTGTCCTCTTCCTACTACATGATTGTGTTGTTGACCTTGGTCTTGGTTACGGTTTCCTCTTCCACTTCCAAAACCTCTACCTCTGCCTGTTCCTCTGCCAGAGTAGAATACTTGCTCAAAACTCGGCTTTCCTTGGGAGTTTGAATCCTCACCAAGATTCTTTTCTTCAATAATCACCATAGATACCAGATCAGAAAAATTCGGAATATTTTCCTTAGTCTGTATGGAAGTTCTGAACTGCTTATATGCAGCTCCTAAACCACGAAGGCACACTTCCACCTTATCGTCATCATCTACATTCACACCAATAGATGCAAGTGACTCACATATGCTTTTGATCTTTAGAGTGTAGTCACTTACTCACATGCTCTTCTTTTCCAATGTATGCATCTCGTTCTTGAGTTGCAATTTTCGTGCCTTTGTATTAGTCTCATACAAGGTGACCAAACTGTTCCAAGCCTTTTTTGGAGTCTTGGCATCCTATATGTGTCCAATCATGCTATCCTGTATGCTAACAGATAGCCAATACATTACCTTTCGTGCTCCTTGATTCCATTCCTCATATGCTCTTAACTGGTCTGCAATCCGATTCCTTTCTAGTAACTGTGGAGCATTTTCATTCTCTCCTTCGATGTACTTCCAATAGCTTTTTCCCATTAGGAAATTCGTCATTCTGAATCTCCAAGCATGGAAGTTGTTCTTGTCAAGCTTATCGCTCATAACCAAGTGTTTGCCATTTTTGCAACAATTCACAACACTGCAAAACATTACAAGCAGCACTTCTGCTTGAACACTATCACACTATGACGTGACAGTTCCATCTCAGAAAAACACAGTTGTCGTGTATCAAGAGTACATGGAATCGCTTGAAATTCTCAACTTGGAATATATGAGTGTCATCGAACACAACGCAAGTTACAATTTTTGAAACTGACTTGGTTTTTTTGTGGGCCCCACCTTGCGGGCTCGAAACGGAGCTCTTCTACCTTCATGCGGATTTTTGTAGCAAATGGAGGCCATTTGTGAAATCACGTTGTCGGGTCATGAGAGATGCTCGGATGGTGGATCAAGTCATCCGCCTAAATCGTTCGGCACACGCAGAGTGTCTGTAGCGGACTCAGACTAAGGACCATAGGGACAAGCTGCTTTATATCTGGCAATAGCTATCTGTTTGGGTGTTAACAATAATGACTCTTCGGTTATCTGATCTTAAACTACCTCTTCTACTGTAGCTTCTAATGGTTTTGGTTGAGTTTGTCTAACTAAAGTTGGTGGAAATAAATCTTCACTACTTTGTGATTCAGGAGATGCAATGGAAGAAAATGCTAGGAATGTAGTTAAACATTGATCATAAGATAAAGACACTAATGATTCCGAAGTAATATTGTTCTTAAAAAGTTCTTCTAACACTAATTCTATGGATTCGGTTGTATGTTCAATGATGTTATTACTACTGTGTTCAGATGCATGGTATAAATCGGAA
>CM035429.1:21871034-21993534 GCA_020310875.1 Ceratopteris richardii
GGGGAGGGAGAGATTCATTTTCTCTCTCTCTCTCACACACACACACATCACACACACATATACACTTCACACACACACATACACTTCACATACACTTCACATACACACACATACATCACATACACACACTTCACACACACATACACTTCACACACACACATACACTTCACACACACACATACATCACATCACATACACACACATCACACACACACATATATCACATACACACACTTCACACACACATATACATACACACATCACATATATACGCGCAATGCTGCAGGGACCAAGACCACGCCATGGAATAGGCATGGGCATGCTTCCAGCCAGACAATCAACATCAAGATCATCGTACACAGCAGTACATGATGGCTTAATATCCCAAGCACAAGGAGGGTTTAATGAGAAAGAACGAAAAACTGAAGAAAGTAAGAGCAGAAGAAAGTACCTGCAAAAAAAACATTAAGAGAAACTTGAGCTCAACACTCGTTTAAATACAAACACAAGTCGTTTCTAAACCACTCTTTTTAGTTTTAACTTTTAATCTACAACCACACTTTAATCTCCTTACTTCCACCACACTGTCTAGTTTAACTTTTCTACTTTAATTACACTTAATTTCTACTCCTCTCTTTTCATCTTCACTAATTCTCTCCACTCTTTCTCTTAACCAAATTTTTTCACTTTAAGTGCATCTTCTATTGAGACCACTCCTTAAATCTCTTTAGTTACACAACTTATATAAGCCATTCTTTTTCCTAGCACTCATATAGTCCACTAGTTATTTATCCATTTAATTAATCATTTTAATCTAATTAGCCTACATTTCTTATTTAAATAAATTAATTAATTTAAGCTTAGTTTAAGGGTTTAATTAATTAGAACCTTAATATTTAAATACACACATTTACTTAAAGTAATTATTAATAGCATAGTTTAATTTAGAATACATAAATATGTAATTAATGATGATAAATAATATCTATTTTAACCCTTTTAATATAGTAAATCCTAGAAACCCTATTAGAAACCCATAAAACCCCCTGGGTTAGACCATTAAAATCCTTCTGAACCCTATCTTTAACCCATTATAACTCATCTAAACCCTTAACATTAACCAAATCTTATAAACAACACATGAATTCAAGAAACCCTAGGCTGAATACCCATAATTCTTGAATGTAAAAAAAAATAGGAAATTCTCATTAAATGAGTAATTAGGGTAAACCCTAACATGAACATATGTCCTACTTAATCCTTCATACCTGAAATCACTTTCAAAATAGTTAATCCAATTAACACAACTGATCAACAGTGATATAAAAGAGGTTTAGAATTCACCAATAAATATTTTATTTTTTCGGGTCATCAATTGGAAGATGCAAATCTTCCCGACATCCACCGCCACCAAACCTGCACATCGTCCCGATGGGCCAACTTGCAGATTAAGGGAAGCAACATTTTGAATGATTATCCTAAAATTAAATCATAGAACAGCATCAATTCTTTTTTAAATATATTTAATCTTATCAAATTTTAAATCTTTTCAACATGCACATGAAGTTTATTTCAATTACATCTGGCAATGAAAACATATTAAAGTATAAAGGTAAACTATTAACCTTTTCAGTCAACAAACATTAGTTTACATTTTATCCATTTATAAACTATGTAAAGATTAGTATAAAACAGAATTCATTTTCATTCATTCAAATGCAGGTTTCGTCATATATATGCATTCACATATGAGCAATCAAGCATGCCAAAGAAATCTACTAAATCTACTTGGACAGACAGCCGCCTTGTATGCCCAATTTTAATCACTAGATGTGTTTTTTCACAACTAGTTTCTTCATATAAATATGATGTAAACTTCATATCGATAATAAATGTAAATACCTTTTTGGGGTGGAAGAAGGTATAACTTCCATGTCAATATTCTTTTTTTTTTCGCTACTTTTTTGTTTTAAAGGGGAAAGGCTTAACCCCTTAATCCGAGCTAAGGATCTAGCTGCATGGACAAGAAAGATCTAGGTTTTCACAGACATGAATCATGCAACAATATGCTCCTACACATATACAACTACTTTCGTTATCTAAATGAACTACAAATCCTTCTATTTTTAACAAATCTCACTTAATCTATAAATGTAGAAATATAAATTATGTCTATTTTCCTAATATGGTTAAATAGAGTCCTTTATAAATTAATATTCTTCATTCGAGTTTTTATCAATTAGTTTTATATGAATGCAAAGAAAATACATAAATCAAAATTGTATGACAAAGAAAAATACGACCTAAAATCAACTTCATCTTCAATCTGCTTCACCTTCATACATCTTAATTTGTTCTTCAAAGACCTGTTAAAACTCAACCAGCAACAGCTAGACACGCAAAATTATTAAATTTCATATTCAAATCTTCTCTGAGTTTTCCTGCAAAAGAAACCCACACTAAAGAAATTCATTCATACATAACTAATCATGCTCATCATCCCTCTTTCTTTTCTCTTCAACATTCACAATATGTGAATATATCGAGAATTGATCGACAAGAGAGTTCCACGCGGTTTTCTGCATAATATCATCTCTCGCCTTTATCAAAGCTTCAATTGAGTAGTTCCTCGTTTCCCTTGTTTGTTCGGAATCAGAGTCACTATCAACATATTCTAGTTTAACAGCAGAAGCAGATTTCGAAGACTCAGAAAGGTTTTCATACAGCTTCTGCATCCCTCCCTTTCCCCAATTGGCAGCTAAGGGTAAATGTGTTCTATAGTCGCACAATCGCTTCTCAATATCAATTACAAGTCTTTTCTCTTTCGCATCTTTCAATGCTTCACATGTGTAACTCAAATGATCTGTGGCATCGCACCAGATACATCTCCTCGCATTGGCATTTCTCCTTTCATTGAAATTTCTTTGGTTAAATGCGTTGAGGAATTGGTTGGGGTACAACTAGAGGATTAGGAGGTATAAAAGGTGGATTAGGAGGTATAAAAGGATGATTCGGAGCTACTAATGGAGGATTAGGTGCACTTAGTGGTTGAGGATATATAGTCGGATGAGCTTGCATTGCAGGTTTATCTTGTAAGTTTAAAGCATATACCACATTCTGCAAAGCCGCTACCTCTTTAGACATATTTTCGTGCATATGCATCATATTGTCCAACTTGTTAAACAAAATCTCCAACTCAGTTGGTACTCTAGATGTGGATGCCGTAGGCTCAACTTTTGAATCTATATGTGTATCCCTAGTTGCCTGAATCGGAGGAAAACTGGAGGATGGTTGAGACATCGAATCATAAAGGAGTGTTTTACGTTGGTTCATGTGAGCAACCGCCTCAACTACAGTTTTCACTACACCCCAGTCATCTGTAAGCCCATATTTCTTTCCCGGTTCTTCAAGCCTACGCTCAACCTCTACCCTTATATCTGGAGTCAAGATTTTAAGGAAATATAAAATGATATCTGGGGTAAGGGCAACTCTATCCTGTTCAGGTAATTGAGAGAATCTTTTCATAATTTCACCATGGAGTTGAGTTAAAGAAATGTGAGGCTTAGGAGAAATAATCCATTTCATAAATCCCTCTCTACTGTGTTGACTATAGTCCTCTAAATCAAATTCTTTATGTAGCTCTTTTCTAAACTCATCCCATTCCTTATTGTCATGTAGATCCATAATAGCTTTCACTGTACCTATGGCAAGTCGTCCAAGATAGGATTTCCACTTTGTATCAGGCAAGCCGTGTAACTTGGCTAATTCCTCAAACGTGTCTAAATAATTTGTAACATTCATACCAGTAAATTTCCCTTTATCCTTTAATAACGTTTCAACTACTTTTTGTCCTTGCGTCTCGTGCATCATAGTTTGAAATAGTTCGTCCATTTTTGAAGTCTGTTTTGATCTAGCTTGAACAATTCTAACTATATCCTGAACTTCTTTTGTTACTCTTTCCTTATGTTCAGCTACTAATTCTGAAATTCTGTTAGAGTTCAGTTTGATAAGTTTTTACTATGCCAAAATGTTGCAAGTAAAGCTATGATTAATGCTTAGCCTATGTTTAACAAACAGTTGCCTTCAACCTATACCAATAATTTAACCTTAAATAAAATTATGTATGCAAGAATGTAAGAGTAAAGAAATTATACCAGCTGCTCGAAGATGAGGCTCAAAACAGTGCTTTCTGTGAAATTCAATACATTTATTGATTTGAATCAAAAATCTAAATACATATTTTGCTAAAATGGGTGCGAGCGTTTTGTGCTTCAATTGTTGATGAAAGGGGTGGCGAGACGAGGTTCTCCTACTTGCCAATCTTCGTGGAGGTGCTCAGGTCACCAGACCAGCCCTCGACACCAAGAAGATTGCACGCTCACGTAAATGCCACAGCTTCCAGGGATGAAGACGCAGCTGCACTGATGTAAAATCGTATGAATGTATATGCAATGCAAATTGATAATATCCGTCTGAGTCGCAAGCCGATCTTCACGTCGGGTTCACCAATGTCGGGTCGTGAGAGATGCTCGGATGGTGGATCAAGTCATCCGCCTAAATCGTTCGGCACACGCAGGGTGTCTGTAGCGGACTCAGACTAAGGACCATAGGGACAAGCTGCTTTATATCTGGCAATAGCTATCTGTTTGAGTGTTAACAATAATGACTCTTCGGTTATCTGATCTTTAACTACCTCTTCTATTGTAGCTTCTAATGGTTTTGGTTGAGTTTGTCTAACTAAAGTTGGTGGAAATAAATCTTCACTACTTTGTGATTCAGGAGATGCAATGGAAGAAAATGCTAGGGATGTAGTTAAACATTGATCATAAGATAAAGACACTAATGATTCCAAGTAATATTGTTCTTAATAAGTTCTTCTAACACTAATTCTACGGATTCGGTTGTATGTTCAATGATGTTATTACTACTCTGTTCAGATGCATGGTATAAATCGGAAGACATGAAAGAACTAATAGAAACAATATGATGTTAAACTGGTTTGAATAAATGAATTAATAAGCTAATACAAATGTAAAGTCTAGATAATTGGATAAATGTCTAAGCAATTGGGTAAATGACTAAATGGAGATATAAGGTTTAAATGGATCATCAATCTTGTTGCTTCTCTTTTTTCACTTCAATAGCTTGAACTCATCAATGATTCTACAAAAAAAAACATTTACATATTAGTAATAATACAAGAATCATTAAGAAACTTAAAAAACATTAGTCACATACATTAAAGCATACACATGCTTAATAACTTGCCTTTGTCATGCATATATTCATTCATTCAATTACATACCCATGCATATTTTAATGTGTGCACTAAAACACTTAAATGCACTCTAAAACATACATTCCTCATACATACTAATGTACTTTTAAATTATACATACTAACACACACACATGCTAACATTACATGCACTTCTAAATACATATAATCATGCAAATGTAGTAACATTAATTAATATGAACTAACATGCATGCGCACATTCATTACCTCATGCATATACATTGATTCATGTAAACTATCATTTTACATGCATATACATGCATGCATATGCATATACACTAACACATATGCATATATTAATATGTACTCATATATATTAACTTCTAATGAAGTAAGTATACCTTTCCAATTTCTCATTAAATAATACCAAAATTAATTAAACCTTATTATATCTCATTAAAGTAATACATTAATACGTACTTAACTAGATTAGTAAATTAACTAATTATATCTATAATATTTTTCCTATCTCTTTATCTCTCTTTCTACCTTTCTCTCTCTCTCTCTCTCTCTCTCTCTCTCTCTCTCTCTCTCTCTCTCTCTCTCTCTCTCTCTCTCTCTCTCTCTCTCTCTCTCTCTCTCTCTCTCTCTCTCTCTCTCTCTCTGCAGCACTGATCTCTCTCTCTCCCTCTGCGCCTTTCTCTCTCTCTCTCTCTCTCTCTCTCTCTCTCTCTCTCTCTCTCTCTCTCTCTCTCTCTCTCTCTCTCTCTCTCTCTCTCTCTCTGCAGCACCGATCTCTCTCTCTCCCTCTGCGCCTTTCTCTCTCTCTCTCTCTCTCTCTCTCTCTCTCTCTCTCTCTCTCTCTCTCTCTCTCTCTCTCTCTCCTTCTCTTTCCTCTCTCTCTCTCTCTCTCCTTGTCTGTCCCGATCTCTCTCTCTCTCTCTCACTTTCCTTCTCTCTCCTCTCTCTCTCTCCTTCTCTGTCTGCGCGCTGCCGCGCCCAGACAGAGGAGGGGAGGGAGAGTCTCTCTCTCTCTCTCTCTCTCTCTCTCTCTCTCTCTCTCTCTCTCTCTTTCCTTCTCTCTCCTCTCTCTCTCTCTCCTTCTCTGTCTGCGTGCTGCCGCGCCCAGACAGAGGAGGGGAGGGAGAGTCTCTCTCTCTCTCTCTCTCTCTCTCTCTCTCTCTCTCTCTCTCTCTCTCTCTCTCTCTCTCTCTCTCTCTCCTTCTCTTTCCTCTCTCTCTCTCTCTCTCTCTCTCTCTCTCTCTCTCTGTAGCACCGATCTCTCTCTCTCCCTCTGTGCCTTTCTCTCTCTCTCTCTCTCTCTCTCTCTCTCTCTTTCTCTCTCTCTCTCTCTCTCTCTCTCTCTCTCTCTCTCTCTCTCTCTCTCTCTCTCTCTCTCTCTCTCTCTCTCTCTCTCTGTAGCATCGATCTCTCTCTCTCCCTCTGTGCCTTTCTCTCTCTCTCTCTCTCTCTTTCTCTCTCTCTCTCTCTCTCTCTCTCTCTCTCTCTCTCTCTCCTTCTCTTTCCTCTCTCTCTCTCTCTCTCTCTCTCTCTCTCTCTCTCTCTCCTTCTCTGTCCCAATCTCTCTCTCTCTCTCTCTCTCTCTCTCTCTCTCTCTCTCTCTCTCTCTCTCTCTCTCTCTCTCTCTCTTTCCTTCTCTCTCCTCTCTCTCTCTCTCCTTCTCTGTCTGCGTGCTGCCGCGCTCAGATAGAGGAGGGGAGGGAGAGTCTCTCTCTCTCTCTCTCTCTCTCTCTCTCTCTCTCTCTCTCTCTCTCTCTCTCTCTCTCTCTTTCCTTCTCTCTCCTCTCTCTCTCTCCTTCTCTGTCTGCGCACTGTCGCGCTCAGACAGAGGAGGGGAGGGAGAGTCTCTCTCTCTCTCTCTCTCTCTCTCTCTCTCTCTCTCTCTCTCTCTCTCTCTCTCTCTCTCTCTCTCTCTCTCCTTCTCTTTCCTCTCTCTCTCTCTCTCTCTCTCTCTGCAACACCGATCTCTCTCTCTCCCTCTGCGCCTTTCTCTCTCTCTCTCTCTCTCTCTCTCTCTCTCTCTCTCTCTCTCTCTCTCTCTCTCTCTCTCTCTCCCTCTCTCTCTCTCTCTCTCTCTCTCTCCCTCTCTCTCTCTCTCTCTCTCTCTCCCCTTCTCTGTGCGCGCTGTCGCGCTGCAGCAGAGGAGGGGAGGGAGAGATTCATTTTCTCTCTCTCTCTCTCACACACACACATCACACACACACATATACACTTCACACACACACATACACTTCACATACCCACACATACATCACATACACACACTTCACACACACATACACTTCACACATACACATACACTTCACACACACACATACATCACATCACATACACACACATCACACACACACATATATCACATACACACACTTCACACACACACATACATACACACATCACATATATACGCGCAATGCTGCAGGGACCAAGACCAAGCCATGGAATAGGCATGGGCATGCTTCCAGCCGGACAATCAACATCAAGATCATCGTACACAGCAGTACATGATGGCTTAATATCCCGAGCACAAGGAGGGTCTAATGAGAAAGAAGGAAAAACAAAAGAAAGTAAGAGCAAAAGAAAGTACCTGCAAAAAAAACATTAAGAGAAACTTGAGCTCAACACTCATTTAAATACAACCACAAGTCGTTTCTAAACCACTCTTTTTAGTTTTAACTTTTAATCTACAACCACACTTTAATCTCCTTACTTCCACCACACTTTCTAGTTTAACTTTTCTACTTTAATTACACTTAATTTCTACTCCTCTCTTTTCATCTTCACTAATTCTCTCCACTCTTTCTCTTAACCAAATTTTTTCACTTTAAGTGCATCTTCTATTGAGACCACTCCTTAAATCTCTTTAGTTACACAACTTATATAAGCTATTCTTTTTCCTAGCACTCATATAGTCCACTAGTTATTTATCCATTTAATTAATCATTTTAATCTAATTAGCCTACATTTCATATTTAAATAAATTAATTAATTTAAGCTTAGTTTAAGGGTTTAATTAATTAGAACCTTAATATTTAAATACACACATTTACTTAAAGTAATTATTAATAGCATAGTTTAATTTAGAATACATAAATATTTAATTAATGATGATAAATAATATCTATTTTAACCCTTTTAATATAGTAAATCCTAGAAACCCTATTGGAAACCCATAAAACCCCCTGGGTTAGAGCATTAAAATCCTTCTGAACCCTAGCTTTAACCCATTATAACTCATCTAAACCCTTAACATTAACCAAATCTTATAAACAACACATGAATTCAAGAAACCCTAGGCTGAATACCCATAATTCTTGAATGTAAAAAAAATAGGAAATTCTCATTAAATGAGTAATTAGGGTAAACCCTAACATGAACATATGTCCTGGTTCATCCTTCATACCTGAAAACACTTTCAAAATAGTTAATCCAATTAACACAAGTGATCAACAGTGATATAAAAGAGGTTTAGAATTCACCGATAAATATTTTAATTTTTCGGGTCATCAATTGGAAGATGCAAATCTTCCCGACAACATTTTCTCCATGCCTTGCCACATAGTTTCACCGTCACCTTCTCCATGAGCTCTCTACAGCTATGCTGGCTCTAATAGCATGTCACGAGGAAGGAGATAAGGAAGAGAGCTCACACACACACTCTCACTCTCAAGGAGAATCACACACATAGATTGAGGCAAGGAAGAACTGATCTTCTTCTTCTTCTTCTTCTTCTTCTATTACATAAAACAAATGTACAAGAATGACCTAAAAACAAGAATACAACAAGTGCAATATATAAAGATCAATACATAAGGAAAAACATAATGTCCGCAAATGAGTGATCTGGCAAGAAACAAATGTGCTATCACTCTTGGTAGATAAATCTAATAAAGCTCAATGAAGTATCCATGACATATACTGGCATGACCACTATACATGTCAAAGAAATGAAAAACTAGTACGTGTCATCATGGATCATCACATGTTGAGCTTGACATCTCAACAAAACTAACTATCCTACCAAGCTTGATCTTAGGCCAAAATATTATTAGATCAGGATTATGGCAAAGGATCTTGCTAAAATTACTTTCAAGATTAGATTTGGTAACTACCAACCCTTGATGATGCCGTTTGTTCTTAGCAATGCTCCTACCACACTCCTTATCTACGGTAGTTTTTAGTATATTTTCTATAGGATATTCATGCTTTGACAAGGATTCAAAGTGTGAGTTCTTCAAAATAGAGGTTAGATATCTTGGGTGTATAGTCTCTCAAGATGAAATCCAAATGGATCCTAAGAAATTAACGGCTATTTGGAAATGGCCACATCCTAGGAGCCTAAAAGAGTTGCAGATCGTCCTAGGTTTATGAGGACTTTTTCGAAGATTGACTAAGAATTATGTCAAAATTTCTCTTCTGATGATGGAAGAGATTAAAGGAAAAGGGAAAGCCTTTCATTAGGGAGGAAAATAAGAAGTAAAGTATGGAGAATTCTAGCGTAGCCATTGCTATGACTCCACTTTTTTACACAAAAGATGTCAATAAACCCTTTGTGGTTGAGAGTGACGTGAATGATTTTGCTATAGGAGGGATTTTAATTCAAGAGGCTTGAGTAGTGGCTTTTGATAGCAAAAATCTAGAACCTACAAGAAAGCATTAGTCCATCTATGACAAGGAGTTGTATGCTATAGTCCATGCTTTAACGAAGTGGGGTCATTATCTATATGGTGCCAAAGTTCAAGATAGTGGTTGATCAAGGGAGGATTAAATGGCTCTCTATTCAGAAAAACCTGAAAGCTTGCAAGGCCCGATGGGTAGAGACCCTTTAAGAGTTTGATTATGTGCTTAGGTATAGGAAGAAAAACTTTAATGTAGTTCCTAACTTGCTTAGTCACATGCCCATGCTCAACAGACTGAGTTTTACTTAGATCGCTAACGAGCTACTTGAGTCCATTAGAGGGAAATGTAGGATTGATCCTACACAATTAGAGATAAGGAAAGCCAAAAAGAAAGAGGATCATGATATATGGGTTTTCAATGAGTATGGAGTATCAACTAGTACTTAAGAAGGATTCAAGTGGAAGAATTATAGTATCCATAATGCATATCTATTATCTAAGGTTAAGGTGTGTTAGACCTTGAGATAAGATGGCACATTATGTATGAGTGTTATGAAACACCTAGTGTAGGACAGCTAGGAATTAACAAGACATGTGATCTTTTTAAAAGGAATTTTTACTAGTGTCGACTTCATAAAGATGCTTAGGTGCAATAAATGTCACATCAATAAAGCTCAAACATTGAGGATTTAAGGACTAATTCACCCATTGGATCTTCCCAATGAGAAACTGGAGAGTATCTCCATGGATTTCATAGCACGATTACCTAAGACATAGAGAGGGCCAAACTTGGCATAGGTAGTTGTGGATAAGTTAACCAAATTGTCTAGTTTTATTAAGACACACACTACAGTAAAAGAACTGCGTTGTCTAGAATCTTTGTAGAGAGCCTACACCCATTATATAGTCTTCCTTTAGACATAGTTTATGATCGGGGTAGGATGATCGCTAAACACTTTTGGAGGGTGGTCTTCAAGAGGTTTGATATGAAACTGAGGTCTTCAAGAGGTCTTCACGAGGTTTCACAATGAGCAGACTAAGAGGGTTAAAGAAATCCTAGAGGATATGCTTTGAGCATATGTGAATAAAAGGCAAATGATTGTGAACTGTACTTACCCATAGTGGAGTTTTCATATAACAGTTCCAAGCACTCTTCCACTGGGCGTAGTCCATTTATGCTTATGTACGGGTTTCAAACTACAAAGGACTTCTTAGAAAGATGAACAATATGCTTAGACATGCTAAGGAAAACATTAGGAGAGCTCAAGACAGGGTTGAAGCCTATGTCAAGTTATTGTTAGTGTCCATGTGAAAGGCCAAATGGAAACACTTCTTTGTATATGTTCTTTAATAAAACATATAGTGGCTTGATCAGCCACAAATTGTAAGTTCGGTCGCATTTGTAACACCTAAGAAGTCTGTGTTTGTGCTCCCTCTATATTGTGTTTCTTTTGTCTATTCTATAGCCTTTGTGTGGGGTAGTGTGTGCAACGCTTGGAGCTTGCTTTTCTATGTCAAGGATACCATCATGGAGCTCTCGGGAAGGAGAGCAGAGTGTGGTGCTTTACCATCAAAATACTTCACTAATATCAGAGCATTTTTATGCAAAAGCCTTTTTCCTTTTGTGTGAGTGAAGCAAGCGTATGCCCACCTACCCAAAGCTTACAACTAAGGCAACAACTAGGGCAACAACCAAGGCATAGACCTTGGCATACCTTTTCGTCCGAGTCACTAAAGTCACCGTTGGCACCATTGGCTATGCACGAGGGAGGACCTCAATGATCAAGGAAGATTGAGGTTCTCAATACTTCTCAGGAGGTAACCCATCCCAATACTATTGCCCTTGGAGCTCGCTTTATCATGGCAATGTCTTGCCACTAAGCTAAACTCTTTTGGTGTTTAAAGAAGGGGGAAGACTAAGGTTAACATTACCTTGAACATTCATTTGTCTCAAAGCTTCATTCTTTGCTTTCAAAGCCTGTTTTTGAAGCATCTTTGGGGTGAGTTTTGGAGCCATTTTGGAATAATTTTGTGCATAGGTCTCTTCATAGAGGTTCAAAAACATCAAGATGAGTGTTCTTTATACTTCTCCAAAAATAAGAATTCACGTTTGGGGCCTTGTTCTCACCCACTCTCGTAAAACTACATGTTTCTCAAAAGGTTTTCTGTTGTGGTGGGAGCACTCACTGCAAATTTATGCAAGTTTGTTGAACCTAAACAATAGGGTTGATAAACACTTGAATATGTTGTTGATTAGTTCTTGGGATATGCATTCAACCTTTCAAGGTCACTTTAGTGCATATATTGAGCACATATACTGACTATGTATGCTTCTATGGATATCACTTATGTATGTCCATGTGGTCATTGATACAATGGTTACATTTTTGCATAAAGTCTTTCACAATCGGTAAAGAGGGTTGTGGTGAGGTTTTCTTAACTCAGAGATGTTGGTGAAAAGTCCAAGCCCACACATTTGGCTTGAGATTCATAAATATGTGAAGTAACATGAGAACCATTGCTAGTGGAGATTTACCTCTTTACCTTTGTAAAAGTCATTTCTTTTTTACTTGAGAATATTTGTAATCACCTACCAAAAAGTTGTGGACTTGATTAGTTGGAAAGTAACAAATACATTGAGAGAATATCTCCTAGAAAGAGGGTTCATTTTTAGATAGAGCCAAAACTTGAATTCAAATTCAATATGTGACCAAAGTTAAAGATGTAGCAGATCAATTGGCAAGCATAGGAGAAGAAATTCAAGAGGAGCAGATTGTAAGGCAAGTTATTAATGGTATTAAAGCAAATGACAAATGGGAGAGCTTCACAACTACCATGGACTTGTACATGGACATGCAGATTCCATACCTTACCACACTCATGGGGCAACCATTCACCCATGAAGCCAAGCTCAAGAAGAATGGATATTCATCAAGAAATAATAGCTCTTTTGCCCTATACACTTATAATAATAAGTCTAAAGAGAAAGGCAAGAACAAGAAGGTAGAAGATGAAGGAGCTACCTCCCAAGCCAACTATGCAGGGAGAGGTAGATCATCAAGAGGAAGGGGCAGAGGAGGTAAGCAAGGTAGGGGGAGACCTTATAACTCCTCACCATACAATATTTGTGGTTTATCAAATCATACTATAGATGAGTATTTCAAGAACTTCAAAAATCAGAGAGGTAGAGGTTATCAAAGAGGCGGATACATACGAAAAAGAGGCAGATTCAATCACCACCAAGGATACAACAAAAACTACAATAGAAGCCTCCAAGGAGGATACAAATCTAGAAAGGATTACAACAACTACATAGAGGAGCAACAAGATTCTCTTCTAATTATGAATATGACTTCAAAACTAGGTATAAATGATGACCATCTCTTCTACATTGACTCAGGATGCTCAAATCATATGGCAGGCAATGTGGCTCTTCTCCCTGATCTTGAGGAACCAAAGGGTAAGCATCAGGTACAAATAGGTGATGACACCAAGCACTTAGTGATTAAAGTTGGAATTGTTAAGACCTCTGATGGAAACAAGAATCTATTGAGTAGGGTTCTATATGTACCAACTATTACCAAGAATTTGATGAGTGTTGGATGGATTGTAGAAAAGGGTTTGTATGCTAGATTCAACCAATATGGAGAATTTGTGGAGGATCCCAAGCATGGGTTCAAGAGAATTGCCAAAGGAGAAAAGATAGGTAGACTATTCACTTTTGAACTTGAGGATACAAGGAACATTGCACTTTATAGTTATAAAGATCAAACATTATTAGAGCTTGAAGTTTGGCATAAAAGATTAGGGCATGTAGGTGAAAAAACTTTGAAACAAATATGCAGAGATGAATGTGTGCTTGGGATACCAAATGTATCCAAGCAACACATGATTTATACATGTGGTGCTTGTCAATTTGGAAAGTCTCACAGGTCACACTTCTCAAGGAAAGGCTACATGCGTGAGGATTACCTAGAACCTGTTCATACAGATGTATGGGGATCAAGCAAGGATCCCTAAATCTGTGGATCAAGGTATTATGTATCTTTCATTGATGATTATAGTAGGTGGACTGTATTGTACTTTATGAAGCACAAAGGTAAGGTATTCAATTGCTTTAAAAAATTTCTTGCACTTGTTGAGAATCAAACAACGAGAAATCTAAAAAGGATAAGGTCAGATGGAGGAGGTGAGTACTCCTCAAATGAATTTGATATGTTCTTGCAAGACAAAGGAATCAAGAGAGAAATTACCACAAGGTATACCACTCAACAAAATGGGGTAGTAGAAAGAAAAAATAGATTAATTGTTGAAACAGCTAGGCCAATGTTAAATCAGAAAAAAAGTACCTAACTAATTGTGGGGAGAGAGTGTATCTACTGCCACTTATCGTTTAAAGAGGTTGCCATCCAAATCTCTTGATGGAATGACCCCATATGAAGCATGGGTGGTAGAAGACTATCACTTGATCACTGTAGGATATTTGGATGTGTAGCATATGTGCATATCCCTTCTTACATAAGAGGTACGATAGATCCTAAAGCAAAGAAGTGTATCTTCATAGGGTATTATCTAGATAAAAAAGGATACAGGTTCTACAACCCTTCAAACAAGGGATTCATGGTTAGTAGAGATGTTGTCTTTGATGAGAATGACTCTTGGTTTGATAGTGAAGGTAGGAAGATAAAACTACCTTATTACTTGGAAGAGGAGTTTCTAAGCCTCACTAAGGAGGAGCCTAGTGAGAATGAAGACACCAATTCAGATGATGATGAAATCATCAATCTTGAAGAGTTCAAGTCATGGAGTCCAAAGGCAAAGTCAACATGAAGAAATTGGAGGACATACCTGAATCATCCAACCAAGCAATTAGAAGATCACAAAGGGTGTTCAAGAAGCCAATTAGATATGGGTATGACACTTCCGTAGTTACTAAACACTCTATTTATCTTGGAAAAGATTTGTCAATTGAAGAACCAGCATCATATGAGGAGGTAAAGGCCAAGACAGAATGGAAAGAAGCTATGGATGAGGAGATTGAAGCACTCAAGGAGAATGATACTTGGTAACTAGTACTAAAGAAGGAGTCTATCAAGGTAATTGATTCTAGATGGATCTATAACGTAAAAAGAAATTATGATGGGATAATAAATAGGTACAAAGGCTCGACTTGTGGCCAAGGGTTTAGCACAAACCCTAGGCATTGACTATGAGGAAACCTTCTCACATGTGGCCAAAATGCCAACCATCAGGGTATTGGTAAGTGTGGCTACATCAAAGAATTGGAACATGTATCCGTTGGATGTAAAAAATGCATTTCTAAATGGCTGAATTTCACAGGAGGTGTACATGTCACAACCTCCTGGCTATGAGGATCTAAACAAGGGAACATATGTATGCAAATTTAACAAAGATCTTTGTGGATTGAAGCACGAACCTAGGACATGGAACCATAGGTTGACTATATACCTTCAGGACCAAGGTTTTTTCATGAGTAAAGAAGATACTTCTTTGTTCATCAAGAGAAGTAATTTAGAGGTAATATACCTATGTGTATATGTTGATGATATCATACTTATAGGTAATGATGCTAATGGCATCAAACACATAAAAAAATAGATGATGAAGGACTTCAAAATTACTGACCTTGGACCACTAGAACATTTTCTTGGACTTGATTCTATACTAACTTTGGAATCTATATTACTCAGAGAAAGTATATACAAGAAATGTTAAAGAAGTTTCATTTGGAGGATGCCAAAGTTGCAAGTACTCCAATGGAGGTAAACCCAAAATTAAGCGCTCATGAAGGTGATGTACTTGAGGACATTGCAGGTTATCAAAGCATAGTGGGAAGCTTGAACTATGCTACCTTGACAAGGATAGACATTGCTTATGGAGTAAGTGTGCTAAGTGAGTTTATGCACAATCCTAGAGCACCTCACTTGGAGGCTGCCAAAAGGATCTGGAAGTATTTTAAGGGTACTCACCAACATGGTTTGTATTTCCCTTATAGATTAGATTTGGACATTAAGATCTATTCAGATCCAAATTGGGCAGGATGCAAAGATGATAGGAGTACCTCAGGATACTTATCATTTACAGGTGATAAGCCAATATCATGGTCATCAAAGAAGCAACCTATTGTTGCTTTATCTTGTACAGAAGTAGAGTATAGAGGATTGGCCAAGGCAACTCAAGAGGCCATATGGATCAGATTGTTGTATACAGAATTGGGCTTGCATACTACATCTCCAATGATCTTTGGAGATAATACAAGTTCATTACATCTTGCAACTAATCCTATTTATCATGCTAGGACCAAGCATATAGAAGTCTGTTATCATTATGTGAGAGAGAAACTATTAAGCAAGGATATTCACTTGGCGAATGTATCAACTCACATGCAATGTGTAGATTTGTTGATTAAAGCATTAAATGGTACAAAACTTTGCAGGACATTCATGAAGATTAAAGATGAAGACCAAGCCAAAATGTTTGGCTTGAGGGGGACTTGTTGGTGCAAAGTCCAAGCCCACACATTTGGCTTGAGGTTCATAAAGATGTGAAGTTACATGAGAACCATTGCTAGTGGAGATTTACCTCTTTACCTTTGTAAAAGTGATTGGAATCTTTTTGACTTGAGATTATTTGTAATGACCTACCAAAAAGTCATGGACTTGATTAGTTGGAAATTAGCAACTACATTGACAGAATATCTCCTAGAATGAAGGTTCATTTTTAGATAGAGCCAAAATTAGAATTCAAATTCAAATTTGAACTCCACTATTATATAAATTCACTTGCAAAAGTCGCGGAGAGAGGAGTCATTTTTTCCAAGCTCTCTATTGCCATTGTGTATGTGTGTAAGGCCTACATTGTAGCCTACAGTAATCTATATTACAAGGCTATAATTACCAAGCCTATGATCTTGTATAACATTTTTCATTAATACATTATACCTACATTGTTGATCTATGATATCTCTGTTATTGTCATTTCTCACAGTCAACTTGTGCTACTCATATTGCACTCATTTGTCAACTAAATTCAATCATCTTTAGCTTGTTGGAATTAGGTTCACGTTATCTACAAGCTTCCAACGTTGAAGCAAATCAATTCAGCCAATTTGGAGAAAAGTGCATCGAAGCATTCACTAGTCAAACTCTATAGAGGTCCTAAAAAATCGGGGGTAATGATTAATTTGCTAAATTTATTTCTCTGTGTATAGTGGACCATTTCAAATGATTTCACTTGGAAGCACTCGCTAAGCTAATTAGATACTTCTTAATGTAATTTTTCTAATTCCTACTATACTAGTAGCACTAAGCATTACAAGCAACAGGTGTATGATCCAAAATAGAAAGTTTTCTTGGATTCTTCTATTTAGAAGTAGTGTGTTTTGATTCAATCTTTTCATAAATCATTTCCAAAGTACATAGGCAATTTCATGGTGTCATTGGAAATTCAAGGGGATCCACATATCAACTCTAAAGCTAGTAGGGGCTGGTACTAAGCAAGATTCCGTAGTACTTACTCATCAGTTGGAGTGTCCATCCATCTTTCCCAAAAGTGGTATCAGAGCAAAGCGAGGATAAAATGGGAGATGGTTTTCCTTCTTTCATTGCTAAATTGGATAGGAACAACTATCAAGCATGGTCTTTAAGGATGAAGACATAGTTACAAGGAAGGATCCTCTATGGATACATCTGAGGAGATGAGGAGATGCCCATATTCAAAAGCAAAGGACAACCTACAAGGGAAGAGCATGAAAGACTCAACACATGGTGTGCCAAGGATGCATAAGCAAGGTCCTACTTACTTAACTGAATCTCTGATTTTCTTCTTCCACATATTAGGAACTGTAAAACATCCCAAAAAAAGACTTGGGAAACATTGTCTTCTTATTTCTCTTCCAACACAAGGGCCAAGAAGAATCAATTGTAAATTGAGTTCACCACTCTAAGAAAGAAACCTAAGCAAGCTATCTCAAAATATGTGACCAAAGTTAAAGATGTAGCAGATTAGTTGGCAAGCATAGGAGAAAAAATTGAAGAGGAGCAGATTGTAAGTCAAGTTATCAATGGTATTAAGGCAGATGACAAATGGGAGATGCAGATTCCAGACCTTACCACACTCATGGGGCAACTATTCACTCATGAAACCAAGCTCAACAAGAATGGAGATTCATCAAGAGGTAATAGCTCTTTTGCCCTATACACTGATAAGAATAAGTCTAAAGAGAAAGGCAAGAACAAGAAGGTAGACAATGAAGGAACTACCTCCCAAGCGACCTATGTAGGGAGAGGTAGATCAATATTTGTGGTTTATCAAATCATACTATAGATGAGTGTTTCAAGAACTTCAAAAATCAAAGAGGTAGAGGTTATCAAAGAGGCGGATACACATAATCAAGAGGCAGATTCAATCACCACCAAGGATACAACAAAAACTACAATAGCGACTACCAAGGAGGATACAAATCTAGAAAGGATTACAACAACTGCACAGAGGAGCAAGGAGATTCTCTTTTGATTATGAATATGACTTCAAAACCAGGTACAAATGATTACCATCTCTTCTACATTGACTCACGATGCTCAAATCATGTGGGAGGCAATGTAGCTCTTCTCTCTGATCTTGAGGAACCAAAGAGTAAGCATTAGGTACAAATAGGTGATGAAATCAAGCACTCAATGATTAAAGTTGGAAATGTTAAGACCTCTGATGGAAACAAGAATTTGTTGAGTACCGTTCTATAGGTACCAACTATTACCAAGAATTTGATGAGTGTTGGATAGATTGTGGAAAAGGGTTTCCAGGTTAGATTCAACCAATATGGAGCATTTGTGGAGGATCCCAAGCATGCGTTCAAGAGAATTGCCAATGGAGAAAAGACAGGTAGACTATTCACTTTTGAACTTGAGGGTACAAGGAACATTGCACTTTATAGTTATAAAGATCAAACATTATCAGAGTTTAAATTTGGCATAAAAGATTAGGGCATGTAGGTGAAAGAACTTTGAAACAAATATGTAGAGATCAATGTAGGCTTGGGATAGAAAATCTATCCAAGCAACACATGATTTATAAATGTGGTGCTTGTCAGTTTGGAAAGTCTCACAGGTTACCCTTCTCAAGGAAAGGCTACATGCATGAGGATTATCTAGAACTTGTTCATACACATGTATGGGGACCAAGCAAGGATCCCTCAATCTCTCGATCAAGGTATTATGTATTTCTCATTGATGATTACAGTAGGTGGATTGTATTGTACTTTATGAAGCACAAAGCTGAAGTATTCAGTTGCTTTAAAAAATATCTTGCACTTGTTGAGAATCAAACAACGAGATATCTAAAAAGGCTAAGGTTAGATGGAGGAGATGAGTACTTCTCAAATTGATTTGATATGTTCTTGCAGGATAGAGGAATCAAGAGAGAAATGACCACAAGGTATACCCTTGAGCAAAATGGGGTGCCAGAAAGAAGAAATAGATTAATTGTTGAAATAGCGAGGCCAATCTTAAATGAGAAACAATTACCTACCTACTTGTGGGTAGAGAGTGTATCTATTGCCACTTATCTTGTAAATAGGTTACCATCCAAATCTCTTGATGGAATGACCCTATATGAAGCATGGCATGGTAGAAGACCCTCACTTGATCACTGCAGGATATTTGGATGTGTAGCATATGTGCATATCCCTTCTCAGATAAGAGGTATGCTAGACCTTAAAGCAGAGAAGTGTATCTTCATAGGGTATTATCTAAATCAGCAAGGATACATGCTCTACAACCCTTCAAACAAGGGATTCATGGTCAGTAGATATGTTGTCTTTGATGAGAATGAATCTTGGTTTGATAGTGAATGTAGGAGGATAAAACTAACGTATGACTTGGAAGAGGAGTTTCCAAGCCCCACTAAGGAGGAGCCTACTCAGAATGAAGACACCAATTCAGATGATGAGGACATCATCAATCTTGAAGAGTTCAAGGCATGGAAGTCCAAAGGCAAAGTCAAGATGAAGAATTTGGAGGACATACCTGAATCATCCAACCAAGCAATTAGAAGATCACAAAGGGAGAGCAAGAAGCCAATCAGATATGGGTATGACACTTCCCTAGTTACTAAACACTCTGTTTATCTTGCAAAAGATTTGTCAGTTCAAGAACTAGCATCATATGAGGAGACAAAGGCCAAGACAGAATGGAAAGAAGCTATTGAAGCACTCAAGGAGAATGATACTTGGGAACTAGTACCAAAGAAAGAGTCTATGAAGGTAATTGATTCTAGATGGATCTATAAGGTAAAAAGAAATTTTGATGGGACAATAAACATGTACAAAGTTAGACTTGTGGCCAAGGGTTTTACAAAAACCCAAGGCATTGACTATGAGGAAACCTTCTCATATGTGGCCAAAATTTGCAAGTGTGGCTGCATCAAAGGATTGGAACATGTATAAGTTGGATGTAAAAAATGCACTTCTAAATGGTTGGATTTCAGAGGAGGTGTACATGTCACAACCTCTTGGCTATGAGGATCTAAACAAGGGAACATATGTATGCAAATTGAACAAAGCTCTTTATGGATTGAGGCAGGCACCTAGGGCATGGAACCATTGGTTGACAACATACCTTCAGGACCAAGGTTTTGTCATGAGTAAAGTACATACTTCTTTGTTCATCAAGAGAAGTATGTCAGAGGTAATATACCTATGTGTATATATTGAATATCATACTTACAGGTAATGATGCTAATGGCATCAAACACATCAAGAATCGGATGATGAAGGAGTTAAAAATTATTAACCTTGGATCACTAAAATATTTTCTTGGACTTGAGTTAGTCTATACTAACTCTAGAATTCATATTACTCAGAGAAACTATATATAGGATATGTTAAAGAAGTTTCATTTGCAGGATGCCAAAGTTGCAAGTACTCCAATGGAGGTAAACCTAAAATTAAGCGCTCATGAAGGTGATGTACTTGAGGACATTGCATGTTATCAAAGCATAGTGGGAAGCTTGAACTATGCTACCTTGACAAGGATAGACATTGCTTATGGAGTAACTGTGTTAAGTCAGTTTATGCACAAGCCTAGAGCACCTCACTTGGAGGCTGCCAAAAGGATCTTGAACTATCTTAAGGTTACTCAACTTCATTGTATTTCCCTTATAGATCAGATTTGGACATTAAGATCTATTCAAATGCAGATTTGGCACGATGCAAGGATGATAGGAGGAGTACCTCAAGATGCTTATCATTTGTAGGTGAAAAGCCAATATCATGGTCATCAAAGAAGCAACCCACTGTTGCTTTATCTTCTACAGAAGCAGAGAATAGAGAATTGGCCAGTGAAACTCAGGAGGCCATATGGATCAGATGGTTGTATACAAAATTGGGCTTGCATACTACATCTCCAATTATCCTTAGAGATAATACAAGTTCATTACACCTTGCAACTAATCGTATTTATCATGCTAAGACCAAGCATATAGAAGTCCACTATCATTATGTGAGAGAGAAACTATTAAGCAAGGATATTCAATTTGGCATATGTATCAACTCACATGCAATGTGCAAATTTGTTGACTAAAGCGTTAGATGATACAAATCTTTGCAGGATCAAATCAATGATTGGATTGCATGATATTTTTGAAGATTAAAGATGAAGACCAAGCCAAAATGTTTGGCTTGAGGGGGAGTGGTTGGTGCAAAGTCCAAGCCCACACATTTGGCTTGAGGTTCATAAAGATGTGAAGTTATATGAGAACCATTGCAAGTGGAGATTTACCTCTTTACCTTTGTAAAAGTCATTTCTTTTTTACTTGAGAATATTTGTAATCACCTACCAAAAAGTCGTGGACTTGATTAGTTGGAAATTAACAGCTACATTAAGAGAATATCTCCTAGAATGAAGGTTCATTTTTAGATAGATCCAAAATTTGAATTCAAATTCAAATTTGAACTCAACTATTATATAAATTCACTTGATAAAGTTGTGGAGAGAGGAGTCATTTTTTCCGAGTTCTCCATTGCCATTGTGTATGTGTGTAAGGCCTACATTGTAGCCTATAATATCTTTCATAATTCTATGAGTACCAAGCCTATGATCTTGTACAAAATTGTTCATTAATACATTATACCTACATTGTTGATCTATGATATCTCTCTTATGCTCATTTCTCACTGTCAACTTGTGCTACCCATATCTCACTCATTTGTCCACCAAATTCAATGATCTATAGCTTGTTGGAATTTGCTCCAAGTTATCTACAAGTTCTAAATTTTGAAGCAAATACATTTAGCCAATTTGGAGAAAACCCTGTCGAAGCATTCACTGGTCAAATTCTATAGAGGTCCAAAAAATTGGGGGTAATGATTAATTTGGTAAATTGATTTCTCTATGTATAGTGGATCATTTCAAGTGATTTCACTTGGCATCATTAGGTTACTAAGCCAATTAGATACATCTAAAAGGATTTTTTCTAATTCCTACTATACTGGTAGCACTGAACATTACAAACAGTAAGTGTATGATCCAAAATAGAAACTTTTCTTGGATTCTTCTATTTAGAAGTAGTATGTTTTGATTCAATCTTTTCATACATCATTTCCAAAGTATAGAGGCATTTTTGTGGTGTCATTGGAGAGCCAAGAGGGTCCACATATCAACTCTAAAGTTAGTAGGGGTTGGTACTAAGCAAGATTTGGTAGTACCTACTCATCACTTGGAGTGTCCATCCATCTTTCCCAATAAGAGACACCCAAAATGTCAGGGTCTCTTAAGTGATACAGGTTGAAGACTTACCCAACCTTGCCACAAGAGATGTATGATAGTTATTCATAGGTGGTCGATAGTCCTAGTTGGCTTCTTTCAGGTAACTGATTATATGTAGTGGAGTCAATGATTCACTATTAATAAACATGTTAGTAATTGTGGTTTTATGAGATTTTGACACTAGTCATATGCTCATTTTGCAGAAGATACCCTAGCAAAATTTCTCTAGATTTTTTTGTTTTGTCAACTATACAGTGGTTGATTTAATCCTTGATACACTTATTGGTGTGAGCACATTTATTCTCACATAATCCTTGTGGTTAGTCATTATTGTTCATTAAATTAGTTTTTTTGGGAAGATTGCTAAATTCTCTCCTAGAATCTCACACTTGGTCATCCTTCTTTAAGCCTTAGAGGTGTTTTGACTCTTCTAACTCCATCATCATTCTATTCAATTGTTAACCATCATAGCATCAGAGGTCTTAGGCACATGTAGTGGATTAGGTTCTAGTGCCAATGTTCTTAGGAGGTTCTATAACTTACAGGGCAAAGGCCATTTTGAGATCCAAAAATTTGAGGGTAGAAACTTTGATCTATGGAAGAATTAGATTAAAGATGTGCTGATTCAAAGGAGGCAATCAAAGCTAGTAAAAGGAATCTCAAAGAAGCATGCTTACATGGACCAAGATGATTGGGATGGGTTAGAGGAAATGGGTAGCTCTTCCATTTGATTGCACCTAGCAGATAATGTTTAATTTGTAGTATTAGACTGTGAAAGTGCAAAGGAGCTTTGGAAGAAGTTATGCAATACATATGAAAAAGAGACAACATCAAATAAAGCATATCTAAAGAGAAAGTTATATGACCTTCACATGAAGGACAAATAGTGTTTTTGCTCATCTAAATTAGTTTGATGCTATACTCTCTCACTTATAGGCTCAAAAAATGGATATGGATAATGACATGAAAGTAGTCTTGTCGTTATGCACCTTGCCATCATCATGGTTGTTTTGCATAGCTATTAGCAATAGTGCACATTGTGGTAAACTTGTCTATGGTGACATATGTGGAGCACTCTTGAGTGAGGAGATTTGTAGAAAATCTCTGGTTGACACTCAGAGTGGAGATGCATATAATGTTCTTGATTCTTACCAAGGAAAGAATCAACAATGTGGCAGGAGGAAGAACAAGGAAAAGAATGGTCAATAGAATAAGAGTAGAAGTAAATCAAGAAAGAGGGATATCGATGCCATCTTTTCATAAGAAATGAAACATGAAGAATGTTGTTATGCATTAAAGAATGCTAAATGTAAAGGATAGGATGTTGATGGGCATGTTAAATAGTTACCTACACCATCTACTTTGACTCTGAAGATTGAAGAAATTAATGATATTTTTGATGATTTTGATGTTTTGACGCTTGATAGTATTGTGCTAGATTCGTGTGTTTCTTTCCATTTGACAACACATAGAGAACAGTTCTCTAATTATACAGCAAAGTCTCTTGGTACTATGAGACTTGGTGACTCTTACCAATGTGTTGTTGTGGGGATTAGAGATGTGGTTTTGCAATTCATTGATGGTTCAATATTTACTATGCATAATGTATGTCATGTACCTTAATTATCATAGAGTTTTATGTGAGTTGGTCAACTTGATGACCTTGGTTACAAGTTGGTCTTCTATGCCCAGTCCTTTCCCATATCAAAGGGCAATATGGTTGTGGTCCTATGCCCGCAAGGTCATAAGGTTGTTCCCTTTACTTTCTCACTTTCATAGATGACAATACTAGAAAACTTTGGGTATATTTTTATCATAGAGTTTTATGTGAGTTGGTCAACTTGATGACCTTGGTTACAAGTTGGTCTTCTATGCCCAGTCCTTTCCAATATCAAAGGGCAATATGGTTGTGGTCCTATGCCCGCAAGGTCATAAGGTTGTTCCCTTTACTTTCTCACTTTCATAGATGATAGTACTAGAAAACTTTGGGTATATCCTATCAAATCAAAGGATGAGGTATTGCCTCCTTTCAGAAAATGGCTTGCTTCACTTGAGACTGAAAAAAGAAAGATCAAAGCTTTATGTTCATATAATGGGGGTGACTATACCTCACATGAATTCAACCTTTTTTCCAAGTCTAGAGGAATGTTTAGAGAGTTTACAGCTTCCTATACCCCAATAAAAAATAGTGTAGCTGAAAGGATGAATACAACTATTCAAGATAGACTAGTCTCTATGTTGCATCATGAAAACCTTTCACAAGGCTTCTGGGTAGAATCACTATAGACTGCAATTCATGTGATTAACTTTTCACCTAGTACTGCCAAAGATTTGAAAGTAGCACAAGAGTTATGGACAAGGAAGCAATCAGATTATGATCATATTTGAGTTTTTTGGTGTGAATCATATGTTCATATACCCAAAAATCTTAGACAAAAGTTGGACCATGTCAAAGAAATGGATTTTTCTTGGATATGGTGGAGAAGGACAATTTGGATATCGCTTATGGGATCCTTAAACACGATTAGTTATCAAAAGTAGTAATGTTATTTTCAATTAGTCTAAGATGCATAAACAACCCATTAAGGAGATTGAAGTGTGAACATTGTGTTTGAGGATACTAGTCCTCTAGTTAGCATGCATAAAAATGTTGCACATAGGGACATTGAAGAATATGTCTGAGTAGATCAGTCTCCAAATGTTCATTTCTAGGAACCATTGAGATGCTCTCACATCCACCAGATATATATGCTCAAGGTTTTTATGTTTTTATGCTAATAGATGCTCGTGAGCCTTCTTGCTACAAAGAGGCTATGCAAAAAGAGGATCATGTCAAGTGGGAGTGTGCCATGAAGAGTGATTTGGATTCTATTCATAAGAATAGTACTTGGGACTTATTACCTTTTCCAAAGGGAAAGAGATTGTTATGATGTAAATGGGTATATACGCTAAAATTCACATCAGATAGTGCTTCTCCAAAGTATAAAGCATGACTTGTTCCAAAGGGCTTTAACCGACAACATGGTGTTGATTTTGAGGAAACCTTCTATCTATCGGTCAAGATGACTACCTATGCATGTTGCTTGGATACCTTGTAGTAGAGGACTTAGAGCTAGTCCAAATGGATGCAAAAAATGATTTCTTGCATCCAGATCTTATAGATGATATCTATATGGAACAACTAGAGGGATATGTAGTTCTTAGCAAGGAAAGTCTAGATGGTAAGCTCAAGAAGAGCTTGTATGGACTTAAATAGTCCCCTAGATAATGGTAACAGATATTTGATGCTTTTATGAAGTGTGAAGGGTATTCTCGAAGCAATGAGGATCATTATTTCTACACAAAGAGATGCTCAGATGGGAGCTTGATATGCTTCATACTTTATGATGATGATATATTAATTGTTGGGAAGTCCTCTTATGACTTGTCAATTGTCAAAAAGAGGTTGAGTTATACATTTGATATGGACCTCAGGGATGCCAAACATATTATTGGCATGTGCATTACTCATGATAGGACTAAAAGATGAATATACTTGTCTCAAAGTGAGTACATATCCAAAGTACTTCACAGGTTTGATATCCAGGATGGAAACACATTGAGTACATCTTTAACCAAATATGTTAAATTGAGCAAGGATGATTGCCCCAAATCAGATGAGGAAGAGTAATTCATGACTAAAATTCCCTATCATTCTGCTCTTGATAGTCTCATGTATGTTATGGTAGCTATGAGACTAGACATTGCATTTGTAGTGGGAATTGTGAGTAGATATATGTCTCATCCTAGAAAGAAACATTGGGAAGCAATCAAGATGAGTTTTTGATATATTAGTGGCACTAAGGACAAGCATCTATGCTTAGGTAGAGGTAAAGCATCCATTATTGGTTACACAGATTCTCACTATGCTGGTTGTGTAGACAGTCGTAAGTCTACATCAGGGTACATTCTTCATTTTGTTGGAGGTGCTATCTCTTGGAGATCTCATTTTCAAGAATGTATAGTTGTTTCCACCATAGAAGTAGAGTATGTTGCACCAAGTGAGGCATGTAAGGAAGCATTGTGGCTTTCTCATCTTGCTTGTGATATGGGTTCGCCTTAGCATGTACCTCGTTTGCTTAGTGATAGTTAGAATGCCATTGTTTTGGCTAAGAATCCAGTCTATCATGGAAAGACCAAACACATTGAGGTGAGGTATCACTTCAGTAGAGATTGTTTAGCCATTGAGTGCATTATTCTTGAGAAGGTTCACACTTGCAATAATGCTACACATACTTTCACTAAATCTCTACCACAAGATAGCTTTCGACACTATTGTCACTTGATGGGGGTTACTTGATTCATGATCTTACATAGTCACTTGTATACTTTGTAACATACCCATCAAGTGGGAGATATAGTTTGTATACTTACACTCAGGTATTCGTTATTATTCTTCATTTTTCTCCCATAGTTACTTTTTCCATATTGGCCTTTAGTGGGAGATTATTATCGTTAGTGTTCATGTGAAATCCCAAATGTCTACCAGACACCTTTTTGTATATGTTCTTTAGTAAAACATATAGTGGCCTGGTTAGCCACAGATTGTAAGTTCGACCGCATTTGTAACACCTAAGAAGTTTTTGTTCGTACTCCATGTGTACTGTGTTTTTTTCTGTGTATTATATAAGCTTTGTGTGGAGTACTGTGTGTGGATTTTCTATGCTCAGTTTTCTATGCTCAAGATATTGTCCTAGAGGTCGCTTTTCTATGCTTAGGATACCATCTTGGAGCTCAGACTATCTCCTAGGTATTATGGCCCTTTCCCAATACTAATGCAAAAATGTATTTGCAACCGATTAGTCTTCATCCTCATAGTTCATGCTTAGATTATCATAAATGGAGGGACTCACATAGGGGATTTAATATTATCTTATTTCTCTTTGATTATATACTTGCTTATAGTAAGAATGAAAGTGAGCACGAGAAGCATTTATAAAAAAAAATAGTTTGTTACATAAAAAACACACTTTATGGCAATCCTAAAGAAAGCTACTTTTTCAAACTTAAACTAGAATAGTTAGGACATATGATTTCTAGTTAAGGCGTGCATATAGACCCAAGGAAAATCAAAGTAATCGTAGAATGGCATGAACCTCATTCTCTTAATGATGTATATGTTTTTCTTGGGTTGACTAGTTTCTATAGGAATTTTGTTAAATGTTTTTCTTATTTGGCACTTCCCCTTACTTTATTATTGAAGAAAAAATATAAAATTTTCATGGTGGTTAGCATAGAAACAATCTCTTATAAAAGCCAAACATGCACTTTCACATGCACCTATTTTGTAGCTACCTCATTTTCATATTCTATTCATGTAATTATCGATTCTAGTGACTTTCGTATAGATGCAATTTTGACGTAAAATCAGATCATCCCAATGCATTTGAAGGTAGGAAACTTAAACCTTCTTAATAGAAATACATTACTTATGATAAATAAGTTTTAGGTGTTGTGTATGCTTTAAACATTTGGAAACATTATCTTGTGGTTTCTAAGGTTCTAATTAAAACACACCAATGAGGTATTAGGAAATTATTCAATCAACCATTTATTTTTGATAGACATATGGAGTGGAATTCTGTTATTCAATTTTTTTTTCAGCCTATGATTTAGTATCAACCTAACAAAGCTAATATTGTAGCACATGCTTTTATTCATTTTCCATCAACACAACCATATTCTATTTTCATCCATAATCTTTTTGCTATTCATACTCATTCATTTCATGACATGATTCCTACTTATGCTTCAAAATTGTATTTTTCATGTGCATGGATACTTTGAATAATTATGCATCTTCAAGTGAGGATCATTATACCTTTTAGAATGATTTTTTGTATTTTCAACACAAACTATGCATATATTTTGTTGTGAAGGAAATGCATGAACCAAATTATATGGGTCTATTGAATCCAAGTAACTAGGATGAGAAATTACCATTACTTCAATATTCTTACAATAATATAACACACACTAGCATAGGTCATGCATCTTTTGAGAAGTTTTATGATAAAAAGATTCCCATTCCTATGTCAATTATTGAAACGGATATTCCTATGGATGGTTCTATTGTTCAATTTCACATTTCAAAAAAAAATGTTCATGGGAAGATTAAGAAACGTTAAGGACATTATAGTTAATAAGAAATGGGTAGCCAAACAATTTAATGAAAATGAGTTTCTATGGTTACCCAACATTAAATCACATTTGAAAAATTTCAAAACATCCTAAACTTAAATTTGCACCACACTGTTATGGAACATTTTGCATTATTTAAAAGATCAATGATAATTCATTCAGATTATACATGCAATCTTATTGGAATATCCATAAGTCTTCTCATGTTATTTATCCAAAACCGTTAAAGGTGCTTTACCACTCACTCCTATTCATGATGATCCTTCTATGCATGAACTAGAATTTGAAATCTTAGTTCTCGAGAAAATGCTCGATCATGATGTAATCACTACATGTACACATACTCAATATCATAGATATTTGGTAAAATATAAAAATCATTCTATTGAAGAATCACAATGGATCTATAAAAATTCATTGATCCCCCATTATCATCTCCTAATTTTAGCATATCATTCACAATCACAACAGTTTAACTCTCCAAACATACATTTCCATGCATTTGTTTTTACATGGAACGTGCTTATAATTGTTCAATGATGGGACATATGATTGGCCATTCATGTCTATTTTGTTTTCTTGTCAAGTGAGATCAGTTGCTTTTTCAATCAAAAGGCATGTTATCACCTATGGAATGTTTAATTTTGGATTTTATTTTATTGAGATATTAATGCTTGTGTGTTGATATAGTAGCTAAAGCTTTGTGAGGGCAAGGATGGACATAGAATTATTTGGAAGCATCTTTAAACAAACAATAAAATGATATTTTCCATGTATTTTTTAAATAGAAGACCCACATAGAGCATTGTTTATAGAAAAATCATAAAAAATATGATTGAGATAAAGATTATTGTATAATGTGACTTTTTAAAATAAAAGCTAAGGCGTACCATAAAGCCAAGCAATTTTTTACTTACATGCTTGCTTTTCCAAGCACCTATCCTCATTGTAACCTCTATATTTGGATATAATAAAATACTATGAATATATGTACTCTAGAGACTCCTCCAACAAACTGCCTTGCCATGGAGATTTTATCTCCACTATTTCCACTCTCTAGTTTGTTGGAGAGAAAATAGGCAACATAAAAGTCTTGAGGAGATAAATATCTTTGATTTTTGAATGGATATGGGGATGAAATTAGCTTGAGCACATGTTCATTGAGTTGACCTCAGGAAAGAAATTTTTGGATTCTTTAATGGATATGGGGAAGAAGGCGGCTATAGCACATGTTTGTGAATTGAATCTTTCTGGTGTTTTGTTCCTTTAAGCATATTTGCAATGATCAATACATGGGGATGGGAGGAAGAGATCACAAAAAAGTGGCACATGATGATTTGAATGTCTCCAATTTTTTTTTAAGGAACATTACACATGATCCTTGAGATGCTTTGAATCTCAAGGAGGAGGTCCTTAGTTCAAATCCTGGTTGGACATATCCATGAGTTTCCAAAGATGGATGTCCATGAAGCTCCCCAAGATGTTTGTCTCTACCTTAAGAGGTTGGGTGTGTCTATCTTTTCAATTCATTGTACTCTAAAAAGAAAGAAAAAACATTCAAGAAGAAAATGAAAAGGCAAAGGTATGTGCATGCTTAGCAGAAGAGGAAGGAATTGCTAATGTGGCTTTTAGTGCAGTGAAGCATGAAGAATGTGTGGGATCTTTGAAAAAGACAATTCTCAGGTGGGAAGACACAAGAAAGCATGGAAGTTTCTCTCCAAACAGTGATGGGGACAAAGAAATTCTATTGCTAAGCCTTCAACAATGCAATAACCATCGAGAGAGTAGCTTTGAATTGAGTTGTTGCTCCCATGTAAGATGCTACGAAGAGGAAGGGAGGAGGAGAAGGTGACAAAGATATTTGAAGAAGAGGAAGGCAGTGAAGAGAATATCTCTAGAAAAAAAAAAGAAGAAGGGGACGAGAAGAGAGAGGTCACGTAAGGAAGAATGGAGCAATAAAGTCATACGAAACCCTATCAATGGCCTAAGTGCTAGCTCGTGCTGTGTTTGTCTCCCCTTCTATGGCTTCTCCAATAGGAGCCTACAAGGCTCTTCGATAGGAGGGCTCAGGTCTTCAATAGCCCACTCAGGTGACAGGGGGGTCTTTGCTCTATGATTCCCTTTCTGTAGCTCGTGTTCGAGGCAACAATGGCGCTCCATGAAGTTCTTCAGAATGGAATGTCAAAGGGCCTAAATCTTGACAGATCGCCAGGTAAGATAGATTCTATATGAATGTTAATAAATTCCATGATCTTTGGTAGCGCAAGTGCTATATTGACTCTTCTCTACAGCTTTGTGATGTCTATCCTCTGATTGTTAAGTGTTTTCCGAAAATCCCCTAACTATGAAGCTACTTGGATTCATTTCGATGCTTTCCTTCTGAAAATTGATTGTCTCAAAGAGAAGACCAATAATATCTTTAGCTTTCATTTTGCCTCTAAGTGTTCTCCTTTTGTTGCTTGGGAAAGAGCTATTAAAGACATATAGTCACTTCTCACTAAGTGCAAGCTTCAAGCCAAGGAAATCAAATATAAAAGAAGGATGATGATTTTGAGAGAGATAGAAAATATAGAAAATGAGAGTCTTTGATATCTTAAAAGGTCAGAAGCTCCTTAAGCTTCACGAAAGGTTGAGATGGGAGGATTATCTCTTAGCTAGTGGTGCTCGGGCTGGTAAACTTGATAGACCAAATAAACACATATTTGATCTTATGCAAAAGAAAAAAGCTAGGGATTTTATCCCCATGTTAAAGAAGAGATCTAGTCATTATGCTACTACTATGAAGGAGAATTTGTAGGAGGCCATTGGCTTCTTTGCTAATGTTTTCTCTAGGTCCCCCAAGAGAGGGGAGGATATCCAGAGGGCGAGGGCCACTATTGCCCTTAACAGGAAAAAAAGGACTCCTGAGGACCTAACCTCTCTCTTGGACCTACCCCTCTCTACCGGTGAGGTTAGAGAAACCATTAGTAAATTGAAACCTTGTAAATCTCCTGGTGATGATGGCATTCCTAATGAGTTTTATCATGAGCTTGTTGATTTTATTGTGCCCATTATTCTCTTGGTGTGGCAAGAGGCCACTAGGAGAGTTACTCTCTCTCTTTTGATCAATTTTGGGGTTATCAAGCTGGTGCACAAAAAAGGGGCTAAGGATGACTTAAACAATTGGACACGTATCTCTTGTCTGACTTCTCTGTACAAATTTTTTTCCTCTTCCTTGGCTAGAAGACTTAGCCCTATCATGGACATGATCATTCTTCCTCAATAGAAAGGCTTCATCAAAGGTAGGTACATATTGTATGCTATTATCTCTATTTGGGAAGGGTTTGATTTTTCTCAAGAAAATAAAAATGACACTTTCTTTTTCAAAGTTGATTTTGATAAGGCCTATGACAGAATTGAGTGGGATTTTATCCTTCTGTCTCTCCATGACATAGGAGTTGGTAGAAGATTCATTAAGTATACTATTATCCTCTCTGGCAATGCTAATTCCAAAGTGGCCATGAATGGTTATCTCTCTGACTCCTTCCTATTGTATAAGTCTGTCAGAAAAGGTTGTCTCCTAGATCTGCTTCTTTTTGCTATTACTAGTGATTGTCTAGGCTGGTTGGTTATAGATTGTATGGAACAAGGTACTATCAAAGGGCTGGTTATTCCTAGTGCTCTCTGTTCTATTGGCCTTCAGATGTTTGTTGATGACACTAACATGATAACTTCGGTTGATAACTTGTCCATTGAAAATTTTATGCATTGTCTTCATTTGTTTTGCACTGCTAGTGGCTCACTGTTCAATCATACTAAAACTAGTTTTTATGTTTCTAATAAAGATCTTCCTGCATATATTATGAACAAAAACTATGACATTATTAAAGAAGGTGTTGTTTTAAGACTTTTAGGTATACCCATCTGGTTTGGTGTGTCCTTTGAGCAAAGATGGAGCTGGATTTTTGACAAATTCAGAAATAAAGGGTTTTATTTGATGCCTTTTCAACAAAACTTATCCCAAACAGTTTTTGTTTTAAGACATTACATTTTACCTATGTTGACTTATTTTTTAGCCTCTTGGATGCCCAACAAGAAGTAGGTTGCTTAGATCATTGCTCTTTCTAGAAGATTTTTATGGGGAGGTACTCAAAATACAAGTAAGATCCCTAAAGTAGCTTGGAATGTTTGCTATCTTAAAAAAGATGGAGGGATGGGTATAATTTTCCCATCTAAGATGGCTATTCAAATGGATGCCAAGTGGATTCTTAGGGACACTAACTCTAATGACTTTTGGTCGATGCTAATTAAAAGAAAAGTTGCCGAGTTTTATGTTGTAGGTTACAAAAGTTGGACCAGCCTCAACATTTGGGATATCATTACCTCTCCTATTCAAGTCCTACCGAAGGGAAGTAAACTCTTATCATCTTTTTGGAATGCTTGGATGATAGTTAAGAGTAAATATAAAATCACTGTCTATTTTGAGAATAATATTTCCTTTACCATGCAAAGTTCAATGTGTCTTGGATGGATTAATGTTGCTAACCCTTGTAATCTATCCATCAGGATGAAAAAATGTAGAAAAGTTGGATTTGACTCTTGGAGTTCTGTCTGCAACAACAACTAGGTGAGGGACTATATATTTGTCCAAGGGATTAATGGGTTGTCTTCTGTTTGTAAATAGATTTTGATGGACAAAAGAAGGTGGCTGATAGACAAGTTGGGAAATTACAACTATCAAAAATGGATTGGTCTGGATGCTGTTGCTGGAGACATATACAAAAATTTCAAAAAAGTTGAGTACTCTATTAGTTGGATTATCAACAAGCTCAATACTAAATGGAAGATTCAATGGAATTTTTGCCAATGGAAGTACAGATTGAGGACTATTTGGGCCTTTGTGTCTACCTCAATCAAGCTCATATGTTGTGGCTGGTCACTCATCAAGGCCTGTGGAGTGGTAGCAGTAGCAGGGTAAAGAAGATTAACATTAATGTAGGAAAATGCCCCTTTTGTGATCAACTTGAAAATCTTTCTCATCTCTTCATCAATTGCATGAATGTTCAAAGGTTCTGGAAATTACTGAACTTATACTATGCTGCCAAAGGGCTCCCTCCTCTTAGATACAAAGAAATTCTCCTTGGAGTGTGTAAAAACCTAGATATTGCTTTGTGGCAGATTCTTAGAGCTCACTTAATGTGGTTCACATGGAAAAACAAGAACCAAAAGCTTTTCTCTCGCAACTCAAAAGATTACCTTTTCTCTTGTAATCAAAGTATGAAGAAGATTTTTTAGTTATGTAAAAATTTCTTAAGGACTCCAACCCTAGAAACTATAATCCCTTTCTTATTTTAAGAGGGATAAGACCAAATAGGTGGAAAGATTCGCTATTAAATTTGTATTATTCTGACAGGCTTTCCATGATTCATTTCTTGGAAGCTTTTTTGGGACACCTTTAGTGTTGGTGCACTTTGTTGTATTTTATTATTTCATGCACTAATTTTAATCTCCTTGTTTAGTAAAAAAAAAAAAAGAGAATATCTCGATTTTTTTTGCCACCTTCACAAGAGGATCAGATTCTTTTGCAAAAGCGGCATATATGCAGGAAAAAGAATGGGTAGAGATCCATACAAAAAAAGAGGACACAATTTCAAGAGCAATGCAATCCAGCCAGCTACTAAATTTGGGGAAACTTAGAAAGAAGAACAAAGAGCCCACCACCAAAATAGAGAAGAGCTTTATGGTGCAAATTGCAATAGGCTGAAGTAGAAGAGGATGCCAACAGACATATGCAAGTGTTGTCATCCATTTTTATTGGTCTAATCCGCTAGCTCAAGATCCTTGAGATGTGAATAAAATTTGATGTCAAAAGAAGCACGGATTCCCATCCATTGGGATGCATGCTTTGCTTCTCTACGTAACGGGGGCCTGACAAATGTGCATTCATACATATAATCATGAGATGCAAAGATTGTTCATATACTTACACCTCCCTTCAATGTTTAATGAATGATAAATCAAGTATATCTGGGTCCTATGCCCATTTGTTGAAGATGCCTATTCGTCTACTCTTTTTCATATGATTTAGTGAATATATCAACATAATTTACCAACATTGGGAAATATTCTAAATCCATAATTTCATCTTCAATTAGCTCATGAACATAATGCTACTCTACTTCTTTATGCTTGGTGCAAGCATGAAATATTGGGTTCTTTTTCAATGGCCATAGAACTTTGATTATCACATTTACGTATAGTCACCGTTTGTTATGGAAAGCTTGGATTTGCAAGAACTCTCCTTAACCAAACTACCTCACAAGAGGCAAAACAAGATTCTTTGTACTCTGGTTTTGTAGAGGAGAGTGTAAGAGTTTCTTCTTTCATACTTACCCAAGAAAATATTGCTCAAGTAAGTGAGAAACAGTATTCAAAAATTGATTTTCTTGAATGAAGATCTTCAACCCAATCTAAATCACAATATCCCTGAAGTGTATCACATGAGGTATAAAGAATACTGAAATACAAGGGTTCCTTCAATGTACCTTAGAATTTGCATTCCAACATTCCAATGACTCTCCTTAGATAACTTAACACTTCAATAGCATAGCAGATGTCTGGTCTAGTGTTGCACAGAAAATAAGACTTCCAATGAGCTTCATAAACTTCTCAACGACTACATCGGGCATGTTATCATCCATATAGCTTATGGTTTTCCTCCATAGATATGCTAGTTGGTTTGGAGTCCATCATTCCAGATTCCTTCAGGACTTATTTGAAACACTTCTAGTGTGAGATGAAAAATGCCATCCGTTCTTTGCAATATTTCAATTCCAAGGTGGAAATGAATTAGAACTAAGTCTTCTTGATCTCTTATAATGGTGAGGTCATCTACATATAATGTCTAAGTTCACCCAAATCGAATCTTCAATGGGATATGTATGCCATTTCACCAAAAGCTCTACTATATATCTATTTCTAAGTAATCTTTCCCTCCTATCTAATACTATTTCAAGTCAAAGCTCAAAAGAGCCATCATCTTTCACCTTATAGTTGTTCTGAAAAACATAATCAACATTAAGTACATATCTTCTATGTAAAGTAACATGAAATAAAGAATGCACATTTAAATTTTAATTTGATTCCAACAAATAGGCAAGAAATCAAATGTTTTTCAAAACTTTAATATGACATGCATATCATGGAGAAAGTCTATGATTCTTCCCTAGCAACAAGTTAGATCGATCATGATTGATTTTAAGAAACACCATATCATCTATTTGAAATCAAAGTGGTCTTCTCTTCGAAGCCTAGAATTTTTTTTGTCTTCTCTAAGGTTTTTTTATGTGTTGCTTACTTTTTCCAATTCCTTCATTGTAATAGGCCTTCCAATAGTGAAATGACTCATTTTGAACTTTTTGAATTACATTGTGGGGATAATGTTTAGAATGAGTAATTAGGTCATTTTATGCATGTAGGAAACATTTAGGGATGACAAGTTTTATATTCTCTCTCTAAGCCTTATCCATGTTATATTCCAGAGATGTACGTGCTTGGAGGAATGAGAGTTCCTTGCTCGGAGGATAGCCAAGGCCAAAAGCCACTAAAACATATCGAGGGAATACCGACACTCAGCATACCGACGGTCAGCATACCGATGGTCAGTATACCGATGGTCAGTTGTCGGCGTCCATATGACCCTCGAACAATCTGGGAAAGCCGCTTAGCCTCGAAAACCCGGCGTCGATATAAGCATCGGTAATTTACTAGAATTATCGATGCTTATACCAATGCTTATACTGACGGTATCTTTTTAACCGGGCCCGAAACCAAAATTCATCATTTTGAGGGTTTTGAATCTACATCTTCTACTCTCGGCTTTGCGTGCGCGAACAGCAGATCTCTATTTGTCACTCTTTATCTCTTTCTCTCTCTCTCTCCCTCCCTCCCTCTCTCTCAATCTCTCTCTCTCTCTCTCCCTCCCTCCCTCTCTCTAAGCAGACCTCTATCTTTGTAGATCTGAAGGTTTGGTTAGTAGATTGCACATATTGTAGCACTCTTTTTTCTTTCTATGATTTTTTCTTTTCTAATATGTTCTCTCTATAGTTTTGCAAGAGATTTTGGGATCAAATCTTTGGAAATTCAACGAAGCACAACTTCAAGTGGATTTTGATGACCTTGATTCAAATAGTTTTCTCTCTCTCTCTCTCTCTCTGTCCCTCCCTCTCTCTCTAAGCACACCTCTATTTTTATAGATCTGGAGTTTTGGTAAGAAGATCGCACATATTGTAGCACATTTTTTTCTTTCTTTATGTTTTTGTTTTTCTAATATCTTCTCTCTTTAGTTTTGCAAGAGATTTTGGGATCAAATCTTTGGAAATTCGACAAAGGATAACTTCAAGTGGATTTTGATGACCTTGATTCAAACAATTACATTGATGTAAGTGATTGTTTTGTTTTTGATTGACATAGAGAGAGAGAGGGAGAGATACATAGTCATACACACAAGCATGCATATGCATACAAGCATGCATATGCATACACACAAGCATGCATATGCATACAAGCATGCATATGCATACACACATACATGCATATGATACAAGCATGCATATGCATACACACATGCATATGCATACACACATACAAGCATACATATGAATACACACATGCATATGCATACACACATCTATATGCATACACACGCATACACACATACATGCATATGCATACAATCATGCATATGCATAAACACATACAGGCATATGCATACAAGCATGCATATGCATACAAGCATGCATATGCATACAAGCATGCATATGCATACACACATACACACATAGACAATGCATATGCATATGCATACACACAAATGAATATGCATACACACATGCATATGCATACACACATGCATATGCATACACACATACACACATACACACACATACACAATGCATATGCATACACACAAATGCATATGCATACACACAAATGCATATGCATACACACATGCATATGCATACACACATACACACACATACACAATGCATATGCATACAAACAAATGCATATGCATACACACAAATGCATATGCATACACACATACACACACATACACAATGCATATGCATACACACAAATCCATATGCATACACACAAATGCATATGCATACACACATGCATATGCATACACACATGCATATGCATACACACATGCATATGCATACACACATGCATATGCATACACACATACACACACATACATAATGCATATGCATACACACAAATGCATATGCATACACACAAATGCATATGCATACACACAAATGCATATGCATACACACAAATGCATATGAATACACACATGCATATGCATACACACATACACACATACACACATATACACACATACACACACATACACACAAATGCATACGCATAAAAGCATGCATATGCATGCAAGCATGCATATTGTTGGCAGCAGTCAGGGAACCGAAGGAGCCACAAGACGAAGAGAGTCAGAGGGAAGGGACAACACAAGCAGACATGGCAGTCAAAGAAGATCTGGCAAGTAGGCCAATAATTTTCTTCATGAAGAAGCAAGTACGAGCATTCACGCAGATCTAGCACTAAGGCAACCTTTAATTTTTCAAAACCCTTACACCAATTGAAAGTGATTCTCATCACTAACAACCCCTGTAAATACCATGTTCACCTTTTTGTGGCTCCATTTTGTGCAAGCCGAGGAGTCCTCGAGCTTGAGGAGCCTTAGAAGTAGTTGCTTACCAATTTTCGTATTTTTTAGATCTCATTTGAGTCATCAAATAAGCCCTGGAACCTAATTTTTAACTAGGCCGGACACTAGGTCTGGACAGGGCCAAAGCTAGTCAAAAACTATAAAAGGAGCTAGAGAGCTCATTTTTGAGGTTAGATTGTAATTGAAACGAACTTGTAAGAGCTTTTTGAAAGTAATCTAAGAACTCCATTGCTTCTCACTCTTTGTCTTGCCGTGTGTGCGCGTGTGTGTATGTGTGTGCATGCTTGTGTGCTTCTCACTCACGCACTTGTGCCTCCACTTGCTCGAGGTCTTCATACCATCCGCACGTCTTCCCGGATTGACATTAAAGGAGGTGCTACTCATCACTGAGCTACACCAAATTTTGGCGCCGTTGCCGGGGATCGAGCTTTGAGGACGAGCGTGTGATGGTAAGATGTAGATTGGAGACGTTGGCGTTGTAGGTAATTTCTTTACTTTTCCTACTTTTCTCTTTCTTACCTCACCACCATCATCACCATCATCATCATCACCATCTTCCACCTCCATTTCCATCATCACGAAAATTTCAGTTCTTTGATTATATCACCATCTCCACCTCATTTCCCTCATTTCACTTGTGAGAGAGAGCGAGAGAGCGAAATTGTGTGTGTTGTTTTTGCATGTTTCTTGAGCTGTCTTGCAGGTACAGGTCACATCATCGTCCCCAGCACTCTGCGCAGGTACGGAATTCGAAGTAACTGTCTGTGTGTCGCCGACCTCTGTCAATCGCGACCGACAGAAAAAATGCTCAAAGTGCCAAACAAAGTGCAAAACCATGATCTACAGGCCTAGAGCTTCCCAAAAATGTGTTTAGTTTTTTGAAATTCCTCAGATTTCTGTCAATCGTGATCGCTCTGTCAATCGCGACCGACAAACCACGACGGACAGACCTATCAATTGCGATCGACCAGTCAATCACGATCGACAGCCCACGACGGCTCTGTCAATCGCGACCGACAGAGTCAACGACCGATTGACCACGACCGACGGACCATACGCGTGACACGTGTCAATCGCGATCGAGTCATCAATCGCGATCGACTCATCAATCGCGAGTGACAGCCCACGACGGCTCTGTCAATCGCGATCGACACAGTCAACGATTGTTTGACCACGACGGACAGACCCTTGCGACCGACCTGTCAATCGCGACCGACACATCAATCGTGACTGACAGAGTCAACGACCCTTTGACCACAACTGATTGACTTTTCGAGCCACCTGTCAATCGCGATCGACACGTCAATCGCGACTGACAGCCACGACGGACCTGTCAATCGCGATCGACACGTCGATCGCGACTCACCTGTCAATCACGACCGACAGACTTTGCAAACACCTTAGAAGGGCAAATTAGGTCAAATTTTTAAGGCAAAAATAATGGTCTAAATTTTGGCCAAGTGTGGGACAAACACTAGGGCGTAGTATTGCATTACGAGGGCATGACCCAAGTAACCCGAGAATCTCTGTTTGCCTGTTAACATAGTTTAATCCTGAGTTAGCCCCAAAACCCTGAACTGGCGTAACTTTCTCATACGAAATCCGTTTGTCGTGATTTTTGTTTTGTTGGAAAGCTCGCAGGGAGTACAACAAAAACATCGACTGGTTACGGTTAAATTAAGATCAGGAATATTAGATAGGGTATTTTGAAGATTGACCATACTTAGGGGAAACAAAATTCAGAGATCTCTAGAGTGTGTCCAAAAAATCATAGTGCAAATTGGTGAAGTGTTACATGAATGAAAGTGCTTGGTTCTGTCTTTTGAATTTAAGTCTTGAGCTAACGGTGGGCCTTTTACAGGTCCTTTGAGAGCAGCGAAGGGTACGCAAGGCGAGAGTAAGTGCAGGCTTGGGAACACGCGTCCTGGGCACACTAGGGCAACAACACAAGGAAAGGAACTCAAGGTTGGAAAACCCGCAACACCCTCTGTCAATTCTTAGTTTAGGCTAAGTGCGGGTAGTGTTAGAAGTAATTCCAGGCAACGATAGGCACGAGATAAATCAAAGACTATCTAAGAATTCAAGTGCAAGTCAAGAGATAACTTGTGTGTGTGTGAACGACAACCTTAAAGGAAAAGAACCTAACGTGAAACGACCAAACTAAAGTGCAAAAATTAAACTCAAGTATTCCTAACGACGTGATATCAGACAAGAGTATAAACACGATAATCAACATAAAAAGGGAATTAAGTAATTGATACAAAGGACTCAGAAACGTGGTTGTACCTGGGACAAATTGGGTTAATCAGTTAGGCATATGAACCTTAGATCAGGACGACATCTAATAAGAGAGAGACAAAGCCTTAGGTCTTCAGAGGCTAGTGTCAATCATACTGCGAGGTCTTGGGCCCAGCAGTTGAGTCACCACTCGCATTACCCTAGCTCTGATAACAGTGAATCAGAGATGTCTCAAGGCATGGACAGACCTACAGGAAGTTCAGGAGTGCCATACTTGCACAGGGTAGAAGGCCCATACAAAATGCAGTTGGAATACCTTAGGACCAACCGATTAGGTGCCAGCATCTATGAGGACGGCCTAGGAAGATCTGTGGTATAGATTAAGAATCCTGATCAATCCATTGGACTAGAGCGGCCAGTTGTCAAGTTTGAAAACGGAGCATACTTGGACAAAGAAGGAACCATATACGTAGTCACCAGTCACCCAGATAGGACGGACGAATTTGGGAATGTGATCTCAGAAGCGGAATTAGGGGACCTAGAGCAAGGAAACATGGGTACAGAACCTAGAACCCCTCGAGGCAAATCGGTTCTCACTAGGATCATCACACCAGATTGGATTCCTCAGGATAATAAGAGCATAGATTTGCTCCTCAATCGAGAAACTGACGAAGCCTTTTGGAGGTATAAATCTGATTAGCCAACTGATATAGGAACAATCATGATCTATGAGTTTAAGGATCCTGATAGCCCAGGCAGAGTGACCTACTTAGATCACGCTTCGGAGAGGATCTTTGTGGTTACGGAAAATGATAGGCATGCTTACACTTGGAAGGGTGAATTCGTTTTCCCCCAACCAAGATCAAATGTATCCTATGGTCACCCTGGAGCTGGAACATCCCAAGCTCATGGAACTCAAAGAGACAGACATAGAGAAAGGCCGGAAGTAAGCTTTGCCAACCTAGTGGGCAGAGAAAGAACGAGGACGGAAACAAATAGAGTAGAACCTGAGATACTTAGAGCTCACAGGAATCAAAGAAATGCGGATGAGTTCCCTCTACCACGACCTAGAGAGCACACAAGAACCTTGAGACCGACTCAGCTAGTTAAGTCCATGAAGAACTACTTCGATGGCACTAGAGATCCATACGATCATGTGGCTGAGTTTAGGCAAGTCCTGAGAGCTGAACAAGTGGAGGATCTATTCACGCAATACAATGCCTTTGGTCTGACCCTTAGGAACACTGCCCTGACATGGTTTCAGCCACTAAATGAGAGGCAGTTCAGGAGCATAGACCAACTCCTAGAAGCTTTCATTATTGAATTCTCTAAGAGTGGCATAAGGCATAATACCTCCTCGCTGATTCACAGCTTCAAGCAAACCCCGCAAGAGACTGTGAGACTTGCAGGAAGGAGATTTAGGCAATATCTTGAAAGATGCCCTGTTTCGGAGCTACCCACACCAGCTAAGCAAGTGGCTTTATTCCTGGATGGATTGCTAAGTACTAAATTGAGATCTTATGTGTACTTGAAGGACCCTAGGACCATAGAAGAGTGTGTACGCATGTGTATTGACATTGAGGATAACCTAGGGGAGGAGTTAGAGCTTTCCAAGATATACAAAGATTCGGATAGTGCCTCTAACCTCTCTTCCACGCAATCCACATCAATCGAGGAACTTGCAGAGAAAGTAGCTCAGAAATTAGGTGTAACTAGCAAACAAATCCCAAGGTTTGCCCCTGTGAAAAGGTGCTATACTTGTGGTGGCGACCACATGGCGAATGTATGTCCCATTATGGCCCAACCCCAAGTTAATCCTAGTAGCCAGTACTACACTATAGAACGAAGGTACACCAATCACACCGCGCAAGATTGCCCCTACAATAAGCAAACAATTAGGAAAACTTACCCTCAACCCTATCCACCGCAGGGAAGATACCAGAACTAGTACCCTCCACAGCCATATGGCAGGCCATAGCAACCTTATCAGCAACCCTATCAAAACCAACAAAGGCCTCAGCCTATGCTAGCACAACAACCCCCAGCTCCAGCTAATGTGATTCCGGTAAAGTATGCTGTTGCAGAAGAAAACCTGAATAGAGCTATAGTCCCTGTAACACCATTGCTTTCTGAAAGTGACCCTAGTGACCATAGCTTTGATTCTACACATGTCGATAGCCCCCATGCTTACCACATGCAATCTCCTGAACATGGTGAGTCTTACTATAGCGAAGAGCCAAACGAACCTAGTTGGGAGTCAGATTACTCAAACGTCATGTATACAAACCCCAATCCAAAGCCTCAACCTAGGCAGGTAAGACCCCCATTCCCTAGAGGACCATGCTACAGATGTCAGGGGATCACCTCATTCGTGATTGTCCCTTACCTCCACCTACACAACCCCAGTCAGTGACAATTCAGGGCTTTTGCCAAGAATGTGGAAAGGAGCATCTCTTACGAGATTGCCCTAAGAATCCTAATAATATGCCAAAAATCACTCCTATTAATGTTATTGGGTTGGTGGTAGACTCCACAGTAAGTGTGACGTCCACTGCACCAGTACAGGTCGTGACTAGAGCTCAGGCATTGTAGCAGAACCAAGGAGTAGACCAGGATAAGAACCCAGAGGCTAGTGAACCCGAGAGCGTGACAAAGAAAAGGACTAGAGCGTGGAAAGATAGTCGGGAAAGAATGAAAAGACAATGGGCTAAAAAGATGAGTGAACTTGAGGAAAGCATAAGAGAAACCAAATCCAGGATAACTGAACTCACATCTCAAACTCCCTCTCACACTATCCCACCACCACCATTCCCATCGCCATCCGACCCGCCACCTTCCAACCCACCTCATATGATTCCACCACCCCCTAGAGTAGGATCAATATTAGCTGATCCCACTCCTGAAGATATAGACATGATGCTTAAAGCATATCAGGCCAGAATCCAAGAAGGGCCAAATGTCACGGATCATGACAAGTGTTACCCTAGAGCTGACCTAGAGATAGAAAGAACCAAGCTTTGCACGAAAATGGTCGCATTGGCTCAGACTATGTTTGAAGCCAGTCGCCTTTTCAATTACTCGGGCTCAGCCAAGACGCAATTACACTTGGATGGACTTCTAGAGAAGTTAGAGGGCATAATTGCAAGATCTGCCAAGGAAGAAGAAAATCAAGAAAGAGATAACGCAAGCAAAAATATGACCCATCCCCCACCGAAAGCTTATGTGCCCAATTCCACCGAACCAGACAACCCCCCCTCCCTAGAAAGAATAGAGAAGCTGACTGCACAATCAGAAAAGGAACCAGCCTCTCAACACAAGGATAAGGAAAGTGAAAGAGTAAGCATTCCTGCTCAAGAAGCCTATGTGCCTGAAGCCTATGTGCCTAACTCTACGGAGCCAGACACATCATCTTCTATGAATCGGTTCACACCAGAATTCCTACGCGAGATTCAAGAACACAAATGGGCTGAGGAAAGTGAAGTCCCTCCTCCCATTGAACTTGTGGATGAGGCACATGACCAATTCCCACAAGACATCCCATCCATTTATGGAGAGCAGGAGAGTACCCAATCTCAAGAAAGATTAGACTTCGAGTCTAATTCTTTACAAGAACTACCCCATTTCATAGGCCCATGGGAAGCAAGGTCCACCTGTATGAGAGCACCTACAGTCATGGTAAGAAACGAAGATTCATTCATACCTAGGAACACAGAGGTAGTGAAGAACACCAAAGTGCAGTGCAATCTCACTTTGGAAGAGCTGCTTAAGGTTAGACCAGAAGTGTGGAAACATGTAGCCAAACAAGTACCAGAGATAGCAAAACCTTGTTCCCAGGTAGGATCACATAGGACAGTGCCAGAGATACCCTTGGATAAGATAGGAGACATGTGTGAAGGTGAAGAAGGGAACACCTATCTTCCCATTACCTACCAGGGGTACACCACCAAGGCAATTTTGCACTCAGGTGCAGGAGTTGCAATTGCCACCACTTCCCTATGGAAGCGTTGGGGCAAGCCAGCACTCAGGCCAACGAGAATGAAATTGCAGATGGCCGATGGTCATATTGAGAGACCCTTAGGATTGCTAGAAGGAATAACTCTCATCACTTGTGGTGTCGAGTTTGAGCATACATTTGCTATATGTGACTTCAGCAAAAATCATGCCTATGAGATGATTTTGGGAAGACCATTTATGCGACAGTTGCAAGTGGTACAGGACTGGGGAACCAATTCTTTGTACCTGCAGCACTTAGGTGTTACGACCAAAGTCAATCTTAAAGATTAATCTCATAGAGATGTACCTCCTATCCAATGGAATCCCATCCATAGAGCCAAAGATGATACGGAATCGGTGCATTCCATAGGGTCAGGATCCTCTTGGATGCATGAAGACACCCACTTATGGATGTGCAAAATAGCAGTAGACGAAGAGAAGAGAGAAAAAGCGAGAGAGGTAGGTGCAAAAGAAACCCATAGATCAATCCAAGACCTAGCCTACGCACCTGTAGTTTTTCCAGACGAAGAATTTGAACCTCACGGCTGGGCAGAAATTTTAGCAACCATGGATGTAGCCATCAATGAGGAACAATGGACACCTCACTGTGATGAGGATGGCTATGCCATTTCAATCTTCTCCATAGAGCCAATCATGGGAGAGGCAGTTCTAGAAGAATGCGAACCTAGCCTTGATGCATTTGAGGATGCAAGTGACTCCGATCTAGAGTCAATCATTATGGACCCACCATTTGCATCAGATGAAGAATACTTCCATGAAGTAGAATTTCAACCCCAGAGGCATGGAGAGCTTACAAATGATGTAAGATTAGCCACACATGTGACCCCGAAGGAAGAAGGAAAGAAACAAAAGAAGAGAGAAGTCTCACCAGAAGAGGAAGAATCTTTGTTTGAGGTCCCGGAAAATTTTAAGAAGTATGAGATAGACGACAGGAGAGTCATGATAAGAATGCCTAAACGAGAGGCACAATCAGGAGAGGCCTATGATAACAAAGAAACCACCAAGAAAATAGTAGTGGCCCTAGAAGAAGGAGAGGAGAAATGCACGTACATAGGCCATGACCTAACAGAGGAAGAAGAGCATGCGTTAATAGCCTTGCTAAGAGAATACAGAGATGTATTCGCTTGGAGTTACAAGGATTTGAAAGGTGTTGACCCTGATATATGCTCACACACTATCCCCATGACCTCAGATGCTAAACCCTCTAAGCAGAAGCCCTATACATATAACGATAATTACGCTGCCAAGATCAAAGAGGAGATAGATAGACTGGTTGAAGCTGGATTTATCTATGAAATTGAGCACACTGAGTGGGTATCCCCCATCGTAGTGGTGCCCAAGAAGAATGGCAAGCTGCGTGTATGCATTAACTTGAAGAAGGTTAATGCAGCCACGATTCGAGATAACTATCCGCTTCCCATCACAGAGCATCTCTTAGAAAGAGTAGCAGGCAAGGAAGTGTACAGCTTCCTCGATGGGTTTTCGGGCTACAATCAAGTCGCCATTGCTCCAGAAGATCAGCATAAGACAGCTTTTGCCACAGAGTGGGGTATATTTGCCTTTCGTGTAATGCCATTTGGGCTTACCAATGCACCAGCTACCTTCCAGAGACTAATGTGCCATGTGTTTAAGGAGTTCCTGAGGAAGAATTTAGAGGTCTATGTTGATGATCTTTGTGCTCATTCCAACATTAGACAAACCCATATCCTTGAGCTCAGACAAATCTTTGACAAATGTAGAGAATATCAAGTCTGCCTAAACCCCGAAAAATGTGTTTTCATGGTCAGGCAAGGCAAGATTTTAGGGCACATAGTGTCAAAGAATGGCATATCTACTGATGAAGAGAAAGTGAGAGCTATAGCAGAGCTACCTAGGCCAAAGAATGTCAAGGAAGTACAAGCTTTCATGGGGCATTGTGGTTATTACCGACGATTTATACACATGTATGCTGTCATTGCAAAGCCCATGTACGGACTCCTGACTAACTTTGAGTGGACGGATGAATGTGAGAATTCCTTCCAGGAGCTTAAACGAAGATTATGTTCAGCACCAATCTTGACCACACCAGATTGGAATAAGCCATTCCATGTTCACGTGGATGCATCCAATTACGCCATTGGATGTGTGCTTGCACAACCTACTGGTGAAGGTAACATGGATCTTCCAATTGCCTATGCCAGTAGACAATTGAATGCAGCTGAACGGAATTACACCACTACTGAGAGAGAAGGCTTAGGCATGGTATATGCAGTTAAGAAATTTAGACACTATTTGCTTGCAAATAAGTTTAAATTTTTAAGTGATCATCAGGCATTGCTATACCTCGTAAACAAGCCATGCAATACAAGAAGATTAGTGAGATGGTTTCTCTTGTTAATGGAATATGATTTTGAGGTTGTGGTAAGAAAAGGGAGGACTCATTTAAGAGCAGATCATCTCTGTAGGCTCACATCGGGAGAAGCCCCACAAGGAGTATCAGATGACCTTCCTGATGCTTACTTGTTTAATTTGGAAGTTGTACCGCAGTGGGCTAAGCCATTGGTACCAGTATTGACATACGGGCCTAACCATCCTGTAGTAAACACACAGAATAGAGAGGTTGTGAAAGCCCAAAAGTACCACATCATGGCAAGAAGCATGTACAAGCACACAGATCAAGGAATCTTGGCTTGTTGTGTGGAAGAGGACGAGTACAATAAATGGTTGCATTTAGCACATGTAGGTGCGTTAGAGCAACACTACTCAAAGCAACGAACCTTACAGACACTAAGGAGACTCGGAGTACATTGGCCAACTATGGAAGCTGATGTCCAAAGGTTGTGCAAGGAATGCCCAATCTGTTGCACTAAACCACCTGTGGAACACGCCACTCTTTATCAAGTATCCATAGTGCCAGATTGGAGTGAACCTCTAGTATCCTTCCTGAGGACGAAAACATTCCCTCCAGACATGACTCTGGCTAGGAAAAGGAGTTTAGAACAAGAAGCCCTGGATTACTCACTCATTGGTGATAATCTATACAAGCGTGGTAAAGATGGTTACCTGAGGCTATGTGTCCATGAAAGTGAATATCTTAAGATCTTGGAAACTGCTCACCAAGGTGTAGCAGGAGGACACTTTGGACCAGATCGGGTGATCAAGGCAATACTATTTGCGGGCTTCTAGTGGCCGACCCTTCACATGGATGCACATACCTATGTGAAACGATGTGATGTCTGTTAGAGAACTCAGTATCCTATACGTAAAGATGAGATGCCACTGAAACCTATGATGGGTGGACGTGCATTCTCTAACTGGGGAATAGACTTCGTAGGTCCTATTAATCCCCCAGCTAAGGGTTCCCATGCAGAATATATCATTGTTGCAACAGACTATCTAACTAAGTGGGTAGAGGTAAAAGCCACAACGAAGAACGATGCTCAAACAACTGCTAAATTCTTGTTTGAAAATGTATTCACTAGATACGGGCTACCTATAGAGCTAGTTAGTGATAGAGGTACTCATTTCTTAAATGAAGTTATTGAAAATCTGCTCCAAGCATTCTTGGTAGTACATAAGAAGTCTACCCCCTATCACCCTCAAGCAAATGGCCAGGCTGAGAGCACCAACAAGATCTTATGCAGTGTATTGACGAAATTAGTGAACAACAAACGCTCTGATTGGGACAAACAGCTACACCACGCTGTTTGGGCTTACCGAGTCGCCTACAAAACGGTACTCCAAGCCACTCCCTTTCAAATGGTGTTTGGTCAAAATGCTGTGCTACCTTTAGACTTTTTGATACCTACATTGAAAGTGGCACAAGAGCATGAATGGACGGGTCATGAACTCTCCTCTAGACTTTTTGACCTTGAACGATTAGGAGAAACAAGACTGAGAGCAGCTGCAGGGATATATGCAGCAAAGAAGAGACAGAAGGCATACTTTGATGCCCATGTGAAGGATAAGGGCTTGAAAGCAGGAGATCTAGTTTTAGTCTACACATTGAAACAACATGCAAGGAAGCTAGAAAAGAGAGGCTACGGACCTATGATCATCATTAGGATCTCCACGAGTGGAGCAGTACAACTAGCCACTTTAGAGAGTGATGTTCTCCCCAACTATACTAGCGGATGCAGAGTCAAGTTGTATCAGGAACCCCTCACGGAGGAAATGCTAAGTCGACTCAACACTGCTAAGAAACGCAAAGAGGAAGAAAAGCGAATTCGAGAAGAAGCTCAAGCAGAAGCCCTCGAGCGCATCCGGAGAATGAAATTACGAAGACAAGGTAGAGAGCACCCTAGGCAAGATGCATATGCAGATCAAGGATATGACGTGGCTATGTGTGAAGTTTCAGGTGTTAGCTCACATAGGATAACTGATCGACGTCCTTTCATAACCTTAGATATAGGACAAGGAAACAGTGCAAGGACTGTAAGAGCCTTGATTGACTCAGGTGCAGCCACTAGTGCTGTTAAATTGTCTTACTGTCTAGAGTTGCAATTAACTATCAATCATGTGGAAGCATATCTCATAGGATTGGGAGGCGTGGAAACCCCTTGCATGGGCGAGGTGGAACTTCCCCTCTATATTCATGATGAGGCAATGACAGTTAAAGTACTAGTATGTCAGGACGAGGACCTCACGGAACCCCTTGTCTTGGGTCAAGACTGGATCTATGACCAAGCAGTCAACTTAAACCTAAGAAGTGGACTTCTTCAGGTATGGGTGAATCAGACTAGAATTACAATTGAGTTAAATAATGGAGCACTCAAGGAACTAGAAAAGACACGGACTCCTGGTCCCTCCAGGGGTACACATGAAGTTGACCATGCTGTTCTTGTCCAAGGCTATGTGATGCAGAAGAATGAAGATCTCAAAAAAGGAGTCAGAACCACAATGGAACTCCCTTCTTTTCCAAAGACCAGAAGGAGGCAGCAACTAAGGGCAGATCAATCACTGAAGACTCTCCAAGCGAGAGACCAAAAGAACGCGCGAAGCAGAACAACTCAGCCGATGAGACAAATGTGGGTGCGAAAAGACGAGCTGCCGACCGTAACTAAGTCGCAACAACGGTCTCCACTTCCTATTAGTAATCAACGACCTGATGCTAATAAGAGGACTCCTAAAACCTCTGTTGAGAAAGTGAAATCCATTTGGGTACCCAAGAAGTCGATGAAGGCTGACCCACAATCAAGACAAATTTGGGTGCCCAAGGCTTGCTTGCAGGCTCAACTAGTCCTACACAATTCACATCTTACACGACATAGTTCACTCGCTCAAGCAGCCGCCACCCACTCTTGTCTGATACACTCGAACACACTGTGGCCTAGAAGCACACACAGACTCACTCGTAAATGGGTCCCAATGACACAACAACTCCCAGTAGAATTACTCATGCAACCCTCCCGAATCTCCACAAAACCAAGACCAAAAGCCATTCATGGTGTTTGGCAACCTAAGACTTGTAAAAAAACCCCCTACCCCAATCTGTGAATTCATCTCCACCTACTAACTGCATTAGTCAGACAGTGCATCTTTCCATCTAGCTCCTAGGACTATTCAGGCATTAACTACACACACTGTCATCGTGCACTTACTAACCACTGACTCATCATCTACCTCATGTTAATGTTGTAACAGGGACAACAACGGGTTTATTCTGTCCATTACAATGTTAACACCTGGTTCTATATTCTCACAGAACCAACAAGCAAGCAGGGCCATGGCAGAAGCCGGAGGTGCCAGTTCTCAAGCCGGATCCAGTGCACAGATTGTGGATATAGAAACACTCCTCCTCGAACCACATCTCACCAAAAGACCGCAAGAACTTCAAGCTGTGCATGTGCTCCCAATTCAGGATCCTCCTCAGGGACACACCTCTCAGGTGGGCAAACACGCTCATTGGTTCAGTGACGTTGCAGGACCATTGGGTGATGGAACCTATTTTTGGGAAGCTGAATTGGAGTTTAATGGTAAATGGGGACGCTACCATTTTTTCACGCGCGAGTTTGAGAGCTATCAGAATGCCGAAGTCATGCGTTCAGTATGGACCAAAGCCGGCTTGGACAGTTACTTCAAGGCCCACTTACCAAAGCTGGATTTCTTACGTTGTTCTTATCTTATCAGTACCATCACTCCGAGCAGGGCCAAGGGAGGCGACAGAACCTTTGTGTTACCCTCACTGTTGCCGGGCCATGAACTTAAAAGATTCAAGCTGACCCTCAATCTGGTACGAGAAGCATTGGGCATGTATGGTATGCACATCCCCACTGAAAAGGAAACAATGGTTCTAGGCAGAATGAAACATAAAGATCTCAATAAGCTGAAGGATATGGTAGCAATGACACCGACCATCGCTCTGCACCTACGGACCGTCATGCAGCATTTTGCTTTCCCCGCCTAGGAAAGATTCACCATGCCCCCAAAGAAAATATGGTTTAGCTTGTATCTGGCAGAGACAGAAAGCCTCCCCATCAACATACCACATTGGATCATAGATCAGATTCACCTAGCCCATCAACGGTGGAACAAGAAGTAGAAAAATGTGCTTCACGGATGTTGTGCTCTAACCAAGATAATCTACCGATGTCTTGCCTATGACGTGCCTATTCAGCAGGCACTCGTATGGCCCCGGGCCCAGGAATTCCAGAGACGGCTATCAGCGGCAGGTCCCCCATCAAAGAAGATGAGAGGGGGAGTCCAATTACCCTGCGCTCAACCAAGGGGAGCCACCACTACACCAGAAATTACCCCTCCCCAGACACGACGCATTAGGCCATTCACCATTCGGCTACCAAGACCAAGTACAGAGGGACCCAATCTGGTATTTCCACCCGTCCCATCAGATTTGGAATTTCCACAGGGCTTTACTCTCAATGATCTTACTGATGAAGAAGTGGCTAGACTAATCTACGACTCTAATCTCGAGACGGAAACAGAGCGAGCTCAGGAACCACAACCCCATACAGCAACATCAGCCCCCACCCGACCAGAAGTGGTAGAAGTCGACGTAGATGAACAAGAGACCGAACAAGAGGAAGAAGCCTACGAAGAACAAGAGTATGATGAATTTTCAGAGTTGGCAAGTGCCCCTGCGTATTCGGCACAAATAAAAAGACTGTATCGAACCATGCAGCTACTTCAAGAACAGCATAAAATGTCACTGGAAGCGGGCAAGAAACTCATGAACCAATTGCTGGCTGAGGAAGGCGTGGATGACATGTTCATCGAGTCCATAAACCTACACGCCGATGCAGTAGGATTGGATGAGGCCATTCATGAGGCAATGGCCTACATCCACCGATTCGAGAAAAGAGTTCCCGCCCGTCCCATGAGGTCTAGAGAACAAATTCATGTCAATGTATCAGCATCAGGAGAGACAACGCAAGCAGACGAACATCAGGAAGCACCACTGTCACCACCCTCCCCACCTCTCACTACACAACTCACTCCACCACATGACACTATCACCACCACGTCCACTACCACCTCAATCTTCATGGGAATTCCACTCTCTCTGGGAATCCAATTTGGGGGAGTGACCACGCCCACTTTCACCACTCTCTTCACTAACGTCACATCCACCCCACCCACGATCCCCATCTACACGGTCACTCAAACATTTGACACTATGGAAACATCTCCTGCCACTGCACCGCTCCCTCCCCCCATGCCACCTCCATCTCCCATACCCCCTCCACCCACATCTCCACTTGCATCCACATCATTCACAACTCCCTTCCCCGCCTCCATTCCCCCCGCATCTTCACCCCTCCCTGCATCATTTAATGTAAATAGTATATTTCTAGCATTAAATCAATGTGTATATCAGCTTTAGAATGAGTACAGAGCTCTGGACGGCCGGTATCAACAACTGACAACAAATCACCAGAACTTACAAAGGCAATTTAAAATTCTTGAAGAAGAAAATGCATATGTAAATCAACATTATACAACGCTTGAGCAGGCTCACCAAACACTACTAGAGGCACCCTAACCATCGAAAGAATCAGGCGTCAAACAATTAGAAGCCTTGCTCGAAGTATACCAGGCCGATAACCTACGAGTCAGAAATAACTTGGCGCTACTCAGGAAACATATGGCCACAGCACTGGAAGAGAACAAGAGACTGCAAAAACAAAATGAAGAGAATCTGGAAGCGGCAATGGAAGGCTCTCCCCACGAGATAGATCCAGAGCAGTTCAAAGCAGTTCCCACGGAGACGATGAAAACCATTTTGGAAAGCTATGCAGATCTTCTGGAAGCCCATGATGACTTGGAAAGAGAACGTGACACACTACAGAGCAGACTTAAGGAACACGAAGAACAACCGAAGAGTGCTCCATCAACCTCTACCTCAGACCAAGTAAAGGCCTTAACTGAGCAGGTAGCAGAATTACAAAAGAGGCTACTGACATACGAGAGGCAGCCCTCTCCCGTAATAGAACCAGAGCCAGAAGAGTTGGTCCCTATTGAGGTAGATGATTCGTACGAAGAACCGTATGTTCCTATGCCAATGCCGAGCGGGCAACGAACCTCAGAGGGACTAGACACCTTGGAAGTGGAAGCACCCAAGTGGCTTCAGACACTGGAAAGGATAGCGAACACCCACGAAGAACGGGTGGCCATTCAGATCCAATCACTAGCGAACCTAGAAGAAACTGTCATAAAGTCAGAATATTTTAGAAGCATGTCTCATCATAGATGGATCGGCACCAATAATGACCAATATGTGCCATACTGCATACTTTTGGCCGATTACAACGCCGAGATTCAACGACGATGCGGCAAGCCTCCAACATTTGCTACACAATTTGGTCCAGATGATATACCGGAAAGTGCTAAGCGTGGGTCCATCCATCAACCCACCTGGAGAATCAGGCTTTTGGAAACATATCCTGAAATGGTCCGAACCTGGAATAATATGCCATTGTTTATTAAATATAATCCTTGTTACATTCCAGTTCTTTGACGACGCACCTGGCCGGAATTCACTATTACCGTCAGAGACATCAAAGCCTGCGCAAAATGGTTAAATTACGTTTATCTAGCACCTCCACGAGGACCCCCCATGGTGAACTACATGATTTCTACAATCCTTCACTGGAGCATTCGGCTACGCAATAATCCCGATGTGATGGCCCAGATGTGTATGAAAATATTTGAATTAATGCTGATCACTTTCAGGACGTTTAAGAACATTAAGGACCCTCACTTCTCAGGAGCAGGCTTCGTGACAGGAAACCAGGATCTGGTGTACGATATGAGTACCACCCCATCAATTGAAGTAATATATGCTTGGCACACCAGAATCAAGTACCTCCCAGCCTGCTTTAAACAGACATTTGAGGAGATGTTCATCACAGGATTCTGGGAATATCACTCCGAAATCTTTATACCCAGGCCATCACATCTCCTCCAATTATTTGTTGTGGAGAGAACTATTCATTCAGAACAATTGAGGGTGCCTCATCTGGATGTTCCCGGACCTGTGAATTGGGATGATTTGCTCACAGATCTAGCACGCGGCTTACGACTCGAAGAACACCACCTAGCCTCCGATGTCGTCCAATATTATGTTCAAAAATCCTCTAGACAAGGGTCTGTCAGGGGCGACAGACGCGAGAGTGGGGGGGGTGTTGGCAGCAGTTAGGGAACCGAAGGAGCCACAAGACGAAGAGAGTCAGAGCGAAGGGACAGCACAAGCAGACATGGCAGTCAAAGAAGATCTGGCAAGTAGGCCAATAATTTTCTTCATGAAGAAGCAAGTACGAGCATTCACGCAGATCTAGCACTAAGGCAACCTTTAATTTTTCAAAACCCTTACACCAATTGAAAGTGATTCTCATCACTAACAACCCCTGTAAATACCATGTTCACCTTTTTGTGGCTCCATTTTGTGCAAGCCGAGGAGTCCTCGAGCTTGAGGAGCCTTAGAAGTAGTTGCTTACCAATTTCCGTATTTTTTAGATCTCATTTGAGTCGTCAAATAAGCCCTGGAACCTAATTTTTAACTAGGCCGGACACTAGGTCTCGACAGGGCCAAAGCTAGTCAAAAACTATAAAAGGAGCTAGAGAGCTCATTTTTGAGGTTAGATTGTAATTGAAACGAACTTGTAAGAGCTTTTTGAAAGTAATCTAAGAACTCCATTGCTTCTCACTCTTTGTCTTGCCGTGTGTGCGCGTGTGTGTGTATGTGTGTGCATGCTTGTGTGCTTCTCACTCACGCACTTGTGCCTCCACTTGCTCGAGGTCTTCATACCATCCTCACGTCTTCCCGGATTGACATTAAAGGAGGTGCTACTCATCACTGAGCTACACATATGCATACACACAAGCATGCATATGCATACAAGCATGCATATGCATACAGACATACATGCATATGCATACACACATACATGCATATGCATACAAGCATGCATATTCATACACACATGCATACACACTTGCATATGCATACACACATGCATATGCATACACACATACAAGCATGCATATGCATACACACATGCATAGGCATACACACATGAATGTGTGTATGCATATGCATGCTTGTATGTGTGTATGCATACACACATGCATATGCATACACACATGCATATGCATACACACATGCATACACACATGCATACACACATGCATATGCATACACACATTCAAGCATGCATATGAATACACACATGCATACACACATGCATATGCATACACACAAATGCATATGCATACACACATACACATACATACACAATGCATATGCATACACACAAATGCATTACATACACACAAATGCATATGCATACACACAAATGCATATGCATACACACAAATGCATATGCATACACACATGCACACATACATACACATACACAATGCATATGCATACACACAAATGCATATGCATACACATAAATGCATATGCATACACACATACACAATGCATATGCATACAAACAAATTCATATGAATACACACAAATGCATATGCATACACACAAATGCATATGCATACACACAAATGCATATGCATACACACATACACACATACACACATACACACACATACACTTGATTCCTATATGGAAGTGCTTTGTCACACTCTTGTACATCTTTCATTTATGGAATATACAACTTTTTGTACATGATTCATGGTTCATTTTTGCTCATATAAAATCATGTTTTTGTTGTCATTAGAGTACATAAGACATGTACTCGGTTTAGAGTTGGGCAGAGTGTATTGTCTTTTGCTAAACAACATCATGTTGTAGCACTAGACAACACACTTTGCCCCAAAAAAAATTGTGCAGATATGGTCGTCAGTATAAGCGTCGGTACGCCCAGTATAGGCATCGGTATATGCGTCGGTATGCCCATCAGAGGCATCGGTATGAGCATTGGTATACACGCCGGTAATACCAATGTTCATACCATTGCATATACCGACGTTTATACCGATGTTTATACCAATGACTATACTGGCATTTTGTTTCGGATGCCTATACCGACCCCAACACTGACGTTGCCACAACATTACGCCCGTTCAATTTCCTTGGTAGCAGCCTCAATGTACCCTCGATGTGTTGTAGTGAGCCAAAGAGTTGATATGAGGTACCTACTCATGATGGCCTGATGAGTAGAGGGACCTTAGAGAGAACTCTAGATGGTGACTAGGCAAGGGCTATAAATAGGCTAGGAGGTGACTCCCACGCATGTCATTCTCCACTTCTCACATTTGCCATCAAAGCCTAGGGAGAAAGACCTTGGGGACATGGAAGAAAGAGCTTCTCCTTTGGTGACCTTTGGAAGGATTCGATGCTAATTATGGGCATCATCATCTTCATGAGTGAACAAAAAAAACGTGAGCAGCCATGGAGTCGGGGTTTGTGTGGAGCTCGAAGTGGGAGTAGTCTCGGTGAGTGGTTCGAAAGGATTGCGCGAGTCAAAAGGAATCTCAATCGGCAAAAAAGATGAGCTACGCAAATCACCTAAGTAGGTACATCATAACTATACTTGACACAGTAATTTGCTGCAACAAAGAGGCTTTGAACCCACAAACTCTACTCAAGAGGCAAGAGTTCTAGCCACTATGCCACATTGAGTTGATGATGTTCAACTGCGCATGGTGAACAAAGAGATAAGGCAAGAGAGATGGAGGGATTTCCATTTACTTTTAGTGTTTTTCCATAGAGATTGGGGACATCAAAACTGAGTCAGAAAAAGCATGCAAATCTGGCGGTAGTGATCCCTCTTGGGATAAAGCAACCCAAGTAGCCGAGTACCACTCAAGTAGCGAAAGATGCACTTAACCGCCTTCCAATGCGTGACTCCTGGGCAATGCATAAACCTGCTCATCTGTGAGACAGCAAACTGAATATCTGGCTGAGTAATGCATTGGCAATAGGCTTATAGTCTTCAAGGCCAAAACGCTGCAATAATGTGTCAATATACTTCGTTTGACACAAAGCCATTCCACCATCAACTTGCATAAACTGAATGCCCAAATAGTGATGTGAATGCCCCACTTCAGACATCTCAAATGAGGCATGCAAATCAGCCTTGAAATCAGCAATATGCTTCTCAATAGGACCAGTGAGCAGCATGTCGTCAACATAGACAACAATGATCAGAAGCACATCATTAGCACACTTAACATATAAGGTGCCTTCAGTTGAACTGTTCTCAAAACCATGTGCAACCATATAGGCATGTATCTTCTCATACCAAGCACGTGGTGCTTGCTTTAAACCATATAATGCCTTCTTTAACCTGCACACCTGGTTTTCATGCCCTTTCTCCACAAAGCAAGGGGGGTGATAAACATACACTTCTTCATGCAAGTCACCATTCAGAAATGCTGTTTTAATTTCCAACTGATGTACATTCCAACCATGATGGGCTGCAAGTGCACAAATGTGCCAACCAGTAGTCATACGGCATGTAGGTGCAAAGGTCTCATCAAAATCAATGCCTCTTTCCTGCGCATAACCCTTTGCAACAAGCCTAGCCTTATACCTGTCAACTGTACCATTAGGTTTACGCTTCAGCTTGTATACCCACTTAGTGCCAATGGCCTTCTTGGCAAGAGGCAAGTCACATAAAGACCATGTACTATTCTTAATTATAGCATCATATTCAAATTGCATAGCAACCATCCAATTTTCTGAATTTTGTGCTTCATCAAAAGAAACAGGCTCATTCTCATCACAAAGACTAGACGCATCCATAGCATAGCAATCTGATGCAAAGGAGGCACTATGAGAGCCTGAACAAGTACGATATGACAGAGGTGCATCTAATTTGCTATCACGCAAAGTCTTCACTAGCCATTTTGGCATAGTTTTTGCCTACTCAATATCAGCACTACAATGTCCACCTGTAAAAAGAGGCATCAAAGTATCATACATGTCTTTGGAGCTAAAAGATGTCTCCTTAGTACATGAAAGCAATGGCTGAATAGCATCTTCCACAAAGACAACATCACGGCTAACCAGAATGCGTTTAGTCTATGGATGATACAGAAGATAGCCTTTACTTTCAGAACTGTACCCAACAAAAATACATTGTACTGCCTTATCATCTAATTTTCTGCGATGTTGTTGAGACACTAGTGCATATGCCAAACAACCAAAAACACGCAAATGAGCAACAGATGGCTTGCGGTCATGCCAAGCCTCATATGGAGTGATAGACTGCAGCGCTTTAGTGGGACACCTATTCAGTACATATGCTGCACACATGATAGCCTCAAGCCAGAAACTATGTGGTAAAGCCTGACTTTTGACCATGCACCTCGCCATCTCCATGAGTGACCTATTCTTTCTTTCAGCAACTCCATTCTGTTGAGGTGTATAAGACATTGTACACTGGTGTTTTATCCCACGTTCAGCCAGAAATGCATTAAAATCAGAAGACATATATTCCCTCCTCGATTTCAGATTTCTGCAGGCATAGCAAACTACCAAAATTTAGATTACCAAAGCATGCATGCCAAAGCTTTGCATCATTTCAGATTTCTACAGGCATAGCAAACTACCAAAATTTAGATTACCAAAGCGTGCATGCCAAAGCTTTGCATCTGACATAGCGTGAGAATCATTTATTGCACATGCCAAATCATTTTTAGATCTTTCATAGTCTATGAGCTTATACAGCCCACGACATAAAATGCCAGAATCAATAATAACATTGCCATTTGACAGATCATGAACTGTACATCTGTCATCAACAAATCTCACAACCAAGCCAATCTTGGCTAATGCAGAAACTGATAACAAATTCTTCTTGATCCCTGGCAGAAATCAAGAATCTGAGAGAGTGAAAGAACTACCATCAACAGTAGTCAAAATGATCTTACCAAATCCCATAAGACGATAAGAGGAGTTGTTGGTGCATGTAACAGTAGTCTGTAGGGGCAGGCTCGAGTGAAGAGAAGAAACTGCGCTGCGAGGTAATATGTTTGGTCTCCCCATTGTCAAAGTACCAAACATATGAGTCTACTGCAGCCATGCACTTCTCATGAGAAGATGGGTCAAAACTGCAAACAGTAGTGAACGCCCATTCTTCTTCCTGCACAAGATTAGCAGACTCCGTTTTTGGTGTAGAGGCTTCTGCAACAACCATTCCAGCCTCTTTCTTCTTCGCCTCTTTTGCAGCCAGTTTTGGACAGTTCTTTATGATATGATCATTCCCTTTACAGTACTTACAAAACAATTTCTGCTTTTTTGATTTTTTTCTCATCTTTGTCTTGGTTCTTCGAATGTGCAGAATTTGTAGATTTCTGCTTACTAGTAGAAGAACTCCATTTTCCTTTGCCCTTCTGACTAGCCAAGAAAGCTTGATCTACAACACGCATAATGGACTTTTTCTGCCTCGACTGATCTTCCTGCAACAGAATAGAGACTAACTCCTCAAATGACAAGGCATTTGGATTGCCTTTCATCATCAACCGAAGAGTAGAATCAAAACTCTCATATGAATCAGAAAGACCATTCAGAACGGTCTGCACAAGTGAGCTATCTGGTATAACCTCATCAGCAGAAATCAATTGTTCCTTCAAGTCTTTGATCTTTGTTAGGAAACTGTCCATAGGATCACCTTCATTCATGTGCTCACTCTCCAACTGTTTTCGGAGGTAAGCAACACGAGCCTCATTCCTGGCTTGGTACAATGTGGTAAGTGTATCCCAAGCATCCTTAGTTGTTCTGCAAGAGTGAATATGAGGAATAATGGCAGGTTTGACAGACAAAGCTATCAATGCATGTGCTTGGGCATCTCTGCCATCGCAACAAATTTGCTTTGCAGTAGGTGTAGCAGAAAGAGTAGCACAAAGAAGAATCTGCACAATATCATCTTCAACACCATCTTCATCAGCTCCAGCACCTGTATTCGTAGTACCTATTGTTACATGTGTAACAAGACATCTTTCAACACCCTGCACAATGTTCCATAATCCTTTTGCAGCTAATACATGTCACATCATATAAGCCCATAATGGGTAGTTGGTGCCATCCAACTTATCCTCAACAGCCAACTACGGAATACATCACTGCTTTCAGCCATGGCCGGTGACTAAAATACCTTGATGCAGAAAATTGACTGTATCTCAAAAAGTTGAACGCAACTGCCCAGACGAGTTCTGCTAAACCTGTAGCAGACTTCGAGACGCTTATACTGGCGAATAGAAACAAGTATATACCTTTGGCACAAAAAGACAAAATAGCCTACACAAGCACTACGATAGTGCATTCGGAGGTCGAAACGAGCTCAGATTGCGATTTTGGCACCACAGATCGAAGCTGTTTTGATCTCGAAAACACCCTGAGTATGCTCACCAAAATTTGTACGATTCTGAGATTGCAAACGGAGGAGTGTCGATGGCGCCCTAGATGAAGCGATGACCTGCTCTGATACCAATTGTTGGAGTTAGACGACTGCAGAAGCACACGAACAACACAAGGAAGAAGAAGAATCTTGGAGCACAACATAGAATATTGAATGTATTACTAGAGAATGTACAAAGATGCATTGCCCATTAGGGCAATAGGCATATATATAAGCCGAGGGAAAAAAACCTCCTAAAGAGGGAGAAAAGTGCCCCGGCGATCCTAGTGTGTTCACACACATCACTACCTAAATATATTAACATACGTGTCATCCTCGATCATCACATGTTGAGCTTGATATCTCAACACTTCCCCTCAAGCTCAACGCCATATCCTATAATCGAAGCATCTCCCTAAACTTCTTCAACTTCTCAGTTCCAAGTGCTTTGGTGAAAATATTTGCAACATGCTCATCTGTTCTCACATAAACAAGATCAATATCACCTGCTAATACCTTCTCTCTGATGAAGTGATAATGTATCTCGATATGCTTTGTTCTAGCATGGAAAATAGGGTTCCATGCTAAGTGTATGCTACTAAGATTATCACAATAGATAGTGATAGGCTTTTGCACTTCCACACCTAACTCTGCAAGTAACATCTTGAGCCATAATGCCTCACATGTTGCCATTGCAACACCTCTATACATAGCCTCTGTACTCGACAAAGCAATAGTGGGTTGATTCTTACTACTCCATGTAATAGTTGCACCTCCAAGTGAGAAAAGAAAGCCACTAGTAGATCTTCTATCTGGAGTACTACCAGGCCAATCTGCATCGGTGTATCCATGAATCTGCAAATCTACACCAACTTCATAAAACAATATATAATCCAAAGTAGCACTCACATAATGTAGAGTGGAACTTAGAGCATCCAAATGTGGCTTCTAGGGAACCTGCATAAACTGACTTTCAAGTCCAATAGTATAGCTTAAATAAGGCCTTGTAATTGTAAGATATATAAGACTTCCCACAATTTTTGTGTACATAGCATTTTCCAATGCTTCATCTAATGTAGTATCCAACTTCAAATTCTGATCTAATGGCATAGAAATTGGCTTACAACAAGGCATACCATATTTTTGCAACATATTCAAGGCATATTGCCTTTGTGACATCCATATACCTGTTTCTGTATGTATAAACTCAATACCCAAGAAATAGCGTAGAACACCAAGATCTTTCATGTCAAATTTTTGCATAAGAAGTTGTTTTACCTCTTTGATGCTTTCTTCATTATCGCCACCTACAATCAAATCATCAACATAAATGGCTACAATCATGATGCCATCATCAGCCTTCCTTGCATATAGTGAATGATCTGCATCACACATAGAAAACCCAATGCTGGTTAAGTAATCAGCAATTCTTGCATGCCATGCACGCGAAGCCTACTTCAGCCCATACAAAGTCTTTTGCAACCTGCAAACATATTCTGGATGCTTTGAATCTTCATATCCTTGTGGCTATCCATATATACTTCTTCCTTTAACTCACCATCTAGGAAAGCATTCTTCACATCCATCTAATGCAAAGTCCATCCTTTTGCTGTAGCTAATGCAACAAGTGTCCTAACAGTAGACATTTTAGCTACAGGGCTGAATGTTTCCTCATAATCAATCCCATATGTCTATGCATATCCTTTAGCTACCAATCATGCTTTATACCTGCTTATGCTACCATCAGCATTATGCTTTACCTTGTAAACCCATTTACAGCCTATGGGTTTCTGTCCTTGCAACAATGGAACCAGCTTCCATGTATCATTTCCATAAAGTGCAGCCATCTCCTCATCCATAGCCTTTTCCCAATCTGCAATTCCAATTGCATCTTCAAAGCAAGAAGTTTCAACATCTTGTATTACCTTTGTCATGTAGGCATAATGACGAACCATGTAACTATCATATGTAAATCGTTGCACTGAATTCCTCATCCTCCCAGTTCTTCTTGGTCCTGGGTCACTGCTCCTTGTATCATCTGCATGTGCCCTTCTTACTCCTGGAGTCTTCATAGAGGGAAATCCAAGTTTCTAATCAAGACTCTTTTCTGAACCGCTTGAATCTCCATCAAGGTCTTCAAAACATGCACATGTTTTATGACCAGCAGAAAGCTTTTCTTTACCTTTCTTGGATGTATTTGATGAATTTCCTGGACTAAAATTTCCACGTAATCTTCCATTCCATGGATTTGAGTTGGAAGTATTGCTTGGGGATGCATCTAGACCACTCAAAACTGAGATTCTGCACTTGATTTTTCAGCATTTTCTTTGTCATTTGGTTCAAGACGCACTCCTTCTTTGGCATCTGTATAGAAGCTTGACATTTCATCAAATACCACATCTCTGCTCACCTTTACCTATCCTGTGAGTGGGTTATAACATTTATATCCCTTTTGCTCAAGGGAGTATCCAATGAAGATACACTTTTTTGCTTTTGGATCAAGCTTTGTCCTCAGTTCATTTGGGACATGTACATATGCAATACAACCAAAAACTTTCAGATGTGATAAGTTTGGCTTTTTACCTGTAAACTTCTCTTCATGTGTAACTTGATGTACAACAGCAGTCGGAGTTTTGTTCATGATGTATACAACAGTATGCACAGCTTTTGCCAATAACAATGAGGCATATTCTTCTCAGCCATTAAGGCTCTTGCTATTTCTACAATACGTCTATTTTTGCATTCAGCAATGCCATTCTGTTGTGGTGTGTACCTGCATGAAAACTCACGCCCAATTCCATGATTTTTTTAGAAAATTGCTAAACTCATTTGACATGTATTCACCTCCTCCATCAAATCTTAATGTCTGAATGTACTTCCGTGTCTGCTTTTCCACCATAACTTTAAAATTCTGGAAGTGAGTGAACACCTCGCTCTTCTCTTTTATGAAATATACCCATACTTTGCGTGTATGGTTATCAATGAAAGTAACATAAAACCTACAACCACCCATAGATGTGGTCTTTGCTAGACCCCAAACATCTGTATGTACTACTTCTAGTACATTCTCACTAACATGCTTGTCATGTGGAAATGATGCTCTTGACTATTTACCAAATTGACATGTTGCGCATACCTTTTGCATTTTTGCAACTTTGAAATTTGGTAGTCCATGGACAATCTCCTTTGACTGCATCAGTTTCAGCCTTTGCAACTTTGCATGTCCAATCCGTTTGTGCCATATCTCTATATCTGCAATAACTCTTGCACCTTTTGCAAAAATGGTTGCATTCATTTCAGGAATCTTCACATTTAAGGTGAACATCCTACCCACTTTGTTTCCTTTGGCAACCAATCGTCCATCTTTCTTGTACTCTTCTACATATAATCCATCAACATTGAACCTGACTTGTAATCCCTGTTCAACCATTTGTCGAACAAAAACTAGATTCTAAGTTATATTTGGAACATGCAACACCTCAGCAAGATGTTTTACCTTCCCATCCTCCATAGAAAATGCTATGTTTCCTGTATGCTCAATAGAATGCAATGTATCATCACCTGTTTCAACATATCCAAGAACTAATATTTTTGGCAAACTATTAAACCATTCTGCATGACTAGTCATGTGATTCGAAGCACGTGAATCAACATACCAAACATTATCATTCAATTTTGAAACACCGGCAGACATCCTATTCATCATGTGATGTTGAATCATAAAGAACTTCTCAGAATCATCTGCACTTGTGGATGCATAATTGTTTTGCTGCCCTCTATTATTTTTATTCTTCAACCTACAATCACGTTCAAAGTGTCCACGTTTACCACAATTCCAACATCCTTTACTATCATTACCTGAATCATTTCTTTGGAAATTTTTGCGACCTCTTTGGCTCCCGCTGCCTTGAAATTGTCCTCTTCCTACTACATGATTGTGTTGTTGACCTTGGTCTTGGTTACAATTTCCTCTTCCACTTCCAAAACCTCTACCTCTGCCTCTTCCTCTGCCAGAGTAGAATACCTGCTCAGAACTCGGCTTTCCTTGGGAGTTTGAATCCTCACCAAGATTCTTTTCTTCAATAATCAGCATAGATACCAGATCAGAAAAATTCAGAATATTTTCCTTGGTCCGTATGGAAGTTCTGAACTGCTTATATGCAGCTCCTAAACCACGAAGGCACACTTCCACCTTATCATCATCATCTACATTCACACCAATAGATGCAAGTGACTCACATATGCTTTTGATTTTTAGAGTGTAGTCACTTACTGACATGCTCTTCTTTTCCAATGTATGCATCTCGTTCTTGAGTTGCAATTTCCCTGCCTTTGTATTAGTCTCATACAAGGTGACCAAACTGTTCCAAGCTTTTTTTGGAGTCTTGGCATCCTATATGTGTCCAATCATGCTATCTTGTATGCTAATAGATAGCCAATACATTACCTTTCGTGCTCCTTGATTCCATTCCTCATATGCTCTTAATTGGTCTGCAGTCCGATTCCTTTCTGGTAACTGTGGAGCATTTTCATTCTCTCCTTCGATGTACTTCCAATAGCCTTTTCCCATTAGGAAATTCGTCATTCTGAATCTCCAAGCATGGAAGTTGTTCTTGTCAAGCTTATCGCTCATAACCAAGTGTTTGCCATTTTTGCAACAATTCACAACACTGCAAAATGCTACAAGCAGCACTTCTGCTTGAACACTATCACACTATGATGTGATAGTTCCATCTCAGAAAAACACAATTGTCTTGTATCAAGAGTACATGGAATCGCTTGAAATTCTCAACTTGGAATATATGAGTGTCACCGAACACAACGCAAGTTACAATTTTTGAAACTGACTTGGTTTTTTTGTGGGCCTCACCTTGTGGGCTCGAAACAGAGTTCTTCTACCTTCATGCCGATTTTTGTAGCAAATCGAGGCCGTTTGTGAAATCACGTTTTCTCCATGCCTTGCCACATAGTTTCATCGTCACCTTCTCCATGAGCTCTCTACAGCTATGCTGGGTCTAATAGCATGTCACGAGGAAGGAGATAAGGAAGAGAGCTCACACACACACTCTCACTCTCAAGGAGAATCACACACATAGATCGAGGCAAGGAAGAATTGATCTTCTTCTTCTTCTATTACATAAAAGGAACGTACAAGAATGACCTAAAAACAAGAATACAACAAGTGCAATATATAAAGATCAATACATAAGGAAAAACCTAATGTCCGCGAATGAGAGATCTGGCAAGAAAAAAATGTTCTATCACCCTTGGTAGATAAATCTAATAAAGCTCAATGAAGTATCCCTGACATATACTGGCATGACCACTATATATGTCAAAGAAACGAAAAACTAGTACGTGTCATCATGGTCATCACATGTTGAGCTTGACATCTCAACAAAACTAACTATCCTACCAAGCTTGATCTTAGGCCAAAATATTATTAAATTAGGATTATGGCAAAGGATCTTCCTAAAATTACTTTCAAGACTAGATATGGTAACTACCAACCCTTGATGATGCCGTTTGTTCTTAGCAATGCTCCTACCACACTCCTTATCTACGGTAGTTTTTAGTATATCTTCTATAGGATATTCATGCTTTGACAAGGAGTCAAAGTGTGGGTTCTTCAAAATAGAGGTTAGATATCTTGGGTGTATAGTCTCTCAAGATGAAATCCAAATGGATCCTAAGAAATTAACGGCTATTTGGAAATGGCCACATCCTAGGAGCCTAAAAGAGTTGCAGATCGTCCTAAGTTTATGAGGACTCTTTCGAAGATTGAATAAGAATTATGTCAAAATTTCTCTTCCGATGATGGAAGAGCTTAAAGGAAAAGGGAAAGCCTTTCATTAGGGAGGAAAATAGAAGCAAAGTATGGAGAATTCTAGGGTAGCCATTGCTATGACTCCACTTTTATACACAAAAGATGTCAATAAACCCTTTGTGGTTGAGAGTGACGTGAATGATTTTGCTATAGGAGGGATTTTAATTCAGGAGGCTTGAGTAGTGGCTTTTGATAGCAAGAAACTAGAACCTACAAGAAAGCATTAGTCCATCTATGACAAGGACTTCTATGCTATAGTCCATGCTTTAACGAAGTGGGGTCATTATCTATATGGTGCCAAAGTTCAAGATAGTGGTTGATCAAGGGAGCATTAAATGGCTCTCTATTTAGAAAAACCTTAAAGCTTGCAAGGCCCAATGGGTAGAGACCCTTTAAGAGTTTGATTATGTGCTTAGGTATAGGAAGAAAAACTTTAATGTAGTTCCTAACTTGCTTAGTCGCATGCCCATGTCAACGGACTTAGTTTTACTTAGATCGCTAACGAGCTACTTGAGTCCATTAGAGGGAAATGTAGGATTGATCCTACACAATTAGAGATTTGGAAAGCTAAAAAGAAAGAGGATCATGATATATGGGTTTTCAATGAGTATGGAGTATCAACTAGTACTTAAGAAGGATTGAAGTGGAAGAATTATAGTATCCATAATGCATATCTATTATCTAAGGTTAAGGTGTGTTAGACCTTGAGATAAGATGGCACATTATGTATGAGTGTTATGAAACACCTAGTGTAGGACAGCTAGGAATTAACAAGACATGTGATCTTTTTAATAGGAATTTTTACTAGTGTCGACTTCATAAGGATGCTTAGGTGCAATAAATGTCACATCAATAAAGCTCAAACATTGAGGATTTAAGGACTAATACACCCATTGGATCTTCCCAATGAGAAACTGGAGAGTATCTCCATGGATTTCATAGCAGGATTACCTAAGACATAGAGAGGGCCCCACTTGGAATAGGTAGTTGTGGATAAGCTAACCAAATTTTCTAGTTTTATTAAGACACATACTACAGTAAAAGAACTGCGTTGTCTAGACTGTTTGTAGAGAGCCTACACCCATTATATAGTCTTCCTTTAGACATAGTTTATGATTAGGATAGGATGATCGCTAAACACTTTTGGAGGGTGGTCTTCAAGAGGTTTGATATGAAACCGAGGTCTTCAAGAGGTCTTCACGAGGTTTCACGATGAGCAGACTAAGAGGGTTCAAGAAATCCTAGAGGATATGCTTTGAGCATATGTGAATAAAAGGCAAATGATTGTGAACTATACTTACCCATAGTGGAGTTTTCATATAACAGTTCCAAGCACTCTTCCACTGGGCGTAGTCCATTTATGCTTATGTACGGGTTTCAAACTACAAAGGACTTCTTAGAAAAGATGAACAATATGCTTAGACATGCTAAGGAAAACATTAGGAGAGCTCAAGACAGGGTTGAAGCCTATGTCAAGTTATTGTTAGTGTCCATGTGAAAGGCCAAATGGAAACACTTCTTTGTATATGTTCTTTAATAAAACATATAGTGGCTTGCTCAACCACAAATTGTAAGTTCGGTCGCATTTGTAACACCTAAGAAGTCTCTGTTTGTGCTCCCTCTATATTATGTTTTTTTTGTCTATTCTATAGCCTTTGTGCAGGGTAATGTGTGCAATGCTTGGAGCTCGCTTTTCTATGTCAAGGATACCATCATGGAGCTCTCGAGAAGGAGAGCAGAGTGTGGTGCTTTACCATCAAAATACTTCACTAGTATCAGAGCATTTCTATGCAAAAGCCTTTTTCCTTTTGTGTGAGTGAAGCAACCGTCTGCCCACCTACCCAAAGCTTACAACTAAGGCAACATCTAGGGCAACAACCAAGGCATAGACCTTGGCATATCTTTTCATCTGAGTCACTAAAGTCACCGTTGGCACCATTGGCTATGCACGAGGGAGGACCTCAATGATCTGGGAAGATTCAGGTTCTCAATACTTCTCAAGAGGTAACCCATCCCCATACTATTGCCCTTGGAGCTCCCTTAATTGTGGCAATGTCTTGCCACTAAGATAAACTCTTTTGGTGTTTAAAGAAGCGGAAATACTAAGGTTAAAATTACCTTGAACATTCATTTGTCCCAAAGCTTCATTCTTTGCTTTCAAAGCCTGTTTTTGAAGCATCTTTGGGGTGAGTTTTGGAGCCATTTTGGAATAATTTTGTGCATAGGTCTCTTCATAGAGGTTCAAGAACATGAAGAAGAGCGTTCTCTACACTTCTCCAAAAATAAGAATTCACGGTTGGGGCCTTGATCTCAGCCACTCTCGTAAAACTACATGTTTCTCGAAAGGTTTTCTGTTGTGGTGGGAGCACTCACTGCAAATTTATGCATGTTTGTTGAACCTAAACAATAGGGTTGATAAAAACTTGAATATGTTTTTGATTAGTTCTTGGGCTATGCATTCAACCTTTCAAGGTCACTTTAGTGCATATATTGAGCACATATACACTACGTATGCTTCCATGGATATCACTTATGTATGTCCATGTGGTCATTGATACAATGGTTACATTTTCGCATAAAGTCTTTCACAATTGGTAAAGAGGGTTGAGGTGAGGTATTCTTAACTTAGAGATGTTGGTGCAAAGTCCAAGCCCACACATTTGGCTTGAGGTTCATAAAGATCTGAAGTAACATGAGAACCATTACTAGTGGAGATTTACCTCTTTACCTTTGTAAAAGTCATTTCTTTTTTACTTGAGAATATTTGTAATCACCTACCAAAAAGTTGTGGACTTGATTAGTTGGAAAGTAACAAATACATTGAGAGAATATCTCCTAGAAAGAGGGTTCATTTTTAGATAGAGCCAAAACTTGAATTCAAATTCAATACCTGACCAAAGTTAAAGATGTAGCAGATCAGTTGGCAAGCATAGGAGAAGAAATTCAAAAGGAGCAGATTGTAAGGCAAGTTATTAATGGTATTAAAGCAGATGACAAATGGGAGAGCTTCACAACTGCCATGGACTTGTACATGGACATGCAGATTCCAGACCTTACCACACTCATGGGGCAACCATTCACCCATGAAGCCAAGCTCAACAAGAATGGATATTCATCAAGACATAATAGCTCTTTTGCCCTATACACTTATAAGAATAAGTCTAAAGAGAAAGGCAAGAACAAGAAGGTAGAAGATGAAGGAGCTACCTCCCAAGCCAACTATGTAGGGAGAGGTAGATCATGAAGAGGAAGGGGCAGAGGAGGTAAGCAAGGTAGGGGGAGACCTTATAACTCCTCACCATACAATATTTGTGGTTTATCAAATCATACTAGAGATGATTATTTCAAGAACTTCAAAAATGTGAGAGGTAGAGGTTATCAAAGAGGTGGATACATACAATAAAGAGGCAGATTCAATCACCACCAAGGATACAACAAAAACTACAATAGAAGCCTCCAAGGAGGATACAAATCTAGAAAGGATTACAACAATTACATAGAGGAGCCTTCAAAACTAGGTATAAATGATGACCATCTCTTCTACATTGACTCAGGATGCTCAAATCATATGGCAGGCAATGTGGCTCTTCTCCCTGATCTTGAGGAACCAAAGGGTAAGCATCAGGTACAAATAGGTGATGACACCAAGCAATTACAGATGAAAGTTGGAAATGTTAAGACCTCTGATGGAAACAAGAATCTATTGAGTAGGGTTCTATATGTACCAACTATTACCAAGAATTTGATGAGTGTTGCATGGATTGTAGAAAAGGGTTTGTATGCTAGATTCAACCAATATGGAGAATTTGCGGAGGATCCCAAGCATGGGTTCAAGAGAATTGCCAAAGGAGAAAAGTTAGGTAGACTATTCACTTTTGAACTTGAGGATACAAGGAACATTGCACTTTATAGTTATAAAGATCAAACATTATCAGAGCTTGAAGTTTGGCATAAAAGATTAGGGCATGTAGGTGAAAGAACTTTGAAACAAATATGCAGAGATGAATGTGTGCTTGGGATACCAAACGTATCCAAGCAACACATGATTTATAAATGTGGTGCTTGTCAGTTTGGAAAGTCTCATAGGTCACACTTCTCAAGGAAATGCTACATGCATGAGGATTATCTAGAGCTTGTTCATACAGATGTATGGGGACCAAGCAAGGATTCCTAAATCTCTCGATCAAGGTATTATGTATCTTTCATTGATGATTATAGTAGGTGGACTGTATTGTACTTTATGAAGCACAAAGGTAAGGTATTCAATTACTTTAAAAAATATCTTGCACTTGTTGAGCATCAAACAACGAGAAATCTAAAAAGACTAAGGTCAGATGGAGGAGGTGAGTACTCCTCAAATGAATTTGATATGTTCTTGCAAGTCAAAGGAATCAAGAGAGAAATTACCACAAGGTATACCCCTCAACAAAATGGGGTAGTAGAAAGAAGAAATAGATTAATTGTTGAAACAGCTAGGCCAATGTTAAATCAGAAAAAAGTACCTAACTACTTGTGGGGAGAGAGTGTATCTATTGCCACTTATCGTTTAAAGAGGTTTCCATACAAATCTCTTGATGGAATGACCCCATATGAAGCATGGCATGGTAGAAGACAATCACTTGATCACTGTAGGATATTTGGATGTGTAGCATATGTGCATATCCCTTCTTACATAAGAGGTACGATAGATCCTAAATCAAAGAAGTGTATCTTCATAGGGTATTATCTAAATCAGAAAGGATACAGGTTCTACAACCCTTCAAACAAGGGATTCATGGTTAGTAGAGATGTTGTCTTTGATGAGAATGACTCTTCGTTTGATAGTGAAGGTAGGAAGATAAAACTACCTTATGACTTGGAAGAGGAGTTTCCAAGCCTGACTAAGGAGGAGCCTAGTGAGAATGAAGACACCAATTCAGATGATGATGAAATCATCAATCTTGAAGAGTTCAAGTCATGCAGTCCAAAGGAAAAGTCAACATGAAGAAATTGGAGGACATACTTGAATCATCCAACCAAGCAATTAGAAGATCACAAAGGGTGTTCAGGAAGCCAATTAGATATGGGTATGACACTTTCATAGTTACTAAACACTCTATTTATCTTGGAAAAGATTTTTCAATTGAAGAACCAGCATCATATGAGGAGGTAAAGGCCAAGACAAAATGGAAAGAAGCTATGGATGAGGAGATTGAAGCACTCAAGCAGAATGATACTTGGTAACTAGTACTAAAGAAGGAGTCTATCAAGGTAATTGGTTCTAGATGGATCTATAATGTAAAAGAAATTATAATGGGATAATAAATAGGTACAAAGCTCGACTTGTGGCCAAGGGTTTAGCACAAACCCAAGGCATTGACTATGAGGAAACCTTCTCACATGTGGCCAAAATGCCAACCATCAGGGTATAGGTAAGTGTGGCTACATCAAAGAATTGGAACATGTATCCGTTGGATGTAAAAAATGCAGTTCTAAATGGCTGGATTTCAGAGGAGGTATACATGTCACAACCTCCTGGCTATGAGGATGTAAACAAGGGAACGTATATATGCAAATTGAACAAAGATCTTTATGGATTGAAGCACGAACCTAGGACATGGAACCATAGGTTGACTACATACCTTCAGGACCAAGGTTTTGTCATGAGTAAAGAAGATACTTCTTTGTTCATCAAGAGAAGTAATTTAGAGGTAATATACCTATGTGTATATGTTGATGATATCATACTTATAGGTAATGATGCTAATGGCATCAAACACATAAAAAAACAGATGATGAAGGACTTCAAAATTACTGACCGTGGACCACAAAAATATTTTCTTCGACTTGAGTCTATACTAACTTTGGAATCTATATTACTCAGAGAAAGCATATACAGGAAATGTTAAAGAAGTTTCATTTGGAGGATGCCAAAGTTGCAAGTACTCCAATGGAGGTAAACCCAAAATTAAGCGCTTATGAAGGTGATGTACTTGAGGACATTGCAGGTTATCAAAGCATAGTGGGAAGCTTGAACTATGCTACCTTGACAAGGATAGACATTGCTTATGGAGTAAGTGTGCTAAGTCAGTTTATGCACAAGCCTAGAGCACCTCACTTGGAGGCTCCCAAAAGGATCTGGAAGTATTTTAAGGGTACTCAACAACATGGTTTGTATTTCCCTTATAGATTAGATTTGGACATTAAGATCTATTGAGATGCAGATTGGGCAGGATGCAAAGATGATAGGAGTACCTTAGGATACTTATCATTTACAGGTGATAGGCCAATATCATGGTCATCAAAGAAGCAACCTACTGTTGCTTTATCTTGTACAGAAGCAGAGTATAGAGGATCGGCCAAGGCAACTCAAGAGGCCATATGGATCAGATTGTTGTATACAGAATTGGGCTTGCATACTACATCTCCAATGATCTTTGGAGATAACACAAGCTCATTACATCTTGTAGCTAATCCTATTTATCATGCTAGGACCAAGCATATAGAAGTCCGTTATCATTATGTGAGAGAGAAACTATTAAGCAAGGATATTCACTTGGTGAATGTATCAACTCACATGCAATGTGTAGATTTGTTGACTAAAGCATTAAATGGTACAAAACTTTGCAGGATATTCATGAAGATTAAAGATGAAGACCAAGCCAAAATGTTTGGCTTGAGGGGGACTTGTTGGTGCAAAGTCCAAGCCCACACATTTGGCTTGAGGTTCATAAAGATGTGAAGTTACATGAGAACCATTGCTAGTGGAGATTTACCTCTTTACCTTTGTAAAAGTGATTTCTTTTTGACTTGAGAGTATTTCTAATGACCTACCAAAAAGTCATGGACTTGATTAGTTGGAAATTAGCAACTACATTGAGAGAATATCTCCTAGAATGAAGGTTCATTTTTAGATAGAGCCAAAATTAGAATTCAAATTCAAATTTGAACTCCACTATTATATAAATTCACTTGCAAAAGTCACGGAGAGAGGAGTCATTTTTTCCAAGCTCTCTATTGCCATTGTGTATGTGTGTAAGGCCTACATTGTAGCCTACACCAATCTATATTACAAGGCTATAATTACCAAGCCTATGATCTTGTATAACATTGTTCATTAATACATTATACCTACATTGTTGATCTATGATATCTCTGTTATTGTCATTTCTCACAGTCAACTTGTGCTGCTCATATTGCACTCATTTTTCAACTAAATTCAATCATCTATAGCTTGTTGGAATTAGGTTCACGTTATCTACAAGCTGCCAAAGTTGAAGCAAATCCATTCAGCCAATTTGGATAAAAGTGCGTCGAAGCATTCATTAGTCAAACTCTGTAGAGGTCCCAAAACATCGGCGGTAATGATTAATTTGCTAAATTTATTTCTCTGTGTATAGTGGATCATTTCAAATGATTTCACTTGGAAGCACTAGCTAAGCTAATTAGATACTTCTTAAAGTAATTTTTCTAATTCCTACTATACTAGTAGCACTAAGCATTACAAGCAATAGGTGTATGATCCAAAATAAAAAGTTTTCTGGGACTCTTCTATTTAGAAGTAGTGTGTTTTGATTCAATCTTTTCATAATACATTTCCAAAGTACATAGGCAATTTCATGGTGTCATTGGAAATCCAAGGGGATCCACATATCAACTCTAAAGCTAGTAGGGGCTGGTACTAAGCAAGATTCGGTAGTACTTACTCATCAGTTGGAGTGTCCATCCATCTTTCCCAAAAGTGGTATCAGAGCCAAGTGAGGATAAAATGGGAGATGGTTTTCCTTCTTTCATTGCTAAATTGGATAGGAACAACTATCAAGCATGGTCTTTAAGGATGAAGACATAGTTACAAGGAAGGAGCCTCTATGGATACATCTCAGGAGATGAGGAGATGCCCATATTCAGAAGCAAGGGACAACCTACAAGGGAAGAGCATGAAAGACTCAACACATGGTGTGCCAAGGATGCATAAGCAAGGTCCTACTTACTTAACTCAATCTCTGATTTTCTTCTTCCACATATTAGGAACTGTAAAACATCCCAAAAGACTTGAGAAACATTGTATTCTTATTTCTCTTCCAACACAAGGGCCAAGAAGAATCAATTGTGAGTTGAGTTCACCACTCTAAGAAAGCAACCTATGCAAGCTATCTCAAAATATGTGACCAAAGTTAAAGATGTAGCAGATCAGTTGGCAAGCATAGGAGAAGAAATTGAAGAGGAGCACATTGTAAGTCAAGTTATCAATGGTATTAAGGTAGATGACAAATGGGAGAGCTTCACAACTACCATGGACTTGTACATGGACATGCAGATTCCAGACCTTAGCACACTCATGGGGTAACTATTCACGCATGAAACCAAGCTCAACAAGAATGGATATTCATCAAGAGGTAATAGCTCTTTTGCCCTATACACTGATAAGAATAAGTCTAAAGAGAAAGGCAAGAACAAGAAGGTAGAAGATAAAGGAACTACCTCCCAAGCCAACTATGCAGGGAGAGGTAGATCAATATTTGTGGTTTATCAAATCATACTACGGATGAGTGTTTCAAGAACTTCAAAAATCAGAGAGGTAGAGGTTATCAAAGAGGTGGATACACACAATCAAGAGGCAGATTCAATCACCACCAAGGATACAACAAAAACTACAATAGCGACTACCAAGGAGGATACAAATCTAGAAAGGATTACAACAACTGCACAGAGGAGCAAGGAGATTTTCTTTTGATTATGAATATGACTTCAAAACCAGGTACAAATGATGAACATCTCTTCTACTTTGACTCACGATGCTCAAATCATGTGGGAGGCAATGTAGCTCTTCTCTCTGGTCTTGAGGAACCAAAGAGTAAGCATCAGGTACAAATAGGTGATGAAATCAAGCACTCAATGATTAAAGTTGGAAATGTTAAGACCTCTGATGGAAACAAGAATTTGTTGAGTAGGGTTCTATAGGTACCAACTATTACCAAGAATTTGATGAGTGTTGGATAGATTGTGGAAAAGGGTTTGCAGGTTAGATTCAACCAATATGGAGCATTTGTGGAGGATCCCAAGCATGGGTTCAAGAGAATTGCAAATGGAGAAAAGATAGGTAGCTTTAAATTTTGCATAAAAGATTAGGGCATGTAGGTCAAAGAACTTTGAAACAAATATGCAGAGATCAATGTGTGCTTGGGATAGCAAATCAATCCAAGCAACACATGATTTATAAATGTGGTGCTTGTCAGTTTGGAAAGTCTCACAGGTCACCCTTCTCAAGGAAAGGCTACATGCATGAGGATTATCTAGAACTTGTTCATACACATGTATGGGGACCAAGCAAGGATCCCTCAATCTCTCGATCAAGGTATTATGTATTTTTCATTGATGATTACAGTAGGTGGATTGTATTGTACTTTATGAAGCACAAAGATGAAGTATTCAGTTGCTTTAAAAAAAATCTTGCACTTGTTGAGAATCAAACAACGAGAAATCTAAAAAGGCTAAGGTTAGATGGAGGAGTTGATTACTTCTCAAATGAATTTGATATGTTCTTACAGGATAGAGGAATCAAGAGAGAAATGACCACAAGGTATACCCTTGAGCAAAATGGGGTGGCAGAAAGAAGCAATAGATTAATTGTTGAAATAGCGAGGCCAATCTTAAATGAGAAACAATTACCCACCTACTTGTGGGCAGAGAGTGTATCTATTGCCACTTATCTTGTAAATAGGTTACCATCCAAATCTCTTGATGGAATGACCCTATATGAAGCATGGCATGGTAGAAGACCCTCACTTGATCACTGCAGGATATTTGGATGTGTAGCATATGTGCATATCCCTTCTCAGATAAGAGGTATGCTAGACCTTAAAGCAGAGAAGTGTATCTTCATAGGGTATTATCTAAATCAGCAAGGATACATGTTCAACAACCCTTAAAACAAAGGATTCATGGTTAGTAGAGATGTTGTCTTTGATGAGAATGAATCTTGGTTTGATAGTGAATGTAGGAAGATAAAACTAACGTATGACTTGGAAGAGGAGTTTCCAAGCCCCACTAAGGAGGAGCCTACTCAGATTGAAGACACCAATTCAGATGATGAGGACATCATCAATCTTGAAGAGTTCAAGGCATGAAAGTCTAAAGTCAAAGTCAAGATGAAGAATTTGGAGGACATACCTGAATCATCCAACCAAGCAATTAGAAGATCACAAAGGGAGAGCAAGAAGCCAATCAGATATGGGTATGACACTTCCCTAGTTACTAAACACTCTGTTTATCTTGCAAAAGATTTTTCAGTTCAAGAACTAGCATCATATGAGGAGACAAAGGCCAAGAGAGAATCGAAAGAAGCTATCGAAGCACTCAAGGAGAATGATACTTGGGAACTAGTACCAAAGAAAGAGTCTATGAAGGTAATTGATTCTAGATGGATCTATAAGGTAAAAAGAAATTTTGATGGGACAATAAACATGTACAAAGTTAGACTTGTGGCCAAGGGTTTTACACAAACCCAGGGCATTGACTATAAGGAAACCTTCTCACATGTGGCCAAAATTGGCAAGTGTGGCTGCATCAAAGAATTGGAACATGTATGAGTTGGATGTAAAAAATGCAGTTCTAAATGGTTGGATTTCAGAGGAGGTGTACATGTCACAACCTCTTGGCTATGAGGATCTAAACAAGGGAACATATGTATGCAAATTGAACAAAGCTCTTTATGGATTGAAGCAGGCACCTAGGGCATGGAACCATTGGTTGACAACATACCTTCATGACCAAGGTTTTGTCATGAGTAAAGTACATACTTCTTTGTTCATCAAGAGAAGTATGTCAGAGGTAATATACCTATGTGTATATATTGAATATCATACTTACAGGTAATGATGCTAATGGCATCAAACACATCAAGAATCAGATGATGGAGTTCAAAATTACTGACCTTGGATCACTAAAATATTTTCTAGGACTTGAGTTAGTCTATACTAACTCTAGAATTCATATTACTTAGAGAAAGTATATATAGGATATGTTAAAGAAGTTTCATTTGCAGGATGCCAAAGTTGCAAGTACTCTAATGGAGGTAAACGTAAAATTAAGCGCTCATGAAGGTGATGTACTTGAGGACATTGCATGTTATCAAAGCATAGTGGGAAGCTTGAACTATGCTACCTTGACAAGGATAGACATTGCTTATGGAGTAACTGTGCTAAGTCAGTTTATGCACAAGCCTAGAGCACCTCACTTGGAGGCTGTCAAAAGGATCTTGACGTATCTTAAGGTTACTCAACATCATGGTTTGTATTTCCCTTATAGATCAGATTTGGACATTAAGATCTATTCAAATGCAGATTTGGCAAGATGCAATGATAGGAGGAGTACCTCAAGATGCTTATCATTTGTAGGTGAAAAGCCAATATCATGGTCATCAAAGAAGCAACCTACTATTGCTTTATCTTCTACAAAAGCAGAGAATAGAGGATTGGCCAATGAAACTCAAGAGGCCATATGGATCAGATTGTTGTATACAAAATTGGGCTTGCATACTACATCTCCAATTATCTTTAGAGATAATACAAGTTCATTACATCTTGCAGCTAATCGTATTTATCATGATAAGACCAAGCATATAGAAGTCCACTATCATTATGTGAGAGAGAAACTATTAAGCAAGGATATTCAATTTGGCATATGTATCAACTCACATGCAATGTGCAAATTTGTTGACTAAAGCGTTAGATGGTACAAAACTTTGCAGGATCAAATCAATGATTGGATTGCATGATATTTTTGAAGATTAAAGATGAAGACCAAGCCAAAATGTTTGGCTTGAGGGGGACTGGTTGGTGCAAAGTCCAAGCCCACACATTTGGCTTGAGGTTCATAAAGATGTGAAGTTATATGAGAACCATTTCTAGTGGAGATTTACCTCTTTACCTTTGTAAAAGTCATTTCTTTTTTACTTGAGAATATTTGTAATCACCTACCAGAAAGTCGTGGACTTGATTAGTTGGAAATTAACAACTACATTAAGAGAAAATCTCCTAGAATGAAGGTTCATTTTTAGATAGATCCAAAATTTGAATTCAAATTCAAATTTGAACTCAACTATTATATAAATTCACTTGAAAAAGTTGTGGAGAGAGGAGTCACTTTTTCCGAGCTCTCCATTGCCATTGTGTATGTGTGTAAGGCCTAGATTGTAGCCTATAATAATCTCTATCATAATTCTATGAGTACCAAGCCTATGATCTTGTACAAAATCGTTCATTAATACATTATACCTACATTGTTGATCTATGATATATCTCCTATGCTCATTTCTCACTGTCAACTTGTGCTACTCATATCTAACTCATTTCTCCACCAAATTCAATGATCTATAGCTTGTTGGAATTTGCTCCAAGTTATCTACAAGTTCTAAATTTTGAAGCAAATACATTTAGCCAATTTGGAGAAAACCCTATCAAAGCATTCACTGGTCAAACTCTACAGAGGTCCAAAAAATTGGGGGTAATGATTAATTTGGTAAATTGATTTCTCTATGTATAGTGGATCATTTCAAGTGATTTCACTTGGCATCATTAGGTTACTAAGCTAATTAGATACATCTAAAAGGAATTTTTCTAATTCCTACTATATTGGTAGCACTGAACATTACAAACAGTAAGTGTATGATCCAAACTAGAAACTTTTCTTGGATTCTTCTATTTAGAAGTAGTATGTTTTGATTCAATCTTTTCATACATGATTTCCAAAGTACAGAGGCACTTTTGTGGTGTCATTGGAGAGCCAAGTGGGTCCACATATCAACTCTGAAGCTAGTAGGGGTTGGTACTAAGCAAGATTTGGTAGTACCTACTCATCACTTGGAGTGTCCAACCATCTTTCACAATAAGAGATACCCAAAATGTCAGGGTCTCTTAAGTGATACAGGTTGAAGACTTACCCAACCTCGCCATAGGAGATGTATGATAGTTATTCATAGGTGGTCGATAGTCCTAGTTGGCTTCTTTCATGTAAGTGATTATATGTAGTGGAGTCAATGATTCACTATTAATAAACATGTTAGTAATTGTGGTTTTATGAGATTTTGACACTAGTCATATGCTCATTTTGCAGAAGATACCCTAGCAAAATTTCTCTAGATTTTTTTGTTTTGTCAACTACACAGTGGTTGATTTAATTCTTGATACACTTATTGGTGTGAGCACATTTATTGTCACATAATCCTTGTGGTTAGTCATTATTGTTCATTAAATTAGTTTCTTGGGAAGATTGCTAAATTCTCTCCTAGAATCTCACACTTGTTCATCCTTCTTTAAGCCTTAGAGGTGTTTTGACTCTTCTAACTCCATCATCATTCTATTCAATTTTTGACCATCATAGCATCACAGGTCTCAGGCACATGTAGTGGATTAGGTTCTAGTGCCAATGTTCTTAGGAGGTTCTATACCTTACAGGGCAAAGGCCATTTTGAGATCCAAAAATTTGAGGGTAGAAACTTTGATCTATGGAAGAATTAGATTAAAGATGTGCTGATTCAAAGGAGGCAATCAAAGCTAGTAAAAGGAATCTCAAAGAAGCCTGCTAACATGGACCAAGATGATTGGGATGGGTTAGAGGAAATGGGTAGCTCTTCCATTTGATTGCACCAGCAGATAATGTTTAATTTATAGTATTAGACTACGAAAGTGCAAAGGAGCTTTGGAAGAAGTTATGCAATACATATGAAAAAGAAACAACATCAAATAAATCATATCTAAAGAGAAAGTTATATGACCTTCACATGAAGGACAAATAGTGTTTTTGCTCATCTAAATTAGTTTGATGCTATACTCTCTCAGTTATAGGCTCAAAAAATGGATATGGATAATGACATGAAAGTAGTCTTGTCGTTATGCACCTTGCCATCATCATGGTTGTTTTGCATAGCTATTAGCAATAGTGCACCATGTGGTAAACTTGTCTATGGTGACATATGTGGAGCACTCTTGAGTGAGGAGATTTGTAGAAAATCTATGGTTGACACTCAGAGTGGAGATGCATATAATGTTCTTGATTCTTACCAAGGAAAGAATCAACAATGTGGTAGGAGCAAGAACAAGGAAAAGAATGGCCAATAGAATAAGAGTAGAAGTAAATCAAGAAAGAGGGATATCGATGCAATTTTTTCATAAGAAATGACACATGAAGAATGATTGTTATGCATTAAAGAATGCTAAAGGTAAAGGATAGCATGTTGATGGGCATGTTAAATAGTTACCTACACCATCTACTTTGACTCTGAAGATTGAAGAAATTAATGATATTTTGATGATTTTGATGTTTTGACACTTGATAGTATTGTGACAACTAAGGCTCTTATGGCTGATTCTCTTTCCCACATCTAGCTGCTAGATTCTTGTGCTTCTTTCCATTTGACAACACATAGAGAACAGTTCGCTAATTATACAGCAAAGTCTCTTGGTACTATGAGACTTGGTGACTCTTACCAATGTGTTGTTGTGGGGATTAGAGATGTGGTTTTGCAGTTCATTGATGGTTCAATATTTACTATGCATAATGTATGTCATGTACCTTAATTATCATAGAGTTTTATGTGAGTTGGTCAACTTGATGACCTTGGTTACAAGTTGGTCTTCTATGCCTAGTCCTTTCCCATATCAAAGGGCAATATGGTTGTGGTCCTATGCCCACAAGGTCATAAGGTGGTTCCCTTTACTTCCTCACTTTCATAGATGACAATACTAGAAAACTTTGGGTATATCCTATCAAATCAAAGGATGAGGTATTGCCTCCTTTCAGAAAATGGTTTGCTTCACTTGAGACTCAAAAAAGAAAGATCAAATCTTTATGTTCATATAATGGGGGTGAGTATACCTCACATGAATTCAACCTTTTTTGCGAGTCTAGAGGAATTTTTAGAGAGTTTACAGCTTCCTATACCCCAATAAAAAATAGTGTAGCTGAAAGGATGAATACAACTATTCAAGATAGACTAGTCTCTATGTTGCATCATGAAAACCTTTCACAAGGCTTCTGGGTAGAATCACTATAGACTACAATTCATGTGATTAACCTTTCACCTAGTAATGCGAAAGATCTTAAAGTAGCACAAGAGTTATGGACAAGGAAGCAATCATATTATGATCATCTTTGAGTTTTTTGGTGTGAATCATATGTTCATATACCCAAAAATCTTAGACAAAAGTTGGACCATGTCAAAAAAATGGATTTTTCTTGGATATGGTCGAGAAGGACAATTTGGTTATCGCTTATGGGATCCTTAAACATGGTTAGTTATCAACAGTAGTAATGTCATTTTCAATGAGTCTAAGATGCATAAACAAACCATTAAGGAGATTGAAATGTGAACATTGTGTTTGAGGATACTAGTCCTCTAGTTAGCATGCATAAAAATGTTGCACATAGGGACATTGAAGAATATGTCTGAGTAGATCAGTCTCCAAATGTTCATTTTGAGGAACCATTGAGATGCTCTCACATCCACTAGATATATATGCTCAAGGTTTTTATGTTTTTATGCTAATAGATGCTCCTGAGCCTTCTTGCTACAAAGAGGCTATGCAAAAAGAGGATCATGTAAAGTGGGAGTGTGCCATGAAGAGTGTGTTGGATTCTATTCATAAGAATGGTACTTGGGACTTATTACCTTTTCCAAAGGGAAAGAGATCGTTATGATGTAAATGGGTATATACGCTAAAATTCACATCAGATAGTGCTTCTCCAAAGTATAAAGCATGAATTGTTCCAAAGGGTTTTAAGCCACAACATGGTGTTGATTTGGAGGAAACCTTCTATCTATTGGTCAAGATGACTACCTATGCATGTTTCTTGGATACGTTGTAGTAGAGGACTTAGAGCTAGTCCAAATGGATGCAAAAAATGATTTCTTGCATGGAGATCTTATAGATGAGATCTATATGGAACAACTAGAGGGATATGTAGTTCTTAGCAAGGAAAGTCTAGATGGTAAGCTCAAGAAGAGCTTGTATGGACTTAAATAGTCCCCTAGATAATGGTAACAGATATTTGATGCTTTTATGAAGTGTGAAGGGTATTCTCGAAGCAATGAGGATCATTATTTCTACACAAAGAGATGCTCAGATGGGACCTTGATATGCTTCATACTTTATGATGATGATATATTAATTGTGGGGAAGTCCTCTTATGACTTGTCAATTGTCAAGAAGAGGTTGAGTTATACATTTGATATGGACGTCAGGGATGCCAAACATGTTATTGGCATGCGCATTACTCATGATAGGATTAAAAGATAAATATACTTGTCTCAAAGTGAGTACATATCCAAAGTACTTCAAAGGTTTGATATCCAGGATGGAAACACATTGAGTACATCTTTAACCAAATATGTGAAATTGAGCAAGCATGATTGCCCCAAATCAGATGAGGAAAAGTAATTCATGACTAAAATTCCCTATCATTCTGCTCTTGATAGTCTCATGTATGTTATGGTAGCTATGAGACTAGACATTGCATTTGTAGTGGGAATTGTGAGTAGATATATGTCTTATCCTAGCAAGAAACATTGGGAAGCAATCAAGATGATTTTTTGATATCTGAGTGGCACTAAGGACAAGCGTCTATGCTTAGGTAGAGGTAAAGCATCCATTATTGGTTACACAGATTCTGACTATGCTGGTTGTGTAGACAATCGTAAGTCTACATCAAGGTACATTCTTCATTTTGTTGGAGGTGCTATCTCTTGGAGATCTCATTTTCAAGAATGTATAGTTGTTTCCACCATAGAAGTAGAGTATGTTGCAGCAAGTGAGGCATGTAAGGAAACATTGTGGCTTTCTCATCTTGCTTGTGATATGGGTTTGCCTTAGCATGTACCTCGTTTGCTTAGTGATAGTTAGAATGCCATTTTTTTGGCTAAGAATCTAGTCTATCATGGAAAGACCAAACACATTGAGGTGAGGTATCACTTCAGTAGAGATTGTTTAGCCATTGAGTGCATTATTCTTGAGAAGGTTCACACTTGCAATAATGCTACACATACTTTCACAAAACCTCTACCACAAGATAGCTTTCGACACTATTGTCACTTGATGGGGGTAAGTTGATTCATGATCTTACATAGTCACTTGTATACTTTGTAACATACCCATCAACAAGGAGATATAGTTTGTATACTTACACTCAGGTATTCGTTATCATTCTATATTTTTCTCCCATAGTTACTTTTTCCATATTGGCCTTTAGTGGGAGATTATTACCGTTAGTGTTCATGTGAAAGCCCAAATGTCTACCAGACACCTTTTTGTATATGTTCTTTAGTAAAACATATAGTGGCCTGGTTAGCCACAGATTGTAAGTTCGACCGCATTTGTAACACCTAAGAAGTTTTTGTTCGTACTCCATGTGTACTATGTTTTTTTCCTGTGTATTATATAAGCTTTGTGTGGAGTACTGTGTGTGGATTTTCTATGCTCAGTTTTCTATGCTCAAGATATTGTCCTAGAGGTCACTTTTCTATGCTTAGGATATTATCTTGGAGCTTGGTTTTCTATGCTCGGTTTTCTGTGCTCGATTTTCTATGCTGAGGATATTGTCCTTGATCTCTCGAGGAGAGTGCAATGTGGTGCTTTGCCATGAATATAATTCATGGTGACCCTCAAAGAGAGACATCAGATTTGAGGTAGAAGAGCAAGTCTATCTTAGAGTTCCATCTAGGTATGAAACCATGAAGATGGGACCTTGAACAAAACTATCTCCTAGGTATTATGGCCCTTTCCCAATACTAAAGAGAATAGAAAAGTTGGCTTAGGAGCTCCAACATCTAGAGAATAGCCACATCCATCTAGTATTTCATGTTAGTGAGCTTAAGAAAAGTCTAGGTGAATCTAAAAACCTCATTCCAAATAAGGAGGTAGAAGAGCCTAATTTTCTTCAATCTATTCCACATGAGCTTGACAACATACAATGCACTTGAGAGGAATGCATGAGGAGTCAACTATAAGAAGAGTGTATAGTAATTTGGAAAGGTAGTTAACAATATAGTGTTACATAGGAGGAAGTAGCACCCTACAGAGATGGTTTTTTAATTTTGGGTTTCCCTCCCAATGGTCTTGTTATGAGAAAGGATACAGGGAAATGATGTGGAGATTTGACCATGTACATGAGATGCATGGGGTTTAGTGGGAGTAATATTTCAGTAATTCTCTCTTTCTTGGAGGACCTTCCAATACCATTTTTGAGCTAAAAATGGAGTTAAATGGAAGGAAATATTACATTGGAATAGCCTTGGGAAAGAGGTGTAAACCACCTCTTAGTCCTATCTAGATGGTCTCACATATGAATGCCATCTAGCACCCATATGTGAAGCCATATGGGAACTTATTGGGTTATACCAAGAAAGAGAAGGATTTTAAAGGGAATTTAGTACATGGCTAGGGGTAGATGGAAATCCTCAATCTCCATGTTTGCATTGCAAAAATGTATCTGCAACCGATTAGTCTTCATCCTCATAATTCATGCTTAGATTATCATAAATGGCGGGACTCACATAGGGGATTTAATATTATCTTATTTCTCTTTGATTATATACTTGCGTATAGTAAGAATGAAAGTGAGCACGAGAAGCATTTATAAAAAGAAAATAGTTTGTTACATAAAAAACACACTTTATGGCAATCCTAAAGAAAGCTACTTTTTCAAACTTAAACTAGAATAGTTAGGACATATGATTTCTAGTTAAGGAGTGCATATAGACCCAAGGAAAATCAAAGTAATCGTAGAATGGCATGTACCTCACTCTCTTAATAATGTATATGTTTTTCTTGGGTTGACTAGTTTCTATAGGAATTTTGTTAAATGTTTTTCTTATTTGGCACTTCCCCTTACTTTATTATTGAAGAAAAACTATGAAATTTTCATGGTGGTTAGCATAGAAACAATCTCTTATAAAAGCCAAACATGCACTTTCACATGCACCTATTTTGTAGCTACCTGATATTCATATTTTATTCATGTAACTATCGATTCTAGTGACTTTCGTATAGATGCAGTTTTGAGGTAAAATAATCATCCCAATGCATTTGAAGGTAGGAAACTTAAATCTTTTTAATAGAAATACATTACTTATGATAAATAAGTTTTAGGTGTTGTGTATGCTTTGAACATTTGGAAACATTATCTTGTGGTTTCTAAGGTTCTAATTAAAACACACCAATGAGGTATTAGGAAATTATTCAATCAACCATTTATTTTTGATAGACATATGGAGTGGAATTCTGTTATTCAAATTTTTTTTTTCAGCCTATGATTTAGTATCAACCTAACAAAGCTAATATTGTAGCACATGCTTTTATTCATTTTCCATCAACACAACCATATTCTATTTTCATCCATAATCTTTTTGCTATTCATACTCATTCATTTCATGACATGATTCCTACTTATGCTTTAAAATTGTATTTTTCATGTGCATGGATACTTTGAATAATTATGCATCTTCAAGTGAGGATCATTGTACCTTTTAGAATGATTTTTTGTATTTTCAACACAAACTATGCATATATTTTGTTGTGAAGGAAATGCATGAACCCAATTATATGGGTCTAGTGAATCCAAGTAACTAGGATGAGAAATTACCATTAATTCAATTTTCTTACAATAATATAACACACACTACCATAGGTCATGCATATTTTGAGAAGTTTTATGATAAAAAGATTCCCATTCCTATGTCAATTATTGAAACGGATATTCCTATGGATGGTTCTATTGTTCAATTTCACATTTCAAAAAAAATGTTCATGGGAAGATTAAGAAACGTTAAGGACATTATAGTTAATAAGAAATGGATAGCCAAACAATTTAATGAAGATGACTTTCTATGGTTACCCAACATTAAATCACATTTGAAAAATTTCAAAACATCCTAAACTTAAATTTGCACCACACTGTTATGGAACATTTTGCATAATTTAAAAGATCAATGATAATTCATTCAGATTATACATGAAAGCTTATTGGAATATCCATAAGTGTTCTCATGTTATTTATCTGAAACCGTTAAAGGTGCTTTACCACTCACTCGTATTCATGATGATCCTTCTATGCATGAACTAGAATTTGAAATCTTAGTTCTCGAGAAAATGCTCGATCATGATGTAATCACTACATGTACACATACTCAATATCATAGATATTTGGTAAAATATAAAAATCATTCTATTGAAGAATCACAATGGGTCTATAAAAATTCATTGATCCCCCATTATCATCTCTTGATTTCAGCATATCATTCACAATCACAATAGTTTAACTCTCCAAACATACATTTCCATGCATTTGTTTTTACATGGAACGTGATTATAATTGTTCAATGATGGGACATATGATTGGCCATTCATGTCTATTTTGTTTTCTTGTCAAGTGAGATCAGTTGCTTTTTCAATCAAAAGGCATGTTATCACCTATGGAATGTTTAATTTTGGATTTTATTTTATTGATATATTAATGCTTGTGTGTTGATATAGTAGCTAAAGCTTTGTGAGGGCAAGGATGGACATAGAATTATTTGGAAGCATCTTTAAACAAATAATAAAATTATATTTTCCATGTATTTTTTAAATAGAAGACCCACATAGAAAAATCATTGTTTATAGAAAAATCATAAAAAATATGGTTCAGATAAAGATTATTGTATAATGTGACTTTTTTAAATAAAAGCTAAGGCGTACCATAAAGCCAAGCAATTTTTTACTTACATGCTTGCTTTTCAAAGCACCTATCCTCATTGTAACCTCTATATTTGGATATAATAAAATACTATGAATATATGTACTCAAGAGACTCCTCCAACAAACTGCATTGCCATGGAGATTTTATCTCCACTACTTCCACTCTCTAGGTTGTTGGAGAAAAAATAGGCAACATAAAAGTCTTGAGGAGAAAAATATCTTTGATTTTTGAATGGATATAGGGATGAAATCAGCTTGAGCACATGTTCATTGAATTGACCTCAGGAGAGAAATTTTTGGATTCTTTAATAGATATGGGGAAGAAGGCTGCTATAGCACATGTTTGTGAATTGAATCTTTCTCGTGTTTTCTTCCTTTGAGCATATTTGCAATGATCAATACATGGGGATGGGAGGAAGAGATCACAAAAAAGTGGCACATGATGATTTGAATGTCTCCAAATTTTTTTTAAGGAACATTACACATGATCCTTGAGATGCTTTGAATCTCAAGGAGGAAGTCCTTAGTTCAAATCCTGGTTGGACATATCCATGAGTTTCCAAAGATGGGTGTCCATGAACTTCCCCAAGATGTTTGCCTCTACCTTGAGAGGTTGGGTGTGTCTATCTTTCCAATTCATTGTACTCTAAAAAGAAAGAAAAAACATTCAAGAAGAAAATGAAAAGGCAAAGGTTTGTGCATGCTTAGCAAAAGAGGAAGAAATTGCTAACGTGGCTTTTAGTGTAGTGAAGCATGAAGAATGTGTGGGATCTTTGAAAAAGACAATTCTCAGGGGGGAAGACACAAGAAATCATGGAGGTTTCTCTCCAAACAGTGATGGGGACAAAGAAATTCTATTGCTAAGCCTTCAACAATGCAATAACCATCGAGAGAGTAGCTTTGAATTGAGTTGTTGCTCCCATGTAAGACGCTATGAAGAGGAAGGGAGGAGGAGAAGGCCACAAAGATATTTGAAGAAGAGGAAGGCAGTGAAGAGAATATCTCTAGAAAAAAAAAGAAGAAGGGGACGAGAAGAGAGAGGTCACGTAAGGAAGAATGGAGCAATAAAGTCATACGAAACCCTATCAATAGCCTAAGCGCTAGCTCGTGCTGTGTTTGTCTCCCCTTCTATGGCTTCTCCAATAGGAGCCTGCAAGGCTCTTCGATAGGAGGGCTCAGGTCTTCAATCGCCCACTCAGGTGATAGGGGGGTCTTTGCTCTATGATTCCCTTTCTGTAGCTTGTGTTCGAGGCAACAATGGTGCTCCATGAAGCTCTTTAGAATGGAATGTCAAAGGGCCTAAATCTCGACAGATTGCCAAGTAAGATAGATTCTATATCAATGTTAATAAATTCCATGATCTTTGGTAGCACAAGTGCTATATTGACTCTTCTCTACAGCTTTCTGATGTCTATCCTCTGATTGTTAAGTGTTTTCAGAAAATCCCCTAACTATGAAGCTACTTGCATTCATTTTGATGCTTTCCTTCAGAAAATTGATTGTGTCAAAGAGAAGACCAAGAATATCTTTAGCTTTCATTTTGCCTCTAAGTGTTCTCCTTTTGTTGCTTGGGAAAGAGCTATTAAAGACATATAGTCACTTTTCACTAAGTGCAAGCTTCAAGCCAAGGAAATCAAATAGAAAAGAAGGATGATGATTTTGCGAGAGATAGAAAATATAGAAAATGAGAGTCTTGATGATATCTTAAAAGGTCAGAAGCTCCTTAAGCTTCAAGAAAGGTTGATATGGGAGGATTACTTCTTAGCTAGTGGTGCTCGGGCTGGGAAACTCGATAGACCAAATAAACACATATTTGATCTTATGAAAAAGAAAAAAGCTAGGGATTTTATCCCCATGTTAAAGAAGAGATCTAGTCATTATGCTACTACTATGTAGGAGAATTTGTAGGAGGCCATTGGCCTCTTTTCTAATGTTTTCTCTAGGTCCCCCAAGAGAGGGGAGGATATCCAGAGGGCGAGGGCCACTATTGCCCTTAAAAGGAAAAAAATGACTCCTCAGGACCTAACCTCTCTCTTGGACCTGCCCCTCTCTACCGGTGAGGTTAGAGAAACCATTAGTAAATTGAAACCTTGTAAATATCCTGGTCATGATGGCATTCCTAATGAGTTTTATCATGAGCTTGTTGATTTTATTGTGCCCATTATTCTCTTGGTGTGGCAAGAGGCCACTAGGAGAGTTACTCTCTCTCTTTTGATCAATTTTGGGATTATCAAGCTGGTGCACAAAAAAGGGGCTAAGGATGACTTAAACAATTGGACACCTATCTCTTGTCTGACTTCTCTGTACAATTTTTTTTCCTCTTCCTTGGCTAGAAGACTTAGCCCTATCATGGACATGATCATTCTTCCTCAGCAGAAAGGCTTCATCAAAGGTAGGTACATTTTGTATGCTATTATCTCTATTTGGGAAGGGTTCGATTTTGCTCAAGAAAATAAAAATGACACTTTCTTTTTCAAAGTTGATTTTGATAAGGCCTATGACAGAATTGAGTGGGATTTTATCCTTCTGTCTGTCCAGGACATAGGAGTTTGTAGAAGATTCATTAAGTATACTATCATCCTCTCTGGCAATGCTAATTCTAAAGTGGCCATGAATGGTTATCTCTCTGACTCCTTCCTATTGTATAGGTCTGTCAGAAAAGGTTGTCTCCTAGATCTGCTTCTTTTGGCTATTACTAGTGATTGTCTAGGCTGGCTGGTTATAGATTGTATGGAACAAGGTACTATCAAAGGGCTGGTTATTCCTAGTGCTCTCTCTTCTATTGGCCTTCAGATGTTTGTTGATGACACTAACATGATAACTTCGGTTGATAACTTGTCAACTGAAAATTTTATGCATTTTCTTCATTTGTTTTGCACTGCTAGTGGCTCACTATTCAATCATACTAAAACTAGTTTTTATGCTTCTAATAAAGATCTTCGTGCATGTATTATGAACAAAAACTATGACATTATTAAAGAAGGTGTTGCTTTAAGACTTTTAGGTATACCCATCGGGTTTGGTGTGTCCTTTGAGCAAAGATGGAGCTGGATTTTTGACAAATTCAGAAATAAAGGGTTTTATTTGATGTATTTTCAACAAAACTTATCCCAAACAGTTTTTCTTTTAACACATTACATTCTACCTATATTGACTTATTTTTTAGCCTGTTGGATGCCCAAGAAGAAGTAGGTTGCTTAGATCATTGCTCTTTCTAGAAGATTTTTATGGGGAGGTACTCAAAATACAAGTAAGATCCCTAAAGTAGCTTGGAATGTTTGCTATCTTAAAAAAGATGGAGGGATGGGTATAATTTTCCCATCTAAGATGGCTATTCAAACGAATTCCAAGTGGATTCTTAGGGCCACTAACTCTAATGACTTCAGGTCGATGCTAATTAAAAGAAAAGTTGCCGAGTTTTATGTTTAGGTTACAAAAGTTGGACCAGCCTCAACATTTGGGATATCATTACCTCTCCTATTCAAGTCATACCAAAGGGAAGTAAACTCTTATGTTCTTTTTGGAATGCTTGGATGATAGTTAAGAGTAAATATAAAATCACTGTCTATTTTGAGAATAATATTTCCTTTACCATGCAAAGTTCAATGTGTCTTGGATGGTTTAATGTTGCTAACCCTTGTAATCTATCCATCAGGATGAATAAATGTAGAAAAGTTGGATTTGACTCTTGGAGTTCTGTCTGCAACAACAACTAGGTGAGGGACTATATATTTGTACAAGGGATTAATGGGTTGTCTTCTATTTGTAAACAGATTTTGATGGACAAAAGAAGCTAGCTGATAGACAAGTTGGGAAATTACAACTATCAAAAATGGATTGGTCTGGATGCTCTTGCTGGAGACATATACAAAAATTTCAAAAAAGTTGAGTACTCTATTAGTTGGATTATCAACAAGCTCAATACTAAATGGAAGATTCAATGGAATTTTTGCCAATGGAAGTACAAATTGAGGACTATTTGGGCCTTTGTGTCTACCTCAAATCAAGCTCATATGTTGTGGCTGGTCACTCATCAAGGCCTGTGGAGTGGTAGCAGTAGCAGGGTAAAGAAGATTAACATTAATGTAGGAAATTGCCCCTTTTGTGGTCAACTTGAAAATCTTTCTCATCTCCTCATCAATTGCATGAATGCTCAAAGGTTCTGGAAATTACTGAACTTATACTATGCTGCCAAAGGGCTCCCTCCTCTTGGATACAAAGAAATTCTCCTTGGAGTGTGTAAAAACCTAGATAGTGCTTTGTGGCAGATTCTTAGAGCTCACATAATGTGGTTCACATGGAAAAACAAGAACCAAAAGCTTTTCTCTAGCAACTCTAAAGATTACCTTTTCTCTTGTAATCAAAGTATGAATAAGATTTTTTAGTTATGTAAAAATTCCTTAAGGACTCCAACCCTAGAAACTATAATCCCTTTTTTATTTTAAGAGGGATAAGACTGAATAGGTGGAAAGATTCACTGTTAAATTTGTATTATTCTGACAGGCTTTCCATGATTCATTTGTTGGAAGCTTTTTTGGGACACCTTTAGTGTTGCTGCACTTTGTTGTATTTTATTACTTCATGCACTAATTTTAATCTCCTTGTTGAGTAGAAAAAAAAGAGAATATCTCGATTTTTTTTGCCACCTTCACAAGAGGACCAGATTCTTTTGCAAAAGCGGCATATGCATATATGCAAGAAAAAGAATGGGTAGAGATCCATACAAAAAAAGAGGGCACAATTTCAAGAGCAATGCAATCCAGCCAGCTACTTAATTTGGGGAAACTTAGAAAGAAGAACAAAGAGCCCACCACCAAAATAGAGAAGAGCTATATGGCGCAAATTGCAATAGGCTGAAGTAGAAGAGGATGCCAACAGACATATGCAAGTGTTGTCAAAAGAAGCACGGATTCCCATCCATTGGGATGCATGCTTTGCTTCTCTACGTAATGGGGGCCTGGCAAATGTGCATTCATACATATAATCATGAGATGCAAACATTGTCCATATACTTACACCCCCCTTCAATGTTTATCGAATGATAAATCAAGTATATCTGGTTCCTATGCCCATTTGTTGAAGATGCCTATTCGTCTACTCTTTATCATATGATTTAGTGAATATATCAACATAATTTACCAACATTGGGAAATATTCTAAATCCATAATTTCATCTTCAACTAGCTCATGAACATAATGCTACTGTACTTCTTTATGCTTGGTGCAAGCATGAAATATTGGGTTCTTTTTTAATGGCCATATAACTTTGATTATCATATTTACGTATAGTCACCGTTTGTTATGGAAAGCTTGGATTTGCAAGAACTCTCCTTAACCAAACTGCCTCACAAGAGGCAAAACAAGATTCTTTGTACTTTGCTTTTGTAGAGGAGAGTGTAAGAGTTTCTTATTTCATACTTAGCCAAGAAAATATTTCTCAAGTAAGTGAGAAACAATATTCAAAAATTTTTCTTGAATGAAGATCTTCAGCTCAATCTAAATCACAATATCCCTGAAGTGTATCACATGAGGTATAAAGAATACTTAAATACAAGGGTTCCTTCAATGTACCCTAGAGTTTGCATTCCAACATTCCAATGACTCTCCTTAGATAACTTAACACTTCAATAGCATAGCAGATGTCTGGTCTAGTGTTGCACAAAAAATAAGACTTCCAATGAGCTTCATAAACTTCTCAACGACTACATCGGGCATGTTATTTTCCATATAGCTTATGGTTTTCCTCCATAGATATGCTAGTTGGTTTGGAGTCCATCATTCCAAATTCCTTAAGGACTTATTTGAAACACTTCTAGTGTGAGATGAAATATGCCATCCGTTCTTTGCAATATTTCAATTCCAAGGTGGAAATAAATTAGACCTAAGTCTTCTTGATCTCTTATAATGGTGAGGTCATCTACATATACAATAAAAACAACTAGCTTGATATCCATTTCCATTACATATAGGTTAGCATCAAAATTACTTCTTTGAAACCCATATTTTTGAAAAAGATATATATCCATTGGTACCAAGGTCATGGTGCTTGCTTAAGGCCATATAAAGCTTTCTTCAAGCTAAAAACTTTATTCTTTGAATTGGGCACCTCAAAACCTAGTAGTTGAGATACATATACCTCCTTCTTGATGTGACCATTAAATATGTAGATTTCACATCCATCTGGAAAATAGGCCAAGCCTTTTCTACAATTACTACAAGTACAATCCGAATAGTTATCATGTATGTTGTTAGAGTGAAGTTTTCATGAACATCAAAACCTTCAATTTATGAAAAACCATTTGCTTTATACTTAACTTTCCGAATGCATTTAGTACCAATTACCTTCTTCTTTTGTGGCAAGTCCACTAGCTCCTAAGTATCATTTTCAGTATACTATCATACTCAAGTTGCATTGCTACTCTCCAACCTCGATCATCAAAGGCTTCTTCAATGTTGGTAGGTTCCTTTGTGAAGCCCATGATATGTGACATTGGCGCGATGTCAACATTGTGTTTTGAGGTTGTTCTTTGCTCTTCTATTCTCTTTGATCTACGTAACTCATTCTAGGATGATTTTGGTACATCTACGTATGGATTGCAATGATGAAAGAGCTGTTGTCTAGCTTTTTCCTTAATCACAAGCTTTTGTTCACTCAAGTATAGTTGAAGAGAGAAAAATAAATCTTGCATAAGGTAAGAGAAAATCTGATGTGGAAGAGTAGACAAGATATGACTGAGAGAAAGACAAGTTGTGATATTATACATTTAAATCAATCAATACAATAGCTTTCAAAAATAGCTTCTTGAAAAAGCCTCGACCTCCCAAACATACAGGTCTAGAGATTCTAGAGAGAGAATAAAATGAAGGCATTATCTTATAGTGAACTAAATTTAGAGCCCTAAACGAGGTACTTAAAGCATGATTCACAAAAATTTCACAGAGACACTTTTATTCTCTTATACATGCTCTACCTTTCTCTCATACAACATCTCTTAGTTCTTTCATCTTCATGTGTAATTTTCAACCAAAAAACATGATGGAGATAAGGTTTAGAGAGAGAATATAAAACTTTTCAGCTCTAAACTTTGCCTACATGCATAAAGGGATGTAATTATTCATTTTAAACATTGTCCCCAAAATAATTCAAAAAGGTTCAAAATGAATTACTTCACTATCAGAAGGCCTATTATAATTCTTCCACCCTTTTAAGAACTATGTCCTTAGAGTTGGAAAGAAGTATAATGTGCTAGAAAAATGTCTAAGTTCACCCAAATCGAATCTTCAATGGGATATGTATGCCATTTCACCAAAAGCTCTACTATATATCTATTTCTAAGTAATCTTTCCCTCCTATCTAATACTATTTCAAGTCAAAGCTCAAAAGAGCCATCATCTTTCACCTTATAGTTGGTCTGAAAAACATAATCAACATTAAGTACACATCTTCTATGTAAACTAACATGAAACAAAGAATGCACATTTAAATTTTAATTGATTCCAACAAATAGGCAAGAGATCAAATGTTTTTCAAAACTTTAAAACTACATGCATATCATGGAGAAAGTCTATGATTCTTCCCTAGCAACAAGTTAGATCAATCATGATTGATTTTAACAAACACCATATCATCTATTTGAAATCAAAGTGGTCTTCTCTTCGAAGCCTAGAATTTCTTTTGTCGTCTCTAAGGTTCTTTTATGTGTTGCTTACTTTTTCCAATTCCTTCATTGTAATAGGCCTTCCAATAGTGAAATGACTCATTTTGAACTTTTTGAATTACATTGTGGGGATAATGTTTAGAATGAGTAATTAGGTCATTTTATGCATGTAGGAAAAATTTAGGGATGACAAGTTTTATATTCTCTCTCTAAGCCTTATCCATGTTATATTCCAGAGATGTACGTGCTTGGAGGAATGAGAGTCCCTTGCTCGAACGATAGCCAAGGCCAAGAGCCACTACAACATATCGAGGGAATAACAACACTCAGCATACCGACGGTCAGCATACCAATGGTCAGTATACCGATGGTCAGTTGTCGGCGTCCGTATGACCCTCGGACAATTTGGGAAAGCCGCTTAGCCTCGGAAACCCGACGTCGATATAAGCATCGATAATTTACTGGAATTATCCACGCTTATACCAATGCTCATACTGACGGTATCTTTTTAACCGGGACCGTAACCAAAATTTGTCATTCTGAGCATTTTGAATCTACATCTTCTACTCTCGGCTTTGTGTGCGCGAACAGCAGATCTCTATTTGTCACTCTTTATCTCTTTCTCTCTCTCTCCCTCCCTCCCTCTCTCTCAATCTCTCTCTCTCTCTCTCCCTCCCTCTCTGTCGCTCTAAGCAGACCTCTATCTTTGTAGATTTGAAGTTTTGGTAAGTAGATCGCACATATTGTAGCACTCTTTTTTCTTTCTTTATGATTTTTGCTTTTCTAATATGTTCTCTCTTTAGTTTTGCAAGAGATTTTGGGATCAAATCTTTGGAAATTCGACGAAGGAGAACTTCAAGTGGATTTTGAGGACCTTGATTCAAATAATTTTCTCTCTCTCTCTCTCCCTCTCTCTCTAAGAACACCTCTATTTTTATAGATCTGGAGTTTTGGTAAGAAGATCGCACATATTGTAGCACATTTTTTTCTTTCGTTATGTTTTTGTTTTTCTAATATCTTCTCTCTTTAGTTTTGCAATAGATTTTGGGATCAAATCTTTGGAAATTCAACGAAGGATAACTTCAAGTGGATTTTGATGACCTTGATTCAAACAATTACATTGATGTAAGTGATTGTTTTGTTTTTTATTGACATAGAGAGAGAGAGAGGGAGAGACACATATACATACACACAAGCATGCATATGCATACACACAAGCATGCATATGCATACACACATACATGCATATGCATACAAGCATGCATATGCATACACACATGCATACACACATGCATATGCATACACACATACAAGCATGCATATGCATACACACATCCATATGCATGCACACATGCATATGCATACACACATACAAGCATGCATATGCATACACACATACATGCATATGCATACAATCATGCATATGCATAAACACATACATGCGTATGAATACAAGCATGCATATGCATACACACATGCATACACACATGCATATGCATACACACATACACACATACACAATGCATATGCGTATGCATACACATATGCATATGCATACACATATGCATATGCATACACATATGCATATGCATACACACAAATGCATATGCATACACACATGCATATGGATACACACATGCATATGCATACACACATACACACATACACACACATACACAATGCATATGCATACACACAAATGCATATGCATACACACAAATGCGTATGCATACACACATGCATATGCATACACACATACACACACATACACAATGCATATGCATACACACAAATGCATATGCATACACACAAATGCATATGCATACACACATGCATATGCATACACACAATACACACACATACACACACATACACACACATACACAATGCATATGCATACCCACAAGTGCATATGCATACACACAAATGCATATGCATACACACATGCATATGCATACACACATACACACATACACACACATACATAATGCATATGCATACACACAAATGCATATGCATACACACATGCATATCCATACACTCATACACACATACATACACATACACAATGCATATGCATATACACAAATGCATATGCATACTCATAAATGCATATGCATACACACATACACAATGCATATGCATACACACAAATTCATATGAATACACACAAATGCATATGCATACACACAAATGCATATGCATATACACATGCATAAGCGTACACACATACACACACATACACAATGCATATGCATATGCATACACATATGCATATGCATATGCATACACATATGCATATGCATATGCATACACATATGCATATGCATATGCATACACATACACAAATGCAGATGCACACATATGCATATTCATACACAAATGCATATGCATACACACAAAGGCATATGCATACACACATACACACACATACAAACATACACACATACACACACATACACACATACACACACATACACAATGCATATGCATATACACAAATGCATATGCATATACACAAATGCATATGCATACCAACAAGCATGCATATGCATACACACAAGCATGCATATGCATACACACATACATGCATATGCATACAAGCATGCATATGTATACACACATGCATATGCATACACACATACAAGCATGCATATGCATACACACATACATGCATATGCATGCACACATACATGCATATGCATACAAGCATGCATATGCATACGCACAAATGCATATGCATACACACATGCATATGCATACACACATACATGCATATGCATACAAGCATGCATATGCATACACACATGCATATGCATACACACATACACACACATACACAATGCATATGCATACACACAAATGCATATGCATACACGCAAATGCAAATGCATACACACATGCATATGCATACACACATACACACATATGCATATGCATACACATATGCATATGCATACACAAATGCATATGCATACACACATTGGATCAGATGGGATCTCCACGTACACCTTTGGGAGCACATGACCATGAGGACTCCGAAATATATCATATACGTAATGGAGCTCCAGTCATGGATGTAGCCGGGAAGTCAATGCGTCAGCGCATTCGACACATTTGCTCCATAGAATTTGGACATTCTGTAATGCTAAAATGGAGCGAACAGGATAGGGATTCTAAAAACAATATCACACAAATGATATATGAAGAGTACCGACGAGCACCTGGGAATCCTATTGTGAGTTCGCAGTGAATTCAGCATACAACACGCGAGCTCATGTCTCATCGACAGTTGGAAGCTCGCGATGCTTTTAGAGCAGGCTTATCGAAGCCTGTGTGGTTAGATTTTGAAGAGTGGGAATTGATTCATGATGAGCAGCAACATAGTCCTGATCGATATTGTCAACAGAGAGATGCGGTGGCCACACGTTTGGATACGGTGGGAACGTTGCATTTAGATAGCGGCGGATACGACAGTATGCGCTACCAATTTTTAAGTATCATGTTAATTATTCAATTTTTTTGTGTTCAGCACATCATGTATGTTCATGTAACATTTTGCATATTTATTATAAGAGTTGGCAGTGGGTCGTCCTCCAACGCGAACCAAAGAATCTTTCGGATATCGTCATGGATTGACTGCACTGTTGCAAGATTTAGTGGGACAAGGTGCAATTATTTCATGGGAGAATATTCTATGATTAGGTAAACTTATAGCTTGGTTTCGTATTTTTAGTCGTTGTTTATAAATTTCATGTCAATTTGTCTCATTCCACACATGCTTTGTTGCAGGATTTCAGGTGTAAATGTTTTGATCCCCTTACATATATGCTTTGCCACAATTTTGTATTACACTCCTATGTGGCAATGATGTACTATAATTTTGTATTTGATTCTTATATAGAAGTGCTTTTTCACATTATCACAATTTTGTATTACACTCCTATGTGGCAATGATGTACCATAATTTTGTATTCGATTCCTATATGGAAGTGCTTTGTCACTCTTGTACATCTTTCATTTATGGAATATACAACTTTTTGTACATGATTCATGGTTCATTTTTGCTCATATAAAATCATGTTTTGGTTGTCATTAGAGTACATAACACATGTACTCGGTTTAGAGTTGGGCACAGTGTATTGTCTTTTGCTAAACAACATCATGTTGTAGCAATAGACAACACACTCTGCTTAAAAAAAAATTGTGCAGATATGGTCATCGGTATAAGCGTCGGTACGCCCAGTATAGTCATCGGTATATGCGTCGGTATGCCCATCAGAGGCATCGGTATGAGCATTGGTATACACGTCGGTAATACCAATGCTCATACCGGTGCATATACCGACGTTTATATCGACGTTTATACCGACGACTATACTGGTGTTTTGTTTCGGATGCCTATACTGACCCCAACACCGACGTCGCGACAAAATTACGCCCGTTCAATTTCCTTTGTAGCAGCCTCAGTATACCCTCGATGTGTTGTAGTGAGCCAAAGAGTTGATACGAGGTACCTACTTATGATGGCCAGATGAGTAGAGGGACCTTAGAGAGAACTCTAGATGGTGACTAGGCAAGGGCTATAAATAGGCTAGGAGGTGAGTCCGAGGCATGTCATTCTCCACTTCTCACATTTGCCATCAGAGCCTAGGGAGAAATACCTTGGGGACATGGAAGAAAGAGCTTCTCCTTTGGTGACTTTTGGAAGGATTCGATGCTAATTATGGGCATCATCATCTTCATGAGTGAACAAAAAAAACGTGAGCAGCCATGAAGTCGCGGTTTGTGTGGAGCTCGAAGTGCGAGTAGTCTTGGTGAGTGGTTCGAAAGGATTGCGCGATTCAAAAGGAATCTCAATCGGAAAAAAAGATGAGCTACGCAAATCACCTAAGTAGGTACATCATAACTATACTTGACACAGTAATTTGCTGCAACAAAGAGGCTTTGAACCCACAAACTCTACTCAAGAGGCAAGAGTTCTAGCCACTATGCCACATTGAGTTGATGATGTTCAACTGTGCATGGTGAACAAAGAGATAAGGCAAGAGAGATGGAGGGAAAGAGAGAAATAGAGAGAGGAGGAAAAGAGAAAGGGAAAGAGAAGAAAGAAAGAAAGATAAAGAGAAAGAGAAGAAGGAAAGAAAGAGGAAGAAAGAAAGAGAAGGAGAAAGAGAAGAAGGAGAAAGAGAAGAAGGAGAAAGAGAAGAAGGAGAAAAGAGAGAGATAGGAAGAGAGAAGCCAAGAGAGATAGATAAAAAGAAAGAGATGGAGAGAGAGAGAGAGAGAGATAGAGAAAGAGATGAAAAAATAAGAGAGGTAGAGAGAAAGAGATAGAAAAAGAGAGGTGGAGAGAAAGAAATAGAGAGACAAGAAAAGAAGAAAGAAAAAAGAGAGATTCAAGAGAGACAAGAAAGAGAAAAAAAAAGAGAAAGGATTAAAGAAAGAGAGAAAGAAAGTAAAGGATAAAGAGAAACGATGAAAGAAAAGAAATAGAGAAGAAGGAGGAAATTGTAAGTGAGATAAAGCAAAGAATAGAGAGACAGAATGAAAAGATTAGAAAGAGAGAGAAGAGTAAAGAAAGTGCATAGTTAGCATACCTATTATTACTAAAATGGACATTACTCTCTCATATGAAATCCAAATTGGATGATTCCACTTCGTATAGAAAGTAGACTTCAAAGGCTTTCCAATGAGTGACTGGAAACAACCATTGTATAATTAAAAACCACGTGTATAAAGTATTTAATTCTCTGCATACTTCTTCAAAGAGGTATGCTGCCCACTCACCGAGCTTCATTGTTTTGGCCTTGACACTTCATGATTTCATTATTATTATTTATGGTTGGTAGTACTCACCGATATATTCTTTTATTTTTTTGAGAGAACTTTTCGACTTTAATCTCATACACGCATCTATGTGGGGTATAAATTTTGGTGGTATGGGACATCAAACTTTGTATCCTACCTAGGTGTAGGATGGATGGTATGGGAGAGGTCTCTAAGATTGTATTTTTTATATGATTTGGAGTTCATCCATATGATCTTTGTATTATTAGACATTAGAGGGGTAGTTGACACAGTCACTCTGTATGTGATCGCAAAGAAGGCAAGTCTGTAGGCAAGTAGCCTAGAAGCGAAAAGGCAAGGTTTGCAAATAAGAACTGTGAATATGCAATCGCATTAAGAAGAAATTCATAGACTACCTACTACTTTATTTGATATGCTTAAGAATAGGGCATGATTCATACATAGTGTGTATGGGGTGAGCTAGATGCTTAGCCTAGTGGGCTATGAGCGTGCACACATCTACTTACAAGTTTTGTCAGTGTATTTGGTGGACTCATATTATGGTCCTCATTATATTTGGGAATGCCGAATTATTACAATGTTTTACTAGAGACACCTCATTCCTAGTTGGGAATGATTTGATCATAGTGATGATCAGATGGTGCTCGGTCATAAAGCAAGTTTCATCCACTTGGAACATATTGTATTGAGAAGGCGATGGTAGTTCCACTAGTTGCTATACTTTCTTAGCACGTCTTCACTTGGCAAGATAGACTTAGTTCCGTGTAGTGGATTGGGATTTACTTTGTATAAGAGATATTTGATCCATAGTTTGGATTATTATATATGATAGATTGAGATCTTTGTCCATAGTTTGGATCATTCACAGATGGATATCTTGGTCCATAGTCTGGATCATTGATAGATTATCACCTTGGATTCATAGTTTGGATCATGATGGGATTTTCTTGAGTTTTATTTCATTATAGTGAGTAAATCTAGGAGATTTACTTGAGCTTAGAGATTCAACACTATTTGGAAAAGATTTCCATTTACTTTTAGTGTTCTTCCATAGAGATTGGGGACATAGTCAGATTGTTTTGGATTAGCATAGTATTTTTTTTATTAGTCTAGTGGAGTAAGTGATTTTTCATGATTATACCATATGAGAAGCTGTTAGTGGGTGTTTCAGGGAGACAAGGGCAAGCTGCCAAGGTCTCGATAGGTTACAAGTCATCACACATTAGTGGTCAAGGTCTAAGCATAGGGAGTCCGAGGATATTCTGAGTACTTATGCTGCACACATAGGGACTCATTGGGCCTTGAAGGGATTCCTAAAGTATGCGCAAAGAAAGGACTACTATTTATTGGTGGAAATGCTAGATATGACATAGAGAGATGAGTTGTCTACTTTCTGATTATCTAGTATTTCAGATACCTAGCACACTCTACTCTTATTATTTGGAATCACAGATTTTGATTCCCAGGCTTATAGCTCCTTCTATATCATTGAGGACAATGATCTTTAGAAGGGGGAGAGAATGTTATATTCCAGAGATGTACATGCTTGTAGGAATGAGAAGTTCCTTGCTCAGGGGATAGCCAAGGCCAAAAGCCAGAGAGTTCATATGAGGTACCTACTCATGACGGTCAGATGAGTAGAGGGACCTTAGATAGAACTTTAGATGGTGACTAGGCATGGCTATCAATATGCTCGGTGGTGAGTCCCAAGCATGTGATTCTCCACTTCTCACAATCCACATCATTTTGTGGTTGTAAATTGAATGTGAAGATAAAAACTTTTAGAGATATGTTGTATGAGAGAAAGATACAGCATGCATGAAAGAAAAAAAAGTCTATGAAATTTTTGTCAATCACATTTTAAGTACCTTGTTTAGGGTTCTACATTTAGTTCCTTGTAAGACAATGCCTCGATTTCATTCTCTCTCTAGAATTTCTAAACTTGTAGGGCAAAAGTGATAGTTTGAGGCAAATTTTCACCTATCACAAGGAAGAAGATAAGGAAGAGAGCTCACACACACACACACTCTCATAATCAAAGAGGAGCACACAAAGATTGAGGCAAGCAAGATTGATCTTCTTCTTCTTCTTCTTGTTCTTCTATTACATAAAAGTAATGTACAAGAATGACCTAAAAAACAACAACACAAGTGAATAATATAAAGAACAATATATAAGGAAAATATGGATTTGAGTTGGAAATATTGCTTGGTGATGCATTTGATCCACTCAAAACTTGCAATTTTGCACTTGGTTTTTCAGTATTTTCTTTGTCATTTAGTTCAAGATTAAGTCCATCTTTGGCATCTGCATAAAAGGTTGATATTTCATCAAACACCACATCTAAGTGGGTTATAACATTTATATCCCTTTCGCTCAAGGGAGTACCCAATGAAGATACATTTTTTTTTGCCTTTGTATCAAGCTTCATCCTCAACTCATCTGGAATATGTACATATGCAATACATCCAAAATCTTTCATATGTGATAAGTTTGGCTTTTTACCTCTAAACTTCTTTTCAGGTGTAACTTGACGTACAACAATAGTCGAAGTTCTTTTCATGATGTATACATCAGTGTGCACAACTTCTACCCAATAACAATGATGCATATTCTTCTTATCCATCAAGGCTCTATGCAATATTTCTATTTTTGCATTCAACAACACCATTCTATTGTGGTGTTTACCTACATGAAAACTGATGCCAAATTCCATGACTTTTAAGAAAGTTGTTGAATTCATTTGACATGTATAAACCTTGTCCATCAGACCTTAATGTCTGAATATACTTCCCTGTCTACTTTTCTACCATAGCCTTAAAATTTTGGAAGTGAGTGAATACCTCACTCTTTTCTTTCATGAAATATACCTATACTTTATGTGTATGCTCATCAATGAAACTAACATAAAACCTATAACCACCCATAGATGTGGACTTTGTTGGACCCCAAACATCTGTATGTACTATTTCTAGCACATTATCACTAACATGCTTATCATGCAAAAATGATGCTCTTGATTGTTTACCACATTATCTGCTCACCTGGGGGACCATGCAAATGATAGCGTAGGTTTTCCAGTCGACTCCTATCAAAGGATCCATACTCTCTAACATGTGTAGTACAAATCCGTTGTTTCCGATAAATTTGATACTTGCACTGTGTGCAAGGACATGCCATTCTCTCTTCAGGATCCAAAGAAGCCATCTGCTACAATATGGACATTTTAGAATATTTTAGAACATTTCTTTTTTTATTAAACCTAAAAATCTAACTCTTAAAGACCTAAATACTTAAATACCTAAAAAAACTTAAAATCCTAGTTTTAAAACCCTAATCTATATAGCTATCCTATTTTATCTATATATTCGGTTTTTTCCTTGACTGATACTATTTTATATATATATTTATTTATTTATTCAAATTTTTTTTCCCTCTTAATTAAGTTATATGTATGCCTAAACCCTAAAACCCTAATTTTCAGAATCTAGACCTAAATTATGTATATTTATATACACATGTGTATATACATGTATATATGTATTATATGTGTATGTGTATGTGTGTATATATGTTATGTACGTGTTAAAACCCTAAAACCCTAATCCAAATGACCTAGAACTAAAACATGTATATATATGTATGCATGTGTATATATATGTGTCTATGTATATATATGTGAATATAGATAGGTATATAAGTATGTGTGTTTGTGTATTTATATAATTATTTTAATATTCAGATTCTTTCTTTACTTAATTATATTTAATTATATACATTTAATTAAATAACTTAAAACACTAGTTCTTTTTATATTTACTTATGTATATAATTATCTTATTTTATATATATATATTTATTTATATATTCAGATTTTTTTTCTTACGTAATCCTATTTTTATATATTTAATTTTATATATTTAATTATAAATATTTAATTAAATTATTTAAAACACTAGTTCTTTTTATATTTATTTATGTATATAGTTATCTTATTTTGTATATATATTTATTCATATATTCAGATTTTCTTTCCTTACGTAATCCTATTTTTATATATTTAATTTTATATATTTAATTATATATATTTAATTAAATTATTTAAAACACTAGCTCTTTTTATATTTATTTATATATTTAATTATCTTATTTTATAAATATATTTATTGATATATTCAGATTTTTTTCCTTACGTAATCCTATTTCTATATATTTAATTATAAATATTTCATTAAATTATTTAACACACTAGTTCTTTATATATTTATTTATGTATATAATTATCTTATTTTATATATATATTTATTTATATATTCAGATTTCTTTTCCTTACGTAATCCTATTTTTATATATTTAATTATATATATTTAATTAAAACCCTAATCTTAAAATTCTAGATCTAAAATACTTAACCCTAAAACCCTAATCTTAAATATGTAGACCTAAAATATGTATATTTCTGTATACATGTGTATATACATGTATATATGTATTACATGTGCATGTGTACGTGTGCATATATCTTATGTAGGTGTTATAAACCTAAAACCCTAATCTTAAAGATTTAAATCTAAAATATGTATATTTTTGTATGCATGTGTATCTACATGTATGTATGTATTATATGTATATGTGTGTTTGTGTATATATGTAATCTACGTATTAATATCCTAAAATCCTAATCAGAAAGACTTAGACTTAAATTTGAAATACTAAACCCTAAAACCCTAATCTTAAATATGTAGACCTAAAATATGTATATTTCTGTTTACATGTGTATATACATGTATATATGTATTACATGTGCATGTGTATGTGTGCATATATCTTATGTAGGTGTTATAACCCTAAAACCCTAATCTTAAAGATTTAAATCTAAAATATGTATATTTTTGTATGCATGTGTATCTACATGTATGTATGTATTATATGTATATGTGTGCTTGTGTATATATGTGATCTACGTATTAAAATCCTAAAACCCTAATCAGAAAGACATAGACTTAAATCTTAAATACTAAACCCTAAAACCCTAATCTTAAATATCTAGACCTAAAATATGTATATTTCTGTATACATGTGTATATACATGTATATATGTATTACATGTGTATGTGTATGTGTGCATATATGTTATGTAGGTGTTATAACCCTAAAACCCTAATCTTAAAGATTTAAATCTAAAATATGTATATTTTTGTATGCATGTGTATCTACATGTATGTATGTATTATATGTATATGCGTGTTTGTGTATATATGTTATCTACATATTAGAATCCTAAAACCCTAATCAGAAAGACTTAGATTTAAATATGAAATACTAAACCCTAAAACCCTAATCTTAAATATCTAGACCTAAAATATGTATATTTCTGTATACATGTGTATATACATGTATATATGTATTATATGTGTATGTGTATGTGTGCATATATGTTATGTAGATGTTATAACCATAAAACCCTAATCTTAAAGATTTAAATCTAAAATATGTATATTTTTGTATGCATGTGTATCTACATTTATGTATGTATTATATGTATATGTGTGTTTGTGTATATATGTTATCTACGTATTAAAATCCTAAAACCCTAATCAGAAAGACTTAGACTCAAATATGAAATACTAAACCCTAAAACCCTAATCTAAAATATCTAGAGCTAAAACCCTAAAACCCTAATCTTAAATATTTAACCCTAAAACCCTAATCCTATTTAAAACCCTAAAACCCTAATCTTAAATATTTAACCCTAAAACCCTAATCCTATTTTTATATATTTGATGTAAAACAAAAACTTCAAAATAAAAATAGGATTATATGTGTGTATGTATGCATGTGTGTATATATGTGTGTGTATGTATGCATGTGTACATGTGTGTGTGTATGTATACATGTGTATACATGTGTGTGTATGTGTATGTGTGTGTATGTAGGCATGCATGTGTGTGCATGTGTGTGTACGTGTGTGTATGTATGCATGCATGTATGTGTATGTGTGTGTATGTGTATGCATGCGTATACATGTGTGTGTATGTATACATGCATGTGTGTATATGTGTGTATGTATGCATGTGTGTATATATGTGTGTCTGCATGCATGCCGGTATATGTGTGTGTATGTATGCATGCATGTGTGTATATGTGTGTATATATGCGTGTGTGTATGTATGTGTGTATATGTGTGTGTGTGTATGTGTATGTATGCATATGTGTATATATGTGTGTGTATGTATGTGTGTATGCATGTGTGTGTATGTATGCATGTGTGTAAATTTATGTGTGTGTGTATGCATGCATATGTGTATATGTGTGTGTGTGTGTATGTAAGCATGCATGTGTGTATAGGTGTGTGTATGTAAGCATGCATGTGTGTACATGTACAAGAAAAAGGGGGGCATAGCAACACCCCCGAATCGGGAAAAAAATGAAAACCGTCGCTTATGCGACGAAACCGTCGCTTATGCGACGAAACCGTCGCTTATGTGACGAAACCGTCGCATAAGCGACGGTAAAAATTTCGGATCTTTTTTTTTGGCCGAGCCTCGTCGCATAAGCGACGATAGACCACAAGCGTCGCTAGTAGCGTCGCTGGTTAGCGACGCACTTAACGATATTGGCAAACTGCAGAGCGTCGCATATGCGACACTTTGGAATGTAGAAAAAAAAATTCAATTCTCCCGGCACATTTGTGCCGGGCCTTGAACGCGAGGAAGAACACAAAGACCGAGAGAGAGAGAGAGAGAGAGAGAGAGAGAGAGAGAGAGAGAGAAAGAGCGCGCGCGAGAGGGAGAGAGAGAAGCGAGACATACACAAGGTATGCGCACACACACACTCACACACACATATGTACACACACATATACACGCATAGACACACACACACATACGCAGACACACACACACATACACACAAATACACACATAGACACACATACACAAGACGCGCACACACATACACACACATAGACGCTCACACACATACACACACATATACACTCACAGACACATACACACATAATGATGCATCCACACACATACACATGCATACACACATAGACACACATATACACACACACACATATGCATACACACACACATAGAGAGACATACACACACATACACATACATGCATACACATACACACATAAACACATACACACACATAGACACATACACACATAAACACATACACACTCATAGGTACACACACATACACATAGACACACACACATATAGTATATACACACACATGCACACATAGACACATACACACATACACATGCATACACACACATACACATGCATACACACATATAGACACATATACACACACATACACACACATAGAGAGACATACACACATAAACACATACATGCATACATTTGCATACATAATGCATATGCATATGCATATAATGTACATACATACTTACATGCATACATAATGCACATGCATAGATACATACACACACACAGATACATACACACATAGACACATACACACACATGAACACATACATACTCATAGATACACACACATACACATAGACACACACACATACACACACAGACACACATACACATAGACGTGCACACACATACACACACATAGACGCTCACACACATACACACACATATACACACACAGACACATACACACATAATGATGCATCCACACACATACACATGCATACACACATAGACACACATATACACACACACACATATGCATACACACACACATAGAGAGACATACACACACATACACATACATGCATACACATACACACATAAACACATACACACACATAGACACATACACACATAAACACATACACCCTCATAGGTACACACACATACACATAGACACACACACATATAGTATATACACACACATGCACACATAGACACATACACACATACACATGCATACACACACATACACATGCATACACACATACAGACACATATACACACACATACACACACATATATGCATACACACACATAGAGAGACATACACACAAACACATACATGCATACATTTGCATACATAATCTATATGCATATGCATATAATGTACATACATACTTACATGCATACATAATGCACATGCATAGATACATACACACACACAGATACATACACACATAGACACATACACACACATGAACACATACATACTCATAGATACACACACATACACATAGACACACACACATACACACACATACACACATAATGATGCATACACACACATACACATGCATACACACATACAGACACATGTACACACACATACACACATAATGATGCATACACACACATACACATGCATACACACATACAGACACATGTACACACACATTCACACACACATTCACACACATTCACACACATATACATACATGCATACATATTGCATATGCATATGCATACATACATAGTTACATGCATATGCATACACACACACATATGCATACATACATACTTACATGCATATGCATACACATGCATATGCATATGCATACATAATGCATATGCATATGCATACATAATGCATATGCATATGCATACATAATGCATATGCATATGCATACATAATGCATATGCATATGCATACATAATGCATATGCATATGCATACATAATGCATATGCATATGCATACATAATGCATATGCATACATAATGCATATGCATATGCATACATACATACTTATATGCATACATACATACTTATATGCATACATAATGCACATGCTTACATACACTGTGATAATGTATACACACACACATACACACATAGACACATACACACATAATTATGCATACACACACATACATATGCATACATACATGCATACACATACACACACATAGATACATACATACACATAAATACATACACACTCATAGACACACACACATACACATAGACACACACACATACACATAGACACACACACATATACACACACATACACACATAGACACATGCACACATAATGATGCATACACACATACACATGCATACATAGACACACATAATAATGCATACACACACATACATATGCATACACACATGCATACAAACATATACACACATATACACACACACATGCATACACACATATACACACACATATACACATATACACATACACATGCATACACACACAAATGCATACACACATACAAACACATATACACACACACATACACACATAGATACATACACACGTAATGATGCATACACACATACACATGCATACATAGACACACATAATAATGCATACACACACATACATATGCATACACATACATATGCATACACATACATATGCATACATACATGCATACACATACACACTTAGACACATAGACACACATAGATACATACATACACATAAACACATACACACTCATAAACACACACACATACACATAGACACACACATATATACACACACATACACAGATAGACACATGCACATGCAATGATGCATACACACGTACAAATGCATACATAGACACACATAATGATGCATACACACACATACATATGCATACACACACATATGCATACATACATGCATACACATACACACATAGATACATACACACACGTAGATACATACATATACATAAACACATACACACTCATAGACACACACACATACACATAGACAACACACACATATACCTACACACATACACACATAATGATGCATACACACACATACACATGCATGCACACACATACACATGCATACACACACATACACGTATATATATATATATATATTGATTTCAAACCATTTTGTTTTATATGTTAGGTATTATGGATCCCAGTAAAGAGAGAAAGGCGAAACTCACTCTCATAGAAAGTCTTATGAGAGCAAGAGTTCCGTCAGATACTCTAGGGGCCATAATGCGGGACTACGCAGAGATGTCCGATGAGGAGCTGGATTATACGATCCAGATGCTTATGCGATCAGACGAGGGCTCTTCTGCGGATCCACATGCAGGAAGAGAGCTATCTGCTCATAGGTATGTTTTTTTTCATAAATTTTTTTAATGATATTATAGCACATATTTTTATTTAATTCTATCTATCTATTTTCAGGACACCTATACCACCTCCAACACGTGATAGCAGAGCAGAGACGTTGCCTATGAGGACATGCATAGGCACGTTAGGACTAGAGTGCGACATAGAGCCAGAGGGGAATATTGTATACATAGGAAATGGATTGGAGTTAAAGATGAGAATGCGTGCACTATGCGACTCTTACCTGCGCTTTATCCACTTACCGTGGAAGTAAGTAAAAGTTTTACATATAAATTGAAATATATATCTTATGTTTTATTTATATTATGTTTTATATTTTTGTAGTGAGCATGATGAGAGGGATAAAAAGTACGTGCTCAGTTCACTTGAGACGGAGTTTGGGACAGGGTGGTCTCTTAAATGGTGTTTAAAAGAGATGCGGACACTTATGGCGCATCGTCGTGACAATGCACGGTATGTATGTATATGAGAGAGAGAGAGAGACAGAGAGCACTAATCTCGATATTAGGGTTTTGAAATCCCTAATTTCAAAACTCTAATTCAACCTTTTAGCCATATGTTTGAAGTATATGTACACCTCCGACGTCCTACTAGAGAGATGTCTCTCCTCCCAACCTTATGCCTCTATATATAGCTACTCGAATCAACGAGGATCATGATTCATAATATATGTAAAGATATATACACATCATGTAGATAGGATACATAAATATAAAATGGAGTAGATATATTATGCTTCACACATACATGCCTAAATGCACACATAAATATATATATACATACTAACATATTTACATGTACATATTTACACATACATGTACATGCCTACATGCACACATAAACATATATATACATGCATACATATTTACATGTACATATTTACACATATACATATATACATGTACACAATTATAAACACTTGCATATATTACGTACATGAATACATGTATACATATATCACACACATGCAAACACATACATATACATGAAATAAATATATATGCATACTAATATATGTATACATATAATACACATGAATACACACACATATGCATACATACATGATAAAAATTTACTCCTCGAAGATAAAGCTATATATAAAATAATTAGGCATACCCCCGAGCTTCATGTTCTAACTTAGAAGAACATGATTTCATCTCTATAGTAGGATTCATCGTTATTCAAGTTAATAAAAAAAACCTATTATCTGATATCCATTCAGAAGCTTCAAGTTACTATCTAATCTGCTCATATGTTTTCATTATTGCCATCATTTTGGTAAGACATCAATATAGTCTCATCTTCATTATCCTTATTGATTTCATTTATTTCTTCTATTGTTAAATCTATGTTCTCATGAATCACATCATCTATTGGTGGATTAATATCTATTTCTGGTAATTCCTCTTCCTGATCAGTAGAATCAGCATGTAGAGAATTATCCTCTTCATCAAAAAGATTAGTATCATTATCACGTATAATGAGTCTAATTTCTATTCCAGATGTTGATGTATCAGTATCTGATGCTGAATCATCAAGAGGACTTTCTTCAATCTCTCTAACAATAAACTGTTCAAACAATGACCTACCTCTAGGTTGCACATGAATGACTTGCCAACAAGGATGAGCATCTGGGTTTTTATAAAAAAATGCTTGTTCAATATGCCAATGGAAAATGTCTCAATACCTTTTTTTGGGATTTTACCTTCTTCACCCTTATATCGAGGAGATTGGCATTTGGGACATGTCAAAGAGTCTGCATATTCACCTCTATATAAAATACAATCATAAGGACATGCATGTATATATTGATAATCTATACCAAAATTGTTGATTATCTTCTTCATTTCATCATGTGAGGTAGGAAGAATCTTCTGACTTGGTAAAAACTTTTCAGATAATAACCTGTAAGTTTATAAAAACAAAGATATATTAAAAAAGGTAAATAAATAAATATACATATATACATGTAGGTTTTTATTCTTACTTTAGATAAGGTAAGAACAAGAACTTGAATTGAATGGACACATTTTGTCCGCACATCTTTTAAAACTACTAATGCATCTTTCAAAATATTCGTGCAAAATTTGATTGTTTTGGATGACAAGATACGATTGTTTGTTTTGGAGGATATGAAGTATGTACCTTCATTGAATGATTTGTCGATTCACACATATGTTCAGTTTGAAAGTGTGAGAAGCGGATTTATAATTGTTATTCAAAGAATTCGGCACTGTTTATAGGCCATACAATGGTGACCTGGATGAATCGCATGCACAGAGGTTACTCAAGATAGAGCAGGATTTCTGGGGTATGCAGTAAACCTCTTGCATGTCAATGATGAGCATCTGAACTTTAGGATACAAAGTGGAAATCATGGTGACTTGAGAGGATCACTTTTATACATCTTATTCAAAGAACTTCAGTTTTATGACATGCAAGAGGTTTACTACATACCCTAGGAATCCTGCTGGCACTAGTTATAATCAGATTGCTCTATCTTGAGTAACCTCTGTGCATGCGATTCATCCAGGTCACCATTGTATGGCCTATAAACAGTGCCAAATTCTTTGAATAACAATTATAAATCTGCTTCTCACACTTTCAAATTGAACATATGTGTGAATCGACAAATCATTCAATGAAGGTACATACTTCATATCCTCCAAACAATCAAATTTTTGGAGGTACATACTTCATCATGCCATCCAAACAATCAAATTTTTTGCGAATATTTTGAAAGATGCATTAATAGTTTTAAAAGATGCGCGGACAAAAAATGTCCATTCAATTCAAGTTCTTGTTCTCACCTTATCTAAAGTAAGAATAAAAACCTGCATGTATATATATATATATATATTTATGCATATATATATAAATAGATAGAAAATTGAAAATTATACCTTAATAGTGTCGAAAGAGATACATTACTCCATCCAAAACGATTTTGAAGGTTGAGAATAAGTAAGCTCGCACTTAGTCGTGTCAAACGACTTCCTTCATATACATGCTTTAGACATTCCTCTCGAAGATATTTCTCATTTTTAGAAATACCAATGCTCCCACTGTCATTTTGATACCAATCCTCGATAAAATCTACCATGCCATCATCTTCATCATTGTCACACAAATCTTGTACTTTATCGTCTTTTGAATATAGATCTTTCAACTTTGCATATTGCACAGGATTAGTTTTGCGTAGCCTCCTCATGGAAGCTTCTGATAAATGAGGTCTTACTGGTAATTGTGATTGCTGTGGACAAATATCATCAACATCATATGTTGGAATCTACACATATAAATAAAACTCATTAGTATTCCATAAATGAATAAAAAGTAAACTTCAAATATAAAATTAAGTATATAACTTATTAAATATGGATAGAAAATTTTTATTCTCTCTAGCTAAAAGGTGCTCTTGGAGGTCTATGCCATCCATAATTCACTAATAGTTCATCACCAGCATGTAATGTAGTAATAGCATTGACAACTATGTATCTTGATACATCTCTACTCATGTATGGTGATTCATGACTATTTTCTCGCTCCTCAAATGTGCAATTAGTCCTTGAACTATTATGTAACCCTCGACTACTATTTATTAAACCTGCTATATTTCCATGTGTGTAAGGTCTTCCATCAATATATAATCTTTCATTTTCTGCATGTAAAATCCTTTTACTAGTAAGGGATGCTGCATTCAAGCATATTCCATAAGTACTCATGCTTTGAACATAATGTGAAAGTCGATGCCAATCTTCCCATCCATATATAGGACCACCAAATGACATAAGAATGACTTCAGAGTTCGGAGGCACATACACATCCTCTACAATAAAGAGACCACGACCAACATTAGTAATAGTGGATGGAGCAATCATATAGCGATTACCCCAAAAGTTGAAAACCTCTCCATCTAAAGGAAGTGGTCCTCTATTCCATCCTCCATATCTTCTTCTATCATATGTTTGTACTAAAGAACGCTCACGAGCTGGCAGTGGATAATCTCCAGCCGTTTCATTCTCTAAACCACGAGGTAGAGGATTTCTAGAAACCTATGCTTGTAACGTGTACGAGGTATATTAACACTATGAGAAAAATCATCATCATCATCATCATCGAGCAAGTATTCCTGTATATGAACAATAATTTGATTTTATATATGGTTTTTAAATAAAATAATGACATTAATATATATAAGAAAATACATACCCAAGCATTATCACATTGACTAGGTGATGGTGCACGCTCAAAAGTACCATACTCTGCCTCATGTTCAATACATTCCAATCGTGGTCTTCGATACGTGTCATAACAAGAGGTACACCAACATATAATATGCTCTTGATAGTAAAATTCATCATAATTCCTATCGGAGGACACATGTGAAGTCGTTGCATGGGTAGGAGGTGGTGGAGTACCCTCTGATTGATCAGAATCTGCACATCATAAGAAACATAAAAAAAAGATATAAGTTATGTATCCATCAAATATAGTTAAAATTAAATATTTCATATACTTACAGTATAAAGTCGTTGCACGATGAGGAGACGGTGGTGGAGTTCCATCTGATTGATCAGAATCTACAAATAATGGTATTTGATATTAATAATTTAATTATCTACATAAATAAAAAATTCACATATACATATTTACACATACACACATATTCACATATACACATTTATACATACACACATATTCACATATACACAACACATATTATTGTGGGATAAATGCATGTAATTTGTATGAATGAGTGTATATGCATGCATGTGTGTGTACGTATATATGTGGATATGTATATGTGTGTTTATGTTATATGTATGTATATGTGTATATATATACATATATGCATGCGTATATGTTTGCATGTATATGTGTATGTGGGTATGTGTATGTGTATGTGTATGTGTATATGTGTGTATATATGTGTATGTATTCTGACTTTTTTTTCTGTTTGAGATTAAATTAACAGGAGATATTGTATGGTCGAAAAAAATAAGAGGCGAGCTAACATACCACCTGAGTCGTGGCAGTTTTTTCGTAGACAGCTACGTCTTCAGGAGTCATTTCCTCAGCAGAAGGTACACAAATTAATAGTTTATATTTATAATTTTTAGATATTTTAGTAATTTTTTAATTTAATTTATGTATTTTTTCCTTGAATAAACAGGCTGCTGCAAAGAAGAGAGTGGAGTCGGGCCACACATCGCACTTAGGCCAAATGGGCCATAATGGTTTTGTAGCTACGTTTGTAAGTGTATGTGTTATTGTGAGTATATTTTTTATTTTAGTTAAAATGCAAGCAACTAATGTTTTTTATTTGTTTCATTGCAGCGAAAGGATTATGGCCGATATCCTACGAAACACGAGATCGAGTATGCTACACATTTTGGATATCGGCGTTTGAGCGAGTATATACAAGATCATCCTGATGCCTTTGTGAGTATTTTTAAATTTTATATAATTATTTTGTTGTTATGAATGTTTTAATTATTTTATTGATTTATGTTTGTTATATGTAATACAGGAGTATTATGGGGAGACAAATATGGATGAGGTGGAGAGACAGACACAGGAGGGACGATCTCGATCGTCACAGGGTGATCATGAGGATGAGGATGAGGAAGATCAGGATGATCATGATATTGCTGATGATGATGATGATCATGATGATGATGATTAGGATTTTAGTTGATTATGACATTGGATTATATGTATTTACATTGATATATATATATATATATTTATCTATATATTTTTCATTTCAGTCATGTTTTGAATTGTGTGTATGGTATTAAGTAATGAAGAGTTTTGTTCTATTGATTGTTATTATTGTTTATATTAAGCATGTGTTTTAATACTTTAATTATATAATTCATTCATATGTGTGTACCTAAGTGTATATGTATGTGTGTGTATATGTATGTATGTGCATGTGTATGTGTGTGTATATGTATGTATGTGCATGTGCATGTATAAGTGTATATGTGTGTATGAGTATGTGCATGTGCATGTGTATGTGTGTATATGTATATGCATGTATATGTATAACTCTATGTGTATGTGTGTGTATGTGCATGTATATGTGTATATGTGCATGTATATGTGTATATGTGCATGTGTATGTGTGCGTATATGTATGTATATGCATGTGCATGTATAAGTGTATAGTATGTATCAATATGTGCATGTTCTTGTGTATGTGTGTGTATATGTATAACTCTATGTGTATGTGTGTGTATGTGCATGTATATGTGTATATGTAGGTATATGCATGTGTGTGTGCTTCTTCATCATGTATAAGTGTATGAGTGCATATCAATAAGTGTGAGTATGGTATGTAATGAAAGTAACACAATTCAAATGATCTACAAATAATAGAAATTGTACTTACAATTGTGATCCATAGTTTTTGCTTGGTTAGCTTCTTGAATAACCTGCAATAAAGAGAGAGAAGAGAGAGAGAGAGAGAGAGAGAGAGAGAGAGAGAGATCTAGAGAGAGAGAGAGAGATCTAGAGAGAGAGAGAGAGAGTGAGATCTAGAGAGAGAGAGATCTAGAGAGAGAGATCTAGAGAGAGAGAGAGAAAATTCAAAGAGACAAAGATGTAGAAAGAGAGAAACAAAGACAGAGGGAGACAATAACAGAGAGCTTAAGCAAAACAACAATTCTGCATATACTTGCTTTAGCTCGTAAGCGCAACGCAATTGCGAACGTTGGAGAGCTCTTCGATCGGATGCGTGAAAATGCCGATTGCAGAGCCTCCAACGTTTTAATTTTTGTCCGTCAACAGATCGTCGTATAAGCGATGCAACGCGTCGTCGTATAAGCGACATTTGCTTAGCGTCGCGTATACGGCGGTTTGCACCGTCGCTTATACGACGGTAAAGACCGTCGCTTATGCGACGCAAAAGTGCGTCGCTTATGCGACGCAAAAGCGTGTCGCTTAAGCGACGCCTTTGACAAGCGTCGTTTAAGAGACGTTAGGTGGAAGCGTCGCAAAAACCATCGTTTTTTGCGTCGTATAATCGACGGTCCGCGCTCGACGGTAATTCCGACGCAAGTTGCAATTTTTATAGCGATGAGATTCTGTCGCGTTAACCGTCGCTACACGCCCGTATTCCTTGTAGTGTATGCATGTGTAAATTAATGTGTAACTTCCTTTCTCTTCTCTCTCTTTCTTTCTCTCTCTCTCTCTCTTTCTCTCTCTCTCTCTCTCTCTCTCCTTCTCTCTCTATCAATAGCGAATAAAAGAATCACTTACAAGTATGTCTCTCTTTGAATCGTTGTCTTCAAAGCGTAATGTAGGTCGTCTCTCGTCCGATTCCAAACAATCGACACCAACGAACTTCTGCAAAATCAACGAAAAGAGAAATTAGAAACCCTAAAGCATAGAGAAACACAAATGCTAATAGTACGCGCAGCACTTACCAAGATGTGAGAGCTAAGCAGAGAGAGAGAGTGTGTGTGTAGAGAGAGAGATCCATGTGTGTGTGTGCACAAGACAATGCAGGTTCGCGCGTGTAAGTTTGACAGTAGACCGACAATACTCAAACACGCACAGAAATGTGAAGTTTTGCTCTCGGATTCGTGGTATGTTTAAAAATTCGCCGCCGATATAGGCGCCGGTATGGACGTCGCTATACGCGTCGGTAGTTGCCAGTAAATTACCGACGCTTATATCGATGCTCATACCAACGCCTATACCGATGCCTATATCGACGCTTATACCGGCAGCTGCGGGCCACACTGACAATCCGTTTAAAACAATCATATCGACGGTCACTTGACCGTCGATATCTCTTAGTGAGATTTTCCGAGGGCTATACGGACGCCAACTATGACCATCGGTATATGCAGCGTCGGTATGCCCCTCATATGTTGTAGTGAACTCCAAAAACTGCTCCTCTGTCATGGAATGTGCAGTGATTGGAGGACTGTCTCCCATCGTGCTCTGTAATAAAAGAACTCAAATAATTACCATGCGATAAGAAAAGTAATGTAGAGAATAAACAAAAAAAAAAACAAAAATTAGTACGTACAAGTGTTTTATTCAAAAGTCCTCTATTCTAGCATCCTCTTGAAGATCCGAGGCACCGAGAATATCTATCTCTATATGGATGGCTTCTAAATCGCTTGCTATGCTGGTTTCCTCCTGATCATCGTCTATTGCTTCATCTTCTGGAACAATGACCTCTTCTTCAATGACCTCTTCTTCTGGAACAATGATCTCTTCCTCCTCAACTATCGAATGAATCTCTAAGTCCACTAGAGATGGACTCTCTTCTACATCTATGTTTTCAAAAATTTATCTACTACGTGGAGCGACTTATAAAACAAATAGCCACTCTGGGTCTTTTAAATCTGGTATAAAAACAACTTGCTCACAGTGTTGGGAAGTACAAATGTATCCCTTCATCTGTCCATAATCTTGTGGAGTCGATTTGAAGCAAACCGCTCTTATCCTGTCTCACTGTTGCGTTTCTTCCAGAGCTGACTATTTTGAACCATTTCACATCAAAAACAAAGTAATCAAACTTTCTGAAAGATAGTTTTAAGATGTCTTGAATCACACCACAATAATCTAACTCGCCTTCTAGAGCATTATCATCTCTTGCACTCGCTGTACTTTTTTGCAAAAAATTCACCATCCCTCCACTATCAAAAGTAGACCTATTTTGATTGATTTCGTGCGATTCGAAAGTGTCGCCCATGAGACCATAGTGCACTGTATTTAATATACTCCCAATCACATCCTTTTGCGAGTTCTTCTTCTTCTTCAGAGATATCTTCACCTACTGCCTTTGCTTGTGAAACCGCTGTATCCAGCCATCTGCTCGTTGGAAAAGGTGGGAGAGGTCGAAGATTTTCTGGAAGAGGCAAAAATCGAGTGGATTGATTTCTTCGAAACTGAGCTCTTTCCTTTGCGTTAGTTTCCTAAGCAAGTTCATACCTTTCTAACCACTTTTGCATAGGCTAAGAGTTAACTATGCAAAACTTTATTGCCCTCTCTCTGAAAGCTGCATCCATTTTTCTTTGCAATCCTTTACCTTGTGGTTCATCGCCTACGAGACGAACATCTTCATCATCGCTCCATAAGCGAGGCATTTCGGGATCCAATATACGTAGAAACACAGTTATGAATACAAGAGATTCTTGTACAAGCCATCCCGGTGCCATGCTACCCTCTGGACGTGCTCTCTATCGTACAAACCCTTTTAATGTCTTCATAAAGCACTCTAAGAAGAACATCCATCGACTATGGATAGTTCCTGCTATTGCAACTTCATCTACCACATGAACCAGTAAATGAAGTTGAATAGTAAGAATACTTGTGGGAACGTATTTCTCTACCATACAAACAGCCTCGATAGCATTGAGTTTAGCACTCTCTATGCTATCTCTATTTATCTCTTTAGAAGATATCCACCGTACTAAAGAACTAATTTTATAAATGGTTTTTCGTACATCCTCTGAAAGACAATCTTTTAGGGCTACAGGGAGCAAAAACTGTAAAAACTTGTGCCAATCATGAGACTTGAGTCCTACAAGATCGTCGTTTCGTGTGAAAGCAGTCTTTCGACACCTCATGCATCCAGTAGGTGTAATAAACTCTGAAATTGTTTTCTTCACTTGTTGCTCTTCCATCCTACGAAGCACCCAAGGAGCTCTTGGTAACGATACTATTGCGTTGGGCTTAGTAATTTCCCACAACTCTCGCATACGACCTCACTCTTCTAAGTCCTCCCTTTGTGCTTTGCTTTCTTTCTTTCCGATCAAAGTTTTCCAAAGACTTAAATCTGAAATACTAAACCTAAATACTTAAATACCTAAGTAAAACTTAAAACCCTAATTTTAAAACCCTAATCTATATAGTTATCATATTTTATCCATATATTCAGATTTTTTCCCTCTTAATTGAGTTATCTATATGCCTAAACCCTAAAACCCTAATTTTAAAGATCTAGTCCTAAATTATGTATATTTCTATACACATGTGTATATACATGTATATATGTATTATATGTGTATGCGTATGTGTGTATATATGTTATGTAGGTGTTAAAACCCTAAAACCCTAATCCAAATGACCTAGACCTAAAACATGTATATATATATGCATGTGTATATATATGTGTATATGTATATATATGTGCATGTAGATAGGTGTATAAGTATGTGTGTTTGTGTATTGTATATATATTCACTCTATTTAAAATGATTAAATTTAAACCTATTTTTATATATTTAATCATATATATTTCATTTATTTATTTAAAATACTAGTTCTTATCATATTTTATTATCTATATAATTATCCTACCTTATGTATATATATATATATATATATATATATATATTATTTATTTATTTATTCAGATTTTTTCCTTACTTAATCCTATTTTTATATACTTAATTATAAATATTTAATTAAATTTTTTAAAACACTAGTTCTTTTTATATTTATTTATCTAAATAATTATCCTATTTTATATATACATTTATTTATATATTGAAATTTTTTCATTCCGCAATCGTACTTTTATATATTTAATTTTATATATTTAATTATATATATTTAATTAAATTATTTAAAACACTAGTTCTTTTTATATTTATTTATGTATATAATTATCTTATTTTATATATATATCTATTTATATATTCAGATTTTTTCCTTACGTAATCATATTTTTATATATTTAATTATATATATTTAATTAAATTATTTAAAACACTAGTTCTTTTTATATTTATTTATGTATATAATTATCTTATTTTATATATATATCTATTTATATATTCAGACTTTTTAATTACGTAATCATATTTTTATATATTTAATTTTATATATTCAATTTTATATATTTAATTATATATATTTAATTAAATTATTTAAACATTAGTTCTTTTTATATTTATTTATGTATATAACTATCTTATTTTATATATATATTTATTTATATATTCAGATTTTTTCCGTATGTAATCCTATTTTTATATATTTAATTTTATATATTTAAATTATATATATTTAACTAAAACCCTTATCTTAAAATTCTAGATCTAAAATATGTGTATTTTGGTATGCATGTGCATCTACATGTATATATGTATTATATGTGTATGTGTATGTGTGTATATATGTTATGTAGGTGATAAAACCCTAAAACCCTAATTTTAAAGATTTAGACTTAAATCTGAAATACTAAAACTTAAATACTTAACCACCAATAAAAATCTAAACCCCTAATCCTAAAACCCTAATTATATTGTATATATATATTTATTTATATATTCATCTTTTTTTTCTTATTTTTCTCTATATGTTTCCTTAATATAAATATAATTGAGTGATATGTATGTCTAAACCCTAAAACCCTAATCTTAAAGATCTAGACCTAAAATATGTATATTTTTGTATACATGTGTATATACATGTATAAATGTATTATATGTGCATGTGTATGTGTGCATATATGTTATGTAAGTGTTAAAACCCTAAAACCCTAATCTTAAAGATTTAAATCTAAAATATGTATATTTTTGTATGCATGTGTATCTACATGTATGTATGTATTATATGTATATGTGTATGTGTGTATATATGTTATGTAGGTGTTAAAACCCTAAAACCCTAATTTTAAAGATTTAGACTTAAATTTGAAATACTAAAACCTAAATACTTAAACACCTATCAAAATCTAAACCCCCTAATCCTAAAACCCTAATCATATTTTATATATATATTTATTTATATATTCACATTTTTTTTCTTATTTTTCTC